>CM053593.1:9825350-9866572 GCA_028646575.1 Pseudocheirus occidentalis | reverse complement strand
AGACAGATAGATGGATAGATAGATGGATAGATAGATAGATAAATGAATAAGCAAATAAGTTGTTGATCAATTCTACCCCACCAAATCCTTCAGATCTATTTCTTTCTCTCCATTGCTATGACCACCACCTTCATCACTTCTTTTGTGGACCATTGTAAAAGCCCCAACTTGTCTCTCTGCCTCCAGTTTCTCTCCTCTCCAATATACCCTTCGACAACTTCCAAAACAGCCTTCCTAAAACACGTCTGACTACAGAACTCTCCTCCCAAATCTTCAGTCACACTCTACTGCTACTTGGATAAAACAGAAACTTCTCTCTGGCATTTCCATTCTTTTCACAAAAGAATGTTAGTCCACCTTTCCAGACTTTCTGCCCCACATTAATCCACATCATAGGTGCTACATTTTAACCAAAGTTATGTAGTGATGATTCTCTACACATGACATTTCTCTTTTGTCATCTTCCTACCTTTGTGCAGACTGGCCCCCATGTTGAGAGTCCCCTTCTACCTCTTAAAATCCCTAGTTTCCTTCAAAGTTCCCCCACACATGACCTATTGTGACTCTTTTGTTACTGCTCTTAATCCATATTACATTGTATTTGCTCTGTGGGAATATTTACTGATCTATGTACATGTTGTAAACTCTCTGAAGGAAGACATGATTTCAGTTTTCTCTTTCTGCTCCTAGCACCTACCAGAGCTCCTTGCTCGTAGTATTTGCTGAATAAATGCTTGTGCAATTGACAGGCCAGTGGATATCTACAGGAGGGCAGCCAGGATGGCAAAGGGTCTCAAGGTGGTTCAGTGTGGAAATGGGAATGTTCAACCAAGAGAAGGCTCAGGGAGGAGTCAATCAGTGGAAATTTCAGAGGGGTTCTTAGGCTAAATCTTAGCGATTAGGGTTGTCCAAAAGTGGAATGAATCTCCCCTGAAAAGAGACCTTCCAGCAAAGATTGGGTGATCACTCTTATATTTGTTAGAAAGAACTTGTTGTTGTTGCTGTTTTTCTCATGTTTTTATATTGTAGAGGGAACAATCAGGTACAGACTGAATCAAGTGTCTAAGATCATTACCAACCTTAAGGCATTGCGATTTTCCTTTTCAAGCTTAGTGCTTACAGCTGAACCATCACATTTGGCCTTATTGACTACTCCATAAAATAATTCTACTTACTGTAGCTATTACAAAGGAAGTAAGTCAGTCCTGGCAGATCACAGATTGATTCCATGATTTAAAAGCACTACAGAACCCTGGCCAAATGCTGGCAGCGAACAGAAGAACAATGCGCCAAGTGACGGCAAGAGAATATGAATTGACCCTCACCATCCATGACTACATGCTAATACAATGCACCTTTATAAGACAGAGTTGTTGGAATATGAATACTGGAACAGTCAAGAGAACTTGGAGAAAAGTGGCTTGTGAGTCAGCCAAGGGACCTCTGGCCTTTCCATCACCACTCACAGAATTTTCTTTTATTTTCTGGAAATTGAAAAAATAAAAACGGATACATTTGAAATATGGCTTCACGAGTTAATTAAGAAACTGGGCTTGGGCTGTTTTTCTTTCTTTGCCACATGTGATGAGGCTGACCTTTAACCCACTAAATTATGCAAGGATTCTACTTTTATAGAAAAATGTGCAGTGGAGTTTAAGGGGGGAAAGGAAAATAAGAGGCAGAATCAAGCCTTCAGTTCAGATTTCTTAGCTCTCCCCCAGGGCACTTTTAAACTCTATCTGCATCCACTTCTACTCCCATCAGTTGTTAAGGGGGAGTTCACAGGACTAGATGGTGGGAGATAGTAGAGTTATTCCTACAGTTACTGATGGGGTTCCCAGAGCCTAAACCCCATCATTACTACTCAGGCAAACCCTAAACTACAGATTCTCTGCTATGAACATGGAATGTTAAAGACTATTTCAAAAGCTAGACATCCAGCCTCCGTGATGATCTCCGCTACCTGCTGCCCTATTGCTCACCTCTAATGAGGGCTAGTCACAGACCTTGTCGCTACTGACCACCATCTGTAGAGAGGGGAAAAAAATGGTTGTTTGTATCCACTAATCTGACAAAAATCAATGTGCCTTCATTGGGACTTATTCAGCCAAAGAGTTCAGGACTGAAGGGTCTTTGTAAATGATTTTGCAAAGTTTCATTGATATTTTCTCTTTTTTATACCTTAGTCACTCTCCAGTATTCATCCCACTACTATCAATGCCACACCACCACCCTTGCAAGAGAGAGAAAGGGAAGGGAAAAGGAAAGGAAGAGGGGGGGAAGGGAAAGGGGTGGAAGGGAAAGGGGAAGGGGAAGGAAAAGGGGAAGGAAAGGGAAAGGGAAAGGGAAAGGGGAGGGGGAAGGAAAAGGGGTGGAAGAGAAAGGGAAAGGGAAAGGGGAAGGGAAGGGGAAAAGAAGTGGGAGAGGAGTAGAGAATCATTTATTAAGTGAATTCTATGTGCCAGGCACTATGCTAAACTCTTTACAAAAAGTATCCCATTTCATCACAACAAAATCACCTTTAAGTAAAACAAACTACATGTTGGGCACATGAGGCAGCCTGTGGCACAATTACAGTCCCTCTTCTCATTACAAAGAAGAGAGATGTATTTGTCAGCAGCCATCTTTTAATCAACTGGTCAATCAATACACATTTCTTATGTGCGCTGTTGTATTAGACCTAGAGATATAAAGAAAAGAAAAACAAAAAAACCATAGTCCTTGCCCTCAATGTAAATGGATAAATATTTACTAAATCCATACATGGTAAAAGCATGGAAACTTTGGAGTAGTTCTCAACCTGGTATCTATAAACTTGTTCATTTGCTTTTTAATTTATAACTGTATTACAATAGAATTGGTTTCGTTTATATTTCTACGCACTTTACTTTATGCAACTGAAAAAGATTATTGTGAGAAAGAGGGTCCATAAGACTTCCCTAGACTGACTATCAAAGGGGCCCATGATGGAAAAAAAAACAATTCAGAGGCCCTGACCTAAAACAGGAAGGCTGATTGTTATATTTGATTCAAGTTCAATATAAGAATCAGCTCTAGCTGAGATGTTCAAAAAGTCAAATGTCTGAATAAAGAAAAAAGAAGAAAAATGTAAAAGATGGATGAGGAGAAGGTCTTTCACTCAATGCCCTCTTCCCAACTGCCTTATGGAGCCATTGAGGTGAGCCTGGGTTCTAGAAGGCTTTATTAATGGTATATAAGATGCAGTAGGGCCTATCACATTGGAGAAATTTTGAGTGGCTAAGGTCAGAGACATTTGTCACAAAGGTAACTAGATCACGCATTTGGAACTGGAAGGGCTTGGTGGCCATCTAGCCACTTTACAGACAAGGAAAGGGAGTTCTTGAGAGGTACAATGATTTTCTGAGGTCACACATAGGACCATAGATCTAAAACAAAAGCAACCACACAAGCTTGATTTTATACACAAGGAAACTGAAATATAAAGTTAAAATGATTCTTCCAAGAGAGTAAGCGACAGAGCCAGGATCTGAATCCAGTGCTCATGACTCCAAGGCCAACACCAACACTAGTTGACTTTAGGGTGACTAATTTTGGACATCCAGAAACTTTCTAAGATCATGTCCAATATTCAAGAGGGGCTGCACTCTGTGGCATGGAAAGATTAAGTACCCATGAAATTATCAGTCCTCGATATTTTGAAACATTAAGCAAAGGCTCATTTCACATAGGACTAGAAACTTTTTTATTCATTGATTTATTCATAAATGAAATGGGAATAAATGAACCCTTGCAGTTCCTGATTTGTACATGCAATCTAATCATTGAGGCAAAAGGGCTCATCCAACCTTGAGGTATAAACTCAAATGAACACAAAAAAGTCACTGCATAGGCTATCGAACCATTCTGCTTTTCCATGTTGGAACTTTTATTCCTCAATCATGCTCTCAGCTGTGTCTCTACTTATCAGATGGACACGCACCATTGAGAAAAGGAACATTGCTTTGAAATCCCATCCAACTGATTCCCCCTTAAGTATTGAATATCACCTCATCACAGTTGGAATCTGAAAGGCCTCAGGCCAGTGCCTCTCCCCAGATTTCAATAGCTCAGGAAAAATACTGCCCTTGAGAAATCAAGCTGAAAGCAAGCAAAGGCCCAGAATAAATAGAATCATTGTTTAGGAACCAGCAGGAGAACAGAAAAATAAAACCTTTCATTTTCTAGTTCCCACTGGGGCAGGTAGAAAGAGTGGTTTATTTTTATCAAATGTATATTAAAAAGTCAGTATAACACAGACAGTTGGGGCTGTGCCTGCAGTTCATCAAGTCAAATGACCATTACCATTTATATGCTGTGTGTCCCAAAAGTCTTGGTGCAGTGTTAAGCATCAGTAGTCTAAGTACTTGTAAACATGAGTTATAAAGCATTTGCAGCAGGGAAAGAGCCAGCCAGTATCCAGAAGATAAGGGGTCAAGTTCCAGCTCTGACACATATTGCTTATATGACTTCGAATAAGTTTCTTGACCTCTCAATGAGGTAGACAGAGGCTTTTCTGATCTGCACTAGAGAAGGGAATTTCTTCACCAGAAGCTGCTTACACTGATGAAATAAGAGCTTCCAGACAAAAAAGGAGCAGAAAAATAACATAAGATTAGGAGACATACCTTCCAAAATAAGGTAATATTTCTCTCTTTCTCTATCGGGTCTTCATTAATGACTCCCCAAAATTCAGGTCCTCTGATGGGAGCTGCAAGATGATAGATAAGAGAGGCTAATGGTATAAACATCAATTAGAGAACGACATATTTCAACCACACACACACACACGTGAAGTGTTCAGGATGCACTGACAACATCTGTAGCCACCTTTTATATCCATGACAACCGTGTAGGCTGGATTGCTCCAATTACTCCAATATCCCAGGCCATCAAGTCTCTTACAGCGGACCTGAACGATGTAGACTGTGCAAAGGTCCAGCACTGGAAAGCTGGCAGATTTGGATTCAGAACCATAAACTTGATGGACCTGCAAATAAGTCACAAAAAAGAGAGTGATCACTAAGCACCTGCTATGCTGATACCTTGAATCTGAAAGGATGGTTAAAGAAATTCCATGGGTGCCATGGCACAGCTTCTCCCCTTCCTCATCTAGGAAAGAGGCACTCAAGCTGAGGAACCAAAGGATTCCTCTTTCCTACCTGAATTCTTTCCTGCTGCCCTCTTTGGCACAGTGGATAGAACTCTGGACTCAAAGTTAGGAAGATCTGGGTTCAGATCTTACAGATACAAGTTACGTGATCCTGGGAATGTCAGTAAATATCTATGGGCCTGGAGAAATCCCTTAACCTTTATCTACTAAGTCATAGAGCAATTGGAATCTGCAATGATGGTCCCATTTAGAGAGAAGAAGTTTCCCATGCTGACTCCTTCATATAGACATTTTTGTAAATAGAATTTTATTTTTTCCAATTACATGCAAAGATAGTCTCTACCATTCATTTTTTTAGTAAAATTTTGCTTTCTAAATTATTTCCCTCCCCCTTCCTAAGATAGTAAACAATTTGATAAAGCTTATACATATGTAATCATGTTAAACATATTTCAATGTTAGGTTGTGAAAGAAGAGAACAAAAGGAAAAAACAGAAAAACAAATAAAGTGAAAATAGTCTGCTTCGATCTGCATTCAGTTTCCGTTGTACTTTCTCTGGATGTAGGCAGCATTTTCCATCATGAGTCTTTTGCAGTTGTCTTGGATCATTGTACTGGGGGTGGCTGGGTGACACAGTGAATAGAGCACCAGCCATGAAGTCAGGAGGACTTGAGTTCAAATCTAGCTTCAGACACTTAGCACAAAACTAGCTGCAACCTTGGGCAAATCACTTAACCCAAATGCCCTCCAAAAAGCAAAAGAAAAAAAAAAGAATCATTGCATTGCTGAGAAGGGCTAAGTTAATCATAGCTGATCATCACACAATGTTGCTGTTATTGTATACAATGTTCTCTGGGCTCTGCTCACTTCACTAAGCCTTAGTCTTTCCACATTTTTGTTTGTTTGTTTTTAATCTGCCTGCTCATCATTTCTTATAGCACAATAATATTCCATTGCATTAAGATACAGCTTGTTCAGCCATTCCCCAGCTGATGAGTAATCCCTCAGTTTCCAATCCTTTACCACCACAAAAAGAGATGCCATACATACTTGTAGGTCCTTTTCCCTTTTTTATGAGCTCTTTGGGATACAGACCTAGTAGTGGTATTGCTGGATCAAAAGGTATGCATAGCTTGATTACCCTTTGGACATAGTTCCAAATTGTTCTCCAGAATGGTTGAGCCAGTTTACAACTCCACCAACAATGCAGGAGTGTCCGAGTTTTTCCACATCTTCTCCAACATTTATCATTTTCCTTTTCTGTCATATTAGCCAATATGATAGGTTTGAGGTGGTACTTCAGAGTTGTTTTAATTTGCATTTTTCTAATCAATAGTGATTTAGAGCACATTTTCATATCACTATAAATAGCTTTAATTTCTTCAAGTGAAAACTTTCAGTTCTTATTTTTGACCACTTACCAATTGGGGAATCATGTGGACTTTCCATTTACTTATTTGTACACACTTTGTATCCTTTCTCTAGAGTTTATGTTCCTTAGGAGAAAGGATAGTTTCCTTTTTTCTATATATACCTAAAGCCTGGCACATAGTGAATAATAAATTCCAGATTATTTTATTGAATCAAATCATTGCTGAGTCAGTTTGAATCCACATTCTGGAGTTAGTTATTTTCTGATTTTTGGTTCAAAGAATCCCAAGGTTATCTATTGGCATCCAGTTCATTCACTCTCCTTTCTCTGGACTGCAGCACCTGGTTTATGGCCTTCCTCTTGTGGTAAGGGGGTCATAGGGAAATTGACATGGCTTTTCTTGTATCAAGTAGCATTGATTTGATTCCATTTTTCTGAGCAACAGTTGGATTAAAAACAAACAAACAAAAATGTGGAAAGACTAAGGTTACCAACAGTTGGTAAGTGGAGAATGTGCCAACAAAATGTCAGAAAGCTGTCTACAAAGACTGGATGGGTGACTGGTGACCAGGATAGGTATGGTAAGCTAGCACTTCTCAGGACAATGAGTTGCCAGTGCTAGAACTGAAAGACTGATTGGGAAAGTCCAAAGGCAGCAGTGGTTAGAAAATTCAATTTCCTCTAAGGGTTCTACTTCTACAGTTGAGTTCTGAACCCTCCCTCAGATCATTATGTCTTGTTCTTTTATCTCTCCCTATGCCTCACGCCTTCATCCCTCTTACTCCTATTCTTTGTCCCTACTTTAAACTCCATGTGTTTTCCTGGGTCATCAAAGGGTTGCTGGGAGGCTCAAATGAGATAATGTATCCAGGTCACTCTATCACTATGTAATGGCGGATATTATGATTGCAGAATATTTCTTGACCATGGCATACTGATAAGATGATAAGCTTGAGATAGTGGCCTGAGGACTGAGAAGTTCCTGACTTGCCTAGGGAAAGCCAGTCAAGCATTTGTCAAGGCTTAAATCCAGGTTTTCCTGATTCTGAAGTTCTTTTTCCACTGTTCTGTGGTGCCTCTTGGTACATAGTAGGTGCTTAATAAATGCTTTTTGAACAATTGTTCATTGATTCCTTGGTCTCTCCACTGTGCCTCACTGCCTCACTCTCACAAACCAGGTTGATAGATGTGACCTTGACTTATCTATAAATACTTAGATTTCTAAGTGTTTAGCTATTAGTTTAGATTGAGCTGTTTACTTTTGCATAAATCCCCTGAAATCATACAGAATATATTGTTTCTTTTTCCTACAGGAATAAATGTTATTCAATAATATTCAATATTTCAATGATGAATAAATTAAACATTATTTAAGTATAAGTTGCTAGAAAGGAAGACCAATTAATTGTACTAAAGTTCAGTAGTGTTTCTTAATCAAACAAAACAAAACAAAACCAAGAAACTACTTGGATAGCAAATAATGATACCTTCCATCGTTCTCCATGGCCATTTACAGCATAACGAACTTGAAACTGAAGTTTATTCTCTGGCAAGACTGGCTTTCTCCAGCTCACATTCAACAAGCCAGTTTGGGCCATAATTTCTGCATTCACTCTGGAAGGAGGCAGTGGTTTTACTAGAAATTTGAAGAGAGTTTCCATTATTGGCATTATATGAAATGTAGAGTCCATATATACAAAGAAATAGCCAATGCACTGAGTTACAGTGTCTGAGGGGTCATCTGAAATGGGCCAGTTCCAGGCATCACTAATGAGAATGAATTACTATAGAAATGCTGATAATAGGCTTTTTCTCTTTCCCATACCTTGGTTGTCCTCCTTCCAGTCATACACACCACACGCACACGCACACAAACACACACACATACATACATAGTCACATGAAAACATACACACATGCATATGCATGTGTGCATGCATGCATGTATGTATGTACATATGTATGTATTAGAGGCCTTTGAAAGCCTAGCTTCTAATCACAGAAAAGAGTTGGACAATGAGATGTTAAATTAACAATGAAAGATTTGTCCAGAACAAAAAGTGTCTTTATGAGCTACAAATTAGTCCCTTAAATGAGTCAGAAAGGAAACGATGTAAGAGTGTGTAAAATCATAGACCACATTTCAGAGTAACCTCTAAAAGTCAATTCTCTAAGTCCAAAAAATAGACTCAAAGAGGAACTCACCTTCTGATGGAACCAGAGAAAGGGAAGCTGAAAGAAGCCACAAAGGGCTGAGAATAGAAATGTAGACGTAGTCAACTGCCTCAAAAGGAAGACTGCCCAACTGAGGAAGCCAACCTACTTGGGCCTATTGAGAGTGAGTATGCTGGGACAGAAGTCCAATAGTTAATTTCCACTACATAGCCCAAGGTCCTGACCCTCTATCTCCTTTTTCCCCTAGAGCTCCTTAATGAGAGGCAACAGTCTTTTCTTGTAGGCTTGGGGATAACAGAGGGGAGAAGAATTGTTTACATTTCTTTATTTTAAATGTGTCCTTTATCTTAAACAGTGTTAACCACCAGCATTTGTTTGTTGGGGATATATTTACTAAAAATGAAGTTGAGAGGAAGTTACTGAGGTGGGCAGATCACATCGCTAGAGAAGAGAAGGACATAGAACAAACTGGGAGCTACCTTGCCAAAAGTGGGATCTGTAGCTGGCAGTTTGGGGCTAACAAAAAATAAAGAAAAGAATGGGAGACAGGCAAGGAAAATTCTACAAGCAGAAGGATGGAGTGTTTGTTTGAGGAACAGCCCAGAGGCAGGTGCCACTGGATGAAAGGGTAAGAGGAGCGGAAATCTTGGAGATGGGGGTTGGGTATGAAGGGTTTTAAATGCCAAACAGCATTTTGTAGTTGATCTTGTAGATGATAGGGAGGATAGGGAGCCACTGGAATTTACTGAGTAGGGAGGGAGGGTGGCATGGTTGGACTTGTGACTTTGGACTGCATGGAGAAATATGCATGAGGCAAATTATTTTTTCTTGTTTTCATTTCTGTTCTTTCTTTCTTTTTCTTTTTTCTTTTTCTTTTTTTTTCCATGGTTGTATTGGTCTCTGTCTTGGCAATATTTTTTATCAGGAAAACTTCATTATGAGATGGGAAAAGATTCAATGTCTCCACTTCAGACCACTTTCAGATTCAATAGCTTAAGTATACCAGGCCGAAAGATGAAGTTGTTATAATTGGTTGTAAAACTTGTTCTCATCTTTAAAATTTCTCCTAATTTAGGCCAGTTTTGATGGGCTTTTAATTTTGGAGCTCTTAAGCCTTTGGGGGATCATGGACTCATTTGCCAGTTCAGAGAAACTTATGGATCCCTTTCCAAAAGAGAGTTTTTAATGAATAAAATAAAATATATAGGCTCACAGAGAAAATAATTTCTATTGAAATAGAGGTATCAAAGTTATATACAAATATAGTTTACAAGTACAAATAGTTATACAAATATAATTATTTGTTGCTTTTGTTGCTGGGGTAGCTAGGTGGTACAATGGATAGAGTATTAGGTCTGGGGTCTGGAAGACTCATCTCCAGGAGCTCAACTCTGGCCTCAGAAATTTACTAGCTGTGTGACCCTGGGCAAGTCCCTTAACCCTGTTTGCCTCAGGTTGTTCATCTGTAAAACAAGCTGGAGAAGGAAATGGCAAATCACTCCAGTATCTTTGCCAAAAAGGGGGGGGAGTGTCACAAACAGCCAGACATGACAGGAATGACTAAACAACAACAACAGAATATGAATGGATATTACATTACATATATACAGCATAGTTTAAATATAGTATCAAAGTGTACATACACATATATCTATAGAAATATATTACATGTAATTATATAATATATAATATACGTATATTATATAATATACAACATATAATACTACAAATCATATCTAACAAAACAAGATTTATACATACATATATAAATACACACATACATGTGCACATACACACACGCATGCATACATACATACACACATACATTCAGAAGTTCACAAATCCAAGGTCATGAATTCCTTCTCCCATCGATCGAGACTGAGGTAGAACTGGTCAGTCTTCTCTTCCATTACCAGATTCTAACTTAGATGGTTTCAGTCTATTGTAACCCAAGGTTGTAACCAGAGGGCAGAGTCAATAGAAGAATAGATCTGAGATTGGGAAAATCTGTCTCCAAATCCTGCCCAGATACTATTAGTTGTGTGGCACTGAACAAGTCATTTTACTTTCTACCTCAGTTTCCTCATCTATAAAATGAGGTTAATAATAGCACCTCCTTCACAGAGTGATTATTAGGATAAGTGGCTTACAAACTTTTGGTACTACATAAATGCTAACTACCATCATAATAATTAATTATTTCTATTATTATCTCTTCCAGAAGAATAGAATGACTCTATATCAAGTGCTTTGATAAAATCTACTGCATTTTTATGGCCGCCAGTCTAGCAACCCTGTGCACAAAAGGGACAAACCAATCAATACACATTTATGAAATCCCCACTATGTGCTAAGCACTGTGCTAAGTGCTGAAAATGGAGTTAGTCTGGAAGTTCCTTTTCTTCATGAGTCGAGGCTGGCTCTTTGTGCTTAGTGCTTCCTTTTCAATAACCATTTCTTCAACGATACATCCTAAAGTTTCACAGAAATCAAAATCAAGCTCACTGGTTTATGGGTTGTACAGTCTACTCTTTTTTCTTTTTTTTTAGAAAATTGGGATATTTTCCCTTCTCTAGTTCTGTGGAGTTGATCCTGTTCTGCACAACCTTTCAAATGTCATTGATAGTAGCTCTTGTCTGGTCATTCAGTACTCTCCAATATAACTCATCTGGACAAATGACTTGAATTCATCAAAGGTAACTAGTTATTTATTTGCTTTCTCTTTAACTCTTCCTTTTATCTTGGATATTGACTTTTTGTTAGGTGCTTTCCTCTCCTGCCAATTCACAGACCATTCTCCTTGGCAGAGAAATAGAACTAAAAGAAATACCAGAGCCCTTAATGACAGTGACTTCTCTCTGTCTTCAATCTTGATAACCAAGTCTTTATTATACCATTATAAGTGTCTTTATTATATCAGTTTCCCACTCATTCTGATCTTTGACACGTTGGACATTACTCTTGTTACTTTTTTGTATGCATTTTTGTAACTCATTCTTGCTTCCATCTTGTGTGTGTGTGTATGTATCTCTGTATGGATATATACTTAACAATTATTTTCCTATTCATCCACTTGCTGCCTTTATAGGGCTTCCCTTTTTTCTACTCATGAAAAATGTTACTCTTTTTGTCTTCAGAATTTCCCTCTGGAGAGTTTCTCATTGTTAGGCACCAAATAGCCAGTCTGCTGGTGATAAGTCTCTTCTTACTTAGCCAGGCTGGTCCTTGAACCAACAGAATCTTTCATCAAAATCCATTCCAGCTTGGAAGGACATTTCAGAGCTTCCACTGATCTAGTCTTCAAGAACTCATAGTATGAAGTACATAGAATATGCTAGAATGGGAAATGTGCAGAAAGAACTGAACCCAATACCATGTAATATTTTTAGTGATAGATGAATTTCAGCTTAAATATATGTATGTGTATATACATCTGTGAACACACTTATCTAATATATGTACATATACATATAGAGGTAATGTATACATGTATATGTGAACTACTGGATAGCTGGGAGATCTACATATATATATATTTGATCCCCTTTTATAGGCTAAAATGCTTCATAACACATGAATAGGAAGCAATATGGTACATTGGAAATTGTAAGGCATTTAGAGTAAGATAACTTGAGTTCAAATTTCATCCTTCCCACTTTCCACTCATGTATCCTTAAGTACATCATTGAATTTTTCTGGACCTCAGTTTCCTGGTCTGTAAAATGAGGGGTTTAGACTAGATGCTTTCTAAAATCTTTCCCACGTCTAAATCTTTAATAGTGTTAATCGTCTTCTGAGAAATACATTAAGGAAAACACATATATACAGTGTGTACATACATACATACATGCATACATGCAAGACCATATGTCTATGTATGGAATAACTAACCAATTTTGTTTTCAGTAATTGATAATCCATCATACAACATCATATAACAAACACCTCAGCATCAAGAGTGCTGTACAATAAGCCAGTTCGCTAGGGCATGTTGTGCTGGTTTATAGCAAAATAAGACTGTAAAATTTTACCTAAGCTGATGCTCTCTCATTCTATTTTGTGAATAGAAAAGGGCTAAGTACAGTCACTGATCGTCTATCGACCTTCCACCTGTCACTCTACATTATATCCATCTTAACAGAATATTCCAGATAAAGGGATACCGACATAAAATAACATGACATACCTACAGAATCTGGAACAATACATGTTGGGGGAGATTCAAGTGACCCCAAAGAGTGGATGATCTGTATCCACATGGTGTATCCAGATAGAAGAAAGATGGGCTGAAAGGTACATTCATAAAAGCCATCCTTCTGTAAATGACAGTCTTTAGGGTCTGAGGCATGATGAGTAGTTGGAAAGTCAGAACAATACAGGCTGCTCCTTAAAAGATATAAAAGCAATCAATTAGGATCCTTCTCACTACAATTTCAATAAAAATAAAATTTTTTTTAAAAAACATGAAGGCTACTTTAGAGAAAATAATGCTTCTCTTACATCTAAAGGGAAGCCGGGCAACCTTCTTCCATTTATTATTCCATTAATTTTCCAAGTGGAAGGACACTTAAAAATTCCAGCTAACATAATCTAACATTTCCTAGTGGAAACATAAACTTTTACTGGGTGCTTCACGAAGGTGAGTAGAGTTGGGCGTACAAAAGAAAGGGAAACAGTACCCATATCCTACAAGAGTATGCGATTAAGATAAAGACAAAACATACAGATATAAAGGGAACAAACACTAAGAAATTGGTGACAAGTACAAATTATCATTTTATAAGATATTTATGGGGTACCTACTAGGCACTAGGAACTGTCCTAGGTGCTGAGGATACAAAGTCAAAGGTGAAACGATTCCTGCCTTCAAGAACTTTATGTTCTACTGGTAAGATACAAAGAGAAGTGTAAACAGAAGTAAACACAAGGTCAATAGATGAAGGAAGGAGCACTAGGGCATTAAGAAAAGGCTTTTTATAGGAGGGAACAAGTGAATGAGTCTTGAAGGAAACACAGGATGAATTTTAACCAGTAAAAGTGAGGACGTAGCTAGGTGGGACAGTGGCCAGAATGCTGGATCTGGAGTAAGGAAGAGTTGAGTTCTTCTAACTCAGATCATTTTCTGATTCAGACATTTTCCTGCTGTAAGACTTTGTCTGTTTTAGTTTCCTTATCTTTAAAAATGGAGATAATAATAGCACTACCTCACAGGGTTGTTGCAAAAATCAAACAAGATCATGTTTGTTAAATGCTTTGAAAACCCTAAAGCACCATATAAATGCCAGCTATTATTAGGAGAGAGTCATAATAACTAGCTAGTAGAAATCATTACTTTAATAGCTACAGAGCTTGTAACAGTTCTGTGAACCATTGCTCAGATTCAGTATTCTTAGAAAATATGTTCATGATCTGCCAGTGCTGTATTTTGTGTATCCACCTAGTGTTATTTCTGTCCTTCCTTCTTGTTCATTTTCATCATCATAGGTTAATATCTTCCCTCACACCTACCTCAATCACTCAGTCCTTTCAAGGAGATTTCCAGGATTAGATTAAAGAAATATAACCCAAGATTTGGATAGGAATTTGTAAAATACATAAATTTGGTTAACAGAAAGTTGCCTGTTCTCTAGGCAGTGGAAAATACATTAATAAGCATTCATTGAGTACCTACTATGTAACAAAAACTGTGTAGCTCTCATGAAGGGTACCTAAGAAAGTCCTTGTCCTCAAGATGCTTCCAACTTAGCA
Organism: Pseudocheirus occidentalis; assembly: GCA_028646575.1. Classification (NCBI taxonomy): domain Eukaryota; kingdom Metazoa; phylum Chordata; class Mammalia; order Diprotodontia; family Pseudocheiridae; genus Pseudocheirus; species Pseudocheirus occidentalis. The sequence continues at coordinate 9,852,145 of CM053593.1, read as the reverse complement.
ATGGACAAAGACCTCAGACCCATAAAATTGGGATTGGAAATGATAGGCTGAAAGGGAGTGAGGCATAGTGGATAGACAACCAGCCTTGGATTCAAGAAGCTGTGTATTTAAGCCCAGCCTTGAACATATACTAGTTCTATGACCATGGGAAAGTCACTTAGCATCTCAGTGCCCCTACACAACTCCAAAAATCAATGAATTAAAGAAAAAAACTCATTATCTGCTCTGGTGGAGGAAAAGTCTCCTTCCTTGGAGGTTCCTAACCCACAGATCTGGGTCAAAGGAAAATAAAAGTGACAAATGACATCCCCATGGACTATGGGGGAGAGAGATGATGATGAGTCCACCAGCTAATGGCCTTTCAACACGTTTGCAAAATGACATTTACATAGAACTTGAAATTTAGAGAATCATTTTATACACATTATCTCCTTTGAGTCTCCCAATATCCCTGGGAGGTATAGACATTATAAGTATACTTACGATTCTGTGAATGTGTGTATTTATTCCCATTTTAGAGATGAAGAAATAGAAACTCAAACAAATTAAATGCCTTTTCCATGATCATGCAACTGGTAAATGTCAGAAGTGGGATATGGATGAGAATCAGAAGCCTCTAATTCAGTCCACACCAGAAAAGTAAAACTGCATAACGTACCCAAAATGAAGCCTCTCTAGTCACCTCAAGAACACTTCCACAATGGGGAGGGAGAAACTACTGTCTCTCCAGGCAGCTCCTCCCACTTTGGAGAAACTCAGATTGCTAGGTTTTCCTGACCTCAAGCCTATTTGACTATTGGCATCTTCAAAGATAGATCCTACTCCAAAAAGCAAAAAAAAAAAACCAAACCAAAAAAAAGTTGGGGGCGGCTAGGTGGCACAGTGAATAGAGCACTGCCCCTGGAGTAAGGAGGACCTGAATTCAAATTTGACCTCAGACACTTAACACTTACTAGCCATGTGACCTTGGACAAGTCACTTAATGCCAATTTCCCTCCAAAAAGCAAAGAAACAAACAATATGGATCTTGGTTCTCCTCTCAGAGTGAAGACATTGTCTTTGCACAGGACAGTCTTCCAAATAGTTGGACTCAGCTATCTCACCCTGCCGTGTCCTCCAGCTTTCTCTTCTACAGACTGAATATAAAGTTCAAAAAAAACTGATCTCTCTATGATATCAATTTAAGGTTCTATCCCTCCTTTACATGCTCCCCAGCTTTCCAACATCCTTTCTAAACTCTGGCATGAAAAACTGTACACAAGAATCTGATTGGATTTTCACCAGAGCAACCTAAGATATCATTAGCTTCTCTGGTTGACATATCACTCTGCTGACTGATGTCTAATGTGAACTTGTAATCCACTAAAACCCCCAGACCTTTTTCAGATAGACTACTATCTGACCATACCTAACTCACCTTGTAAAGTTGGGGGTTTTGAACTCAAGTGTAAGAATTTATTTGACCAATGTCAAATCTCATGTTCCTAACTTCAGTCTAATGTTCTAGCTTAAATAAGAATCCAACTCTATTGTAAAGTGTGCTAGCTCTTCTCCCCAGCTTGGTGCCATCAAAGAGATTTGATCAGGACCTGAAACTAGAGCTCAAGAAGGACTAGAAGAAATATCTACATGGGAAAACTAGAGACAGATAGATGGAAAAAAGAGGCACAGAGAGAAGAGATACAGAGGTAAAATGGAGAGACAGAGAGAGAGAAAATAAGTTGGTAAATAGAAATAGGGATCAAGAAGTAAATATTCTCTTTTTCAGACTTTTCCAATGATGGCACAATAAATCAGGGCAAAAAGCTGTTATTCAGATAACCAAGGCAACTTGGGAAGTAGGAAGTAGGGGGTCAGGTAAGAGAAAGGGTTAGACTAGAGGACTATTGGAGAAGTAAAAGTCAATACCAGCTAGAAATTAGTCAAAATCTGGGAATTTATATATAACAGAGCAAGAGATAAGGATCGAAATTGAGACAGGGACAGGCAATTGGAAGGCAAGCACACACTAACAAGGAGGTGGCATGTATGTGCCACCAAGAACTGGCCAACCTAAAGTCTAGTGAAGGGAGCAGATGGGACATTCAAAAGATAATACATAGTTCAATGGTCAGAATCAGAAGACTTTGATATTCATGTTGACATACTGGTATTGAAATACGTCAAGCCATAGTCTTTATGTATTCCTTGCTTCTCTGTACCCATTAGATGTTTCAACTGCATCCCAAGTTTCACCACCACTTCCTCCATCCCTCTCAAACTATTTTTGTCTCTGCATCTTTCTGTTTCTATATCTCTGTCTTCTTACTCTTCTATCTCTCTATATATGTTTGCTTCCATCTCTGAGTCTCCTTTCATTCTTTCTCTGTCTCTGTGTCTCTCTCTCTCTCTGTCTCTCTGTCTCTCTGTCTCTCTCTTCCTCCCTCTCCATCCCTCCCACTTCAGCTTCAGGTTCATTCCTTCTTTCTCTCCTTGTCAGAACTCTCAAGCACACACATTTCTCATTTGTCAAGCCTATGTCTGATCTCATGATTCTGCGCAACAATTGCCAGCCACAGAGAGGGAGCACCCACATGGTCCCCATCACAAGCAGTACTGCTCTGGGCATGGTTGAATTATGTAATTCTTTGATTCTCTGAAACTACCAGGACAGCTTGCAACTATCTAACTAGGCCTAGCACCTCTGTTCCTTCCTCTAAAGTTCACTAGGTGGACCCCACCCAACATTGGTTATCATTTGTATGAAAAGTCCTCAGCCTGTGAAATTAGAGTTCTTCAAGGAAGTGTGGCTCTGGATTCTGGAAGTCAATTTCTTCATTTGTAAAATGGAGATAATGATAGCTGTACTACCTACTTCATCTAAGAGATGTGACCACCAAAGGAGATCCCAAAGTAGCTAAGGTAGGTTTTGAAATTTTAAATATTATATATTATTATTCTTACTATTGTGGTAGAGGTGTGGCTGCTAGAGCAATTCATCTAAAGAGATTTGTGGGTTTTAGTGGACTTAAAAAATATTGGATCAAAGTGCTTAGGACAGTTCTGGACTCATAATCAACATCTGATAAATGCTTTCCCATTCATTTCCCATTTAGAATCATAGATTTAACCCTGGAAGGGGGCCTCGGGGCTATCTAAATAAACCCCTTTATTTCACTGATAAAGGCACTAAGCTTGCCCACAGTCACATGGGATGGGGTGGGGCAGTTCTCTGACTCTCAAACTCATGTTCTTTCCACTCTACCACAACACCATCCTCTTCACCTCAATGCTAACATCCCAGGTTGTTCTGATGCCTTGGAAATTTCTGTTTTGGCTTCCCCTTTCTGCTTCCCAAACCCTTGAGAATTTACTTCTCTTGTGCAGCAGTTAGCACTGGGCATATAGTAGTAAGTAAATATTAATTGTATGGCAAAATATTTATTGTTTATAGCCTATAGCACCCAGTCCAGTGCTAAGAACAAAATGGGGATTGAGACAGTTGATGACCAAATACTAGAAACCTTTGAGGAGTAGTGGTGTACATGTACTTGAACTGCCAGCACACTGTTGACTACATATGGATCTGAAATCAGTCCCCTGAAATCCTTCCCATCCTTTGAGACTCAATATAACTGACACCTTTCCCAAGACAACTTCCCTGACCAAATCTGCCAGAAATGAGCTCTCTTTCCTCTGAACTCCCATTGGTTATTCCCCTCTTATAGTCTTTATTACTCACTACTTCATACTGTAGTCTTGGGTGTATGTTTTCTTTTGTCTACTACAAAGTAATTTTCCTGTAGATATCAATTATCTTTGTGACCCCCACAGTACCTAGTAAAGTATCTTTAACGTAACAAGAATTTGATAACTTTCTGAAAGAATGAAAATTTTAAGTCCCCTCAATCTCCCTCAAAAGAAAATTTATATTCTGTACTTTTCATACATGTGTGTATGTGTGCACATGTACATGTATAGGTACATACATATGTGTATATGTGTGTATGCCCATATAGTCTATACTTTTCATATATACATATGCATACATATATGCATATGCATGTGCAATATATATATATATAATTTCTGAATATATACAGGGCAACTAAGTAGTGCAGTAGATAGATGGGGCCTGGAGTCAGAAAGACCTAAGTTCAAATCAAGCCTTACACACTTACATTCTAGCTGTTTGACTCTGTGTGTGCCTCAGTTTCCTCACCTGTAAAACAAGCTGGAGGCGGTAATGACAAACTACTCCAGTATCTCTGCCAAGAAAACCCCAAAGGATCAAGAAGAATCAGACATGGCAGAAATTACCAAATGGCAACAAAAAATGTCCTATGTATTTCTGAAAGTATGAATTTGTGTGTTAGAAGCCACACAGACCAGGGTAGGCTAAAGAACGTTACCAGTTGGGGACCACCAGCAGAACCAGGAGAAATCTGTACACAATTACAGACACAATGTATGTTTGATGACAAAGTCTGATAGACTGGACTCTTCTCAGCAATGCAAGGTTAAAAGACAATTCCAAAAGTCTCATGATGGAAAGAGATGTCTATACTCAGAGAAAGAACTAGAAAGAACAGAGTTTGAATGCAGACTGAAGCAAACTACCTGTTCTCTTTCTTTTTCTTGCTTGGTTTTGTTTCCTCTTTCCCATTGTTCATTCCATGGGTTACATTCCTTCTTTACAACCTGACTAATGTCTAATGTGAAAGTATTTGTAGATCTTATACTTGATTCCATGCCACCATGGGACCGGGGAGAAGAAGCGGGGTGAATTTTAAACTCAAGGGATTGTGGAACTGAATCTTGTAAATTAACAGTAAACAAACAAATTAATAAAGATGAAATCTTTAAAATAAATGGGGACCACCTGCAACAAGTCAGCCTCCTACCTTTTGATGACTTGATATAAAGGATTTGAGAGCTAGCATGGCCAAATAAGTCTCTAAAGTTCTGAGGATCATAGACCCAGAGACCATTGAGCCTGACTCCATCATTTCACATAGCAAAAAACTGAGGCACAGAATAGTTAAGTGCTGTGAGCATGGTCATATAGCTTTTCACAGTCTTTGGTAGGATTCAAACACAGTTCTTCTTGACTCCAAGTGTGGCATCCTATCCAACCATCCTACTTCTTCTCTGAAGCTCATCCCCCAGCAACCAATCTTTGATGGCCCTCTCTGAACTTGAACTATAATTGTTTCTCAAACTCTATACATATCATCCATCATTGCCTATTTCCAGCATACAAGGATTCACCTGGGCTTGTGTTCTATTGATATTAGAATCCAGGATAACTCCAAATCACAAAGAGGGATGGTCAATCACTACAAAATGTATTTTATGCTTTTACTGTGAACCAGGAATTAATTTCTTCATTAACTTTTGTTGTAATGATCGTCCTCAGCCAAGGCTATACATCCCATTGCTCCTCAAACTTTCCCCAAGCCCCATCCCATGAAAATCATACACACCTGAAATATCTTAACTGCAACATACTTCCCACGAGTGATGCGACTGTGTTGGCTGGCCATCTGCAAGTCATTTTAGTTAAGTACCCATCAGTTTCACATGAGATATTGATATTGACATCTATTTAAAACACATTAAAATATTAATATAAAGAGAAAACAGAACACAGAAATTGTATGCAAAACAAAAACATTCCTTAGTTCTTAACTGAGCCTCTACAAAAGGGTCCATGTCCAACAATCAGCAAGTAGAAGGCAGTAAGTTGGAGAGAGGCTTCTTACCTATTACATATAATTCTGCATAGCGGTGATGGCACTCATTCTCCTGACAGCAATAGACAGCATCATAGGTATATTTTCCTCTGGGTTTAGTTGCATTCATATTGAGAAGGGTGACCCTGCTCACATGGGCATTCATAACATCATAGTGACTTGGGGAGATTTTCTCTGCTAAATTCAACCACCAAAAGACATTCTTGGAAGGGATGATCTTGTTTTGATGCTTGTAGATGCAGTAAAAGGACACATTAGACCCAACACTTGTCAGAATTTTCGGTGGAAAATATATGACCTCTATCAGTGGGGGGGAAAAGAGAGAATAGGTGATATTAAAAATCTCTAAAAAAGATTAATTTTAAATATTTGTCCAATGTATATGCCAATGCAAATGACAGGATTGTAATCTGACATAAAATGGGATATTTAAACATTCAAAGAATTCTACTTAATTCTTCCTAAATTATAGGTGGATGCTAAATTTCATGTCCTAGGCTTTCATGTAAGAATAATTTTTCAAATGGTGTCATGGAAGAAAAGAAAGGGTAGCTAACTGGGCTGAGTGGTCTTAGCTTTGGCAAAGAACAGGCCCCTCTTCTTCTGGGACAGAGTACAAGGAGGAGAGGAGGGTTGAGGAAGGATACTGAGGGCCTTGGAGAAGTGGAGAAGAGAAATTAACCAGGGGGCTCACTAGGAATAACTTCAGTCTTTTCAGTATAATAGGAGATAACATTTTGCTGGGAAAGGGGAAGGACCAAGAAAGATCATACTTTGGATTTTAAATAAAAAAAAAAAACAAGCAACTTCAAAACAGCTATCGTCCACTGGGCTCTCTTTTCCCCACCCCCAGCAACATGTGGTTAGTACTCTTTCATTAAATGACCTTGTGTTTCCTTATTTGTGCATACATTGAATATCTTCAGCAGATGTTCATTTCTTGATACATTTCTGTCTTTGTCTCCCTTAGCATATGTCCTTGTGCACAGCAGGTGATTAATACATGTTTGTTGGATTTAATTAAATTGAAGTATGAACATCACACACACCAAAACTAGACATACCAATTAATGAAGTTCCATCTACTTGGAACTCAGAAATTGAAGTGTTTCACGGACAGACGTACCTCCACATAACATTGCCCTATCATTACATCAATGCACTCAAGCATTTATTTAGCTCTTAGTAAGGACCAGGGCTGGGGATACAGAAGCAAAAAGTAACTAATTCCTGCCCCCGAGAAGCTTTTATTCTACTAGAGGAAAATAACATGTACAAAGAGAAGTAGATACAAAATCAAACAATCACTAAGCATTTACCATCTTTTTATCAATAAGCATGAACTAGCTATGATGTACTTGGCACTGTGCTAGGAATGGGGACACAGAGACAAAAATGAAGGAGTCCCTGTCCTCAAAGAGCTTACATTTTACTCATCAAAAAAGAATATAAACTAATTAAAACATAAATGCCAAAAATACAAAGTAAACACATTTTAGTGGTAGGTGGGAGTGACTAAGTTGGATGGGAAAGATTTCAAGTAGAAGGTAGCGCCTAACAGGGATTCTAAGAGGAGGAAATGAGAAGAGGATTCATTGCTGACACGGACAATAATATTTCACAATATTGTTAATTACATATATATAGGTATATATGCATACATATACATATATGTGTGTGTAAAGAGAAATAAACATATAAATATATCTATACATTTCTATATGTTTGTTTATATAAAGATATCTGTGTGTGTGTGTGTGTGTGTGCGTATTGACACATAACCAAATCTGGCTTTTGAGTTGTGCTCCAGTATAATATCTCTCCCAGACAGCTATCTCCTTAATAAATCTCTTCACCCCTTATTGATGGAGAGTGGTAAGACCTGCTGATCACAAACCCCCATCCATTTGCAGAGCTTCCAAATCACAGAATCTGTACAGGGATTTTTAGGTCACATATTTCATTGGGTATATGTTGGATACAACCTCAGAAGGGCTTACTTGGGCATATGAGCACAGCACTTAAGAAAGCTTAAAGCATTTCTTAAGTTCTATCACTATTATGTTGCTGCCATAAGCAAGTTTGAAATGAAATTGGACAATTTTTCCATTTCCTACCCAACAGCTCTGGTTATAATAGAGGAAGTATTTCTGCCCTGAAATAAACTATGTACATTAACCCTTATGTTGTCAAAAATCTCTTCTGGAGAGCCCATAATAACTCACTACCTTTTCTAAAATACAACTTGTTGTTGAAAAGGTTTGGTTCCTTGGCTCTCATGTCTCTTAATATTTCATTATTATCCCTATTTCTCCTTGTCCTAAATTCCTTTAATACATTCCCTACATGGAAAACACATTGCTTCTCAGTAATGGAAAATATTTTTCCAATTTCATATAGTAAGAAATGTAACATTTGTCCACCAGATATCTTAATACTTGTTTTATGTAGAATTATATAATATTTCTATTTTATTTTTATGGGCATGTCATTTTCAATTCTATCTACTAGCTTTTTTCAATTCTAATTATTCATTTTTTAATGAATGAATTAATGAAGCAATTGGCACATAGAAGGAATTTAATAAAAATCTTTTTCTATTTATCCATCAAGTGTTTACTATTGTTTTGAGGGACATACAACAGAGGTCACTTAGTTTCTGTAGGAATTAAAAAGTAAACATGGGCTAGTAATAGTAATAAGACAAGAAAAAAAAGTCCTGTCATTAAATTTGAGGGTAAGAATGTACAAAAGAAGATAGTTTTGTGAATTTAGATGACAGAAAGATGACTCTCAGTGAGGGAATTCAGTAAAGACTTTGTGCGGTGAATATTGAAGAACAGGATTTCAAGACTGAACAGACCCAGGGTATGGAAGATGTCATTGGTGAGTACTTTCAGTTGCATCCAATTTAGAGTGGATGCCATTTTGGGTTTCTCTTGGCAAAGTTACTAGAATGGTTTGCCATGCTCTCCTTCAACTCATTTTATAGCTGAGGAAACTGAGACAATGACTTGCCTAGGGTCATACAGCTAGTGAGTATCTGAGGACAAATTTGAACTCAGGTCTTCTTCCTGCCTCCAGGCTCAGCACACCTACCTGGTCAGGATATGAAAAAAAGTAGCGTGTTCCCTCAGGCTAAGGCTAAAACTGCTGCCTGCCTGGCCCTAAAGCTCAATTGCATTGCCTCCTTGCTCTGCAAACACAACAGTAGGAAAATATGCAACATGTCCTGGGTATAGAACATCATCCAGTTGGGGGGCTATTATAATGGACCAGAAGTAGTGGTCAGTTTGAGCTAGGAAGGTACTAATGGGGAGTGGGAATAGTGATGAGAAGAAGGATGTGAGAAGTTACAGTGATTCATGGACCCAACAAACACACATCAGAAAATGTTTGACAAATTGAATTCTAGATGTCTTCTATTTGGATAGGAAGGTGTTTTGATTTTTATTTTTTTTTTACTTTTAAAAGTAAAGCTTTGATTAGAATTCATTGGGACATAGGACAGCTTATTTGTACATTTTAAGAGGTTATCCTTTGAGATTTTTAGAGGCTGCTCTGTATGTACTGTGGAATAATGAAGTGTGTTCAAGGTAGGTCAACAATCTATCATGTCTGTGATAGGTGCTTCTTTGTTGGAAATAATTGACAAATGTGATTGGATTAGCCCCTCTTTTAGAGTTATATCCCTCCACTCTAATGGACTGGCTTTTCCCCTATTTCATTTTGTTCTGCTAAAACAAATTGGCTCTCACTTCCATTTGGTCATAAAATTAGACAATTCAAATATCCCTGGGTTACCTGTCACAATAGAATGGAAATATCTAAAGTTAGCAAAGTCGTTAGTTAATGACCAAATAATGCTGAAATTGAGTGGTCAAACTTATCATCAATCAATCAATCAATCAAAATGCATTTATTAAGTGCTTACTATCTACTAAGTACACTGTGATAAGCATTGGAAAAGAATTAGAGTTATGCTGTAGAAATCTGGTGGAAGATTCAAAGGCAAACCTTTCTTTGTATCACCCAGAACCTAGGACAGTGCCTGGTGCATAAAAGGAGCTTCATAAATGCTTATCAATTGGCTGACAGACATGTTTGATTGTTTTCCTTGTTTTGATAAATCTTGATGCTCCAATATAGCAAGGATACTGCTCAGTGGACCATGTCCAGGAAATGACCTGCCTTTCTGTTGGTCCTTTGTTGCTATTCTTGGGCAGTGAAAATAAAGGGAGTTTCAGGTTGAAAGTGTGGGTTTGCAACAGATTTAAAGAAAATAGAGCCATGCCAGGTTGCAAATTCCTAGTAGTGAAAGTAAGGAATGTTCTATTTCAGTGGAATAATAAGATTTGTTGGTTTAATTTTTTTTAATTGACAGGAGGTCATGTAGTGAGACATTTTAAAGAACATTTCTTTCAAAGATATAAGATACAAGTTTTCTTATTTCATTTGAATAGTAAAATTTATTATTCCTCCTCAAACCAAAAACTATTCTAATCCAAATGTTTTACAATTTATCAAGATAATTTCTTTATAATAAGCTTATGAAAGAGGTAGTATGAATACAGTGCTATTAATCTTAAGGGAGAGGAAACTCACTACAACCCATGGGGACCCATTTCACTTTTAAGTAGCCCTGAACTTCATTTTCTTCACATGGAAAACGAGGGAGTTAGCCTAGTGAGCTCTAAGGTTCCTCCCAGCTCTAAAACCTATGACTCCAATAATCACAATAATACTGCTCAACCTCCAGCCCCTGTCAGACAAGCCAAGTATGAGCACAGCTCATTTTCCTGCCTTCTATATAAAAACAATACCCATACTGTTGAAACTGAAAGAAAAAATCAGACTGAGAAAATAAAAAATCCCCGAAGGCAGATTTCTTCCTGAGAAGAAATTATTGTAGCAGCAGAATGAATATGAATGTGTATGTCTGTGTATGTAGATATAGATAGATGTATATGTGTTTATAATGTATGTATATGAATGAATAAATGAATAAGGGCATATAGGAAGGACAGCTTCAAAAGTTATATGTTTAATTTGCTGTGTAATGTAAAAGAACCACAAGCTGTAGTTTCATGTAAAATCATTTTTCTGCTCTAAGAGGTAGACAGATATAGATATTGATTTTTTTTACTTTTTGTTCATTAAACTCAGAATAATTTTTAAATGTATATAAAAAGAAATTAGCGAAAATTACACCAAGCAAATATGCTCATTTGAAAACATGAATTAAAGATGCACTAAGTATCCCAATAGCATTCTAAAATTTGGTTTGTTATCCTGTGTTCAACTCTTTCCTCTGTTTTCCTTATGGAACTTTTTCAATGTAAAAATTTTGTAAATAAAAATTATAAATGAATTCAAACTATGAAAAAATTGAGGCACCAAGTTAATAGTATCCTGCCTGAGTTTTTAGACTTTACTTCCTGTGATTTACATACTGTAAATTTCAATAATACATGTGTATTCATTTAAGTGCAATGTACCCTGAGTTGTTTTTTTAATTTCTAAGGAAGCAAATAATTTCACTCCTTTCAATTTGGCACTATTTTGTAGGGGGCAGAGAGCAAGGATGGACCTGTGATTTTCTCATCTTATATAGTTCCTGCTACAGAAATCTCTACCAATGGAAATGGGTAAGTCTTTCATAACTTATAGTTTTAGAGAGTTATCTGGACCATTGAAAGCTTAAATCTATTTCCCAAAGTCACATAGCCAGTATGTGCCACTTTAGGCTTAATGTCAAGAAAAAAGCTTCCTAAATTGTCCCAGAATGGAATAAGTTTCTTTATGGATTAGCAGATTCTGTCTCCTTGGAGATTTCTAGGCCAGAGCTGTATGATCCCGTATCAGGTATTCAATGGTGAGGATTCTTTTTTGGTGGAGGTTAAAAAATATGATTACTGAGTCCCTTCCAATTCAAAAACTCTGTGATTGTATGTCAGACGTAAAACTTGTACCCAGCTCTACCCAGTTCCAAGGCCATTCTTCTATCCCCTCCTCTCTTGAATCCACAATTATCACCACAAAATGCCAAGTATTTACAACATACTGAAAGAAAGAGGAGAGATTCCCCAAATCTACTTCCCAACAATCAGAAGCAAAGATGCACCCTCTATGCCAGCAACGTACCTGGGGCAGTAAAGTTGGAAGGAGGGCTCCAATCACTCCAGGCTCCTGGGCCATCCAGCCTCTTGGCCCGTACCTGTACTGTATAGGAAGAACCAGGAAGCACATCGTCCACGAGTAGGGAGGTATCTAGTACAATCGCGGCAATCTGCTAAATTTCATTTTAAAATGTCAAAACACCACCCAGAAGGGGATTGCTAATGAGAACTTAGGTTTGTGGAAGCTTCCACACAGTGAAATTTGGCAATATTCTCCTCTATTCCTCTACACTTTCCCTTGTGTTCCTCATGACTGTTGGCCTTGACCAACTGGTTTTTGCTCATTCCCAGCTGTAACAAAAATCTAATGACTCTGGCCCCCACTCTCCAATGTTTCTAATGAGATTTCAATATCCATTGTGCCAGTTGGCCTCCAGCTCACAAGCTAAGGTCCACTGTTTGAGTAATTTTAAGACAGATCACTCTTGCCTGATTAGGGACTTTCAGTAAGTTACACAAGCTAAGTGCTTTGGCATCTCTCTTTAAGTTAGTTAATTTGAGACATGAAAAGAGAAAATCATAATGTAACAAGAAAAATGCTGGATCAGGGGGTCAGAGCATCTGTATTCTAATTCTGTTTTACCTAATTTTTTTCTGTTGGCTGTTTACCTTCTCTGCGACTCAGTTTCCTCATCTGTAAGATGAGAAGAATGAGCTGAACTCAGAAGTTCCTTCCAGCTCTAAAGCCATAAACCTAGTACCAGATTATGACCTAACCTATGATCCTATGAAAGGCATTGTCAAAGGTTACTGGAGACTCAGCAAGTCTACAGCTTTGCTTTGGGATTACCTTGAGATGGTATCAGGAAATAATACAAACTTTATAGTTCAGGAAAGATATACATAGATATACTCTATGGCCCATAATGAGTTCCATACTTGTGAAAGCTCTCACTACATGAGTATCAGATATTGAAAAAGCTTTAGGGATTGAAGGATTTTTTCTCTTGTGGGAGCATTTCCATCTTATTCTAAAGATAACATATCATTTGGATCTAGGGGTTGCTCAGCTCTTCTTGAAATCCTCAGAGCTTATTTTTATGATTTGCATAGTAAAAGAAAATACATACCTGACCCATGGTCTCAGTTGACTTTACAGAGTACTTCAGTTCATATTGAAGTTGATATGGTGCCAACAGTGGGCTGGACCAAGAGATCTTTAATTTTCCATCATCTGTTATTTCCATTAGCAAATGTAATGGTGGGTCTGGCTTCACTTTAAAAAAAATAATATTTCAAGGCCAGGTTCAGTTTTTCAGTAAAAAGAATATTGGATTTCATATCAGTGGAGTAGAGCATGAATCTCTCCTCTGACACCAGCAATGTGACTTTGGGCAAGTCACTCATTCTCTGGGTATTCATTTTCTCCTGAATTAAATTAGAAAATTGGACTAGGCACTTTCTCATGTTTCTTCAGCTCTAACTCTATGAGAACATGAACTAAGTTTGATTTTTAGTAATTGCAGAGGCAGCTGACACTCAGAGTCAGGAGAAAGAGACAAAGATAGATTGTTAGGTAGATAGATTAGTTAGGTAGATAGATCATAGACATAGATAGATGATATATGATTGATAGATATAGATAGATGATCAGTTGGTAGACAGACAGTTTAATTCATTTCAAATTGAAAAGCACTTGTAAGTACTTTTTACCTGTCAGACATTGTGCCACAGTGCTAACATCTGGACATACCAGAACAAAACAAAACTCAGATACTTTCCTAAAGGAGCTTATATTCTACTGGAAGAACATGACCCAAAACTGGTTAAGTTCATAGGTGTAGAAATCTATTATTAAGAACCTTCAACATTTCACAGACATAGGATATCATTAGCAAAGGTAATGCAGTACCCCTCACAATGCAGATCTCAATTCCTCCAAAATGCACTATCTCATTAAGCCTGTCTACTCATCCAAATGCAGATTAAAAACATAAAAAGAACAAGTCCTGGTTGCTTTTTCAAAAAATAATCAATCTTTCCATCAATAAGCAGGCACAAATCACCTACGATGTGCAAGGCACAATGCTAGGAGGTAGAGTTACAAGGGTAAAGACTGAAACAATTCTTGATTTGCTGGAACCTGCTCTTCCATATTATTGAGCTTCCTTCCTCAGTGTTGAGTGTAGGGTCCAAGGAAGTTCTTTTTTTTTCTTTTCTATCATTTTGATAATTGTACTTCAATGTTATTGTTTTCCTTTGTATCCTATACATTTTCTTTTATTCATTTATAAACATGATGTGATGAATAATGTGGAAATATGTTTAAGATGGTTGTACAGTAGAGCCTATATCAGATTGGACACTATCTCAGCGAGGGGGAACTGCTGGAGGGGGAGGAAATTTAGAACTCAAAATCTTAAAGAAGAGAATGTTAAAAAACTAGAAATGAAGAAACAAAGTTAAGAAAAAAAGAAATGATGTGTAGGATGCTCTCAGAAAAACCTGGAAGGACTTCGATGAACTGATGCAAAGTGACATGTACTGTAGACAAAGTTAACAGAAATAGTGTAAGATGATCAGCTGTGAATGACTTGGCTATTCTCAGTGACACAATGATCCAAGACAACTCTGAAGGATTTATGATAAAATATGCTATCCATCCCCAGGGAAGGAACTGATGATGTCCAAATACAGACTGAAATAGACTTTTTTTAATTAAAAAATAAACATGATGTGAGAAAGGGCTCATAGGCTTTACCAGGGGTCTGTGACACCCCCAAAAGGCTAAAAACCTTAACTTAGTAAGTGATGGGAGTATAATAATATTAAGAGATCATATTTACATAGAGGTTCAAGATTTGTAAAGTGGCAAGTAGGGGGCTGTGGAAAAAGCAGCCAGAAAAGGAGGAGTTAATTGAATATGGACAGAGCTTGCCTAAACATTTCCCAATTGATTGATAAAAAAAAACCCACGCCTATATGGCCAGCCAGCCTGGAGATGAGCTGAGCTTTTCCTCATTTAGGCAGGCTGGGGCTTTAGTATTGACCATGCAACCCATCAAGGGACCTGTGCTCAAAATCTCTTCCACTTGGTTGGAATTACCAGAGCTTGAAAACTCCAGGTGTAGTATTTGAAGATTCAGGACCACCTCCATGCCAAGGAGGACTTTGATGGAGATACCACAAAAAGTGTAGAGTTATAAATCTAGGGCTAAAAGGACCCTCAGAGAGCAACTTGTGCAGCTCTCTCACTTTACAGATTTCACTAGGGAGGCGAAATAAATTGCCTAAGGTCAAACATGTAGTAATAAGCAAAGATAGGAGTTGGGCTCTTATTGTATGACTCAGAATCCTAGCTATCTTCACAGCACCACATTCAAATGATGAATTTGGACTTACATCAATCATTTATGGGTGATGGACGGATTGCTGGTTGTATATGAAGGGAATACCCACACTGATGAAATCATGTGTCCTTGAAGTATGGGAGCAATTTATGTGAAAAAGAGCCCTATTATCTGGTCACTTTACACTTACCAGTATTTATAGGTTTCATAGACATCATGGGTGACTGGAAAAATGTGGTGCCATTTGTAATTTCCAAAAATATCAAGGAGGTAGAGCTGAGCTTGGCTACGGGCATGGGTACATGGCATTCACAGTCTTCAGACCTACTACAATTGCACTGAACAACCTGAAAATTACCCTTCTGGGACAACATGAGTGAGGCTTCCTGTGATGCTTCCAACCTGTGTTATAAAATAAAAATACATTAATCTTTATAGGCACTATGCATCCCATCATCATCTGCACTTCAGTGCTAGACACAAATGTTAAGTTCGTGGAAACTTAACTTGGCCTGAGCACCAGGCATGAGCATCATGGGATAAATGATGGGCACAGCTGTAAGAAACAAAGAATATGAAGAATTCTCAGAAGATTTCTATAAAATGATGCAGAGCACAGCAAGCAGAAGCAGGCAAACAAGGCATAAAAGTACAACTGTTTAAAAATAAAGAACAGCAACAACAACAAAAAATTGAATGCTCTGTGCTATGATAACCAAGCTTGGCCCCAAAGAGGATATGAGCAAATAAACCTCCCTCCCACCTTTTCAGAGGTGTGAGACCATGGATGTGAAACAGGGCAGAGACTCAACTGCTGTTGGTTACTATTGCTGAACTAGGTTTATTTCTGTCTTTTTTATTCTTTCCTACAAGAGATGGTTCACTGCAGGGGGGGAGGAGAGACAGAGACAGAAGAGAGAGAGGAGAGAGAGACAGAGACAGAGACACAGAGAGAGACACAGAGAGACAGAAAGACAGAAACAGAGAGAGAGAGAGACAGAGAGAGTGAGAGACAGAGAGACAGAAAGAAAGAGGGAGAAACAGAGACAGAGACAGAGAGACGAAAATGAAGTGATATAAAACCGAAATGTCAATTACAAATAAAATGTCATCTAAAAAGAGGACTTTAGTTATCTCTTTCTTCCGTTAAGATGCCATTTAAACATAGTTATTTGCATGAAGCCTTTCTTGGCTCCCTCAAATTCTGATACTTTTCTTCCTAAACTGCCTTATACTTAGTCACTTTGCAAAGATTTGTATTTATTTTCTCTATATTAATATTGTATATATGCATACACTTACACATATACATACACACACACATACACCATGTACCCATTTTGACCTTATCTTGGTATATGGTATGAAATGCTGATTTGTACCTAGTTTCTGCCAGAATGCTTTCCAGTTTATCTAGTATTTTTGTCAAATAGTGAGCTCTTGCCCCCAAAGCTTGGATCTCTGAGTTTAACAAACATTAAATTACTGTGGTCATTTTCCTCTGTATATTGTGTGCCTAACCCATTACATTGATCAAGCAGTCTATTTCATAAACAGCACCAAATTGTTTTGGTGATTATAGCTTTGTAATATAGATTGAGGTCTGGTATTCTAGATCACCTTCCTTCACTTTTTTTTATGGATTCTCTGTATATTCTTGACCCTTTGTTCCTCCAGGTGAAGCTTGTTGTCATTTTTTCTAGCTCTATAAAATTACTCTTTGGTATTTTGGTTAGTATGGAACTGAATAAATAAATTAATTTATCTAGTATTGTCATTTTATTGCAATGATTCAGGCTACCTATAAGCAATTAATACTTTCCATTTGCTTAGATCTGTCATTGTCTGAAGACTATTTTGTAATCATGTCAATATTGTTCCTTTATTTGTCTTGGTAGGTAAAATCCCAAGAATTTTATACTCTCTGCAACTCTTTTTTTTTACTGTTTTTTTTTTGGAGAGGGCAAGTCAGGGTAGTTGGGGTTAATGACTTGCCCAAGGTCACATGGCTAGTAAGTGTTAAGTGTCTGAGGCTGGATTTGAACTCAGGTCCTCCTGACTCCAGGCAGGTGCTCTATTCACTTCACCACCTAGCCCACAACTCTTTCCAACTCTTCTTGCTGGTTTGTGTTGGCAGTATATAGAAGTTCAGATGGTTTGCATGTGTTTATTTTCTATCCTGCAATTTTGCTAAAGTTGTTCATTGTTTCAACTAGTTTTTTTTAAAAAACTGATTCTCTAGGGTTCTATAAGTAAACCATTATATTATCCACAAAGAGTAATAGTTTTGTTTCTTCATTATCTATTTTTATTCCTTCAATTTTCTTATTCTTATTTTATTGCTAATAGCATGAGCATAATCTCTTGGCCTCAGTTTCCTCATCTGTAAAATGAACGTGTTACACCAGGTGACCTCTAATGTTCCTTTCTATGCAAAAACTTTCTACTTTTCTTCTACAGAAGGCTACAGTATCTCCAAGATATCATGTTGTGATTCTATTTCTTTGGATGTCATAGACAAGTTAGGTTCTATGCAGCTTTGGAACTGAGCCACAGAGTATATCCAATTCGGATTGGCAATGACATATCCTGCAGATTTGGTCTCAGAGCCATTTGGTCTCATGCCTCAGTTCAGCACACCATCACTGAAAAAGAGTCCTTAGCAGTGCACATCAGAGCCATCAATGTGCCATGGTAGAAAGAGTGCTAACATTGGGGCTGACATGAGTCCAAATCCAGCCTTTGATATTTAGTATCTGTTTGGTCATGAACAAAATGTTTAACCCCTGTATGTCTTGGAAAACTTAAAGTCTAATTTTGCTTCTATTAAATATTTCAATTTTCAGAAAGTGCAAGAGAGCAGAATCTACAAATAACAGTCCAGGGAGCTTAACTTGGATTCCTGGGGAAAATTCTACAATGTATCATTAGAGAAAGCTGCCTAATATTTATTAAGGGAGCAGTGATTAAAAAGCATGGCTTCATCAAGAATTATTCATTATACAAAGAAATAAAAGTGATCTATATTCATATGAAAAATGCTCTAAATAACTATTAATTAGAGAAATGCAAATTAAAAAAACTCTGAGGTATCACCTCACACCTATCAAATTGGTTAATATGACAGAAAAGGAAAATGTTGGAGGGGATGTGGGGAAACAGGGACACTTTCATTGTTGGTGGAGTTGTGGACTCATCCAACCTTTCTGGAGAGCAATTTAAAACTATGCTAAAAGAGCTATAAAACTGTGCATACCCCCTTTATCCAGCAATACCACTGCTAGGACTATATTCCAAAGACATCAAAAGAGGGAGAAAACAGTTTCTATTTGTACAAAAATATTTGTAGTGACTCTTGTGATGGTGAAGAACTGGAAATCAAATGAATGCCCATCAATTGGGGAAACAAGCTATAGTGCATGGTTGTAATGGAATATTACTGCGTCATAAGAAATTATGAGCAGGATGATCTTTAAAAAACTTACACAAATTGATACATAATGAAGGGAACAGAACCAGGAGTGTGTGGTAGACAGTAACAACAATATTGTTCAATGAGGAACCATGAATGACTTAGCTGTTCTCAGCAGTACAGCGATCTAAGACAATCCCAAAGGACTAATGAGGAAGCACACGTACTATCTGCCTCCAGAGAAAGAATGGATATTGATTGAATACAGATTGAAGCAGGCTATTTCTCACTTTCTTTCTTTTTATTTGAGTCTTTTTGTACAAAATAAAATAATATGGAAATGTTTTACATAATTGTACATGAATAACCTATATCTGATTGCCTACCATCTCAAGAAAGTCAGAGGAGAGGGAAGGAGGGACAGAATTTGAAACTCAAAACTTTAAATAAAAAATTTTTATAAACAAAGAATTGGTCATTACAGATTAACCTCATTTCATTTTATTGACAGGATCATGGAGCCAAATAGATGAGGGAAATGCTGTGGATGTAGTTTACCAAGATTTCTGCAGTTTTTGATTAAGTATATTATGGTTTTCTTGTAAGGAAAATAATGAGGTGGGGGTTAGAAAATATAGTCAGATGGATTCACAAATCCCAGGGAAGCCTGAATTTTGGAGTAATTGTCTGTGTATCAGTACCTCAGGATTGAGTAGATTGTCAGTGAGGTCCTCTCCAACCCTCTAATTCCATGTGTCTGTGATAATTAGTGAGTAGCATCACAGAACTTTAAAAGATCAAGTAGCCTTGGAAAACCAGTCAGAATCCTTAAGCACCATTTTCCACATCTGTAAACTGGGGACAATGCCTGCCCTGATTGATGCTCACAGGAAATACAAGATGAAATCTAAAAGCATCTTGAAAAAGTTAAGCACTTCCCAATGGAAGGCATGGTGATGAGATTTTGCTATTGCCTTCATTTGGAAGCTGAAAGATTCAACAATTTACAATTAGAGTGTATCCTTCAACAAATTCAGAGTTGTTATATCTGGCTGAACAACCTAGTTTGGTTCTTAAAATTTTTCCCCAAGAGTTTTAAGGATAAAGTTTTCTTCCTAAATGGATGTCTTATAATTAAAATAAGGAATGTTATATAATTAAAATATTTCTTTTTCTGTTACAAACACTTGTGAAAGATATGATTCCTTTACTAAAGAGGACTTTTTTAAGTTTTTAAAGAAAAAAAAGATGCCAGAAAAAGATTGCAGAGTCAGAAGGGACAGAAGAGGCCATTTAGATCAATCCCTCTCTGACCCAGAAACCCCCTGTAACATTCTCAACAAATGGCTACCTAGTCTTTCTTTGAAGAAAACATTCCCTCCAAGATTAACACCAATTTACCCTCTGTATATCTTGTTTGTACTTAGCAATTTTTATTCCATGCTCTTTCCTCCTTTAGATTATGAGCCCATTGAGGAAAGGAGCTGTTTTTGCCTCTTTTTTATATCCCCAGGCCTTAACGTAGTGCTTAACACATAGTAAGTGCTTAGTAAAAACATGTTGACTGAAGATCATTCTACATTGCGAGGAAATCCAATATCTCATGATGCAGCCCTTTTCACCTTCCTGTAGTTCTTATGGTAAGGAGAGTCTATCATTTCTGAGGTTTGTCCTCTTGGGCAAAGGACAATTTGATTTCCTCTTCCAGATGAAAGACTTTTGAATGCTTGAAGAGAGTTACCATTTCCCACCACCCCCTGGGCCTTCTCTTTTGCAGGATAAACATCTTCCCTTCCTTCACCTTATCCTTGTTTGGCATAATCCCAAAGTTCATTGTCATCTTGTTCACCCTCCTTGGAAAATCTCCAGTTTACCAACATCTTTCTCAAAATGTGTCACCCAGAACCAAAGTGGTACAAGCAGGGTAGGGAACAGCTGAACTATCACCTCCCTCCCTCAGGACAGTAAGACATAGAAGCAGTGAGAAGCTAAAGAGCAAAGAGATGTGAATCCTATAAAATTGTCCAGACTCTTCAGTTACATAAAAAGCAAATCTTCAATCTCATTAAGTTATTTTTTTTCATTTTTATGTAAAGTTGATTACCAGCCCAGCTCTAGATCCTGTCTCAACATGACTGCTTTCATCAAGGCAATCTTTTCACAAATCACTGACATGCTCAGGCCCACAGAGCTAGATAGCATCAATGTGGGATCCAAAGGCAAGTTCTTTGGACACCATGTCTACTACACAAAGAATACTTGTAATCAGTTACTTACAGAACATATGAAAGATAAACCTGAAATTCCGATGCCTTGGAAGAATTCCTAAACAATGATTCCAAATTACAGATGAGTATCTTCAAATCCCCTCTGACCCAACATTCAATGCTCCAGCTCACACCTGAATTCAAAGGAAAACATCACAGATGATTTTTAAAAATACATCCTAAACAATGCAAGAAAGAGAACAGAATATGTTGTTACTGGCATTTTCATATCACCATGCACAGCCAGATTGGAAAGATACATTCTGACTCCTAGAGCAGAGGTTCTCAACCTGTAGGTTGCAACCCCTTTAGGGGTCAAATGGGGTTGCCTAAGACCATCTGAAAACACATATTTCCAATGGTCTTAGGAACCAAGACACCGCTGTTCTGTCTCCAGGCGGATCTGCTCACATGCAGATACTCCCATATATGAATATTAAAGGGTCATGGCATTAGGAAGGTTGAGAACCACTGGTCTAGAGAGTCAAAGGCAGACCTGAGACTTGTTTTGACTACAGCAGCTTCAAAATGTTCACTTGAATTAACTCTCCAACTACCGCTATGTCTCTATGTATTTTATCCTTAGCTCATTCCATCTCTCCCAACTTCCCAAACCCTGTCCATCCACACATGGCTCAGTTAGACTCATGTAGTGGACTATTTATAACTTTAGATATAAGTTCCACTTGCTTCCGATTTTCACAATAGACTTAAAAGTTACTTAGCTATTTAGACTTTCAATTTGATTAATAATACCAGTTAGGGCTTAAAGGTTTACAACACATTTTCCTCACATTCTCTCATTAGATCCTTACAAAAACCCAAGAAAGGGTGCCAAAGCGAATACTGTTATCCCATCTCACAAATGAAAAAAACTGAGGACAGAATGGTTAATGTCTTACTCAGAGTCCCACAGCTAGTAAGTATCAGAGGCAGATTTGATTATAGGTCTCTCCTGACCCAATCTCTTCACTACTAAGCACTTTGTAATTATGGTTTGTTACTATGCATGAGTAACAACATGCTTTTTGTTCTATTGGTGTTTTTCTTTTTAATTTGGGGAGTTGTATCTGTGATTTCATCTCATTCCTATGAGGAATTCACTTTACGAACATAGGCTTACACCTTCTTGAAAATTTATCCTCAGAGGCAATTAGGTGGCACAATAAATAGAGTATAGACTCTTGTCTGGAGAACATGAGTTCAAATCCAGCATCAGACATTGACTAGATGTGTGACCCTTGGCAAGTTACTTAACCCCAATTGCTCAAAAAAAGAAAGAAAAGAAGCTTATTCTGTTAAAAGAGTTGTCCAGAATACCCAAAGGGTACTTACACAGCCAGTATGACAGAAGCAGGACTGAACCCAGATCTTCTTTATTCTGAGATGAATTTTCTATCCATTATACTCACAATTCTATAGTCCAGGAAGGCTTGATGTTCCCTGAGACCTTTCAAGAGGGTCTGATGGGTCAAAACCATTTTAATAACCACACCAAAATGTTCTAATTGCCAATATAGTAAATATGGATAGACATAACTGAGGGGTGTGCTGGTAAATGTTGAAGAACTGGCTTCAATAAAAAATGTACAGACATATGTTTTAACTTTTTCAATATTATTGTCATTTTTTCCATCCACTGTCCAGACAAACAGCACAACACTAAATCAAGCCCTGATTTGCAGTAGTTGCCAGTTTCCAAGATGAAAATGATCACACTGGAAAATGTAAAAATTGGTTCTTATGAGCTGGTTTGAACTGACTCCAGCACAGACCTAACCAATATAAACAAAATCTTTTGGGGGCCCTCAATAATTTTTTAGGACATAAAGGGGTCCTGAGACCAAAGACATTGAGAACTGCTGCTTTCCACCATGCTACTATATTGTGTACTATTAAGAAATCTAGGATGAAGAACAGAAATCCTTCAGAACAGAAACCCCCATGGTAGATACCTTGATTGAATAGCTATCAGTAAGGGAACTCTTTAAAATTAGCTCATGAAGTCAATTACATTTACTATTATAATAGATAGCAATCTTAAGTAAAACAAGTTTTAGGCATCCTGAAAATACTCTTACAGGATTCTCACATATTTATATTTATTCTCACCTAGCACATAGTAGGTGCTTAATAAATGTTTATTGATTGATTCTGTTACCTCTTGTTTTATAGCTACATAAGTTTCTAAAGGCAGAATTGTTTAGAGAGCACCCTGTGAGTTCACATCAGTCTTTTTACATGGTTCTTCTTTTTCTCCTCAATCAAAATAAAAAACTTTTTTCTTTCTGTCTTTAGAATTGCATTCTTGGGAATTTCCCCTATCTATCCTGGAATGTCTGCTCCTATGGAATCCTACTCACTCCTCAGAATCCTTTGATTCTATTCTCCCAAAGTCTGGAGTATATAGAAGCCTATGCCCAGATTTTTATTCCCCCATCACAAATTTTAAACTTCTCTTAACATTCTGGTCATTTCTATCCCTGAGAAGCTAGTTCATTTGTTGAGGAGAATGAGATCTAGAAAAGAATTTACCCTTAATGGTTCCCATATCTTATAAAGGATGAAACTGTCATTAAAACAACTCAGAAAAGTATTCTCTTTTTTGCTTTAGGAAGAAAGCCCTCCAGCAGATATCCAAGTAACTAAAGCCCCCATCACTCTGGGAAATCTGGCCCAGAACTACAGGCTGGGAATCTGTTTTCTAAACTTCTCAATATTATCTTCCTTCTGCCCAGTTGGTCTATAGCAGACTCTGATGACAATATCACTTCTATTAATGCCTCACTTGGTCTTCACCCAAATACAAGATGTCCTTTCCAAAAATTTCTGAATTTCTTCACAAGTATAATATTTTAACAGACAATTCCATGCCCACGTTCATTTATCTTGTTCCTTGTGGACAGCTAGGTAGTTCAGCGGATAGGGTGCTTGACTTAGAGGGGAGGGGAGGGGAGAAGAAGAGAGGGAAGGGGAGAGAATGAAATTCGTAACAATTAGAGATATGTAAAAGTGGATTGGAAAGGAACATGCAGTGACTTCCCCCCTCCTTGAATGTGTTTTCAGTAAAGGCTCCTCACTAGATCCATCCATAGACTTTATTCTTTTTCAGGTACAAGTTGGATGAAATGGTCTCTGAAGCCCTTTCCGCCTCTACAATTCCACTCTTCTGCTAGCCCTAGAGCTTAAGTCAGAAGGCCTGGGTTTCAATGCTACCAATTACATTTACTCCTTATAATACCATAAGCAAGCCATTTCCATATCTTTGAGTTTCAGTTGCCTCATCCATCGAATGAGAATAAAAATATGTGCACAATCTACTACACGGAGTTGTATTAAACAATTGGGTTTGTGTATAAAAGAGCTATAAGTATTGTTATGTGTTGTATTATTAACTATATATTTAAAAATAGCTTTCTATTCTAATAAGTAATCATCCTGGTTTTAATTAAATTAAATAGCTCATTTTAAAAATGCATAGAAATAATAGGGGGAATAGTCCCTTATTTTATCTTTCCACTTAATACAACATTTACTGGTGTTGACAATTCGATACTATGAATATGAACCTAAGTTTTTTCACTCATAGAAAAATTTTGATCTATAAAACCTATTTCTATATGCCTCATTCAGATTTACTGAACAGTAAGCTGTTTGTCAAATAAAAACAACTGTAAAAATATCAAAAGCAAACTGTCATTTTTTTTTAAATTTCAAAATAGATGATATAGAACTTTAAAAATCTAACCTCGTTGTGGCAAAGATTGGGGGAGTGCTGATGAAGAAACAAATGTCTTCCTTTCTGTACTGTTCATACACATGGAAGGATTTGTATCATGTTTACTCCAAAGGCAACAGTAGAAACTTTCTTTGGATGCAAATTCTGAAGGTAGTGAATCACGGGAATTAAAGTTAGAGTCAGCAGTCTGATCATCTCCACTGAAGACAGAGCTGTTTTTGAAGAATCCAGAAGGCCAATGGAAGTCAGTCTTGTTTGATGGCAAACAGGAAAGCATGAAATTCCATGGGGGGATTTGATATGCCATGTCATATGCAATTATCATTTGGATGAAATCTGTGAAGACAAAAAAAAGGTAAATTAGAAATCAGTGAAGCATCCAGTAGAAACTGAACAACAGGAGAAAGTTCAAGAAAAATTCTTAAAGGTTTCCAAAGTTCTAGTCAGTGGTTTGATGCTTTACTAATCATTGTACATACACCTAAGGTGCAATACCTCCATCTCACTCAAATCTACCAATGGATCCATGATCTCATCAATGTGGATATTCTTTGAAAAAGATTGAAAAACATTGTTATATGGAACTTTTGTCTGCACTTGTCCCATAAGTTCACCACAGCAGATCTCTCCAACATACTCCATAAAACCTGATCATTGTGTAGAATTCTCAAAAGCTATTTCAAATGGAGATCAAACCCTGAAAGGTTTCTACCATGATAGAAAGACCTCAAGTATGATTCCAGCAAAAAGGCTCTTTGTTCTCTGGCAATTAAGATAGACATCTTTAGGAACTTTGAGAGAGAAATTTCAATTGAATCTACTGGTTCTGTCTCCACTTTCTTCAATACATCTAGATACTTCCTATCCTTAAAAGAGCCTACCATTTCCACAAAACTTTCATGCTTCTGTCTTTCTCAGTCAAATTCCTAAAAACAGTCTTTCTACACTCCTTATCTCCACTTGCTTTTCTCTCACTCACTTCTTGATCCTTTATAATCTGGCTTCAGTTGAAGCTACTCTCCTCGAAGTTACCAATGATCTTTTAGGGGGTTTTGATTAACAATAGTATGGTGGACTAAATACATAAAGGAGGGATTTTTACTAGGGAGGGTAAAATAAGGAATAAGAGGGGAAAGGGGAAAAGATAACATAAAGGAATAGGGCTCAAAGAGAGTCTGAGAAGGAAAATAATAAAAATGAGGTGAATGGAAATTCATAAATAGGGATTATAATTTTGAATGTGAATAGAATGAACTCACCCACAACATGGAAATGAATAGCAAAATGAATTAAAAATCAGAATCAAAAAGTTGTTTATAAGAAATATATTTTAAAATGAGATACACACAGAGTTAAAATGGAATATTGGAATAAAATTTATGAATACTTCAGCTGATGCAAAAAAAGGCAAAACTCAGTATAAAAGCATTTTGGCAACACCAGATCTTAAACTGTATTATAAGGCAGTAATTATCAAAACTATCTGGTACTGGCTAAAAATAGAAAGATAGAAAGATATTTTAATGGTACAGATTAGACATACAATTTACAGCAACAAATAAATCTAACCATGTATTTGACAAGTGTTGATTCGTTAACTTAATAATTTGTGACAATATTTCATTATTTGTTTAATAAAATGTTGAGAGAACTGGAAAAGAGTATGGCAGAAACTGGGCTTGTACCATATCTCACACCATTTACCAAGATCAAAATGGCTATATGATTTAGATGTAAAGGGACATTTTACAAGAAAATTAGAAGAACATGGAACATGTTACTTATCAGACTTATGAATAGGTTAGAAATTTAAGAATGGGGGGGCGGAGCCAAGATGGCAGCATAGAAGCAGCAAAGCACCGCAGCTCCCACACAAACATGCTAAAAAACTCATAAATTGGGACTCTAAACAGATTTTCAAGCTCCAAAACTCTACAAAAGCCAGAAAGCACATCTGTTGCTACAGGCAGCTCAGCAGGCACGGCTCTTCACAGCAGTCTGGGAGCCGCGGCCGAAGTCCCAGCTGGTTCAGGCCCTGGGGCATCGGGAAGGGAGCCGCGTCTATAGGAGAGCAGATCGGCTGCACTGGAGGCA
The DNA here is from genome assembly GCA_028646575.1 of Pseudocheirus occidentalis. Classification (NCBI taxonomy): domain Eukaryota; kingdom Metazoa; phylum Chordata; class Mammalia; order Diprotodontia; family Pseudocheiridae; genus Pseudocheirus; species Pseudocheirus occidentalis. The sequence goes on along the minus strand of CM053593.1, from coordinate 9,825,429 downwards.
CAATTACCACATTTATCAGGCCAGAAGACAAAAAGGCTAAGAGAAAGGTCAGTGGATTTCGCTAACTGGGGAGGAGAAG
>CM053593.1:9805666-9824850 GCA_028646575.1 Pseudocheirus occidentalis | reverse complement strand
CCCATTTTGAGTTGCTTTCCTTTAATAAAGCAGATCTAAGAACCTGTGCTAGCAGCTGCTCTAGGTATGCTAGGGTGCTTGCTGATATACAAGGCAGTCAAAGTTGCTGCCCCTTCTGCCTAGTAGGTACAGCAGTTCCCTCTCAAAAGCCATAAGGGAAGAGTTGGGCTAAAAACCATCTGAGGGAAGGACATATCAGTTTTTTTTCATAACAGCTAAGTTTCAGCTCAGTAGGCAATTAAAAGGCTTCCAGTGATCACATATAAAAAGCTGACAAGAAGTGGTCAGAAAATATTAGAGGAATATACTTCCATCATAAATCCCTATAAGTAGGACCCCTAAGCCTCCACATAGGTTAGAAGCAGGCAGGGAATATTGTGCGTGTTCTAAATGTAGGACCCTCACTCACCTTTTCAAAAACGTAAGTGATGAACGAAAGCTGCCAAGGCTGCTATCCTGGCTATTCCTTGTCTCTTGGACTCTTTCATATCACAGGCTGTGACCAGAGAACTGAACACATCCCAGGTTGCTTCTATAATCTTGAGCTAGATGAGTCAGAACACATCTCTGACCCTGGAGTCCCTATTAACATCAAAGAAATACAGAAGAGAAAAACCCTGGTCCTGAATATGATGGAAGGAAATTGCAATCAGTTCTACACAGGAGAAAGGAGAAAATCTCAAGATTACCACTAGAACAGGAGCTCCCCTACAGACCCTGTCCCAAGCTTTCTGAAAAGATAAACCCACCACCAGCATCTCGTACAAGCACTCTGTCTCTGAGAAGAAGCTTGAGTGGAAGAATAGTGACCTAAAGTGGCATTCAGAAAGACTCAAACGCAAATCTCACTTCAGATACTTACTGGTCTGTCACCCTAGCCAAGTCACCTAATATCTCTGGGCCTCAGTTTTCTCACTTGTAAAATGGGGCTAATAGCCTGTCCCTTATAGGATTGCTGCAGGTATCAAATGAGATGATGCATGCAAGTACTTTACAAACCCCAAAGGACCACATAAGTGTTAGTTATTATTATTATTGTTCTCCAGAAGTAATTGAATGAGGCTAATATCAGTCTGAACCAGTAATTGCCTTACAGAACTCAGTCCTTAGTGGTTAATGATGGGAAGTAATTAGCAATCGTTGCCAGTAATTGAATACCCATACTGAGAAGCTACCCTTCCAATGTTCCTTTGTACATCAGGGTATTCCAGCTTGCCAGTCAAACTATGCTCTATTAGGTAGTGTTATACTCTTATTAATAACTAAGCAGGCAACTACCACACTTTACATCACCTTCTGCCCATTTGGGGGTTATCTTGTCTGTTTTCTCCAAGGGACAGATTCCCCTTGCATCATGCTCACCATCCCTACTTCCCTTCCTCCCTTGGTAACCTTTGCCACAGAGCCTCTGGACAACACTCTATTAATGCCTGTTTTGGTCATTGGCAATAGAAATAAATGATCCCCTAAACCTCTTCCCCAATTTTTCTATCTTAAGTAGAACTTCAATACAAATATATTCTGTCCTCACAAATCACAAACTTTGCCCAAAACCTGGGAAAAAATATTCTCCAGATAATGTGATTATGGAAGGTGCCACAAAAAAACAAGCATTGATTGCTCTTGATAACAAGTTTACCCTGAGACTTTCTCATTACCTACACATTACAAGAGACCTTAAAAAGGAGATTAAAATGAGAGTCAATAAAATCGAATGCCTTATACCACACTTAGTGTGAACACGGACAATAAAATGTGTTAGGGATGGAAGAAAGACAGTATCTCATGGAGTCACGTTGAACTCACTCAGATCCCGAAGTCAAATTGATGGGGGAGGGACAGTTTAAATTAATCTTGGATAGCAAGGAGAAATTTTATTTATTGCTTTTTTTTGAGGGGAGAAGGTAGGGCAATTGGAGTTAAGAGACTTGCCCAAGGTCACACAGCTAGTAAGTTTTAAGTGTCTGAGGCCGAATTTGAACTCAGGTCTTCCTGACTCTGGGGCTGGGGCTGTATTCACTGCGCCACCTAGCCACTCCAGCAAGGAGAAATTTTAGCCGAGAATTAGTACATGACATTGAGTTACTCAAAAACATGGGGGGTTTGTCATTTCCTCCTCATCTCCAGCACCTTACGCATAGTAGGTATTTAATTAGTGTTTGTTGGATTGAAACAAAGTAATAGAGATTCAATTGCAACTGTAATACTATGTCCTTGTCTTCAAACCGCCTTGTACTTTTCCATCTTTGTGCAGTGTGTGTAGAGTATAAGCTCCTTGTGGGCAGGGGTTGCGTGGCTTATAGTCTTTATCTCCCAGTGCCTAGCCTGGTTCCCTCCACATGCTTTGATAGATCTGTGATGGTATTAATGTGGGCAGATATTTCCTCAAACAATGAAGTTAACAACCTACCCAGCCTACTACCCCAAATGTAGCTCTTCCACAGCACATTGGTCAGAATCTGGCCTGACTCAGGCCAGTCCCTGTTAGTTTCTCAAATGAGACAGTCTTGAACCATCTAATACAAGGGTCTTCAGCTGTTGGTGTTATGGGCAGTTTGGCTATAGACCTCTTCTCAATATCATGCTTTTCTTTTTATTTTGAATTCATAATTGAAAGAAATGCTGGATTTCAACTAGGGGCTAATTAAAATAAAGATGTTTTGTTTTTTTTTCTCCATCCAAATTCACAGACTCCTTTGAAATCAGCAAATGGGTTCTACAGAGATCTATTGATTCCAAGCTAAGAACCCCCAGTCTAGCTGCTAACAAAAGGATGTTTATTTAACTAGGTCAAAGAAAGGATATTCAAAGCAGAGCAATGGGGCTGGTTCAGAATAAAGCACTGAGTCAGTGAGATACAGCTTCTCAGTCTTGTTTATGCTAAGGTTTTATGGGGCAAAGGTTCAGGGGAGGCTCTGGACCTTCATGTTCTGGTCCTTTTGTGCTCACGTATACAGGAAGCTCCATCAATGGTCAGAGACTTAATTTTCTGGAACCAATCAAATCTCAATAGCAGATTCAATACCTTAAGGAAATACCAGCCTGCTTGCTTGGGGGGAGGGAATTAGAATATAATTCCTAACAAATTGACTCACCATACAATATTGCATAGGGTTACCCCTAGAACCTTATATAGGGAGATGTGCCCTGAGAGCTTAGCGGGATGCCCAGACACTATATGTACTTACTATACTGACATCCAAGTAGGATGGTTAAATGACATGCCCAATATCATACAGGTATCAAGCATTCCAGGTAACATTTGAACCTAGTTCCTCTGACTTCAAAGGCAACTCTCATTCTATAGACTATTAGTCATTATGCAGAGAATGCTGGAGTTGTAGTAATGAAGACCTGAATTTGAATCCTCCCTCAGATGCTTATTTGCAGGGTGACCCTGGGCTTCTTTGCCTATAAAACAGGACTAATAAGAGCACCTACATCCCAGGGTTGTTCTGAGGATCGAATGACATAATATATGTAAGTGCTTTGCAAACCTTAAAGCCTTATTTCAATGTTTATTGCCATAATAATGACCCTAGTGATGAATCTTTTTGCCCTTAGAAAGGCAGGTTCTAAGACAAAGACTTAAGACTCCTCTAGCATAGTAGGACATGCCAAGCTTGCATTATGCTTGACTGTGTCATATTGATACATAATAGGTATATAATAGGTGATTAATAAATGCTAGTTGACTGTCTATTATACCCTTCTCCCTCCACCCTCATTCAGTAAACTTCAGCGGCTCACTATTACTTTGAGATCAAATGTAAACACTCTGTTTAACGTTTAAAGTTCTCTGCAACCTTGTCCCTTTCTACCTTACCAGTCTTCTTAATACAACATTCCCCTCACTCACTCTATAGTCCAGTCATACTGGCCTACTCACTGCTTCTTGCACAGGTCCCTTTGTATAGGCTGTCCTCTACGCCTGGCATGCCTTCCCTTTCATCTCTGACTTTCAGAATCCTTTGCTCTGCTTCAAGGCTCAGCTCAGGTACCATTTAGAATGTGAGATCTTTGAGGACAGAGTCTATTTAATCCTTGGCTAGCATGTATTAGGCACTTAATAAAGGCTTGTCACTTGATTGATTTCAACAGTTGATTAATTTCATGATTTCCTCTAAGTGGTGTGCTGGAGACAATACTGGGCTGAGACTCAAAGAGTTCAAACCCATTCCGTGGCACATCTCCAAGGTTTGACCATGGGTAAGCCACTTAATTGCTCCATGACTCCATTCAATTCTCTAAGGGGTAAGTTTGCTGATGAATTCTGGTATGCACTGGCAGATTTCCTGCACCAATGAAATCACAGATTCACAAGATCTGTCCTTCACCACCTCCCACCCAAAAAATGTACAAAAAAGTGTACAAAAGTCCTTTTTATAAATAGTTTTGCCATAGTTATTCTATAACATACTTAGAATTATAATCCATCATGCTCCATTTCCAGGAGAACTCTAGGCTATTACTTATTTGATACTCAGGTTAAGATCTATGCAATTTTCACCTAATGCACTTTATGTAACTAAGGCCCTGCTGGGAATGACAACCCCTGATTATTTTTCTAACAACTGGTGCTTTTTTTCATTCCAAGTGAAGAATGACTTTATTCAGTTAACAAGAGAATCATAGACTACAACATTTTTTTTAGAGAGAACTTTAAAATAATTTGTAGATCAATTTGATAATAAGCAAACATTTATTGAGTGCCTGCTATGGGTAAAACACAGTAATTTGCAAGACAATCTGAATTAAAGGCAACTCTCCACAGCTTGTTCTTAACCTCTAATTGAAGCCTACACTCCCTGCTGGGTCTTTAGGGCAATACACAGGTGTGATGCTCAGGTAGCAGTCAGTACAACCTATATTGCCTCCTTAATCTGTAGCTCACATGAAGTACTTACTTATCCATCTGCAATCTTTTTAATTAGCTAAAATGAAAGGAGTAGCTGAAAACCCTGAGAGAGCTACATTCTGTGATTTAAGAATCATTTTCTTCTGATTCATAAATCTTCTAATCCCTGGCTCCTGCCAAGGCTTAGCTCAGGCATACCCTCCTTTGGGGACTCTGTCCTGATTCCCTTGATTATCGGACCTCTCCCTACTAACATTATCTCCTCTTTATTTCTCCACGGATGATGTTGTCTTTTCCCCAATGGTCTGCAAGCTCCTGCAGGGCTGAAATTGCCTCACTGGGGTCTTTGAATGCAAAGTGTGTAGCACTATACCTGGCACTTAAAATACCTTTCTAATTCACTTCTAATTCACATTCCAATTCAGGAATGAAAATGATTACTCAGGCTTGGCAGTGATCAGACATGAAGAAGTACTTGTTGAGATCAATCCAGAGGCTGTAGGTATAGAATCTCTGGCAAAGAATTCACACTAATGCTGCAAGTTTCTTCTCCCAATTGATCACCAAACATTCATAAGTAACTCCTATGTACCAGGATTGGTGCTAGGGGTTAAGGATACAAGAAAAAGAAAAGGTGTTTCCAGTGCCAGGGAACCCACTACTTCACAGGCAGCCCCTCGCCCACCCCTCATGTGTATCACACACCACTTACCTTGAACCCCATCTACCTCTCTGAAGCCTCTCTCTGTTCCTTGATCCTCCTTCTGTCCTCCAGGGCTGAACAGAACCTGCTTAAACTAACTTCCACATGACAGTCCTTAAATACTTAAAGGCAATCAACACACCTACTCCCACTACCCCTCTTTGAGTCAAACATTGCCAGTTTCTTCCTTTGCTTTTCAAGGAACTCCAGGTGGGCATAGAAGAGGAGTAGCAGTGGATTGCTGAGGCAAAGACTGATTGCCTAGAGATCAGATCTACGCAAAAGGGACACTTACCAACTTTTTTAGTAATCCATGAAATCATAGACTTGATATTTCTAAAACACAGGTCTGACCATATCCCTCCACTTCTCAAGAACTGTGAATGACTCCATCTTGCATCTAGGATAAATGATAAACTCTTTTGTTCAGCCTATAAAGCTTTTCACAATCTGGTTCCTTACCATGCCTATTCCACTTTATGTACTAGCTTATATGTTGTTTCTCAAATTCCAAATTCCCTCTCCCATCTCCATGCCTTTGCCCAGTCTGTCCCTCACATCTGGAAGGCTTTCCTTCTTGACTCTCATGTCACTGAATCTCAACTTCCCTCAAAGCAGAGCTAAGCTCCTACATGAAGACTTTCTAGATCTCCCAGTAGTTAGTACTCCCTGCCCTCCCAAAATGATTTTATCTTTTACTCAGTATATATTCTATCAAAAGGCAACAGGGTGCAGTGATTAGACAGTTGGCCTCAGACTTAAGAAGATTAAGTGTAAGCCTGCCCCTAACACATTGCCAGCTGCCAACCATTCACAAAACATTAAACTTTTCTATGACCCAGGCAACTCAAGTCAAAAAAGTTTCAGGAAACATACCAGTCTACAATGGGGAAAGTTTCTCCCTGGAGTTCCTTGCGCTTATGAAATTACAGGTTCAGTTAAATAAAAGTTTAGAAAAACACCTCCCATTCTCCATTCATATCTACTTATCTACCTTTCATTTATCCATCCATTCATCTACTTATTCATCCATTGTTCCATCCATCATCCATCCATCCATCTATCTATCTATCTATCTATCTATCTGTCTGTTTGTCTGTCTGTCTGTCTGTCTGTCTATCTATCCATCCATCCATCTACCCATCTTGTCATGCTTACCTGTGTAAAGATTTCTTAGCCCTAGAACAGCGGTTCTCAACCTTCCTAATGCCGCAACCCCTTTCATACTTGTATGTAGGTGTCTGCACTTGGGCTGACCCATCTGAAGACAGATAGAGGAGCAGTTTCTAGGTTCCTAAGACCTGTGACCCCTGTGAAACTGTCATTCAACCCCCAAAGGGGTTGTGACCCACAGGAAGAATAGAAACTCCCTGAGAGTAGAGGTTATTTTCATTAACTCGTAATTCCAGTGACTTTATCACAATGATTTGTCCATAGTAGATGCTCAATCAATATTTCAAAAGAAATTACTTGATTTGAATTGCATGGCATTAAATTTAAATCCTCCTGAAACTTCCCACCCAAGGAGAATTAACTGCCAAAGGCATGGCTTCCCAAAGATGCCCATTATTGAAGTGGTTATTTTGTTTTTTCACATCACACTTTTCACAGGTGGCTGAAAACATGTTTTTATCAAGGTTCATCTCATTCCACTGAACACGAGCTAAATTTATCTGTGCAGAGTTTGAAAACATGGACTAATTAATTAGGGATCTGGTCATTTCCTGAGTCCTTCTGTTCGGCAATGACTCTCCAGCTTGGTGAGTCAGCCCATTAACATCAGTCACCAAGCCCAAATATTGTTCTGAAGCCCAACCTTGTACTAGCACCATTTGTCTACCATTTTCCTGGGTCCTACTTCAGTTTTCTGCATTCATGTTTTGTAAACATTAAACATTTGTTTATTTTTGGTCCCAATCTATGATTTCATCACTCTAGAGAACTCAATATGTGGAAACTTCCTCTACCAAAGCATGAAGGAAGCTGTTCTGTAATTACAACCTTGAATAGGTATGGGGAGGAACTGAGATATGAAGTTTCCATAGTTGTACAGTCAGTTTATAACAAAGAACAGGATTTGAACCCAGGTCTTCCTAAGTTCAAAGATAACTGTCCATTATGTCAAGCTGCCTCTCATTTAACATGACATAACAAGACAGATAGAGACCAAATACAAAGAGGACTTGTGTTTGGATTGGTGTAGAGAACTCTGAGGTGATATGTCTTTCTACCAATGAAGTTTGGCATCCTTTTTGTAACTTAGAGACCTTTCAAATTTTATTTATTTTTGGGGGGGAGTATTCTGGGAAGATGGCAGGGTAGGTCAGAAAATTTTCAGCTCTCCAAATTTCCTCTACAGAAAAAGACAGAACATTGCACAGAGCAGTGGAAATAAACAAAAGTCAGAAATGAACAAAGTAGTTGTTCTCCTAAGACAATCTAAGAAGACCCCAGGGAAGACTCAACCTCCCAGGGCAGAGGTTTGTCCTGAGAGAAGTACAAGCACCTCTGGGCCAACTCATCAGAATCAATAAACAACAAGTCCCAGGGGCAGCTGGGAGGTTTGAGAGGCAGCCTCCACCTTAGAAACTTTCCACTCATGGACAGTGTGGGGGGTCTGATGGCTGAATAGAAGAAGATTAAGGGACCTTCCATTGCTGAGGGATGCCAAGCACAGTTATGCTCACCAGTCCCATTCTGGGCTATGACTTCAAAGAGAAGAAACTACCACATGCCTGGTCAGTGCAATAGTAGAGGGATGGGGACCCTGTTGGCTGTGGGCACTTGCAGGAGAGCAGAGTCCCTAGTTTCAGATCCAGGGCAAAGAGGACATCTGTAGTTCGCAGTCACTGGAGGGACCACAGGGAACAAGATCATTTGAGGTACTGTTTGGCTGGGGGTCCTACACATGAATGAGGGAGGAATGGAGAGGAGAGGCCAAGGTTGTGGCCCAGGACAGACTTCAAAAAATAACAGTAAGAAGGACCTGGCTTGGGGCATCTTTCCTCATTCCTCATGACAACAGCTTGATTACATTAATAGGTGCTAAAAACAAAACAAAAGTAAATAAATAAAAGTGAGTAAGCATCAGAGAAAGAACCCAACCAAGGTAGTCACTATGGGGATAAAGATCTGGGTTCACATTCGGAGGAAGATAATGGAGCTTTAAAAAAGCCATTCCTTTTTCAATGAGAAACATCAAATGATCCCAAGCACAAAAAGGCTTCCTGCAAGAACTTAAAAAGGACTTTAAAAATCAAATAAGGAAAATTTTTTTAAAATTTTTTTTAATCAAATAAGAGTTCAAGGAAAAATTAGGCAAAAAATAAGAGCAATCCAAGAAAATTAAGAAAAGAAAGTCAACGAACTTGAAATAAAGAATCAAAAACTTAAGGAATAAAATGACTCCTTGAAAACTAGAACTGGGCAAAGGGAATGACATTCTGAGAAACCAAGAAATCATAAAACGAAATCAAAAGAATGAAAAAAATAGAAGAGAATATCAAACATTTCATCAGAAAAACAACTGATCTGGAGAAAAGATCAAGGAGAACTAATGTAAAAATAGTCTGATTACCTGAAAATTATGATTAAAAAAACCTTGATAAAATATTATGAGAAATTATCAAGAAAAATTAACATGAAGTTCTACACAAGAAGGAAAAGCAGGAATGGGGAGTGTTCATATTACTTAACAGTGGTTCTCAACCTTCCTAATGCCATGACCCTTTAATACAGTTCCTCATGTTGTGGTGACCCCCAACCATAAAATGATTTTCATTGCTACTTCATAACTATAATTTTTCTACTGTTATGAGTCGTAATGTATCTGATATGCAGGGCGTATTTTCACTGTTGCAAATTGAACATAACCCACAGGTTGAGAACCGCTGACTTAGAATAATGTAGTCATTCACAACTATTCTTCAAATGCTATGGTTACTATACACAATGTTCTCTTGGTTCTGCTTGTTTCATTCCTCATTATTCTCATGCAAGTCTTTCCTTTTTTTCCCTAAAATCAACCTGCTCATCATTTCTTAGAGCACACTAGTATTCCATCACAATTATATACTACAAGTTATTCGGTCATTCCCCAATTGATATAATAGTAGTACTGCTAGGTCAAAGGCTATACATAATTTTCTAACTCTTTGGGTATAATTCCAAATTGCTTTCCAGAATGATTGAATCAGTTCAAAATTCCATCAGCACTGTCCCAACTTTTCCATTTCCCCACCATTTGTCATTTTCCCCTCCTATCATTTTAGCCAATCTGATAAATGTGAGATGGTACCTCAAAGTTGTTTGAATTTGCATTTCTTTAATCAATAATGGTTTAGAGCATTTTTTCATGATTATATATAGCTTTGATTTCTTTAAAAAAAACCTATCTGTTCATATCTTTCAACCATTTATCAATTAGAGAATGATTCATATTTACTGATGGTTTTTGGTAGAAGGTTCATATCATTTTAAGGAAAAATCCTTTTGTACCTATGTTTTCAAGTGTTTTGAATAGGAACGAGTATGATACTTTGTCAAAAAGCTTTTTCTGCATTTATTAATATAATTATGTGATTTGTGTTACTTTTGTTATTGATATAATAAATTATATTAACAGTCTTCCCTATGCTGAACCAGTCCTGAATTCCATAAATTCCATTTGGTCATAATGTGTAATCTTTGTCATATATTGATCTCTGGGATAGTATTTGATTTAAGAGTTTTGCATCAATGTTCAATAGCAAAACTGATATACAATTTTCTTTCTTTACTCTTCCACCATATTTACTTCATGAAAGGAGTTTGGCAGGACTCCTTTGCCTATTATTCCAAACAATATATTTAATAATGGAATTCGTTGCTCTTTAAATGTTTGGTAGAATTCACTTGCAAATCTATTCATTCTTGATGCCTTTTTTTAGGTAGTTAATTTATAGCCTGTTCAATTTCTTTTTCTAAAATAGGTTTACTTATTCTATTTCCTTTTCTGTTAACCTGGGTAATTTACATTTTTGTAAATGTTCTACCATTTCATTTAAATTGTTAAATTTACTGGCATGTGATTGTGTAAGATAACACCTAATAGTTACTTTAATTTCATCTTCATTAGCAAAAACATCACCTTTTTCATTTGTAACACTAGTGATTTTGTTTTCTTCTCTCTCTTTTTTTAATCATAATAAACAAGGTTTTATCTATTTTACTGATTTTCTCATAAAACCACTTCCTAGGTTTATTTATTAATTTAACGGTTTTCTTACAATCAATTTAATAATCTCACTTTAAATTTTCAGGATTTCCAATTTGGTGCTTAATTGAGGATTTCTAATTTGTTCTTTTTCTGGGTCTTTTAAAATTGCATACCTAATTCACTGATCTGCTCTTTATTTTATTGATGTAAGCATTTAAAGATACACATTTTCCTCTGATTATTACTTTTGATGCATACCATAAGTCTGGGTATGTTGTGTCATTATAATTATTCTCTTTAATAAAATTAGTTATTATTTCTATGATTTGTTCTTTGACTCATTCTTTAAGGTTAGGTTATTTAGTTTCCAATTAATCTTTAATCTCTGTTTCCATAGTCTATTATTAAATGTAATTTATCGTATTATGATCTGAAAAGAATGCATTTACTATTTCTGCTTTTCTGCATTTGACTATAAGATTTTAATGCCCTAATATATGGTCAGTTTTTGTTAAAGTGCCATGTGCCTCTGAGAAAAAAAAACAAAATTATACAGACATGACTCATATTGTGGGTTCAGTTCCAGACCCCCACAATGAAACAAATATCACAAATAAAGCACGTCACGTTAATTTTTTGGTATGCCAGTACATACAAAAGTTATGTTTACACTACACCATAGTCTATTAAGTGTGCAATAGTATTAAGCCTCAAAATATGTGTTGTTCAATCATTTTTCAGATATGTTAGACTATGACTCCATTTGTGGTTTTCTTGGCTAAGATACTGTAGTGATTTGCCATTTCTTTCTCCAACTCATCTTACAGATGAGGAAATAGGCAAACAGGGTTAAGTAAATTTCCCAGGGTCACACAGCTAGTAAATTCCTGAGGCCAGATTAAGAGTCTTCCCAACTGCACATCCAGTACTCTATCCATTGTACTAACTAACTGTCACCACCCCCAAAAATGTGTATGCATTAATTAACAAATATTTCATTGCTAAAAAAATGCTAACCAATTTTTGAGTTTTTGGAAAGTCATAATAGTTTTGCTGGTGAAGGGTCTTGCCTCAATGTTGTTGGCTACTAACTGATCAGTAGTGGCTACTCACATTAGTGATTACTGAATATCGGGGTGGCTGTGGTGATTTCTTTAAAATAATAATAAAATTGGCTGCACTGTTTGATTCTTCCATCTATGAAAAATTTCTCTGTAGCATGGAATGCTGCTTGATAGTATTTTACATGGTATAAATTCATTCAAAATTGGAGTCAATCCTCTCAAACCCTGCCTCTGCTTTATCAACCAAATTTAGGTAATATTCTTCAATAATGCTGTGTCTAAAGGAATGGGGAGGTCTGAGGAGAGAAAGAAATGTGGGGGAGGTCAGTGAATCACTCAGAATATACATAACATTTATGGATTATGAGATACATTTGCATTCCTTTCTATTCCCATTCAGTTCTCTTCAGATGTCTATCATATCTAGCTTATCTAAGATTCTATTCATCTCCTTGACTTCTTTCTTAGTCATTTTAGTTAGATGTTTCTAGTTCTGAAAGGGGTAAGTTGAGGTCTCTTACCATTCTAATTTTGCTATTTCCACCTGCAATTCACTAAGAATTTGGTGTAATATTTTTAGTATTGATATTACACATCAATACTAAATAGCATATTACATCTATGGGGCCTTTTAACATAATGTAGTTTCCCTGTATATCTTTTAATTAGATCTACTTTAATTTCAACTTTGTCTAAAATCATAATTGCTATCTATCCCTACATTTTCACATTAGGTGAAGCATAATAAATTCTACTTTATTTTTTACTCATTTTTCTCATTTTTAAATGTGTTTGTTTCTTTTAAACAATATATTCTCAGATTTTGGTTTTTGTTCCATTCTACCATCTATTTCTATTTTATGGGAGGGTTTATCTTATTTATATTCAAAGTGATGCTACTAGTTCTATAGTTGCCTTGACCCTATTTTTCCTTATTATTTATCCTTCTCTCTCATTTCTTACTCTATTTCTCAGATACCTAATATACTTCTTACCACTGTCTCACTAATACAGACATCCTTCTGAGGGTCCCTCTCTTATTCTATACCCTTACCCTCTTATTTCTCTGTAATTTATGAAGACTTTTACGCCCAATTAAATGTATCTGTTATTCCTTCTTCAACCCATTTCCAATAAGAAGAAGGTTCCTTCCATGGTCACCCTCCACTCCATTCACTCCTCTTTTGTAAAAAAAAAATTATTCCATTTACTCATATTTTGTATGAGATAATTTACTTCATTTTACCTCTTCCTACCCAATTTTACTTTTTTTAGAATTGCTTCATCAAACCCAGACTCTCTATGTATACTCTTTCTAATTACCCTAATAATAGCATACTTAAGGGTTATAAATTTAAACTTCCCATATGTTAAACAGTTTAACCTTATTAAATCTAATACAATAGAGGATAAAGTAAAGATATTTATTATCATCACTATTATTCAATGTTGTACTAGAAATGTTAACTATAGCAATAAAAGAAGAAAAAGAAATTAGAATAGGCAATGAAAAAATAAAACTATCACTTTGCAGATGAAAGATGGTATGCTTAGAAAATCATAGAGAAGCAACTGAAAAACTAGTTTAAAATATTGTTAACAATACAATATACTTGGGAGTCTACCTTCCAACAGAAACCTAGGAATTATATGAACACAAGTACAAAACATTTTCAACCAAATAAAGTCAGATCCAAACAACTGGAAAAAATATCAATTACTCACAGGTAGACTCACCCAATATAAAAAAATGACAATTCTACCTAAATTAATTTAGTTCATCAGTTCTATACCAATTAAACCACCAAAAATTACTTTATAGAGCTAGACAAAATAATAACAGAATTCATCTGAAAATATAAAAGGTGAAGTATATCAACAGAACTAATGGAAAAACAAAGCACAAAGAAAGATGAACTAGCCATTAATAGATCTCAAACTACATTATAAAGATGTAATCATCAAAACTATCTGGTACCAACCAAGAAATAGAGGGGTGGATCAGTGGAATAGATTAGGGACATACGACACAATAGTAAATGACCATAGTAATCTAATGTTTGATAAACCCAAAGGCCTCAGCTTCTGGGATAAGAAGTCATTATTTGACCAAAACTGCTGGGAAAACTGGAAAAAGTATGGCAGAAACTAGCTATAAACCCACATCTTACACCTTATACCAAGATAAGGGCAAAATTGGTTCATGGTTTAGATGTAAAGGCTGATACCATAAGCAAATTAGGAGAGCACAGAAAAACTTACCTATCAGATCTATGAGAAGGGAAGAATTTATTAATCAAAAAGAGACAGAGAACATTATGAAATGCAAAATGGGTAATTTTGATTACATTAACTTAAAAAACAAAAAGTTTTGTACAAACAAAACTAGTGCAACCAAGATTACAAGGAAAGCAGAAATCTGGCTAACAATATTTACAATATTTATAATAAAGGGCTCTTTTCTCAAATGTATAAAAATCTAAGTCAAATTTATAAGAATAGAATCTATTTCCTGACTGATAAATGGTCAAAGGATATTAACTGGCAGTTTTCAGATAACGAAATCAAAGCTATCTACAATCACATGAAAAAATGCTCTAATGTACTATTGATCAGAAAAATGTAAATTAAAACAACTCTAAGGTACCACATCATGCCTATCACATTGACTAATACAACAGAAAAGAAAATGATAAATGATGGAAAGAATGTGGGAAAACCAGGACACTAACATACTGAAATGATGAGCAGGAACATTTCAGGAAAATATGAGAAGATTCATGCAAACTGAAGTGAACAGAACCAGGAGAACATTGTATACAGTAACGGCAATATTGTGCGATAACTATGAATGTGTTAGCTCTTCTCAGCAATACCATGATCCAAGACAATTCCAAAAGACTCCCGATGGAAAATTCTATCCACATCTAAAGAAAAGAACTGATGTAGTCTGAATGCATATTAAAGCATACTGCTTTCACTTTATGTTTTCCATAGTTTTTTTAATTTTTGTTATGTTTCTTCTTTCACAATATGACTAATATGGAAATATGTTTTACAGAGGGGAGGGAAAGGGGAGAGAGAAAATTTAGAACTCATTTTTAATGTTAAAAATTTGTCTTTACATATAATTGGAAAAAATAAAATGCTATTTTTAAAAATAAAAATGAGGTTTTAAAAAATTCATTAAATATACTTTTTTTACTTTCAGGATTACACTTAGCTTCGATGGGTAGGTTAATTTTGGTCATAACTTCACTTCCTTTGATCTTTGGAATATCATATTCCACATCCTTTGGTCTTTTAACATAGAAGCTGTTAAATTTTATGTTATCCTAATTATAATTCCACTATATTTAAATTGTTTCTTTCTAATGCATTATAATATTTTCTCCTGGACCAAAGACCTTTGAAACTTAGCTATGATGTTCCTGTGAGCTTTCATTCTGAGGTCTCTGTCAGGCAATGACTGTAGGATTTTCCAACTTCCATTTTACCCTCTAGTTCTAAAACTTCATGGAAATTTTCCTAATAATTTTTTTCCAAGTATAATGTCTAGACTCATTTTTATCGTGATTTTCAGGTAGTCCAGCATTTTTTATATTATGGTTCTATTTAGTCTATTTTCCAGGTCAGTTGTTTTTCTAATGAGATCATTCTTTTGACTTTATTTTATTATTTCTTATCTTCTGAAGTCATTAGCTTTCCTCTGACTAATTCTAATTTATTTTTATTTTTATTTTTTGCTTTTTGTAGGGCAGTTGGGTTAAGTGACTTGCCCAAGGTCACACAGCTAGTAAGTATTAAGTGTCTGAGGCCGGATTTGAATTCAGGTCCTCGACCTTAGGGCCAGTACTCTATTCACTGCACCTTCTAGCTTCCCCGACCAATTCTAATTTTTAAGGAGATATTTTCTTCAGTAAGCTTTTGGATCTCTTTTACAATTAATTTATTTTTTCATAATTTTCTTGATTTTCCTGCATTTCTTATTTCTTTTCTTAATTTTTTTCCTCTATGTCTTTCATTTGATTTTTAAAGAGTTTTTTAAAGCTTCTTAAAGAACTCTTTTCAGGCTTGTGAGCATTTTCTTTTTTAGGCTTTACAAATAGCTGATTTGACTTTATTTCCTTTTTCTGAATTTGAAGCCCAATTTTCTCCATCACCATAGTATCTATTATCAGTATCTATTGTTATTCTGTTCTTTATTCATTTTTAAATAGCCAGTTTCTTGACTGCTAACTATACATTAGGGTCAGGCTCAGCTCCCAAGGTGTGGAGGATAATGTTTCATTCTTCAGGTTTTCATTTTGTTTTTAAAACTTTATCTTTGACTTTTTGGTTCTTCCAATGTGCTACTATCTAAAGCCAGGTGTGGCCACTTCTTCTCTACACCTTGGTTTATAAGTGACCTCAGGTACTCCTTTCAAGCTCCAAGCTGTGACCAGGGCTTCTCCCCTCCCTCTACCACAAGCGCTCTAAATCTCTGTGGTCCTAAAAACATAGCACCTCTCTCCATTCTCCTGTGACCATAAGTATCCATTGACCCCTCTGCTCTGGGACCAAAACCAATGACTCTGCTCTAGCATGAGTGACCACAAGAAATTCTGTCTCGGAATCCCAAACAGGGTCCCCACCTGTCTTCAACCATACTCATTGGTGGGGGATCCTCCAGTCTTCCCCTGTGAAGCCACATGACCTCCCCCACCACTATCTGAGAGCAGCCAAAATAGCTGTCCCCAGAGTTGGCTGTTTGCTGATGCTGGGATATCTGCACTTTACTCAGGTCAGACCACCAACCCATGGGTCAGATCTTTCCTGACACCCTCCCAAGTTGGCTTAAGCTAGACAATTGTTGTGTTGCAATTTTTAATTATTTCTGCTGCTTTAAAATCCAGTTCGAGGTATTATTTTAAGTTGTTTGGAGGTGAATTTGTGAGAGCCATGTAATATCCTTCCTTATTCCACCATCTTCCACAAACCACCTCTACTCAGAGTCTTAAAGAGTAGTCTAGAGAACTAAGTGGCTATGACCTTCCTTAGAATTATACAGCCAGTTGGAACTTACAACCCAGATCTTCTTCAGGAATATAAATTATATGAGATAATAATAATCTCACTGAATAAAAATCTTACCTCATTCACTAACTGGGTGACCCTGGGCAAGTCAATTAATATCTGAGACTCAGTTTCCAAAAATGGTGATAATAATAATCATATCTATCTCAAAGGGTATAAAGTGCTGTGTGAACATTAAAGGGCTATATATATGGTAGCTATAAGAATTTAATAGGGAAAACAAGTTATTTTTTTCTCTTCCCTTTTCTTTTAGGTACTCATTAAAATTCAAGTCAAAATTATAATGCTTCCCTAGAAATATGTCTCCAAGTTCTCCATGATGCCATATAGTTTCTTGGGTTTAGAGCTGGACATGAAGTAATCCATATTCATCATTTTATGAATAAAGAATCTATGGTTCAGAGGGTAATCTGCCCAAGATCACAAAAATGATAGGATTTAGATTCAAATCTCTTTCTTCTGACTCTGGATCCAAGATCCCTTCCACTTAACCACATGGCCTCCACTGCAATGAAAGGATGAAAGGATAAACATTTATATTTAGTAAATAAAATCCTATATATGTGCAAAAGGGCAAGGTTCAGAATTATAGTAGGAGCTATAATGTATATCATTCCAATTTAACATATGCTATATATTAAATCTTATATTGGTATATATTACCAATGCTATATATGATATATCTTAACTAGGACATTAAATGATTTCTCATTTGACTTCCTGAAAAATTAATCAACCAATCAAGAAGCACATATTAGGCACCAACTATATGCCAGGCCCTGTGCTAGATGATGAGAATACAATGCAAATCACTGGGTGAGGGAGAAGAAAGAGATATAATAGGAAGCAAGGTGATATAAAAATAAAAGATATCAATGATATAAGATTTCAAATAAAAATATATAAATATATTTATTAAAATATAAATGTAATGTGTATCAATAAATTTTTCCTCTTGTCTTTTTTCTGACTAAAGCTCCAGGTTTGATCACATTTAGGTCCCAGACTTAGAGCTGAAAGTAAACTGGAAGGCATCAAAGCCAATGTCTTTATTTGACAGTTGGGGAACTGAGACCCAGACAAATGAAATGACTTGTCCAAGGTCCCATAGGTAGTAAGTGGCAGAGTCAGGCTTTGAACTAAGGTTCTCTGGCTCTGGGTCTAGAGCTCTCACATCTGGATCACATATGGCAGTGGAACTATGATCTCATAAACGTGGGCACCTACTCGAAGGCAGAGCAACCAATCCACCCACACATTTTGCTCCTGAAAGATCCGTGCTTATGTCTCTTCCTTAAGTCACCCACTGAGGACTTAACCAAACCCATTGGAGGTCTCCTGAGTCCTCTGTCATTGACCAGTTCAGATATTCAGACCTGGGAGAGCCCTTGAAAGTCATTATATTCTCCTACCTCATTCATTTCCTTTTTTCCTTTTTGAATTATTTTATTTATTTTATTGTTTACATCATTCATTTCCATGAGATTTTGAGTTATAAATTTTCTCCCCATCTTTCCCCCACCCACAACCCCAAAACAGCAATCCCACTGTAAATCCCCTCCCCCAATCTGCTCTCTCCTATGACATCCTCCATTGCCCCTCTAAATTTCTAGTAGGGCAGGATAGGTCTCCCTACCCCAGAGCCTGTATATTTTAATTCCAAGTTGCATGTAGTTAATAATAATAGTAATGATTTTATATATATTTTTCTTTAACATTTGATTGTAGAACTTTAAATTCTAGATTCTTTCAGTTCCTCCCTTGTAACCCACCCCCAGTGGAAGGACAAGCAATTTAATACAGGCTGTACATGTGTAATTACACAGGATATCTCCACAGTGGACATATTTTGAGAGACTGATTATATGCCCTCCGCCCTATCCCACCCCTCCCTTGTTCTATTCTCAACCCTGTCCCTGAACCTTTACAGAAGTGTGTGCTTCCAGCAGCCCTCCCCCCACCTGCCACACTACTCTCCCCTCCATCATCCCAACTTTCATCCTCATCCCCCCTAATCTCCTGTGTGGCAAGATACCCAGTTTAGAGTTTATGTCATTCCTTCCCTAAGCCAAATTCAATGAGAGTAAAGTTGGCCCTTTCCCTTTTTCCTTCCTGTTCTTCCCCCCCCCATTGTAACAATTATCCCTTGCCTCTTCTGTATGGGATGATTAACCCCATTCTGTCTCTCCCTGTCTCCTCTCCTTCTAATCCTCTCCCAGCTAGAATTTTGCCTTTTAAAGTATCATCTCTTCTTATTCAATTGATCCTGTGCCCTCTATGAACTCA
>CM053593.1:9783259-9805166 GCA_028646575.1 Pseudocheirus occidentalis | reverse complement strand
ACTACAGCCATCATCGGATGCCTTTCCTTCCATTCGCTTTTTAGATCCTATAAACAACAGTCAACTCACACCATCTCTACTACTCGCAACACATTCATTCTTCAACCCCTTGAAATCTGGCTCTCTAAACTTTGATTAGAGAACTGCAAATTAAAACAACTCTGAAGTACCTCCTCACTTATCAGACAGACTAACATGTCAGAAAAGGAAAGTCATAAATGTTGAAGGGGATGTGAAAAAATAGGCACTCTAATACACCATTGGTAGAGTTATAAAATGGTCCAATAATTCTGGAGAACAATTGAAAATTATGCCCAAAGGGCTATCAAACCATTTGTATCCATTGACTCGGCAGTACCATTACCAGGTACGTATCCAAAAGAGATCAAAGAAAAGCAAAAAGAACCTATATGTACAAAAATATTTATGGCAACTCTTTTTGTGTCGGCAGATAATTGGAAATTAATTAACATCTTAGGAAACTAAAGCAAAGAGATTTTTTTTTTTAGTGATTTGCCCAAGGTCACACTAAGTCTGAGGTAGAATTTGAATTCGAGTCTTTCTGTCTGGAGGCTCAGTACTCTATCCACTGAACCACAGAGGGATTCTAACACTAAAATCTAACATCAATTAGGAAACAGTTGAACAACTGTGGAATATGATCGTGATAGAATACTACTGGTCTATAAGAAACAGTTTCACAAAGACATGAGAAGGTTTATATGAACTGATGCAAAGTGAAGGGAGCAGAACCAGGAGAACACTATACATAGTAACAGCAATATTGTAACAGTGGTCAGTTCTGGGGTGGCTAGGTGGTACAGTGAATAGAGCACTAGCGCTGGAGTCAGGAGGTCCTGAGTTCAAATCTGGCCTCAGATACTTAAGATTTACTAGCCATGTGGTCTTGGGCAAGTCACTTAACCACAACTGTCCTGCCTTCCCCCTCCAAAAAAATGGCAAAAAGAAAAACAGTGGTCAGTTCTGAAAGACCTAGCTACTCTAATCAATACAGCCATCCAAGACAATGTTAAACAACTCACGATGAAAAATACTATACACCTTTAGAGATAGAACTGATAAACTTTGAATACAGCACATTTAAAAAAAATCTTTGTTTTTTTGAGAGACGGCTAATATGGAAATATATTTCATAGAACTTCACAAGTATAATAGATATACTATTGCTTGCCTCTCAGTGGGTGTAGTAGGGGCTAAAGAGATGAACTTGGGACTCAAAATTTTAAAGAATGGATATTATAAAGAAATAATTTTTAAAAAGAAATTTGACTCTATGACTGAAAACTCAACTTCAATTGCTCTTCTAAAACTTGCCAATGAGATATTTTAAATTTAAAATTTATTGATATATTTTGTTTTATACCATCTTCATCACCCAAAACATCCTTTTCACAAATTATCTAACTTTTAAGTCAACTGGATTTTTTTCTCAGTCCTTATGATCCTAAACCTCTCTACAGTTATTGCTAATGTTGTCCATTCTTTACTTCTTACCACTTTCTTCTCTCTTTGTTTCCAGATTTCTGTTTTCATTTGGTTTTCCTCTTCTCTGCCTGGTTGCTCCTTCCCATTTTCCTTTACTGTGTTTTCATTTATCCTCTCTCTTCTATGCACGATTAGTTTCAGGAGTTGCCATCAAGGTATTTATTTTTTCTGCTATATACATTGTCTCTTGTGATGGCTTCAATCATTGCCATAGGTTCAGTTATTGGCTCTATTCAGAGCAATTCTCAGTCAATATTATTGTTGCTCTTTCATTTCAGTTATGTCTGACTCTTCATGACCCCATTTTGGGATTTTCTTGGCAGATTCTGGAGTGGTTTGCTCTCCCCAGCTCATTTTTTACAGATGAGAAAACTGAGGCAAACAGGGTTAAATGACTTGCTCAAGATCACACAAATATCTGAGACCAGATGGGAATTTAGGAAGATGAATCTTCCTGGTTCTGGACCTTGTACTCTACGCACAATGGCACCAACTTATGATCCCACAAGTCTACATATAGCCAATCCTAATCTCTCTCTGAACTCCACTCCTATGCCTCCAACTTCTTGCTGGTTATATGTACCTGGATGTCCCATTGACACCTTAAAACATTTGCACAGTTTACCAGGAAGTGTAGATACCAAGCAATGCATACTAGATATCATCATCTTCATAATTAGTTAGCTTTGTATAGTATTAACTATGTCACTATGTTAAGTGTTTTACAAACATCTTAATTAATCCTTGTAATAACACTTGGGGAGTTGTGAAGCAAATGGTAACACACATGATTCCCTTTATCCCCCCATTTGACATCTGAAGAAACTGAGGCAAAGAGATTTTTTTTTAGTGATTTGCCCAAGGTCACACTATGTCTGAGGTGGAATTTGAACTCAAGTCTTTCTGTCTGGAGGCTCAGTGCTCTATCCACTGAACCGCAGAGGGGGTCTAACACCAAAATAAATGGTGATTGTTGTCCTTTTTTTTTCCACAAAGAGGACCAAAATGACATCACTATGTTAGAGCCAAGTTGCAATGCATCCAACTGTGTTGATCAAACCAATATAAGCTTGGAAGGCTTTACCATGGTCGGGCACACATATTCCATGTGAATACATGTAGTTGATTCTCCAAATTTGCACAGTTTGTGTTTCTTTAGAGCTACAGCACCTTCTCTGATGAGCACATGCCACGCTGGCTGGTCCTGTGCCAGTGTCTCTCATGGCACAGTCAATTCCAAAGTTCTTAAGAGAGACCTTGACAGTGTCCTTGTATTGCTTCTTCTGACCACCATGGGAACGCTTGCCCTGTGTGAGTTCTACATAAAATAGTCTTACTAACCCTTGGTGGAATAAGGCTAATGATGAGAACAGAGATTGAGAAGGGCAGACTTTATTCAAAAGGAATAAGAGAAGTCAGTGTAGGTGGGGAAGAGTAACTCTATATGATTAATATGATATTATTATGAAATTCAAGAACCAAAAGACAGAAGCATTGTGGAGAATATTTGGGTAAAGGTCAATGGAGGCAGAAACAAAACTACCACTATCTTTGGAATATATTCTGCTTTTCCATAACTGCTAGCATGTTGTCCCCTGTTCCACTGTGAGCTGTGAGCTCCTCAGGGGAAGGAACCATCTCCTCGTATTTGTATCTCCCTCCAGTGCTTAGCACAGTGCCTGGCACATTGTAGGTGTTGAATAAATGCTTGTTAATTGACTGACTAAATATACTATTGAGCACCTGGGCAGAAGGAGGAATTTGATAAGTTCAGGAAGCACCAAAAGCTGTACCCAGAGGTATATTAATTTATCATTGAATTTAATTATCTGAATTTCTACCAGAGCTTTCACTTAACTTCAGCTAGAATAAGTAATAATGAATTATGCTTGTATCCATCAAAAAGAAGAGGAACAAATCAGAAGAATGTCTATTTTAGATTTTATTCTCACAAATAAAAAGGGAATGGTTGTTAGCACTGGATATGATGGGAACTGTGAAGGGGAATAATATTTCCATCTTAGAATTTGACACAGTAAAGGATAGAGCAATCAGACAAAATTTGAGATGCACCTTCAATTATAGGAGAATACATTTTGAAAGATTCAGAGAAAGGATGGATGAGATCCCGAAGCCTAAAATTCTACAGAGGAAGCTGGGTTAAGAGGAATAAAAAGCTTTTTGGTATAGAATTCTGAAGAAACAGTGAGAAACAATCCTCATGAGAATAATAAAGAGAGGAAATATTTTCTAAAGAGACTGATTTACATCCATAGGAAATATTACATCCAGCAAGAAGCAGAGACCCATGGATATAGAGAGTTAGTCAGTCACCTGAGAAAGGAAGCAGCTTTAAGGATTTCAAACTTTGGCAGCAGAGAAGAGAGCTGAACTAGGGAAAGTAACACACCTGGTAACCTAGCTAAAAAGTCCCAGCTCACATTGTCAGTGCTCCCAAGGAGAGCAACAGTTAGACTCTAGAGAGAGAAAGGACTTCTAGGCTTGGCAGAACCCAAAGCTGAGTTACTTTTGTCACAGGTGTGGCCAATGTGTGGGCCCTCTAAGCTTGAGCCCACTTTTCATGATGAATGTGCATTTGTGAGAGTATGCCTCAGGTTTATGGGGGGGGGCAAATATTTTATACCTACTATTTTTACTATGTCATAGTAGCAAATGTTTTTGCTAAGAGCTAAATATTGTGTACTGGTTGTTAATGATGAACGTGCACTTGGGGGATCATGAAGCACATATTATGAGTGCAGAACTACAAAGTTGCCTTGAGTCACCATCACTCCCATTCACCTGGGATTTGACTTGAAGGTTTGTGTGCAAGTTAGGGAAAGAACGAAGAGTGAATTCTACACAAAGACAAAAACCAAACATATCTTTCTAGCACAAAACTACATGTACACAAAGGAGTATGTGCAAATTATGTAAAAAGTAAATTTAAAAAAATAATTTGGGGAGGTGAGAATAATAGTAGATAGGGAGATGAGGTTAGATATCTGGTAAGTGGTAGTACTTGAACTTATTTGAAATAAGGGAAGAATTTTACAGGGTAAAAATGAGGAAGGAATGCATTCTATTAATGAAGGGCATTCTGTACAAAGGATGGAAACCACAGAGGGAATGTTGTGTGTGGGAAATAGTACATAAATCAGTTTAGAATATGGCATATCCTAGGGGAGTTAGATGGAAAGACAATTTGAAATCAGATTGAGAGGATTTTTAAATACCAGAAAAGGAGTTTGCATTTGGTCTTTAAAGCAAATGGGGGTCACTAAGACATATTGATCAAGAGAGTGACATGGTTGGTCCTATGCTTTAGGAATATCAGTTGGGCAGTTTATGAAGTGTGGACTGCAGAGAAGGAGGACGCTAGAGGAAGGGAGGTCAGTTAGGAGGCTATTGCAGTAGTTTAGTCAAGAGTCATTGAGGATCTGAAACAGGGTCCATAGGAACAACCAAGGTGGATTGAATTGAGAATATTTAACCTATAGGAGAGAAGTGTCAAAGAATACATGGAAGCTGCCTTCAGGCCTGGGAAGTTTTCCATAGAGAAGACAGTTTATACTGACTCTGCTTCATCCCAGAGGGCTGAATAAGAGAAATGATGTAGGATAGAGGAGAGAGTGATGACCTCACAGTTAGGAAGCACTATATTTAAATCCCACTTCTGACACCTTCTGTGTAATCTTGGGCAAGCCTTTTCCCTAAAATCTTAGCATCAGTTTCTTTCCTTGCAAAACAATGGAGCAGGACTAAATGACTTCTAGTTTCCTTTTCACCCTAAGTCTGATCTTTTCATTTATTAAGGCATGGAGTACTTATAATCTGCTTTAATGGAAAGATTGTATCTTTTAATTGTTGGGGACCAAGACTTTCTGGAGTCTTGGCACACTAGCTCCCCAGTTCTGCAAGGTCATTAGGCAGATATGCAAGGAAAGTATAATCTTGTTGGGTGGATGCTCTCATTGGTTTTGTGAATATCTAAAGACTGTACTGAAAGTTAATTTGCAAGTCCTGATTAGGACTCCTGGTCTATTGTGCCCCTGGAGGTGGTTTTAGGATAAAAGTCTTAATGACTGATTAGCCTTGGGCTGAGGTTGGGGGAAAGGCAAGACCCAAGTCACATAATGACCCCTGAAATAAGGAATATAAGCTCTATCATTTTCTTGTATCTTTTGCTTTGTACGAAATAGTTCTGCAATAAACAGACCATGGAATACAACCCTGTCTCTCCCCCCCCCCCCCTTTTCTTATTCAGCTGCAAGCTTTCTCTCACTTTCTCTTTATTTTCCTCAGCTGGTAGCTAGGCCTAGACGGTGTTGGCCGCAGAAATTAATGACATTACAAATATTTCAAGTGTTAAAGTAAATGTTATTATTTATTAGAATTAGTATTAGTATTGATAATGTTAATAGCCATGATGATAGTATTGAACTAAATCCCTCAGGCTGATTCATATTTTCTAATTCTTGTTTATTTGTTGCTTAGTAGAGATGAAGTCTGCTGGTCACTGCCATCTGTGACATAACCTTTCACGTGCTTAAAGGTTATGAATTGTCCCTTTGCCTCAGCTTCCAGCTTCCTTAATCCTTCCTTATAAACCACATTGTCCAACTTATAATTCATTTGGTCACTTGCACAATTCTCTTTGCTCCTCCTTCTAAATTGTGTAGACTAGGATTCATCCCAGAATTTAACTAAGAACAGGACAAGAGTTGGCTGACATAAGAGTTTATGGCAATCATAGTGCTACTACTTTATGAATATATAGGGCTTGATAGGTCTTTGGATTCACTACAGTGATCTTCATGACAGACCCATGAAGCAGGTAATGCAAATGTTATTGGTCTGACTGCCTTCAGGAGGCAAAAGTAAAGACAAAGGGTTCAGGTGTCAAAGACACAAATTTAGGCATGATATAAGGAAAACCTTTTGTAGCAATGAGAGCTGTCCAAAAGCAGATTGCTATGAGGGGTAGTGGGTTGTGCCTCAATGGATACCTCCAAACCAAAACTAGGTGGACACTTTCAGATACTTCAGCATGTATTGCATTGGGGATTGAATTTTAAAAT
Organism: Pseudocheirus occidentalis; assembly: GCA_028646575.1. Taxonomy (NCBI): domain Eukaryota; kingdom Metazoa; phylum Chordata; class Mammalia; order Diprotodontia; family Pseudocheiridae; genus Pseudocheirus; species Pseudocheirus occidentalis. Next base: position 9,798,579 of record CM053593.1, on the reverse strand, counting down.
CCAAATGTACTCGTTTCACTATCATTGATGAAGAAAATGGTTTGTAATAAAATGCTTATAAATCTGTCCCATTTTCTGTCTACTTTTTGAGATGATATGGCTTAATTGATTCTTAGACCATTTTGTGTTATCTCCATTAAAAAGAGCTTTTTGCTAACTTATTCTAAGACACAAATAGCACTAGCACACAGGAGGACTGCTAGCACAGGTTCACTCTTGATCAGACAGGATGATGGCTTTAAAGGGGTTAATAATCTTACTTTATCCTAGTATAGTCTTCTCACAAGAGGGTTTGCTGAAAATGGAAGCACCAACTACTACAGAATTCCCTAATCACTCTTCTTGTAAGGGTTGGCAAGAAGTGGGGGAAAATACTCCTATGTCTCAATGGGGTCAGTTGAGACAGGCACAGCTTTGTACTCCCCTAAGTCTCCTCAAGCCTCAATAAAGATCAGTTGAGGCAAATGCATATTTTCCCCAAGCCTTGTTGGGGGCCAATCAAGGCACACACAGCATTTCATCTTGTGCATTCAATCCCATTCACTGACCAGTACCCACTTGTTTTTATAGGGAACAGACAAAGAAGGCTTTTGCCAGCAATAGCCTCACGAGTTTACATTACCTCACTGGTATACCCACTGTGGAATTGCAGTGGATATTCACAACTTTAGCACTTTATAAACCTTAGATGTTTATATTATTTGTCATTATATAATGCTGCCCAAGCATAATAGAGATGTTTACAAGTCATGAGCCTGGAAAATAGAGATTGTTATGGCCATGGATCCTGGGAAACTAAACTCTAAGAAGGAATAACAAAAGTCCACCTCTCACATACACTAAAATCCACTTGATTTACACTCGTGTTTCCCTTTCCTTCTTTCTACTGATCCATGAGGCAAAACTGTACATTTTCTTCCCCCATTTTCCTTTCCAAGGTTTTGCATTTGAATTTAGCCTCCATGTCCTGGTTTGCTTGGCTGCTGTGATTCCACACTCAGTGAGCAGATTAAACATTTTGGGTTGAGGTAGCTTCTGTGCTCTTTCGGCCTCTTCAATGTGGCAAATATTTGCCAGTTAAAGTTCTGCAGAAACTGGTGGTTTCCTTTATTGAGGTTGTTTCATTTGTCCCTTCCCATTTTTTTAAGTGTTGATAACTTCCTGAATAGATCAGCTTTGAGCTGTTTTAATCCTACAATGCATTTTCTCCTTATCTTAGTCTTCCTTCTGTTTTGGGGCTAATTTTGATCTTTGCTAGAAAAGTAAATAACTTGACTGCATATACTTAGCTGATTTGAAATCTCAACAACCAGTCACTATATAAATGCCTGTTAAGACATTTAGTAAATTTCATTCTTCTTTAAAAAAACATCAGTTTCATCAGTAACAAGTCTAGTAACTTGTCAAAAAAAAAAGGAAATGAGGTCTGTTAGGCATGATTTATGCTTGGGGAATTCATGCTGAGTTAGGTTCGTATATGAACTGTATTTGCACTAATCCAAGCATCACAAATGCTTGGGCTACAGAATTAGAATATAAGAAAATGAATTTTTAAAAAATATATAATTGAGAGAGAGGAGTTTCAAGGATTCTCTAAGCTGAATATTGATATTCCTATTATTTTGATAGGAATGGGATCTATATTTCCCAGAGGAGTTAAATTTCAGTGTTTGCATGATTTTATTGGGGATACTTTGAGTAAGGCAATGAGTTATTGATATGAATTTGGATAATTTCTGAAACAGGTGATAAGGAAGATAGTACTTTCACAGCTGTTTCTCACTGTTAGCTACAAGAATCCATAAGCTCAGAGATCTCATTCAATCTCCCTCCCACAGTCAGTCTCTGAAGTATTCATGCTCTGTCACTAATGGAAGAATAAACCAGACTCATTTCATGCCAAATTGTGTCCAGTGGTGAAAGTGACAAGTCACCCTAACACACTTAACCAGGGTTGTTGTATTACCAACCAGGGAGAGGAAAATGAACTAGAGTTAGCAGATGCCACACAAGGCACCAACAGGGACTAACTGGTGTGAGACATAAATTAATTTATTGTGTAACAGGAATAATGTCTCCTGAGGGGAGCTGTCACCAGGAAATTGATAAGGCAGAGTGAAGACTCAAGAAGCCAGCTGGGATTTTGTTTTTCTTGTTTTTGGAGGAATATCTAATACCTCTTCCTAACCCGATCCAAAGTTTCCTGGATAGATCACAAAGGGGCCAATCATTTTTCTCTCTTTTGCCCCATCTGGCTTTAGAATTCCTATTTCATTTCTTCCTAGTATCCAGATCCTCCCCTCTGAAAGCCCCTCAGTTTTACATTGCCTCTGTTGTGCTCAAGGATCTGGCATTAGGGCAAGTTAGAAAATTCCTTATGTGGTATCCTCTTTAGATGATAATGTCAAGGAGAAGAGAGATCTGCGGGTCATCTGTGATATTAGCCAGCACCTACTGTGTGCCAGGCATTGTCCTAAATGTTTTATAGATGTAATCTCATTTATCCTCATGACAACTCTGACAGGTAGATGCTATTTTTACCCTTATCTTATAGATGAGAAAACTAAGTCAACCAGTGGTTAAGTGTCTTGCTGAGGATCACACAGCTATTAAATATCTAAGTCTGGATTTGAATTCAGGTCTAGCACTTTATCCACTGCACCACCTGGCTGCCCTCATATTTCAAAGATGAGAGACATAAAATGATCTATTTATTCAATGGATATCTATTACTTTTTTTACATTCCAGATATTGTCCTAGGGGCTGTGAGTACAAGGACAAAATAATAAATAAAGCTTATATTTTGTTATTAGTAGCAAAACAGAGATTTCCTCTTCCTGGATTGCAAATTAGGTGCTTTATCTAGTATACAATTGTTTTCATCCCAGGTTGTCTTCATTATCTACTGTAAAGTATGTTAATATAGCTTTTGCCAGATCAATCTTTTTTTATTCTCAAGATCCAGAAGTGAGCCCAAGGTAGGTGCTAGGGATATAATTGGATTCATTTTAGGTTCTACCCAGTCCATAGATATTGACCGATTTTAGGTCTCTGCTATGAAATAGAAGACATAAAGAAATCCAAATTTATTGTCTTTTATAAGGTGCAATTCTTACCCTGGGGCAAGGAAACCAAAAATATTTGCAAATTTGCTAATGGGGGTAAAACGGTGCCCTATTTTCCTTCATGTCCCATTGGTGCAAAGGATGTGATTGAGAGATGGGGTGAAATATCAGCAGGGGAAGGGAATCGAGAGACTGGGCAGGATTGAACTTTGTATTCAGTGAGCCCTAGAAAGGCTCAGTCATGAGGGAGGTTCCTCTTTCTTGTCCTTACTCATCAATGACTTGGTGAAGGGAAGAGAGAAGCAGAAGGCACACTATACACATATGAATGGACAACAGTGCCATGATATCCCCAGGGCCAGTGATCTCCATAGCAACAGTCAAACTTCTAGCACCTTCTACCTTTTTGGGCATATACTTCTGCCCCTTGATCACAATCTGAAGCAATAGAAGCATAAACAAACCTTGTCCAACACTGTCCCAGCATCTACTTTTTGCTATATCTGGAGCCAGCTGAGTAGGAAGAACAACCATTCGATTCACACATTCATAAACAAATTAACAACTTTTTACCCATTTCAAGTAGGGACTAATTGAGGGATGGAATATGTTATCAACTAAAATAATAATAGCAAATATTTAAGAGAGGTATAGTAGAGTGAGTAGTGAATTTGGAATCGGGATTTGTGTTCAAACCTTCATTCTTAATGCTTGTATGTCTTTAGGTAAGTCACTTCACCTTATCCTATAGGAGGCAGAAACTTAACCCCTGCGGACCTCAGTTTCTTCAAATATCCAATGGTAGTGTTGGAATAGATGGTCTCAGAGAATCCTTTCAACTCTATACCTATGATAGTAGGATATAAATAGTTTTACAGTTTACAGGTGACAAAATGCTCTCCTTACAACAACCAGGGAGCTATTATTGCCTTCATTTTCCACATGAAGGAGCTGAGAGAAATCAATCTACTTGCCCAAGGTCACTAAGCTAATAAATATTAGGAATGGGATTTCAAAGCCTAGAATTGTGAATCCAAATCCAACTCCCAGTCTCTCACTAAAGTGTACTAATAGATTTAAGTAAGACAGATACAATAGTTAAAACAATCAATATTGAATCTTGATAGAAATACAGAATCCTAATTAGTGAACTGACTATTCAACTCTTTCCTGCCACAGACAGAAAATAAAACCCTTTCCTTAGAGGTAGAAAGGTTTTTTTTTAATACATTATTTTGCTTTTATGCCTTCAACACAATTCAACAAACATTCAAAAATATATTTTCCAAAGATACACATTATTTAGACACAATAGACATTTCCCAGTAAGCACCACCTCTACTCACAAAAGCACTCTCTAAAAATAGTCAGAATCATCTCACAGAGATTGCAGCTGAGGTAGTTCATGGTCATTTTCCATTTTTGTGTTCATATATTGGTGACAATGAAAGAAGCAAACAAGGCGTCAGTGTTGTGTCTTGCTGTGCAGAAGTTTGCTGCATTTGGACGTTATTGTATTTTCGTTGTTGTAATCATTGTTCTGTTCTTCTTCAGGCTTTGTGTTCTGCACTTCTAAGTCAATGAACACTTTTAAACGCCCTCCTGTGCTTGTTTCAGCTCCGCAGAAGGTAACGCCCCTCTCAGGCTGAGCTCATCACTGCTGCTCTCCCCGTGCTGCTAACTCAAGCTTTGACTGAGACCGTCTCCTTCAACCTCTCCTCTCTGACTGGAGAGCTAGAGGGCAGAGCTCCACACTGCTCCCAATGCCTTCTGTTATAGAGGCAGAAATTGGACTTTAGCTGACTCTTCTCTGTACCTGCTCCTCTGCCTGGTTTTAGCTTCGTGGAACAAGATGCTTCTGGACCAGGTCCCTTCCCAACCTGCTTTCTTAAATCCTGTTATGTGATATTCCCCACCCCCACCCCACGCCCATTCAGGCCCACTTCTATTAGCTTGTAAACTCCTTAAGGTCAGGGATGATCTTTTTTATTAATTTTATTTTTAATTATAATTTTATTCCCAGTCCTTAGTACTTTGCCTGGCCCCTAGGAGGTGGGAGGGGGAAGCTAGGTGGTGCAGTGGGAGAGAACATTGGATTTGGGGTCAGGAAGATCTAGGTCTCAGACACTTTCTAGTTGTGTGACTTTGGGCAATTCACTTAACACTGTGTGCCTCAGTTTCCTCCTCTGTAAAATAAGCTGGAGAAAGGAAATGGCAAATCAGTATCTCTGCCAAGAAAACTCCAAATGGGGTCACAAAGAATTAGAAACAACTTAAACAACCAAACACACACAAGTGTTTGTTGCATTGAATGAGAAGGTATTTCAAGAGGCAATAGGATGCACAGATCCTCCTTTTATCTCTGCATTCCTTCTCCTCCTCCCTCAGACAAAAAGACAAAGGAAATACTGAGTTATAGAAATGACTAGTTACTAGGCTTTCCCTGTCATGGCTAACCAAAATTCATAGCATTAACATACAATAAAGTTTATACTTTTTTCCCTTTAAAAGTAGAATTCTTTATTAAAATAGCAGAATGTATAGCATAATGCTAAAAATATTGACTTTATAGACTTCCTCTGACTTTGTAATATGATTGAGCCAGTTAGACATGTCCAAGAAAGGACATTTTAGAGATCAGAGCTGCTTCTTCTGCTGGTGTGTCTCAGCAGAGGAGATCTAACCCACAAATCTCTAAGGAAGTGAGTGGCAATCATAAACATGTGCTTGAAAAATATCCAGATTATCCCTGAGACATGTTATGTGTGTTTTTAGCCTCTGGACATTTCTTTCAAACTGGGCAACCCAAGCATCCTCAAGGGGTTCTAAAAACCCTGGAGACATGGTGTGAGATATTAGTCTATGCCTAATTTCTGCCAGACTGCTTTCCGGTTTTCCCAACAATTTTTTTTACCAAATAATGAATTATCCCCAAGTCTTATGTCTTTACACTTGTCAAATACAAGGTTTCTATATGTATTTGCTGCTATAAATTATATTTCTATTCTGTTCCATTGATCTACCTTTCTATTTCTTAGCCAGTAGCATATAGTTTTGATAAGTATTGCCTTATAATAAAGTTTAAGATCTGGTACACTTAATTGCCTTCCTTTAAATTTTTATTAGTTCCTTTGATATTCTTACCTTTCTGTTCTCCCAAATGAAATTTGTAACTTTTTTTCTAATTTAGTAAAATAATTTTTGGTAATTTAATTGGGATGGTATTGAATATATAAACTAGATTAGACAAAATTGTAATTTTTATTATATTGATGGGGCCAATCCATGAACAATTCATACTTCTCCAATTACTTAAACCTGATTTTACTTGTATGAACATTTCTTTGTAATTTTGTTTATATAGTTCCTGGATTTGTTTTTGACAGGTACTCCTAGGAATTTTGTGCCATCTAGAGTTATTTTACATGGGATATCTTTTGCTTTCCCTTCTTGCAGGATTTTCTTCATGATATATAGGTATGGTGATGATGTATGTGGATTTACTTTATATCTTGTTACTTTGCTAAAATTGTTTTGACTAACTTTTTTAGTTGAGTCTTTGGGATTTTCCAAGTCTATCATATCAACAGCAAAATCCCTGACAAAATCCCTCTGCTTATTTTCTGCAGCTACTGAAGGATCATGAAGGGAGGATGGGAAGATGCCCCTTCTAAAAGAAGAGCTCTTTAGAATTACATCTTATAGATGTAGGGGGCCACAGTTTAGTTTGATTCCTCAGGAATTAAAAGAGAATTATAAAACTTAATTATTACTCTGAGATAGTCTACACACTGCTCTATAATGGGACACTAGTGAAGTTTGGTGAAACTTTCTTTAAAGATATATGTGGTAATACACTTCCATGGTTTTGGTGTGGTTACTGAGGAGGGAGAGGGATGGACCCTAGAGATAGCCCAATAGCAAAGAAAGAATCTTCATCATCACCTGTGATCTGAGGAGTGAACAAATACAGCCCCCTAGTAGATCATCCCTGTCCTTAAGGAGCTTAAGATCTAATAGAAGTGGACTTGAACAGGGTGGGGATGGGTGGAGAATATCACATAAAAGGAGGCAGAAAAGCAGGTTGGGAAAGAGACCAAAAATTACCTGGTCCAGAAGCATCTTGTTCCATGGAGCTGAAACCAGGCAGAGGAGCAGGTACAGAGAGGAGTGAGCGCAAGTCCTGTTTCTGCCTCTATAAAAGAAAACATTGGGAGCAGTGTGGAGCTCTGCCCTCTAGCTCTCCAATCAGAGAGGAGAGATTGAAGGACATGGTCTCAGTCAAAGCTTGAGTTAGCAGCATGGTGAGAGTAGCATTGATGAGCTTAACCTGAGAGTGGTATTACCTTCTGTTGAGTTGAAACAATTTGATAAAATGATATATGCTGTCACACAGTAATTTAGAATTTTCAAATTTGAAAGACTAGCCCTCCCCAAGAGGTTGGACAACAGCCCTTAGGTTCTACATCAGCATTAGGTAATTGGCTCCAGATAAACAGTGATGTCTTGAGCAACAGCAACAGGGGTCAACTGACTTGGTTTTCTCCAGGTATAATTCAATTTGGGAATATTAGCATATAATGAAGTCAATATTTTTATAAAGTAGAATTATTCATTAATATAGCAGTATGAATTATTATCAAACAATAATTTAATGCAGCTGGGTGGCACAGCTGATAGAGTGCTGGTCCTAAAGACAGGACGGCCTTAGTTAAAATCTGGCCCCAGACACACACTGGCCATGTGACCCTGGGCAAGTCATATAGCAGTGTTTGCCTGATTTGTGGGGTGACATGGAGAAAGAAATGACAAACCACTCTAGTTTCATTGCCAAGAAAATCCTATATGTGGTCATGAAGAATAAGACCCAACTGAAAATGACATAACAACAAGCACAACAAACAAGCTTTATCTTGAATTATTGAACGGTATGGTCTTGTAGGTCTTTCCATCTCCAACAATTCTGCGGTTCTCATTCTTTTCTGTAAATGTCCCACCTCTAACTCAACTGTAAGGGCTTTGATGTTGTAAAAGATCTATTACATGCTCATATAACCTAATACCTAATATAACAGGGTTGGGCGTTACAGATGTTCTCAGGGTTGTTGTTGGTGACCATAAGGAAACTGAGAGTAAAAGCTTCAAGTCAAACTTAACAACTCTTAATTTTCTCAGTTGTAATTAAGAGATTGAACTAGAGGATTTCTAAGGACCCTTCTAACTCCAAATCTCATGACCATAAATTATAGCCTATGTTGGTAGAGTGCTTTATAGTTAGCCAAGGGCTTTCCATGTTGTCTCATATGTTTCCATATGTTATCTCATCTGTCCACTAAACAACCCTGAGTGGGAAATAGCATAAACATTATAACCCGCATTTTATAGATGAGGAAACTGAGACCCAGGAAGGCTAAGTGATGGGTTTATTTATGGACACACAGCTGGGAAGTAGTGGAGCTGAGCTTAAACCTCAGTCGTTCCTGAATCCAAGACCCCAGTTCTCTCTGTCCCTTTCTGCCTTGTTTCCTCTCACTTAGTCTCTCTGCCTCTATCACCTCTGTATCTGTCTCTGCCCTCGTTTCTGTCTCTCTGAGCCCCTCTCTGTGTCTCTCTGTTCCTCTCTATCTCTTTTTTCCCTCTCTGGCTCACCCTCTCTGACCATTTTACATATGGGTAGCATTGAAAGATCCCTCAGACCCAAGGGATACAGAGTCTTATCATATTATGGATCTAATCCTGGAACAGCTCAGTGGGACAAAAATCAAAAGAGACAGTTGTAGAAAGAAGATAGGACAGGAAGCAGTGGTGAGTGGCTGCCTCAGCAAGGATAAGGGACTGGCTTCCGCTCTGTCTTTTTCTCATTAAAGCCATCTGTTTTACCTCAACAGCAGAGGGAAGGCAAAACAAGCTGCCAGACCAATGGCTTCAGCTGCTGCTGGACAGGGTTGCCCATCAAAGGTGGAGAAGCCCCTCGCCTATGTTTCATCTCCCCAAACCCCAATACCAGTTGCATTGCATCCTGGGATACCAAATGCCAGCTGGGTGGCACTGAAAACCATGGCACTTGCTTCTGAAAGGGAATGGTGGGGATGTAGAGCTCATTAGGGCCTCAAAGGAGAAGCGACTCTTTCAATTAATTTTATGGATAAAGTTTCTCACAGGGTTAAAAAATTAGTATAAAGGTGTGTGTGTATGGTGTGCATGTATGTGTGTTGGTATTTGTATGTCTTTTCTTCTGTAGGAGTGTCCTAAGATCAAATGATTCTTCACTTACTGTTGTCCTTTTTTTGACTCATCTTTGATTTTGTTGGTGTGGGGAACTCTCAGATTTGAGATTTTCTTTACCATTGTGCATTAGCAACTTCTTTGCCACTAATACTTGATACAGTACAATGGCATCTAACCTAAGCACACAGTAGATTCCTGATACGTGTTAATTGACTCACTGACTGACATAGTCTTAGAGTTGCCTCAAGAACTGAGAGGTAAGCAAACTTGCTCTGGATCACACAGAGTGCCCTCATTACTCTGCAATTATGTGGGTGATCCTGGAATGTTGCAAAGGGCTTTGGAAGAACACTTCCCTGATTTGGGGGAGGCTGTGTCAGTCAGGCCAGCCTTCTGTACATACCAAATATTGTGTTGTATGTGTTGGTCCTTGAAATAATTGAAGAAAGATCAATCCCCCAAATAAGTGCTATCTTTTCCAGATCAAGCATCCACAGACTTGTATAGGTAGAAGATTAATGACTGCTTTAAATCCTGAAGATTGGATCAATCAACTAATCACAGTCAACAGACATTTATTAAGCCCCTACAAAAAATTAGGCATATTACTATTAGATGGGAGGAATCAGGAGGGACTCCAAGTTAACATGTAAGACAAGCCACTGTGGGTTTGTAGATGTAGGCAATCAGAGGGTGGGAGGGCTGCCCCAAGTCTTCATGGGAGTTGGTCACTTGATGGAGCTGACTTGAGACCTTAGGACCAGTTATTGAAGGTGATTAACATCTGGATAAAGAGTGTTTCAGTACTGGAACCTAGATTCTTTCATTTATCAATTCCTTCTGCTCATTCTATGATTTTAGCTCCTTTTTAAGGATTTATTTGAGCTTCTTTTCCTTAGATGCTAGCTAATTCTTTTTGAAAGGTTCTGCCTCTGGCTTATCTCCGTTGATATTTATAAAAAGAAGGGTCAGAGAGACCTCAGATGTTCTCTGCTCCAACCACCTCATTTGAAAGATGAGGAGATGTACATCTAGGAAAGCACAGGTCCTTGTCTGAGATCACACGGGAAGTGAGGAGAGGCAGGATTTGAACCAATGTCACCGGCCTCCAGAGCCGGGGCTCCTTCTACCCTGCCTAGCTGAGGTCAAAAGGATTGAGGCCTTTCTCAGACCTCGGCAAGGATTGGTGTCAAAAGTAGAGAAAGAGATTTGGTACATGCGATGACTTGCTGGGACATAGAAAGCTGTATAGAATCTTCTGCTCTGAAAAGGCATGAAGAGCTTTGTGTGAATCATAATGAATCAGGTGATAATAATTCCCAGAAGTATGTACTTAATGACTTTGGGAATATTTAATGAAAACATTGCAGGTGAAAATCACATTAAAACTTATAAAGAAGGTTTCTTTACACATAGAAGCATGTGTGTATACACACAATAAGTTATTTTCATATCTGAATGGATGGCTTCCAACTAACATTGCTTTTTGAATATGTTTCTAAAAACAGGTCATACTCCTGAGAAACTCTGGTCAAGTCTTTTTGTAAGTCCATTTTTCTTATTTACTAAATATTTATGACAGTTACTTTCTGTAATAGTAGTACCTGGCTATATGCTATTGTATGACAGGAGAGGAAAGGAATCCCTAGATCTGTTTTCTAATTCAGCAGCAACTTTCTCATCCCCTTTAACCTGATCCTACCTGAGTATAATCTTAATACATCAAGAAAAATGCCACCTAAGGATTCCAGTAACTTGAATTAGAAAGAGTTGCTTGTGTTTGACACCACTTGCCTTCCTACTGGATCAGAGCACTTTCCATTTTTTAAAATTCAGCTTTTCTCCAGAGAATTCACCTTCAGATTCTTAAAGGCTGTGACTAGTGTGCTCATTTATTTATTTTTAATCAGAGAGTAGAGTTTCATTATAATTCATGAGATTTGTATGGGCATGGGTTAGGGAAGAAATCTTTATAATATAGAAATTGGTGATATGAATGTATAAAATTTGACAAGAACTCTTTTTAGTGAAACATTTTTTCTTCTACCTGAAAGAAGTTGAATCAAAAATGAGTAAATCTGTTCTTCCTATCCCAATTGTTCCAACTGCCCCATCACTCTCCCCCTAAAATATGCTTGGGATTTATAGAAATAGTAAAGTAAAACAGGAGATCTTGTTTGATGCCTATAAAATTAACGAGGTACAAAGTGGCATAATGGATGGAGGACTGACCTCAGAAATAACAAGACCTGCCTATTAATATATGCCAGCTATGTGACTGTGGACAAGTCACTTAAACTCTCATGATCCCCTGAGAGACCCCACTGTAACTCTCTAAGATAAAATTTGGAGATGTGTTTGTGAGCGCATCAGAAGGGTTTCCACCCCAGCAGATCCCTCTACTGATGAAATCATAGGACTAGACAGAAATAAATACAGTTCTTATTCCTGATAGTTCATTTCTTTGGGCACATTGCTGAAAAGAAAGAAGGGCTATTGTCTCAGTGCAATTCCATTTTAGTATATCTCTTTCTGGTTTACCCCGAGAAAGGAGAATAAAAGTGAAGAGTAGTGTATCATTTCCAGAGGATTATAGTATTATATGATGAATATAAACACCTATGTAAAGATTAGGACATCTATATTGGAATGGAATGGTGTTCAGTCTGAGCCATTGATGCTTGTCTACTTGTTACTAAAGAAACATTAATGGACTATTTCTACCAAAAAAACCCTGACATTTAATGAAGATAACTCTGTGAAGGATTTAATTCATTTGAGTTCTATTTTCCAATGTTATTAGTTCAAGAGTAAAATGAGCTTCAAGATTTAATTTCAATTGCTGGATTTTGGAGACTTGGGATTAGACTCAAGGATTGTATACTATAAACTTAAAGAATGTTTGAGTTTGAAGAAATTTTAGATATTATCTGATTCAACTCCCTCTTTATATGGAAACTGAGGCCCAGGACAGTTAATTGACCTGTCCAAGGTCACATAGCAAGATGAGTAATGGCAGAAGAAGAACTAGAACTTGGGTCATCCAAGGTCTCATTCATTGCTGAGTAGGGAGGCCTGGAGCTAAAAACAGCCAGCAGTGTTGAACAGGATACATGTTTTGGCCTGGCTTTCTGGAGAGAGCTCATAGTAAACCTGCCTTGTCGGTGAAATCACTGTCAGCGTCTTTGTCTTTATGAGCCACTTGACAGGAAAAGGGCTTTGTTCTCACTTCCCCACTTTTTGACACTTTGCCAGGTTCTTTAAATTAAACTGATTTAATGGACTCCCACGGTCTTGGCTAGATATGCAAATTTAACTGACAGTGATCAGGTGCTGTTATGAAGTTTCACAGATTTTTTTTTTCAGGTAGCGTAAGATCTTCTACATGGTCCGTTGGTGTGTATGTGTGTGTGTGTATGTGTGTGTGTGTGTAATAAACTATCAGATAGTATTTTTTTCTCCTTCTCCCAATTGGAAAGCCAAGGAAGATGAAGAAACCATTTTTATTGGAACCCCATCATGTTTGCTGCCAGAAGGCAATCCTTTTCAGTTTACTAAACTTTTCCCTTTGCCTTTTCAGTCAAATAGATTGAAGGGAGCTCACTAACTAACTCTGAGATTTGGCAAGCAAAACAGTCCTACTAATAATAAATATTTTATAAGCTTTTGCAAAACTGTTACGGTCGTATTGAAGATGTTACTTATGAACATTGTGGTACTTAGTAATGACTGAATTGTGAGATACTCTAGAATTTTAGTAATGAGACGCAAAAAAGAGGAGAAGCAAATAAAAATTAAAAATACTTTGAGTCAAAAAAAAAGAGTTGCATGGCTAAATTCATGCAGAAGTCTTCTGTGACTATTGCCTGTCTGCCTCCTGGATGGGAAGAAAGACTTTTGATTGGCTGCTCAGCCAGGGCATACAAATAGCACTAATTAGCAAATCAAGCTCTCTTTTTCCTCGTGGCAAAAAGAGAAGATATGCTTTGTGTTTGTGTGCCAGGAGTGAGAGTCTGATGGCAGCCAAGGCCAATGAGGAATGCAGAATGCAGTTCCCTTGGAACAGCAGGAGTAAAGACCTGAAGGGTGAGATCCCTTGTCCTTTAACAAGGGAGTGACTCATCCAGCAACTAAGCTATCCCTGAAATGAAGCCGGCGGGTAAACGTTCGATGATGAGGTATTTGGTCTGAGCCAGCTCTCCTTACGGATGGAGGTGGTAGATGGAAGAGTGTGCCCTAGCTCAGGGGCACGCTTCTGGATTTGGGTTTTTGCACTATGTTTTTGGCAAATATACCCATTTCTCACAGTTGTTTCTCAATTGTCTCACTCTTTGTGACCCCATTTGGAGTTTTCCTTGCAAAGATACTGCAGGGGTTGCTATTTCCTTTGCCAGCTGATCCTACAGATGAGAAAAAATGGGACAAATTGTGTGAAGTGACTAGCCCAGAGTCATACAGCTAGTAAGTGTCTGAAGCCGCATTTGAACTCATGGAAATGGGTCTTCCTGACTCTAGGCTCAGCACTCTATTCACTTTACCACCTGGTTAAGCTTCATCAAAGCTATTTTGATGTTAATTGGTTGACACTGGGGAAATATTACTGGCATGAGTAATGACATGGGGGGTTGCTAGAGTCAGAGGCCTCAGTCAATAGCATTAGAAGAACCCTATTGCCCCTCAAGGAATATTCCTAGAACCCAGAGAGGAGATGAAATTAGCTGTCCTATGAGTCCCGGACCTGATTGTGTGGGTGCATGTATGTATTGGGAGAATCAGCCTAGAGAAGGGGGTGACAAAGAAATGACCTTGGGGCAAATCCAGCTTGTCACCTGGTTTTGTATGGCCTAGGAGCTAAGAATGGTTTTTATATTTTAAAATAAAGCTTTATGATTTTGTTTTCTTTAGACTCTAACATTTGTTGCCGTACTAAAAAATATAATAGAATTAATGTAATTATAGCCGTATATGAACTATAAGGAGACAAGGACAGACAGGGCATTGCTGGCCAGAAGAAATAGGACTCCTCCTGTTCCTCCTCATACTCCTCATCCTCTCCCCCTCAACTTGCCCCACCTCCTCAAAATCCACATGAAAAAAACTGATTTCTCTCAAAATAAGACAGACTATGAGAAAAACTGTACAAAAACAAAGCTTTTATCTGCAGGGACAGAACACATTCATTTCCTAAGACCTTTTGATACTTAGCCCAAGGAAGAAAGGAGATTCAATATTTAGGTATCATATGAAGGGAGAAAGATTGCTTCTGGTGGAAATTTCTATTCAAACTCAACTCATAAACACCAGGATGATATTAGGCATCCCCCTGGAGAAGAGGGAAAAATAAAACAAAAACAAAAACAAAACCCTTTCTTGCAGAGGACTGAATTAGAAGAGTGGTAAGTTGTAGCTGCAGTCTCTTGACACAACGGAGCACTATTTTTGATTTACAGTCAATATAGCCTTGCTGGTGCTGTCTACTATATCTCCCAATGAGAATGGGGTACTTTGGAACTTCATGTATGACTACTAAAGTAAAGACCTTCAAGGTTGTAGGTAAAGTTAGAAAGTGGAATAATTCCCAGAATATAGAATGGGGCCATCATGGTGGAGGAAATTGAGTCTCTCTTTTGCTCAATTATTCCAGGTTTTGAGTGTCCGTGGCACAAAGAAGAGAAGATTGGGAAAGAGTATCATATTTGAGGTGAGAGGATCTGGCTTTGAACTGGGACCCTGGATTATTTTTTCACAAATCATTTTATCTCTTCTTTTTGTCTTCTTGGAGGGAAGGCAAGGCATTTGGAATTTAGTGACTTGTCCAAGGTCACATGACTAGTAAGTGTTAAGTGTCTGAGGCCAGATTTTAACTCAGGTCCTCCTGGCTCCAGGGCTGGTGCTCTATTCACTGCACAACCTAACTGCCCCATAATTTTACCTCTTGAGCCTCAATTTCCTCATCTGTAATATTTGAGTGTTAGATTAAGGGATGACTATGGTCCCCTAAGCTCTGAAGGTATAGTCTCCCTTTC
>CM053593.1:9762684-9782759 GCA_028646575.1 Pseudocheirus occidentalis | reverse complement strand
AGTTAGGTTGTGCAGTGAATAGAGCACCAGCCCTGGAGCCAGGAGGACCTGAGTTAAAATCTGGCCTCAGACACTTAACACTTACTAGTCTTGTGACCTTGGACAAGTCACTAAACTCCAATTGCCTTGCATTCCCTCCAAAAAGACAAAAAAAAGAGGTAAAATGATTTGTGAAAAATGATCTAGGGTCCCAATTCAAAGCCAGATCCTCTCACCTCAAATATGATACTCTTTCCCAATCTTCTCTTCTTTGTGCCATAGTAATAATTTAAGAAGAATATTGATCAACTGCAGTGTCCAGAGGGAGTTAGTCATGGTAGGGAAGGACCTTGAATCTGTTTACATGAAGATGGCTGAAAGAACTGGGCATGTTTAGTTGGGGAAGAGGTGACTTGGAGGACAGGATAGCATTGTTTGAGTGAAGGGCTGTCATATGGAGGAGGAATCAGACTTTATGTGATTAGTTCCAGAAAGCATGTGAATTGTGAAAACAGGCCAATTCAAACTGGACATCAAGGGGAAAACCCCCACAAAACCTCCTAAAATTAGAGCTAACCCAATGGGAGTTGATCAATCAACAAGCATTTATCAAATGCTTATTGTGAGTCAGACAACATGCTGAGTGGTGGGCATTCAAAGAAAGGCTATCCAGTCCAAGCTTTCAAGGAGTTAATGGTCTAAGGGAGAGATCTAGGTGGGACAAATAGAGAGAATCCCAGAGGGAAGGTCCTAGCATTAAAGAGTTCTAGAACTAAGAGTACTTGGTGCAGAAGATGGGAGTTTAGCTTAGACTTTAAGGAAGCCAGGAGGAATAAATGAGGAGGAAGAGAATTTCAGGCATAGGGCACAGTCATGGAAAATACCTTGAGTCAGGAGATGGAGGACACTAGAAATAGCAAAGAAACCAGTATCACTGAATTATAGAGTGTATGTGGAAAGGTTTCAGGAATGTGGAAAAGGTAAGAAGGTGACAGGTGATGAAAGACTTTAAAAGCCAAGTAGAGAATTTTATATTTGTTCCTGGAAGTAATAGGGAACCACTACAGTTTAGTGAGAGGGGGATGGGGTAGAGTGGTGATATAGCTAGGCCTGTGCCTAAGTAGGATTCCTTTGTTAGTGGGGTAGACTGGGCTGCCTTGAGAGGTAGGAACATTTCTCTTCTTCTGGAGGCTTTAAAAAGAGATTACATGACCATTTGCTGGGTGTGTTATAATGATGTTTGTTACATTAGATGAAGATATACATATATAATGTGTATACATATGCATATGCAACCCTTGATATATATATATGTATACACACATGTACATGTACGTACATAATATATACGTAACATATACATCTATATCTATAGTTGACAGAATGAGGAAACATGAATGGATTGCAATCTTCTTTGTTAGAAAAATACATGAAATCAGATACATTTGGCTACCCTCTGTATTAAATAGGATGCCTTGTTCATTGTAAGTGCTTAAGAATTGCTTATTGAATTGAATTAATGGAACAATAAGTTCATTAACTTGTTCATCTAGTCTTTCATTTCCTCAAAAAATGCTTATTGAGCTACCTGTGAGGACCTGAAGGGAAGCTAAGCCTTGAGGAGACCTTTGGTTTAACCAGTCAAAGGTATGTTCTTTCCAATTAAATTGTTCCTTCTGCACACATCTGCTCATTCCCACTAAATATGTGTTGGCTTTATTCTTTTGTTCCTTAGCTTGGCAACATTTATTCTCTCTGGGAGTAGATTTTTCCTACTAGACACAATCACATCCTTCCCTAACTAGAGGGAAAGATCAAGCACCATCAAATTAAGGCAAGGTTTGTAGTAGCTCCACTTAATTTGGGTTCAATTACATTTTTAAATGACCCACATTTCAACCTCTTTATCTAGGATGCAAATACAGTGTTTCAGTTCATGAGGAGACATCCAATTTCCGAGGATGCACTGTCTCTCACATCCAAAGGAGATCATTATCTTCATGTTAATAAGGAGGTTATTTCAGTTTTAGATGATAGAAGGGGTGACTCTCTCTATTCAGGTTGGAGACCAGTGATGAGAGAGATGGCCCAAATCTGTTATGCCTGCCCAAAATAGAAACATATTCCCTTTATCTTTATGCCATAAACTATGAATGAGAAAAGAAAAAAAAATATTTGTGGGAATAAGTGAAAATCCTTTAGAGCCTTTTTGCTAAAGGGTCAGGGGAAGTTTAATGCAAAGACAAATTAACATCTTGGAATAAAGCTGTCAAAGCTCTCGCCCATCTTACCTTACACCATGCCTCCTCATGATCTCTTCTATAACTTTTGTCATTGATGTAGGTCATTAGATATCTGGAAGAGACAGTTAGCAGTTATCAGAACATGTACCAAATCTGAATAACATTGTTAATTTCCATTATTTATTCTCCAATCAAGGCATCCTGCCCTCCCCCAACCCATTCTGGACTGACAAGAGACATCTTCTACAAGGAACTAGAGGTATTTACCTCAATAATTTTTCATAGACTATATACTCAACCATTTCTCTGGGTCACAAAGGAGCCAAGATTTTCTTGCTAACTCTTCATTGGCAAAGAGCTAAGAAGTGATAGTCTAATTTGCCAATTATCTGAATTATTCATATCTGTAACTTGTTTGGAATATAGACATATCTCCTAAGATTCAATTCAGATTATTATTAGTTTATATTCCCTTCCAAGATCTAACTTAATATTTGTATTTCCCCCCTGCCCCAATCCCACATTCAGAAATATAGCAGAACTGGGGTTTGAAGAAGACATTTATAAAGTTACTTTCCCTAATTCCAGGGATCAGGTAGACTAGCTCAGCATTTGCATGGTCTGAGGAACTCCCTGGGAACTTCCTGTCAATCATGTGGGAATGAACACTTCTGTGAGTTTTGGGATAATGCAGCATTCTAACCCCACATTGGCCACAGAGGAGTAAAAACCAATGAATGGTTCGGTGGTCCATTAAATGGCCGCGACTGTACCCTAATTGTTCTTCCTTTGTTGTTCTCCTACTATACTTCTCTGGAGGGGTGAGGGGATCCATTATGTTCTTTCTTCCCATTCTATGGTAGCTCCCATAGGGACCACTCACTTAACTAATTGGACTTGTATATGGCATCTTAGCTGCCCTGGTTGCTGTGTTTCCTTTCCTTAATAGGTGACTGAGCACTAGTCTGACAATGGACATTTCCAGACTTGGAGGTGACCTTGTGAATTCAAGAAATTCACAGGTCCATCTGATCCATTGGTAGAGGTGATTGAGAACAGGTTCTTTAAAAAAAAAGACTATTGGCAGAAAACAGGGACTTGGAGTTGTTTGGACAGGGATGAGGTAAAATATGGAATATGTATTAGACAAACTACCTCATGTTGTGATGTTTATGACAGCCTCCAGCTGGTTGTAACTGTAGTTATTCGTTATAAATTGCTGATTGCCAAGGCTGTGCTGTAAGCTGAGGTTATAAGAACAAAAATAAAAATAGTCCTGGCCCTTAAAATGGTTAAATCTACCGGAGGAAACAAAATGTCTACATATAAGCAAATACAAATTAAATGCAGAGTGTTTCCAAAATCTTAGTTCAAGTTTAAACTTGAAAGGTTGCCCTACCCCACCCCATATAAGGTAGAAGGAAAGGGGACAGCCTTAGCAGCTGGAGCAATCAGAAGCAGCTTTCATGTAGGTAGAATTGAGCTGAACTGTGAAGGTAACCAGAAACTAAAACTTAGAAGAGATGAAGACAGAGGACTTTCTGGGCTAAATTTTTTTCTGCTTTGCCTTTACAAATACAGTTCATAGCCCAGTGAGTGAATGGTACATAGAAAATACTTAACGAATGCTATTTGGATTCAATGAGAAGTCACATAGGAACATGGGATCAAGATCTTCAAGGGTCCCAAGATGTCTGCTCCTCAACTTTGTTCTTGTTTTGACGGAGTCTTATGCATTTGGGAGCAGCAGTGGTGCTAGAACTGAAATTTGATTGGTATTCTAAATGAGAAAATTCCTTCTACCTATGTATATATCAGTGCATAGTCTAAAACTTGTAGTCACAGAGGTACATAGGAGGAAACTGAGGCATAGAGAGACATTCTCCTAAAAATCACAAAGGTAGGAAATAGCATAGGCAGGATTAGAAAGAAGGTGCCCTCATTCTAAATTCCCTGATGTATTCTCTATATCACACTACGCATCACGGTCATTCTGTCCTCATCTGTTACATGAGCACAATGAGGCTGGTCATCCTCTGAGGTCCCTGAGTTGGAGAACTGGTATTGATCTTCACTGGCAGGAGATGTTCCTTTAATGGAAATTCCCAAGTATGATGAGATCACAGATTCAGCTCCCTACCATCTTCCCTACACTCCTCCAACTAAGCAATACATGAACCACCTACCTGACTGGGAAAGTACCTAGACCCTTCACTTGTTATGTAGATACGACTGGAGTTATGACCTCCCCCTCAGCTGTTTCCCACTACTAAACTGTGAGTGTGTCCAACCTTTCTAAGTCTGCTAC
Source organism: Pseudocheirus occidentalis (assembly GCA_028646575.1). Classification (NCBI taxonomy): domain Eukaryota; kingdom Metazoa; phylum Chordata; class Mammalia; order Diprotodontia; family Pseudocheiridae; genus Pseudocheirus; species Pseudocheirus occidentalis. Next base: position 9,778,229 of record CM053593.1, on the reverse strand, counting down.
AGCTTGTGCCGGAGCTGCCAGTTTGGAGGGGAGTGACACGGTGAGCAGGACAGAGGCATTTTTCTCTGACATTTACTGGGTTAAGGGTCTGAGAGAAAGCATTTTTTCTAATCACTACTAATCTACAACCCTCAGAAAGAGTTCCCTGGAAGATGTTGCCTGCCTCTTCCACCAAATCTATAGAGGCTATGTTTTTATTCACCTTTTCAACATTCTAAAAGTAACTCTTTTGAATCTTGGTTAAGATGGCTTCCATATAGTCAGTCTTATTTGAAATCACCTGCGAATAGCCTATGATGTCAGAATGTCACTGACAGCGTAAGCTGTCAAATTTGGAGTGACGGAACCTGAGTTCAAATTCCACTTGCTACCTGTGGGACCTTCATCTAGCAATTTCCCCCTCTCAGGGCCTTAGTCTCCTCATCTGTAAAATGAGGGCATTAGACCAGATAGTCTCCAGCATCCGTTCCACATCTAGACATCCTTGCTTGACCCTTAATTCTGTCCTGCTGGCAGGGGCATTCTCTTTCTCTGTCTGTCTGTGTCTGTCTCTATCCCTCCCTCCCTCCCTCCTTCTCTCTCTCTCTCTCTCTCTCTCTCTCTCTCTCTCCCTCTCTCTCTCTCTCTCTCTCTCACTCTCTCTCTCTCTCTCTCTCTCTCTCTCAATCGATTCACAGTCAGTTTAATCTGTCTCCATAGATAATGATATCATAACCATCTCCATGGCAATAAGCATTTATCACATAAAATATTCAGTGTTTAGTATGGGATTTGAAGCCTTAAAACCTGTATTCAGGGCTTTATAGCTCTTATCCAAATACTCGTGCTGCCAATTAATTAACAAGTAAAACAGATGTTTTCTGCCCCCAAAGAACTCCATTGTAAAGTAGGGGTTTTCTCTACTAAGCCTGCCGAGTCTGCAGCTTCTCCACCAATTAAGAAATTTGCCTTTGCCTTCCTAGAAATACTAGAGTAACCAGGAAGTAGCTTGAAAGAATTGCAACTAACAAGCCTGGGGTCAAAATCTACCTGGAATTTTTAACAAATTATAATTGAATTTTGCAAAATGCAAGTTTTTAACCAACTTCTTCTGTCTTGCTTACAAACCACAAGCTTCCCGCAATCCCTTTGGGTCTCTTTTACCTCATCTATAAAATAAAATGGTTAGATTGGAGAGCCTCCAACTTCCCTTCCAGATATAAATCTATGACACCTAGTGATGCTGTGATTTACCAGGAAAGTTCACGATGGGTTTGAGGATAATGGTGCCCAACCAATCCCCGCTACTCAAGACAGAATGATATGTTAATGGAGTGTCTTCTGATTTAGATTATCCTGGTTGTAGAAAGTGAGGTGTACACTGGCAGTCCTTCAGCAGTAGATAGTGTTAGACTGGGAATCATAAAGACCTGAGTTCAAATTTGAACTCAAGATTCAGATACTTACTAGCTGTGTGACCCTAGGCAAATCACGTGATAAATGGAGATAATAATAACATCTGCCTGCAGGGTTATCGTGAGAATCAAATGAGGAAATTATTACCAAGTGCTTAGACTAGTGTCTGGTGCATAGTAGGTGCTCTAGAAGTATTAGAAATCAGCAGCAGCAGCATTATTACTTAAACTTGACAAATTATAGCTCCAAATAATAATAATGTTAATAAGAATAGATATTGTGTAGACCTTTGAAGTTTGCAAAGCATTTCGCAAATATAATCTCATTTAACCCTTACAACCACCATGGGAGGGAGGTGCCATTATTATTCTCATTGTATAGATGGGGAAACCAAGGCAGACAATTTAAGTGATTTTCCAAGTGACATAATACAAGTAAAGCATTCAAGGCAGAATTTGAATCCAAGTGTTCAAAACTCTTAAGCCCCTTCCTTTCCCCATGGTGGCACCTCCATAGCCCTGCTTATTCTGCCCCCCCCCACCCCATATCTGCAATGTTCTTCCTTTTCACCCCCTGATGAGATTCCAGTTTCCTTTCCAAGTTCAGCTCCAGTGTCACCTCCCACAAACAGCTTTTCCTTCCTCTCTCCTCCTACACCCCAACGACTCTGTATTTTATGTTTTTATAGCTTGTGTTGACTGATCTATATATAGGTTCTTAATAGAATGGAAGTTGTTTCATATTTGTCTCTTTATGCCTGACATCTTCTACAACACCTATCTAGGGTACATCTTTATTAAATCATTGTTGAATCAAATTAAATAGAATTGAATTCATATCTTCTTGTACATCTATAGAATCCTAATCTATTAACAATGTACCTCCATAGATATGGGAGGTGATGTGCCAGTTTGACAATAGGTAATAAGACACAATTACTGAGAGTTTGCAAGATTCTACATTTCTCATATCCCATCCTTTGCTGCTCTATAAGACTTGAATTTGCAGAGTTGGGGCTGAGCTCCATTGGTAAAGAGTCTCTTCCATGAAGAAAGTAATCAGGTTACTCCAAAACAAAGCAAAAACTAGTATTGCTAAAATTTTAAGGTGCCGATGAAACAGCATTCTCATCTTAATGAGCTACCTACATAACAAAATCGAGACCTGTTCCACTTTCTTGCCCTGTGTAACTTGTCCATGTCTGCTTGTAAGTTTTCCAGAGACTCTACCCAACATTCTGGAATCTTCTAAATTTATTGACATTGTGTGGATTGTAATGGGACATAAGGGGTTTCCATCATTTATCCCTTTCTTTGGCTACATGGCTGGCCCACCTTATTTTCCATTCATATCTTCTTAATGACACTGTTACATTTCTTCTCTAGGACACTTATGTTTAAGATAGGTTTTTTCAATTGGCAAACATTTTTTTCTTTGCTCATCTCCTTTGAACGCCAACGGACAATTAAAAACAAAACAAAAATCTAGTAAGAAATAAGTATAGTTAAAGAAAAAAATCCCTAACCTGGCCTTGTCCCAAAACCCACATCTCATTTTTCATGGTCAGTGCATTGCTCCTCTGTCAGGATGGGGCAGAATGTTTCATCATTGTTCTTCTAGAATTATGTTTCGTCTTTGCTTTGATCAGAATTCTTAAGTCATTCATGGTTTGCCTTAAAAATGGCTAAATTGCTCCCCTGAATCTGCTCCCTTCACTCTCCAGCAGTTTAGATGTCTCCCCACATTTCTTCAAAACCATCCATTTCATCATTTCTTAGAGCATAATAGCATCCCACTTTATTAGTGTACAGTAATATATTCACCCATTACTCAATTGATGGACACCTGCTTTGTTTAGTAGTTTCAGAAAAGAGCTATATCTGTATGAAGAAGTCCCTTTCCCCCTTCTTTGATTTTTTTGCGGTACTCCTGCACATTCATTTATTTGTAATATTTTGCACCTTCTAAAGCCTACTGTGTGCCCCCAACCCCACCTTTGCCCTCAACTTGATCACTTCTGAGGCTGGTATTCCATGACTCACAGCAGTGCTATCAGAAGAATATTGATGGGCCTTTATTTATGGAAAAAGCTGGGGGTGTCATTGAAAGAACCTTGTGATTTTCCCAAGGCAACGAGTCCCGTTCTCTACTCCCTATAGAAGCCTGGGCCTTGTCTGTTCATTTAAAATGATTGTCCGAGATATAGTCACTGATGGACCCACTCTTTAGACTGTTTATTCAACTGCAAAATGAAGTCTAAACAACAGGCATCGTCGTTCTTTCTTCCAGGGATCATCACCTGCCTCACCACCTGTCTTTCCCCCTACTAGGGGACTTCAATAGCAAATATTCACATAAGCTCCTTAATGTTCCAATTTCTCTGCCTCCATAGATCTCATGTTAATCTCTGCCATCTTTTGGGATTGTCACATGCTAATTTTGTCATTACAAACAACAAAATTCCTTTCCTAATTAGATGCTCTGATATTCACTTATACATCTAACCATAGCTCCTTCTCATCTCACATCTTCCTCTGCTTCACACCTCCTAAACCCACCCATCACCCTCACTGAAACCTCCAATCCCTCTACCCCACAGTAACTTCTTAGGCCTTCAGTGCTCCTCTGCCTTCAGTATGAAGCCAATAGTTAGACATTTCAGCCCTATACTGGTCTTGGCTTCCAAATCCCTTGCCTCCTTATCCTAGTGCCACTCATCTCCTGCCAAACCTCAGGCCTGGGTAATGTCCAACACTCACCTATTCTGTTCTACTCAAGAGCTTCTAAACACAGTTGGAATAAGTCTCACAAACCTGCTGACTAGGTACCTAGCAAGATAATGTTGTCCAACTCAAACAGGCACTTGCTTCATCAAGGAAGGTCTTCATTCACCCCTACCCCATTCATGGCCTCACCCCCCACAGAAACTATTTCAAACTTCATTTAGACTCCCATCCCTCCCTCTCAACTATCCCCTTTCCTCCAAACTGTGGACCTTGTGTCTTAATTTACCGAGAAAAATGAGGCCAATGTGAGTTCCCTTTACTTATCTCTTTTTTTTTCTAAATTCCTTGACATAATCCCTTGGCCTCTCATTTTTTTTCTTCAGTTTTTGTCAAAGACTTAGCCTTTCTTATTGCCAAGGCCAGACCCTATACATGTGCACTAGATCCCATCCCAGTCATGTGGCCCAAAGAAGAAAGTATTGAACTGGGAGGAGTCAGTAAGATCTGAGAGTAAATCTTGCCTCAGATATTTACTGTGAGATCCGACTTAACATCTGTTGGCCTCATTTTCTAGACTGGGGATAATAATGGAACTTACCATACAGGGTTATTGTGAGGGTCAAATGTACTAACATTGGATATAACACTTAAAGTGCTATATAATAGCAGCTAACATCATTATCATCTTCAACAGAAAATTTCATAATCATTTCCCATATCACCTTTTTCTTCCTATCTTTTTTTTTTGCTTTTTGGAGGGCAATTGCAGTTAAGTGACTTGCCCAAAGTCACATGGCTAGTGTGTCAAGTGTTTTAGGCCAAATTTTAACTCAGGTCTTCCTGATTCCATGGCTGGTTCTCTATTCACTGCACCACCTAGCCACCCCATTTTTTCATCCTTTTCTTCAGTCTCTCCACACCTACTGGCTCCCCCCTACTGTCTTTATGCATTTCCAAATCTTAAAACCCCAAACCTTTGCTACTTCCTGCCATTCCCCCACACAATCATCCTATATCTCTCCTTCATTTTTCAACCAAACTCTTCAAGAAAGCTATCTATTCTTGGTGCCTCTAGTTTCTCTATTCTCTCTCCTCAACCCTATGAAATCTGGGTCTTGGTCTCATCACTAAAATGAAACCACTCTCTCCAAAATTGCAAATGATTTCTCAATTGCTAAATTAGACAGTCATTCCTCAGTCCTCATTGTTCTTTACCTATGTGTTATTTATATTCTACTTTGGTGACCACCTTCTTCAAGGTATATTTTCCTCTCTGGGTCTTCATGACTCTACTCTCTTCTTATTTTTGTCTTACTGTTCTTTCTCAATTTCCTTTGTTGGGTTATGATTCATATCAGAGCCCTAATTGTAAATATTCTCCAATCTCTTTTCTCCATTTATAATTATCTCTCAAAACACTCAACTCCCTTGGATTTGATCATCATCTTGACCAATCTGGCATTTCAAACTAGATGTCCTGGAGCCATCTCAAACTTAACATGGCCCAAACTGAACCCTTTCTCTTTGTCCTCAAATCTTTCTTTCCCCCAAACTTTCCTGTAACTGTCAATGGCCTCATCATTCCTCTTGTACCCAAGTTCATAACCTCATTATCATCTTCAACTCTTTCCTTTCTCTCCCCTCATGTATCCAAGTCTTATAGCATCACTATATCTCTCCCATCCACCTTCCCTCCACTGATACTGCTATCCACTTAGTTCGGGCCCTTGCCAGTGAGTGCAGTAGCCTGCTAATTGATCTCCCCACCTTGTCTCTCTTGAATCCAATCCAACCCATAGACTGCTGCCATCTTCCCCCTCACAGATTTGACTACATCACTCCTCTATTTGGCAAACTCCAGTGTTTTCCTCTTGCTTCTAGGATAAGATATGGATCTTTCTGTTTAGGTTTTCAAAACCTGCAAAACATTGCCACAACCTCTCTGTCTAGTTTCATTGGACTAATTGCTTTCTCTCTTGCATCTTGTATGCTGTGATCCAACTATGCAGGTCTTCTCTCTTTTTCTCTCTCAGTATGCTTATCTTCCACCTTTGTGCCTACATTGGTTGTTCCATATGGTCTTTAACTCTTCCCCAGGGAATATCTTTATTCAAGACACAGCTTAAGAACTATCTTTTGCTTAGAGCCTTTCCTGATTTACCAGTTTTCTGTGCACTCACTCACAAAGTACCTTAAATTTAACAACGTGTTTGGATTTATTAATGTACTTAGTCATTTATATTTGTTCATTATATATTTGTATTCACACATTTATTGATTACACTTATATATTCATGAAAGACTTCCACGTACATATGTATGCGTATATGTATTTATGTGTGTTTCTTGCCTCTAGAATAGGAACTCCTTGTGAGTAGGGATTATTTCATGTATTTCATTCTTCACACTTCTAACCATAGCATCTTGCAGAGTGCCTGGTACAGAGGAAGAATTTAACAACTCATCGACTGACTGATCAGTTGGATAGTAATCAAAATTATTCAAAGTGATTGAGAAACTCATTAAAGAGTTTCCACTAGTGGGGTGGCTAGGTGTTACAATGAATAGAGCAGTGGCCCTAGAGTCAGGAAGACCTGAGTTCAAATCCAGCCTCAGATACTTGACACTTACTAGCTGTATGACCTTGGGCAAGTCACTTAACCCCAAATGCCCTGCCCTCCCCTCTCCAAAAAGCAAAACCAAAGTTTTCATCAGTTTCTTGGACTTGATATAATCAGAGCAATATTTTCTGCAAACAGAAACAATGGGAAGACCTCATACTTTACAGGGAATCTCTCATTTGAACTTTGCTAAACATCTCATGCCACTGTTGATAAACATATATAGTGACAGACCATCTCCTTGATTTCTGTATTGCTGTTTTGTTTTTGTCATTGTCGATGACGATGCTTTTCAATCATGTCCAACTCTTTGTGACCCCTTTTGGAATGTTCTTGGCAAACATACTGGAGTAATTTGCCCTTGCCTTCTCCAAATCACTTTATAGATAAGGAAACTGGGGCAAATACGGTTCAGTGACTTGCCCAGTGTCACATAGTTACTAAGTGTCTGAGGTTAGATTTGAATGTAGGAAGATGAGTCTTCCTGACTCCAGACCCAGCACTCTATCTACTGTACCACCAAGCTACCCTTTGTATTAATGATCACAATAAAGTCATCTCTTGTTACATCTTTTAAGAAATGTGGTATGACTTTGAGAAAGATTTGAAAGACACCTTGTTTGAGGAAGACCTTCACAATGGTCATTTTGACCTACCAAATCACATGATTTTTAAAATCAAGAACCAATAAGTATAAGAGTATCTTGCATCCTCTGTTCCTCTCAGTTTTCACTGGCCATCCCCCATACCTGGAATTCTCTTCCTTCTTGTACACACCTCCTGACTTCCATAAAATCTCTGCTAAAATCCCACCTTCTGCAAGAAGCATTTCCAAATGTCCTAATTCTAGTTCCTGACCCAAGAGATTATCTTTAGTTTTTCCTGTCTATACCTTGGCTGTTCGTACTTCTTTTGCATGTTGCCTTTTTGTTAAATTATGTGTTCTTTGAGTGCAAGAATTGTCAGTACCTTTCCTTGTATTCCCAGCACTTGCACAGAGCCTAGCATACAGAAAGCACCTAAGAAATGCTTGCTGATTTTTTGAGTATAAAGACATTATCTACTGTAGTGTATTATCCTAAAAGCCTTCCTGTTTTCTCCTCATAGTTTCATCAAGAATTCAATTGATGGCTGTGCATATTTTATATTTTTCATAAATATTTTTTATAGATGTGAAAGCATAATGAGTCTGTAGTTAGTGGCATTTCCTCAATTGCTTAAAAATAGTGAGATTTCAGATTCTTTCCGCCCACTCCCAACCTTTCAGTATATTCTCCTCTTTCAAATTTCCCAAGTCTCAATTCCTTGTTGTCAACAAAACTGTGTCACTTGCAGAACAAAACTCCAAGATACACATTCTTTCCATCTTTCTTTTCCGTAGCATCAATCCTATTTTCTCATAAATCACATGGTGGACTGTGATCTGATAGTCCATACATGGTGGCTCCATCTGTCTTTAATGGAGAAAAGAAGATTTTTAAGGATGACTTCACAGGTATTTTCCGTTTCTATTATATTTATCATCCTTTGTTCAAGTTGGTCTTTGCTGTTAGGATGATCTGTCTTAATTTGCTTTCTTGCCAAAGTTTTTGTAAACTTGTTTCATCTGCCATTGCTTTCCACTATTTTGTGAAGTGATCCTGCTCAGAAACATCATCAGTCATTCTACGACTTTACAGATAGGGACACAATGACATTTATTTTTTGCTCGGGAAAAATAAAGCTTCATATTGAGAGGTTTTTACTGCTGCCAGACTTCCATCATAATGACAAAATGAGACCAAGACGATAAAGGATAAAGACATCACCTCTTTCAATTTGCTTTTGTTATTTGCATGTCAAAATGGAAACTATCTTTTAGATCTCTAACACTCAGTCTAAGTTAACACAAAAAGTTAAAAGAAAATGCTTTTTCTTAGTCTGGGTCTAAATACTGTCCAGGTTTTGTTCTGGTGCCACTTAGTTAATGATGGTGGAATAGTCTTTGGCTATCACTACAGAGATATCAGCTTGTCCTTAGCAGGTAGAGATTTTTAGATAATTGTACCCCAGTAGATAAAAACCAAGTTGGCCAATGAGTCCCTGGAGAGATAGAACCAGTAAATTGATAGCAGACCACACATATTACCAGTAGAAATGCTTAGAAAGTTCCTCCATCACAAAATCTAGAGGTGTTGTACCCAGTTATGGTCATTGGCAAATAGATATGTTGTACTCAATAGAGTGCCTAGAGTAAAGCAAGCTGACATCTCTTTCCTCTTATGAGAAGATTAAATATTTGTTATATAAAATGACTTCTGGTTCTTTTGCTCTTCTATTTGGTAAGAGAATTTTACTTTGGTTAACTTTTCTTAGGAAACAGTGATAGTCTATGATGACTTTCTAAAGACATTAATTAAAAATATGTATTTGTTTAGTTTTAGTTCTCAGCATTCATTTCCACAACATTTTGAGTTACACATTTTCTCACCATGTCTCCCCTACCCTAAGATAGCAAGCCTACTGAATACCCCTTCCCCCAATCTGTTTTCTTTTATATCCTCCCTATCCCCCCTCTAACTTTCTAGTAGGGCAAGATGGGTTTCTATACCCCAGTGTCTATATATCTTATTTCCCAGTTGCATGTAAAAAAATAACAATTTTTTGGCTTTTTGGAGGGGTGAGGGTAGGGAAATTGGGGTTAAGTGACTTGCCCAAGGTCACATGGCTAGTAAGTATGTCAAGTGTCTGAATCCGAATTTGAACTCAGGTCCTCCTGACTCCAGGGTTAGTGCTCTATTCATGGTGCCACTTAGCTGCCCCCCAAACCATTTTTTTAAACATTTGTTTTTAAAACTTTGATTTCCATATTCTTTCCCTTCTTCCCTCCTTACCTACCCCCAACAGAAAGACAAGCAATTCAATATAGGTTGTACATGTGTAGTTACACAAACTATTTCCATAGCAGTAATATTGTGAAAGACTAACTGTATTTCACTCCATCCTATCCTGCCCCCCACTTATTCTATTTTCTCCTTTGACTCTACCTCTTTTCAAAAGTGTTAGCTTCTAACTACCATCTCTCATAATTTGCCCTCCCTTCTATCATCCCCCTTCTTATCTCCTTCCCTTCTACTTTCCTGTAAGCTAAGAAACATAATTGAGCGTGTATGTTATTCCTTTCTTAAGGCAAATTCAATAAGACCAAGGTTGCCCCATTCCCTTTCACCTTCCTGCTGTTCCCCTCCATTGTAACAGTTTTCTCTTGCCTCTTTATATGAGATGATTTACCCTATTATATCTCTCTCTTTCTCCTGCTCCCATTATATTCCTCTGTCACCTCTTAATTTTAATTTTTAGATAACCTCCCTTCATATTCAACTCATTCTGTGCCCTCCATCTATCTATCTATCTATCTATCTATCTATCTATCTATCTATCTATCTATCTATCTATCTATGTGCACATATACACACACCTATACATACATATATGTGAACACACACAAGCATATATATGTATATATTCCCTTCATCTATCCTCATACTGAGAAAAGTCTCATGAGTTATAATTATTGTTTTTCCATATAGGAATGTAAATAGCATAACTTTAATAAGTTCCCTATGATTTCTTTTTCCTGTTTACCTTCTCATGCTTCTCTTGCTTCTTGTATTTAAAAGTCTAATTTTCTGTTCAGCTGTTTTTTTTTTCATCAAGAATGCTTGAAAGTCCTACATTTCATTGAATATCCGTGTTTTCCCATGAAGTATTATACTCAGTTTTGCTGGGTAGGTGATTCTTGGTTTTAATCCTGCCTCCTTTGACCTCTGGAATTTCATATTCCAAGCCCTTTGATCCCTTAATGTAGAAGATGCTAGATCCTGTGCTATCCTGATTGTGTTTCCACAATACTCAAATTGTTTCTTCCCACTGCTTGTAATATTTTCTCCTTGATCTGGGAACTCTGGAATTTGGCTATAATATTTCTAGGAGTTTTCTTTTTGGGATGTTTTTCAAGAGGCAATCAATGAATTCTTTCAATGTCTATTTTGCTTCCTGGTCCTAGAATATCAGGGCAATTTTCCTTGAGAATTTCTTGAAGGATGATTTCTAGGCTCTTTTTTATCATGGCTTTTAGGTCTGGCCCCTGCCCCCATAATTTTAATTTTAAAATTATCTCTCCTGGATCCATTTTCCAGGTCAGTGGTTTTTCCAATGAGGTGTTGCCTTCTGTTTTTTCTTTTGTTTGGATCTGTTTTATAACATCTTGATTTCTCAATAAGTCATTAAGTTCCATTTGCTTCAACATAATTTTGAAGGAATTATTCTCTTCAGTGAGTTTTTGAAATCCATTTTCCATTCGGCCAGTTTACCAATAAGGCATTCTTCTCCTCACTGGTTTTTTGGGTCTCTTTTGCCATTTGAGTTAGTCTATTTTTAAGGTGTTATTTTCTTTAGTATTTTTGGGTCTCCTTTAGCAGCCTGTTGACCTGCTTTTCATGATTTTCTTGCATCATTCTTATTTCTCTTCCCAAATTTCCCTCCACTTCTCTTATTTGATTTTCATAATCCTTCTTGAGCTCCTCCATGGCCTACAACCAGTTCATATCTTTCTTGGAAGCTTTTGATGCAGGAGTTTCTACTTTGTTGTCTTCTTCTGGCTCCATGTTTTGATCCTCTTTGTCCCCATAAAAGGATTCTATGGTCTGATTGTGCTTCCTTGGGTTGCTCATTTTGTCAGTTAGTTACTTGACTTTTGAGCTCTTTGTCTACAGTAGAACTGCTTCCAGAGTGTAAAGAACTGTGTCCCAAAATTCTGGGGTTTTCAGAGCTGCTAGCAGAACTCTAAGGAGGGCACTCTCTCTAAAGTCCCCACAAACTCTGGCACCCTGGCCACACACCCTAGGATCATCACCCAAGACTACAACCCAAATCCAATCAGGTCAAAGCAAGAGTGATTACCCTCTTTTTTTTTTTTTGCTTTTTGGAGGGCAATTGGGGTTAAGCGACTTGCCCAAGGTCACACGGCTGGTTTTTGTGTTAAGTGTCTGAGGCTGGATTTGAACTCAGGTCCTCCTGACTCCAGGGCTGGTGCTCTACTCACTGCGCCACCTAGCCACCCTGTGATTACCCTCTTAATGGTTGCTTTGTCCCTGTATACTCTGCAGGTCAGGCGCTCTGGAGACAGCCATGAAGCAGCAGCAGCTACAGCCTCCATGCCTCCTCTACTTTCATCCTGGGGGCAGGGGCCAGACCAGACTCCTTTGTCCTGCAGTTCCAAAAGAGTTCCCTACAGACCTTTTACTTTCTCTTTGGTGGTTATGGGTGGAGATGTCTGGAAACTGCCACAGCTGTTGGTGATTCGCTCTCCTGAAGTCTGCTCCAGCCAGTCTGAGCCATCCTCGGGCTGCAGCCAAGTGGCTCAGGGGTGGCTGCAGTAGGCTCCCAACATTCTATGATAGAGCTTTCCTGTCCGCCTGTCAGGCCGCCTTCAGCAGGAGATTGTTTCTCTCTGTCACTTTGTGGTTTCTGTAGTTCTAAAGTTTGTTTAGAGTATTTTTTTTAAAACAGATATTAGAGGTGGTTGGAGCAGGAGCTCAAGTAAGTTCCTACTTTTACTCTGCCATGTTGGCTCTACCCCTAAAGTCACCAAATTAAGTCAGCCAGGTTAGAGCTGCTTCGGTGGTGTGTCATATTTTCGAATTTATTTTTTTCTAATCTTTCTTTGATTTTCATCTTTGTTCAGGAAAAGAATGGGATGGCTACAAATTGACATCTGTTTCAGAAATACCTGATATTGATAGCCAGGTGTTTCCCTTCTCAAACATAATCATTTTCATTTTTTATGTTATTTTGTGTTTGCCATACTGAACACTTCTCACAACTCATCTTGAAGAAAGTGTTCATGAAATAGAAGTATGAATCTTTATAGTTTAGAGGCATTTGGACTTCTTTTTTATCCAACACATACATTCACATTCATATGCATATAAGTACACATACATAGACATATATCTATTTGCCATTCTCTCCTGTGCAGCTTTGCATCAACTACCAAATATTATAATAAATGTTGTTTTAACTTGCAACATCTTTGCTTTTTGGTCATTTTTTATTTGTGGCCAACTTTTTGTGATCCAATTTGGGGCTTTCTTGGCAAAGATATTGAAGTAATTTGCCATTTCCTTCAATAGCTCATTTTACAAATAAAGAAACTGAAGCAAACAGGGTTAAGTTAACCTGTTAACAGATTTACGTACAGGAAAATTACTCTTTCTTATTCTAGGCCTGGCACTTTATCCACTGTGCCATCTAGCTGCTCTAGGGCTTCTTAACTAGTTCTTTATAGAATTTCTTTATTTTCTCATCTTCTTCCACAGACGTCAGCACATAAGACTCTGACAAGTTTATGTTGGTCTTCTAGCTAAAGCTTATCATGGGTAGCACTATTTGATTTTTCCGAGTTTCCATGAAATGATGTTTCTTGCTGTCTTTGAACACACGATAAAAAGCAGTTTAACAAATGCCTTTATTTGCCTTTCCAAGGAGAAGTTGTGACTCATCTTTTCATTTGGCTGAAGTTTCCTTTGTTTTGTGATTTCCCATATAGAAAGAAAGTCACGATGACTATGATTCACTTTTTCCAAGAGTATGTCTCCACTTACAATTGTTAAGATTCTGAATCTGGAGCTGGGGAGAGGGGCTGCTTTTGAGGTCACCTTGTTCAACCTCTTTAATTTTCCAGATGAAGAAACTGAAACCGAATGAAGCTAAGAGACTTTCCCAAGTCACACAGGCTGGAAGTAGCTGAGCCATTTTTGATCTCAGGTTCGTAACTCTCAGTTGATCAGTCTTTTCATCACTGGACAATATCTCTCATTGTTGGTCATTGGACAAAAATCTCAGATCTGTCTAACATCAATAATAATTATAGTGACAAGATTAATAACTAACATTTATATATTGCCTTAAGATTTGCAAAGTACTTTACATCTTTTCATCTGATTTAATTCTCACAGTGACCCATAAGGTAGGTTTTTTAACTGTTTGTATTCCCATCTTACAGAGAAGGAAACTGAGACTCAAGTGACATGCTGAGGGTTACTCAGCTCATTTGTATCTGAAGCAAGATTTGGACTCCCAGACTCTGAGTCCAGCCATCCCCTTGCTTCCTTACCTGTCTATCTAGGATGTATTCAGTGCCTATAACATTCCAGGCACTGGCTCCTGCTTTACTGTTTATAGGTGCTATAAAAAAGTGTGAACCATTTTCCATCTCCTGCCATGGTCAGTGCAGAAGCTTAGAAGGTGCCTAGGACATTTTTTTTCTTTGTTTCATAGGTCTCTATGGTCAGAGATTCATAACTAAGTCCAGCCAACTGGAGATAAGACCTGCTATATGTAGGCCAGTACTCAACCATAAAAAATGGTCTATTTCTGATTCTGTGCCCTTCCAACATGGTAAAACCTTCCAGAGCAGCCGCTCTGCTGGCATAGTCTTCAAGCTTCCAGGATCACCTCCCCATCCCAAGGAAACATTGGGTTAGAACTCCATGAAGGAAATGTTCATGGAATGATTGAGTCTATCAGAGAAGACAAAGGATACAGAGTCAGGAAGACCCAGAGTCAATTCCTACCCCATGTGGGATCAAGCTCTATGACCCTGGCAATTCACTGCCAAATCACAGCATCCTCATCTATAAAATGAGAGGACTGGACTCAATGGCCCTTAAGCTCTAAATTTGTTGTCCTTTAATGATTTGTTTTGTTATTGCTTTTTAATAGTATTATATTTTTTCTTTTTTTAAAAAAAATTAAATTTTTTTCTTGTTTACATAATTCATTTCCACAAGATTTTGAGTTACAAATTTTCTCCCCGTCTTTCCCCTACCCCCAATCCCAAAACAGAGATCACACTGTAAAGCCCCTCCCCTGATCTGCTCTCTTTTATGCCCTTCTCCAAGACCCCTCTACTTTCTGGTAGGGCAGGGAGGGTCTCCCTACCCCAATCCCTGTATATCTTAATTCCCAGTTGCATGTATTATAGAGCTTTAAATTCTAGATTCTTTCAGTTCCTCCTTTGTCACCCACCCCCATTGACAGGAAAAGAAATTCAATACAGGCTGTATATGTGTAATTACACAGGACATCTCCACAGTGGACATATTGTGAGAGGTTGATTATATGTCTCTCCTTCCTATCCTGTCCCCCCTTGTTCAGTTCTCTCCCCTGTCCCTGTCCCTTTACTGAACTGTGTGCTTGTAGCAACCCTCCCCCAGACTCTGCCCTCCCCTCTGTCATCCGACCTCTTATCCCCATGCCCCCTACTCTCCTGTGTGGCATGATACCCAATTTAGATTTTTTTTGTCCCTTCCTTAAGCCAAATTCAATGAGAGTAAATGAAAGTAAAGTTGTAACAGTTATTCCTTGCCTCTTCTATATGGGATGATTAACCTTATTTTGTCTCTCCCTGTCTCATCTCATTCTAGTCCTCTCCCACCTCAGAATTTCACCTTTTAAAGCATCATCCCTTCATATTCAATTAATCCTATATCCTCTATGTACACATATACACACATGCTCAGACATGTATTCATATACATATATACCCTCCTATATAGACATGTGTAGGTATACACATATGTGTGTGTTTGTGTGTGTGTGTGTATATATATATATATATATATATACACACACACACATTTGTATTCCCTTCACCTATCCTCATACTAAGAAAAGTTTCATAAGTTATTATTATTGTTTTACCATATCGGCATGTAAATAGTTCAACTTTGATAAGTTCCTTATGATTTCTTTCCCATGT
>CM053593.1:9736193-9762184 GCA_028646575.1 Pseudocheirus occidentalis | reverse complement strand
CAACCCCTGTCCCCAAGTGTTAAGAGGATCAGTCTGGGTGGAAGGTATAGATGACTTTGGAAACCCAAGATAGAATTGGGGGCGTAAATTTCCCAGGACCTTGGGAGGAGCGAGTTCTGCTAGCCCTGAAAGCAGCTTAAAGTCCTACGGAGTTTGCAGAAAAACACCCTAAAGAAGGTCTTCTTTGGGACTCTTCAAGTGGGACTGTCCCCTAACCCTCAAGGTCTGGCAACTGCTAACTTGTACCAAGAAACGTCCTCAGTTTTCCTGGTGAGGGGCGCCCCGGTGCTGCTCAGGTGCTGGCCCCCACTCGGGGGCTGGCAGCTCTGGGTGGCTCCTCACCTGGCTGCTTTCTCCTCTTTTTCCTTTTTGCTTTTCCAGGAGCCAAGCCCAGGACCCTCTCAGACCTGCTTTCCCAAGCCCCCCAATCCTTTGAGCCTCTCAGAAGCAGATGAATAAAGGTAAGTGAAGAGTCGCTGATATTTACATGTTCAGTAGCTATTACAGTATCAGTAGCTATATTAGACCATAGGAAGACCTACAGCTGATAATCAATGCTTGTTGTAGCTGCCATCTTCCTGGAACTGAGGCTTATTTAGCAGTATCTGGAACACAGTAGGTGACAACTGTTTGTTGAATAATTGATTGAATGAATGCTTCATTACTGAAGCAGTAGAGTTGGGCTTGGTTTTTAGACACTGGTTTTTTTAAAATGGCTTTTCAAAAGATGAAGCCTTCCTGACCCAGTAAAGTCCATGGCTTTGCACGTTTGGCCTACCAAATGCCAAGTACCAGTTGGCCAACAGTCATCTTTTTTTAGTGTCTGTATTTTCCAGCTGATTAAAACTTCTGGATGGCAGAAAAAAACGAAACAAAACTGGACAGTTTAGGCACCAAAAAAAGGCCCAGATGCCTTTCTATCAATCAAACCTCCCTCCAGCCCCCCCATGCTGTTTTCTTGTTTATTGTTGAGGCTAATTGTTATACTATTGATTTTCAATTGTTGAATCTAGTTGGAGTTTAGTGATGGCTTGTTATACATAGAAAAAGTCCAGTGACTTCACAAGGATGAGTGAAGACCATTTGCTACACAGCTAGAATGTGAAGCTCAGTTTTGCAGTGGATAGAGCCCTGGAGTTAGGAAGATTTGAGGTCAAATCTTACCCCAGACACTTACTAGCTATATGACTCTGGGCAAGTCATTTAACCCTGTTTGCCTCGGTTCCTCATCTGTAAAATGAGCTGGAAAAAAAATGGCAAAGTGTTCCAGTATCTCTGCTCAGAAAACTCCCAATGAGGTCATGGAGACTTGGACAATGACAACATATGCCAAACATAGTAGTCATTTTTCCTATGAAAAATACAGGCAGAACCTGACTCAGATGGGCCCCAAACTTCTGAATGTGAATGGGCAGATGGGTGCGGGGCAGGGCTTATCAGATGGTTACCTGTTCCTTTCTTGGTGAACCATGTCAGTAATGAAGGAGACATGGGGATGGGAGGTGGGGCTGCAGATTTCTCCATCCCTTGTCTGTCATCACCATGTGGGTACACCTTTGATCAAAGTTTATTCTCATAGGAGCAATTTTAAGCTGGAAGGAACCAGTCTGACACCTTTTTTTTTTAAAGATGAGGAAATGTAGTTCCACAGAGAAGAAAATAGCAAACCACTCCACCGTCTTTGCCAAGGAAACTCCATGGACTGTATAGCCTGTGGGGTCATGAAGAGTCAGGCATGAGTGAACAACAGGTCAGCAGAGTGAAAGGCACTTGTACAAGGTCTCCTAGGTAGTAAGGTAGCAGCACCAGGAATTTAATCTAAGCTATCTGGCTATCCAGTCTTCATTTACCTGGGGGATCTCATGTCTCTGTTCTCTTTCTGTCTCTCTCCCACTGCCCCTCCCTTCCCAAGCTGCTGTCTCTTCTGGGGTATTATTTCTGATCTGACAGTTAGGATTTCCCACATGCACATGACCTTTTAGCATTGGGAGCTGATGATGTTTGATTTGGGTAATGGGTAAATCCAACATGAGCCACAAACTGGCACAGTTGGGAGAGAGATTTCAGAATAAGAGGGATTATTTTGTTCACAAATTAACTCCAGAGGATTCCCAGATAACAAGGACAGTCCAAAGCAAGAGGGATATCTAGAGGTAGATTCACCAAAGAGATTTCAGCACTATGAGAGAAAGGGCCACATATTTTCACAAGTTTGTACTTGTTTCACTTTGGGTTTGGGGACAAGAGATGCAGGTAAAGGAAATCTTTACCCCTCAAATTCTTGGAACAGCTTGCAGACTTGGAAGAGTCACCTAAAATGAGACATGGGGAGTGATGAAACATCACAGTCTTTCCTCCTTCAGGCAAGATGAGGGCAAGGCAAAAGTGGAGAAGGGTTGATGCTCCTGCTTCAGTGTTTGAGGAGAGAGAGAGCAACTCGTGGGCAAGGGTTGCATCGGGCAGCGACTGCCTAGGGCAGTTGTATCATTCATTCAGCATGTAAGAGGAATTAATTGAACATCTATATGCAATGCCCTCACTAAGGGATACAGGGAAATGGTAAATAGACACTCTTTCCTCCCCTTCAGTACCTTATACTCTAGGCTCTAATTGCTGGGACACTATCTGTGTGACCCTGGCAAACCATTAATCAATCATTAAAAGACTCTATTTCCCTGTCTGTCAAATGGGGATGATAATAGCACCTATCTCACAGGCTTATTGGGAAGACCAAATGACATTATGCATGAAAAGCACTTTGCAAACTTTAATGCTCTAAATAAATATCTGAGATGACTATTAACCTGCTTGAGAGGCATAAGGAGGCTCACATCTGACAAGCACCAGCTGTGCGACTCTGGGCAAGCTAGGTTCTTCAGCCTCAGTTTTCTCATCTGTAAAATGGTGATCATAGGAGCACCTATTCCTCAGGTATCAAGTATAAAATTGACTCATTGGATCAAATAGAACAGCCTGTGTTTGTTTTCAAAGTGCTTCCTAACCTATTCCCCCTCTTCAGGGTTTGTAGACCTTTTCCCCACTCCACCTCCCATCTGTACCCCATGATTCAGTGATACCAGCTTCCTGGCTGTTCCTTAAACAAGATAGTCCCAACTCTGAGCATTTCTACTGGCTGTCCTCCATGCATTGGAAAGCTCTCCCTCCTCATCTCTACCTCCTGGATTGCTTGGCTTCTTTCCCACCTCCTGTAAGCCTTTCCCAGCCCCTGTTAATGCTAGTCCCTTCCCTCTGAGATTCTCTCTCTCTCTCTCTCTCTCTCTCTCTCTCTCTCTCTCTCTCTCTCTCTCTCTCTCTCTCTCTCTCTCTCTCTCTCTTTCCATTACTTATGTGTGTGACACTCAAAGAGAGAAAATTTTTTACTTGATTAGTTGTATTCAACTCTCTGTGATCCCCATTGGGGGGTTTCTTGGCAAAGACACTGGAGTAAGGTTTGCCACTTACTTCACCAGCTCATTTTATAGATGAGGAAACTGAGACAAAGTTAAATGATTTGCACAGGGTCACACAGTAAGTGTCTGAGGCAGGATTTGATCTCAGGTCTTCCTGACTCCAGGTCCTGTACCACTGAGCCACCTAGCTGCCCTGTGTGTATGTGTGTGTGTGTGCAACTATATTTGTATTTATAACTATATTGGAATATACACACATATACTCATATATGAATATATCTATTTGTGTGTATGTATCTCTGCATTTCTCTCTATCTCCCTATCTCCCTATCTATCTATCTATCTATCTATCTATCTGTCTGTCTGTCTGTCTGTCTGTCTGTCTGTCTATCTATCTATCTATCTATCTATCTGTCTGTCTGTCTGTCTGTCTATCTATCTAAGTATCTATGGAGAGTTTGTATATAGTTGTTGTATCTTTTCTTCCATATTAGATTGTGTGCTCCTTGAGGGCAAGAAGTGCTTTTATCTTTAAAACTCCTTTCATCTTTTTTTGCATCTTAGCCCAGTACCTGGCTCTTAATAAATTCTTGCTGATTTGACTTCATTGACTTGTGAACATGATATAATATACAAAATGCTTTGCAATCTTTAGGGAGCTCTCTTTCTTTGTCTCTGTCTCTCTGTCTTTCTCCCTTTCTCTCCTTCTTTCTCTTTTCTCTCTCTCCCTCTTCCGCTCCCCCCTTCTCTCTCTGCTGCTATTTATTACTGCTGTTGTTCTTATTACTAATATTTTGTAAGCAGCCTCTCTAGGGACAGTGAAAACCTTGTCTGCTTCTTGTCTATGGCTCTTAGCCTAGTTGTGTTGCGATGCTGTATTTACAGTTAAAGTCCAACATGGCTCCATTCTGAAGTGCTGATGAGGAATTGGGGCATCTTCACATAATGTTCCCTTTTCATTTCCTACCAGCCTTCAGAGTTTCCTCCCATCCCTTGCTTTCCACCTTGATTTCTTCTTAGAGCCTTTTTCTACACCCAGATCCAGAATGTGGCCGGCACATTCCCGAGAGGAAACTGAGGGCGCCAGTTTTTGTTGCTGTGATTGTGAGTCTGTGTCAGTCTGACTCTCATTTCTCACTAAATTTTCCTGCTTGGAGAAGGTATTGACACCTTGAAAACAGGCATATTGTGCTGTGTGGAGAGGGACAATAGGCCATCACAACTGGGTTGTTGTGCTCTATGGCTCTGCTTAACCACACACACACACACACACACACACGCACACACACACACACACACACACACACACTGGGCAACTCCACATAAAGCTGCCTTTTCTGATTTGGAAGAAAAAAACAAAAACAAAAAAACCAAAACAAACTTGGGACTATATCTTTGCATTATAACTAACTCTTGCTCTATCCTAAGTGCTGATGGTTCTGAAAGGGAAACTTTCCTCTGCTGAGTTATCTTAGTAGGTTTTTAAAATTTTTATCCTAGTAGTTTCTTAAAGGGTTTGAGCCATTCTGCTTCTAGGTTTATCTTCATCTCCATTCTTGGGGAGTCATGGAGCTTGTGTGGCTTTCCATAATAACATGCCCAGTGAGACCTTATTCTTATGTTTTTGTCAAGAAGGCATTTTACATTTCATCCCTTTACTACTGTCAATTTCTGGGTTTTAGGACTGGAAGGAACCTTAGAGGGCATTTAGTCATACCCCTTATTTTTGTGGGTTTTGAGTCATTTTATTTACATATCACCCTTTGTTACCCCATTTAGGCTTTTCTTGGCAAAGATATTGGAGTGGTTTTCCATTTTTTTCTCCAGTACATTTTACAGATGACTAAACTGAGACTTCTCCAGGGTCACACAGCTAGTTTATGTCTGAGGCCGTGTTTGAACTCAGGAAGATGAATCTTCTGGATTCTAGGTTTGGCGTGCTACCTGTTGCACTGCCTAGCTGTATCCCTTAATTTACCTTGATGGAAACTGAGCCCAGAGAATTGAAGTGACTTGCCAAGGTGGCATAGCTTGTAAGAGTCTAAGATAGGATTTGAAGCCCAGGTCCTTTGACTCTAAATCTAGTACAAGTCCAGTGCAATACCTTCACAGCTTCTATTAGGGTCTCTTTGGTTTACCTCCTAAAAGAAAACATTCTCAAGTTGGGGTTTGTGAATTAAAGTGGATAAATAGATAGATGATGACTGATTGATCGATCGATAGATAACCACATTTCAATATAATTAATTTCTTTGTTATCCCATGTGTTTTAGGAATTTAAAAAGCATTATTTTTTAGTATAGGCTTCATTAGATTGCCAAAGGTGTCTTTGGCATATTAAAATAAAAGGATTACTGTTAATTATTTGCTTTGTCTTCTATTTTTTTCCTTTTGAGTCTTATTAATGAATAAATGTCAAGTGATAAAGAATTTCCACTGACGTCAGTGGGTTAGAGAACTTCTCTGCTTTGGACCCATTCATATGGTCCAGCCTGGCATAAGTCCTTCGCCAGCTCATTTTGTAATGAAAAGGTTAAACTCCCTGTTTCCCACATTCTTTATCTATTAAACTACAGCTCTGGCACCCTGGCATTGATTTGCAACCTGTAGCTTAAACTATAGATTGTGTCTGGGTCTCTCCAAAGACAAGGGGGAGAAAGACACTAAATGTAAAATGTGGTTTCTGTACAGGTGCAGGTATTTTTCTACACTTGAGAGGAATTCAAGAGAAACCAAAAGACTCATAGTTATAGTTTTTGTTGTTCAGTCCTTTCCATCGTGTCTTACACTTTTTGACCACGTTTTGGTTTTTTGGGGGCAAAGATGCTGGAGTGGTTTACCATTTCCTTCTCCAGCTCATTTTACAGATGAGGAGCTGAGGTAGACAGGGTGAAGTGACTTGACAAGGGTCACATGGTTATTTAAATTCCTGAGACTGGATTTGAACTCAGGAAGATGATTCATCTTGACTTTGTAGCACTATGGCACCACCTAGCAACTGTTCAGAGTTTTAATAAGCATAGACATGCACTAAGATTTTAGGGATACTATATGATCTGGTTACATAGACAAAACTACTTAAAGCAAGATTCAGTAACTTAATTGATAACTACAGTTGTCTTCTCCTGGGAGATTGATACTTAGACCACACGAGAATATAGACAGTTTGGGGATGTACAGATCAGGAATTGTTATATTCTGCCTCGGTTCTTGACTGTCTATACAACTCCTGGCCCAAGCCTTTTGGCAAAATGGATCAGTCTTGGACCCATCTTCTTGTTGGTGGCTGTCTTCTTCCAGAGTGCTGGAGTATTACCCAGGGATTCCTCTCCAGGCTGCTAGTCACCACCAATCAAAAGCTTTCAGGGCTTCTTGAAACCACAGAGGGGTGGGGGTGGGGGAGACATGCAATCCCCTAACATCAGGAAAGGATAAAAAAAAAAGGAAGCCTCAATCCAGGGCAACACGGGCTTTGTCCACCATGTGCTCATGGCCCCATGGCAGCTGTTCTGGGGATAGAACATCCTGCCCCCTCCTCAGAACTCATGGAAAGTGGCTCAAGCTAATCCTGAATCAATCCACATCTGGAAGGGAAAATTAAGGTTGGATTCTAAATAACTTCTAAAGGACTGAGTGATCAGCTCTTCCTGCTTGCTCAGTGGCCAATGAGAGAACCTACTACCTCATCATCTCAAAGTGCCAAGCCATTCAACATTGACTCATGAGACTATAAGTAGCCAGGATAAAGAGGTTTGTGCATTCCTAGAGCTGTCCCTTCTTACATATGGAAATGCTAATGTAAGGACTAGGTTAATGTTGCTAATCTCTTTTGCCTGGCCACAGGAAAGATAACCTCTTTCTCATTTATAGGCTGTGTTGAGAAGATGCTCTGTCACTATAGTTCGCTCAATAGAATTAATTAGGATTAGAAGTCCCTTCTAGGTATTCAACAAACTCTACCAAATATATTTTCATTTATTTTTGTAGTCTTTACATAGTTGTAATCTCTGCTTAGAAGGCTACCCTGTTTTATCCCATTTTTCAAGGAATAGATTTCAGTACGTAAATATGGCTACAATAAATTAGAGTCTTGAAAAATCCATTGATTGTACGTGTAGCACTAGTAAATATGGAAGTACCATCTCATGTCTGGGCGCTATCACTGTTAACAGTATGGTCTAATGGTCCTTCTCCCATTTTACAGATGAGGAGAAGGGAAGGGACTTGGAAGGTCATACAGGAGACTCCTGAATTTGTGGTCAATGCATTGCTAGGTTTGAGTCTAGCCTCTGACACTTCTTACCTGTGTCCTCAATTCAGTGAACTCTTCCTGCCCTCCGTTTTCTCATCTTTATATAAGGGGTCTAGAGCAGAGGCATCTCATAGCCCTTGTAGCTCTGAATCTAGGAACTCATGGTCCTTTGCCCATAGTCGCCCAGGGAGTGAGTAGCACAAATCTAAGATTAGAACTCAGAACAAGGAATGACTGATTTTAAGGGACCTGCTAATTAATGTCTTTGATTTTTCCTTATTTCCTGAAATATCACTTGTGTCTTGAGAACAAAATTCAGGACTTTTACAAAGCCCAGCAACTGGACTCTGGCCCTGGTTTCAGAGCCTTCTACATTGATCCTGTGATTTTGTAATTGTGTCTACCTGAAGGAGCATGGTGACACCATCCATATCCATTTCAGATACAACAGAGTCTTAAGAAGTTGAGTTAATTTAGCAGAGTATTCTCAGAGGTGTCTACTGATCAAGGATTTGGTGATGACAAATCAATCTCTGAAAATTTTTATCAGAAGCCAGATCCAAGAGAGAAGTCATCAACCAACCTGAGCTGTGTTTACACATGGCCCACAAAGGCCCTGTTTTCAGTCTCTCTGGTCCCTTTTGGCTCACATTTGACCAGATTGGTCATGACGACCAACCATTCACCTGCTTAAAAACAGCAGATAGAATTAAAAATTTCTGCAAATAATATTTTAAAAGGAAAGTGGTGAATATCATTGGGAGACTGTCCTCTTACTTCCAAGAACATTTAAATCAGGAACCAGATTGCCCTTCTAAGGCATATTATGTGGTCCTTTGTCCCATTCTTCAGATGAATGTGTAATCAGATGAACAAATCTTCCTTAATCAGAACACAAATTTACACAGCTTTCCTTTTATTCTGGAATTGTGCTCACCTGAATATGATAAACAGAAGTTTAGAAGAGGAAAGTGAGGTAAATTGATGAAGGCTATTAACTGAACACAAACATGAGATTTTGCTTGAGACCACTGATCCAAACAAAATCTGCATGTGTGATATTCTCCTTATAACTGCCTTGAAAGCATTTGAAAAAAATAAGAGTATGTTTTGCTTCTGGGATCCTTGGGAAATTGGTTAAGCCCTCTCTTCATTGCTGATATGAAAGGACTAATCCTGAGAGAAATAGAGTGCTTTGGGTAATTGGAGCCTCAACATAGTCTTTGTCTATGCCTCTCACAATAAGGAAGTGTTGACTTATCCACACCATAGTCAATTACTACTTACTTAAAAATATTTATATTTAATGGCTCTGTGATTTCATTGATTATATATAGTCCATTTCATGATTCAGATTGCAACCCATCCATCCCCATCCATCCTTGTCTAACTTTTATCCATGTTTATTTCTACAAGGAACCTATCTAATGTGCCAGGATCCTTCTTTGTTTTCTCCTGAGGTTAACATGGAAATCACAACCATCTACTTGTTACACATACCTGGATCGTTATGTGAACAGTCCATATTCTCCTGTGATCCTGCATTTCTTTCATTATATCTTTCATTTTGATTATTTATCATGTATTATAGCCTACTTGTGACCCTCTCCATTGCCCTCTGAGTGAAAATTATGTTGAATTCTCTGATATTTATAATATTCCATGATTTACAGCCATGCTATATAGGTGGAATTTTGGTACTGAAAAAAATGGATTTTGTGACTAGAAGATATTTGGATTCTTTAAAAGAATTAGATAATTTCCTAAAAATAACTCTCTTCTCGTTTAATTCAGGACCCAATATCTATAGTGTCTGTCAAAAATTGTCAGTCTATCCAGGTACTTATCTATCTATAGATGAATAACCTATAGAGCTCATTTATCTGTGTCTATATATGTATCTATCAGTGTGTAGACAGCTTATAGGCTTAATTAATCAGTATGTATTTATCTGTGTATAGATAAGTGTTTCTAGAGGTCACCCATCAGCATATTTATCACATATGTATCACAGATACACATCAGTGTTTTTATTTACAGATGTATAACCTGTAGAATTCTTTCATCACAACACATGCATATATTTATAGGTTCATCATCTGACCACATGTTATAATCTGGACAATAGCAATTTTTCATCCATTTGCTGTGTGTAGTGTGTGTGTGTGTGTGTGTGTGTGTGTGGTGTGGATGGCTGGATCAAATTGTTCTGAGCTGTTATGGATCTCACTCAGGGTGTGACCCAAAATGATATGATGAACATCTATTAAGCAGATACTATATGCTAGACTCTGTGCTAAGTGCTGGTGATAAAAATAAGAAAAAAGACAATTCCTGCCTTCAAGGAGTTTATAGTCAAATAGAGGAAGACAACATACAAAGGGAAACTGAAGAGGGGGGTAGAAGTGGGAGGAGTCAAAGCGTACTTTATCAAAGTTTGATAAAGATGATAGAATTGGAAACCACCCAGAGGAGCTGGTGGTAAATGAGGGGAGAGCTGGGGTTCTGAACTCTCTTTAATGGAGGTTATGGGGAAAGAATTTTGTTCTGCTTTTCAGTCCTCAGATCAGAGATTCAGAAGCAAGTGAGAATACTGATGGGGTGTGAGTACCAAAGCTAAAGTAATCTATGTGATGTGTTTTGTGGTGATGAGTTTATGCTGGCTGGGCACGATGAAGATGATGGTGTGATGGTGGATTAGAATTAAGCAGAGCAGTGATTGGTGACAAATGAAGATAATTACCCCCCCACCGCACCCACCCCCCCCTCACCCAAGGAGAGTCATCATGATTTTCAGGGATTTGCAGTTACCAGCACAAAGTTATTTACAAGCATGAGCCTCTGGAAGACCTTCCCATCATAAGCTATAGCTCTTCAGTTTGGACTCTGTGATGGATGCCTCGATGACCAGTTAAGTGCTAATAGACTGGCCGCCCTTGACCCCAAGGTGTTAGAGGCTAAAAGGAGAAGGGTCTCACATTGCTCTAGGGATGTATACATCTGGGATGGAAGAAGGTCAGAGGATCAGAAATTTAAAAGCTGAAAGGGGCATCAGAGGTCAGCTAGTTCAACCCATTCATTTTCCTGTGGAGAGAACTGAAACCCATGTAGGTGAAATAACTTGCCCAAGGTCATATGATCTGTCCCAAAAGACAGAACTGGGAAGTGAATTCAGGTCTGTAGACTCATGCCCTTTCTACTGTGCCTCTTGAGCACCCACCCCCAGGAGATGCATAAAAAAAGATTAGAGGTATTCTCAAAGGTGTCAATAGCCTGATCAGTCCATCACACTCCTCCCCATAAAGAGGAAATTGAACTTCCTGGCCATTACCATTCCTCCCTTTGGCTGATATGTTGCAAGTTTGGCTGCTTTTTCTGGACACCTCTCTTTTCACCTGTAAGATTTCTTTTTACTGTTCATTTCAACATGATTTCACCTCCATAAAATATTGCAGGGGGTGATGGTGGGAGGTTGGTGGAGGAGACAGAGGGGCATCAGACCTGCTGACAATCACTAGTCGTTTTTTGTTAAATGAGGAGAGGATAGCCATTTTTCTTGTATCTTGGTTCAAAATTGACAGAGAAAAGAGAATGAAAAACACTTGGCAGAATTTAGAGGGAAGAAGGTGAGTGTGGTATTTCTTGCAGCCTTCCAAGAGCTGCCAACCTTTCCTATCATTTCTTTTTTTGTGACTTATAAGAGAAATAAGATTCTGGAGATTTTCTGTAGTGATGTGACTGATTAGGCTAGAGGGTGTCCAACTGCAGAGGAGGTGGGTGGCTGAGGCAGCCTTGTCTAGTGCAAGGGTTGTTAACTTTTGTTGTCACTGAGTGACCCTTGGGCAACCTGGGGAAGTCTTCTTATCACGTTAAATGCATAAACTAAAATGCATATATCACAAAGGGAAAAAAAAATATATATATAGTGGATATAGCTCTGTCTATCTATCTATCTATCTATCTGTCTGTCTGTCTGTCTGTCTGTCTGTCTGTCTGTCTGTCTGTCCGTCCATCCATCCATCCATCCATCTATCCACTGATATGATAGGATAGGAAAATAACAGAACACCAAGTCTGGAGTCAGAAATCTTGAGTTCAAATCTGGACTTAGACCAGACTTGATGTGAAGACTCACTGTGTGACCCCAAGCAAATCATTTAACCCGTGTTTTCCTCAGTTTTCTCATCTGTACAATGGAGATAATAATAGCCCCTATATCCCAATGTTGCTATGAGGATCAAATGAGGTAATTGTAAAGTGCTCAGCACAATGTCTGGCAGATGATGAGCATGATATAAATGCTAACTATTATTATTATAAAAAATCCTATGATATGTAATGGACCCCAGATGATCTGATTTACTGTTTTCATTCTTAAAACAATGAATTTATGTTTTCAGGGCTTCTGAGGATTTATTATGTAAAGGGAAAGAGCAAGAAACTAAGAGTCAGAAGACTTGGATTCTAGTCCTCAAGAGAAATATGTGCATGTATGCACGCATGTGTGTGTGTGTGTGTGTCTGTTAGGGGAGATGTTTCATGCAAGGCACTAGAACTGTTTTCAAGTATCCGAAGTACTAGGTGGTGAATAGGAATTAGCCTTGTGCTACTCTGCTCCCGAGGTCAGGAGTAGGAGCATTGTAGGGAGTCATAACATAGAGTCATCCCTAAGGGGTATGGGTAGCCTAGGGAGCTAGGGATTTTCCTCTCACTTGTGATCTTTAGTGAAAGCTATTTGGCTATTGTTAGGTGGGGGTTGAGGGAGCAGGGAATTTGGAGAGGTAGGAGGGGGTGTGGGTGGCATTATATCATACTGGGCATTTTTATTTATATATGGGTTGGGTTGAATGACCTCTAAGGCCCCATCTCATAATAATATGATATGGTATGATATGATATGGTATGATATGGTATGATGTGGTATGATGTGATATGATGACACATTTTGGTGTGTCAGTAACTAAGTTGAGTAATGCACATAATTCTTCTGGACTCCAGTTTCCTTATTTTTTAATGTCAATATTAGACAAGACAGTTTTCCAATGCCCTTTACAGCTCAATGGTCCTGATGTTTAAACAACTCTAGATTACAGGGTGTTACATGAAGATAGTTAGAGGCTTCTGTTGATATCTTCTGTGTAATAGGTATTATCATTTTTTTCAAGAGAGCTCTTCAATGTATTTATTGTTGAATTTAGCATTATTGGCATTCTTGGGACCTGATGTTGGTTGAGATTATTTGCGAGGCAAGATATTATTTCATATCGTAAGTCAATCACTAAACATTTATTAAGCACCTACTGTGTGCTAGGCATTGTAGTAAGCACTAGGAATATGAATAAATATAAAAAGACCCTCCCTGCGCCTAGCCAGTGCAATGTACAACTAAAGATTTACACCTCCTAGTGATGGAAATATCTTTGTCATATTTAATTTAATTGACCTGTATGCTCATGGATACTTTACCTTTTCATATAATTTTGAGGGGGGAGAGCAAGGCAATTGGGGTTAAATGACTTGCCCAAGGTCACACAGCGAGTAAGTGTGTCAAGTGTCTGAGGCCAAATTTGAACTCAGGTCCTCCTGACTCCAAGGCAGGTGCTCTATTCACTATGCCGTAATCACTGTTTTCTTAAGGGTAAAGCTCTTATTGTGGTGCCTGCCAGAGAGAAAGTCCTAACTAAATGCTTGTTTACTTGACTTGATGTAAAGATGGAGGGCAATAAAACCTTGTTGTTATTGGTTTTGGACTATTGACTTTTGGTTTATTTGAACAGGTATTCTTTCTTTAGGAGAGCCCATATGTGATTCGTTGGGATAATTCTGAGAATTCTTACCTGGAAATTGAAGACAACTCATTCTCGGTCTACTTAGACATTCTAGTTTTATCCATTTAGATCTTCTGGAGATTTCAGATTTTATTCAATGGGTGCATTTTATGAGAAGGAACTGCTATTTCTGTGAATCACACCTCCTACTTGGTTATCACGGGCAAGGAAGGGGTTCATCTGGAGAATGCCAACGAGGTTCAGAAAAGAAAATTTCATTTGGATGATGGGGAATAATGCTCAGCAATGCAGGCTGACCTCTTAGCTGCTTGGTAGAATGATGTTTCTTGTTGATTTCTTTCCCTTCACACTTTCTCAAGGCTAAGAAGTGCTTTAACAAAAGATATTAAGAAGGTTAATGACAATCATTCTACATGGATGGAGATTTAGGATAGAAAACAAATGTTTTTTTTTTCTGTAGCATTATACAACACATTCAGAGCTTCGAAATACTTAAAGTACAAGAAATTATTTTTATTTCCTTGATAAAATTAGGTGATTTATTTCAAAAATGGAATTTACAATCTATGTTCAAGTTTTTTGAGTTTGTGGAATAGTAGATAGAGCCTTATATTTGAAGTCAGATAAGCCTAAATTAAAACCCTGCCTCAGACACCATCTGGATGAGCCTAGCTGATCACCTCAAACCTCTTGAGGTCTCACTGTTGTTGTTTTTTAAATTTAAAATGGAGATAATAAAAACATCTAGAAGGCTGTTGTAGGATCAAATAGTACATTAAAATACTTTTTAAAACTTAAAGACTCATACACATATGTATTAGCTATTATTATTAATAATAATACAGGGAAAATTCTCAGGTAATACAAATGGGCTTAGGGTATACACAGGAAGTTTTCCAGTGATATGGTTTCTATTTATGACAATAACACTATAATCTGGGATGTATTTTCCTATAGAGTTCTCAGACTGCTCCTCTTAGAAATAAAAATGAGGACATTTTTGCAATCATGCTTGTTAGTTTCTATGAAATTCCTAAAGAATATAAGCTTCTCGAGGACAGGAACTGTTTAATTTTTCACTTTGCAATATCAGTCCCTAAGGATTCCTTTCACATACTAGGCACCAAATAAATGCTTGTTTTTCAGTTTAGACAAAGGTCTATTTTTTATTCGTGTTTGCAGACAGTCTAAGAATCACGAAAGAATCACTATGGCATGGTGGATATAATACTAGATAGGAACCTGGACTTAAGAAGATCTGGATTCAGTTTTATGACTTTGGACAGGTCACTTCACTTGATTACCTCTACTGGCCTTTCCAAACAAACCAGTGAGCATATGATTCTAAGTGCCTTCTACCGGTTCCACTCCTGTACTTACAAAATGGAAGTGAAAAGAGACTACATAGGATGGATAATCACTTTGCATTTCCATCCATTTCACCATGTCTTCTGCTTAAGAATTAGAGGGGAGAACATAATCAAGAATATATGACAGAAAAAGGAAGTGTGTGAGTCATGAACCAAGAATGAGTGATCCTTATGTACAACTTAGGGTTTACAAAGGTCTGGCAAAATCTAGCACTAAAAAAAAGCCAGCAATAACAGTAGAGGAAGGCTTTTAGTTCAATGAGTTGATCCATTGGATTCTTTTTGGAAGGAAAGTACTGCTTGAGGTGGGAAATCATGGATAGGTTATTATTTGGAGCAATGGAAGTGGTTTCCACATCATTAAACCACTGGTGACAACTCAGATTGAAATTGGAACCCCTTAACCATACAAAAGGATACCTTCCAGCTTCACACTGAATCAGAAAGACACATGTTAGGATTATTTGTTTTATTCTAGTTTTATTTATTTTGTTATATAATTTTCAATTACATTTTAATCTGGTTCTGGCTTCACTTAGAAGTATTGGGGAGGGAGCCACAATGTAGCCCATGAACTGTGTGTTTTACACTTCCACATTAAACCAATGAAGTGTTTTTGACTCCTATCAAACAATGGTTCCATGAACTATAATAATCATTATATATATATGTATACATGCACACATATAAATGTGTGTGTGTGTGTGTGTGTGTGTGTGTGTGTGTGTGTGTGTAAGGAAGTGAAATCCCAGGATGGAGAGCAGCAATCTTTTGGTTCAGTGGAATGAGTGCTCAATTTGAGGTCAAATGACCTGAGTTCTGGAAGCTTCACTTTTCTCATCTGCAACATGAGGACCTTGGACTAGCTGGTCTTTGTGGTCTCTTTCCCTTGGAAAGTCGATGAGCCTAAGATGAGATTATTTGCCCATTTTGCTTGGCTGACATTTGATTTTAAGATGGAGGGCTGACTCAAGGTGTACCTTGATACTCAATAACACTGTACCAAATTGCTCTAAATATGGCATCACAGTCAAATAGTATATGCAATAGATAATGATAAAATACCAAGAAAAGAAGTTCTCGCTGTGTTCGGTCACTAATCACTAGTGGCTCAGAGGTTTTAAAATTAATGATAAAATTATAAATTAGTCATTCACTCAGCTCATTGCTCTATTTCTTGCTGGCTTGATTTCTCAGATGCAAAATTGAAAGCTATTACAAGTAGCATTGTCCCAAATATTTAATGACATACTGGAGAAAAAGTACACAAGAGCAGTTAGTCATTATTTACAAAGGAAAAAAAGACCTTTTGGCTGAGTTCCACTATTTGTCCTTCTCCATTCTCATTCATGGTATTTACAGACATGCCCTATGATCGTGGGTTTATTCTCCCCTTGAAGCAGACACTCTTCAGAGGAGCTATTTATCCACATCAAGGGAGAAAATGGATCTTATTAAATTTTTTTTTATTATTTGCAAAATGAGGTAAGGTGGCTATTTCCTCTGCATTGTAGAATTCATGTGAAATCCAGGAAGCTGCTCTGGAGGAAGGTGCCAGGAGCATTCACTCCATGGTGTAATCAACACCCAAATAGGTTGATGGGTAAATCTTTCAGAAGCTCATCTCTTGGCACTGGGTGATGCTCTTTGAGTGATAACCCTCAATAATTTTTGACATTTCTGGATGAGCTGGATGCTTTCTTGTGCTCTGTCTTTGTACCATCTGTCCCCTGTGTCTGGGATACATTCCCTCCTTACTTCCATCTCTTAGACTCTCTTCAAGACTGTACTCAAGTGTCATCCACGTGGGGCCATTGCTCAGCTCCTTTTCTCCCTCCCCATTGCATTGTATTTCAAACATAACTGACGGAGGCATCGAAGAAATTGAACTTTCTTTGAAGTCAGGAAAGACTAGGTTCAGGTCTTGTCTCTTCTATATTGGCTGTGTGACCCTGGGAAAAACCACTTGATTTCTCAGTGACATTCTCTAAGGCTCCAAGTTGAAGAGGAGGTGCATTAGTGAAGGGCCTTTTCTCACCTGAGAGTTCCCTCACCAATGTCCAGTCTCCAGCTCTAATTTGAATATAAGCTTTATGACAGTAGGAATTCTTTTATTTACATTCCTAATAGCTCACATAGTACCTGACACACAATGTATGTTTGTTGATTGATTTCATTATATATATATATATATATATATGCATTTTACATATATGTATGTATATACACACTTATGTATATGCATGTTGTCTCCCTGAGAGAATATAAGACCCCTTAAGGGCAAGGATAGTTTTCCTTTTGTTTTTGTGTCCTTAGGGTATAGCACAGTCCTTGGCACATAGTAGGCTCTTAAAAATAATTGTAAATTGGAGAAGTTAAAGTACTGAGTGTCCCTCCTCAGAGAAAAGAGTGTATGAGTCCTCAGGAAACCATGATACATTGATTTAGTGGACTAGAGCACAAGATGTATCAAGAGAATGTCCATGAACTCCATTGAATTGTTAGGATTCCTGGAATATCTCAATGAAATGCATGAGTGTGGTGTTGGAAATGGAACCATGGACTGGAATAGAACTCCTAAGGGCCAAACCCTTAAGGAATTAATTTCATTTTTTTTTCCTTAAAGTTTTCTACGGGGGGAAGGTCACACTTTCCCTCAGTACGAGGTTTGAGTTTCTCAGGGAATGGCAAGTCAGGCCATTTTGCCCTCATCTCTGGCTCAAAAGCAGCCCTGTGTAGTTGAAAGGTCTCTGGGCTTGGGATCCACTGACCCCAAGTCCAGTGCTCTTTCCGCTGATGGCCAAGTTCAAGGTAGATGTTTGTGAAAAAGAGACATAGCCCCTTCAAGCCCTTTGTGTTGGTGCTACCTGTCTAGACTAAGAAAAAGCCAGAACGACCAATGGATAAATCATTGAAAGAAACCTGGGACTCCTTCCCTTCTTTCAACCCTAACTCAACTCCTTTTGCTAAAGCAACTCTGCCAACTGGGTGAGGATTGTTTTCTGGTTTACCCTCGATTGGTGTATTCAAAAGGCATGTGCTGTCCATTTATGGGTCTGGCAGAAGCTCTAACACTGAGGGTCTTCAAACAGAGTGTATCTGACGCCTTGTCAGGGTTAATATAGTGAGGATGCCTTTGGAGTGTAGGTTAGACTAGCTGCCCATTGAGGTTCCTGCCAACTCTCAGATTCTGATTCCTTTGGGGTATAAAGAAGTGCTCTCCTTCCTTGGAATTTTGGACAGGGCTAGGATTTCCCAGACCTTCCAGCTGGACTGCTTTGTTTCTCCTGAACTTGAATAAATAGTTGGAACTGGTCATCTAGTAGAGCTGATGGGCACATGTAGCCTTGCTTTTCTGGGTGTATTATCAATTGTGCCTATATTGAAAACGCTGGAGAGGCAGATTGAGGTGATGTACAGATGCCTTTTTATTCCCTTCTTTCTGAGCCAATTTACATATTATACGTCACCAACTTACTCAGAGGGGCACAGCTTGTGTTGAAGCTTCCCAGAGCATGGTTTGCCATCTAAGAGAGGACCTAGCAATCAGATTTAAGGCAACACGGGCCATCAGAATATACGTTGGTTGCAACAGAAACTCCAATTTTGCTCAGTATGTCGTGTTTTATGTGGGAAGATATTTGGCACATAAAGAGAGACTGTAAAGTAGAGTCAGATATGAGCGAAAATGCCCGTCAGCCTTCCTGTGTGGTAACTAATTTGTAATTTTAGGCGTCAATTATGCTCGTTAACTGTTGAAGGAGAACATGTATGTATAGCCAACATATATTTATGTGACAGTTGTGTTCTGAGAATCAGGGTATAGGAGATGCTGCAACAGGAAACTAAGCTTTCTACATCTCTGTCTCTTCGAATCCCAGGTTTCCTTCCCAGCATGGCTCAAATGGCCCGCTGCTATAGGAAGCCCCCCTTTTATTTTCCCATTTGATGTGCACAACAAAAGTATATGGTAGATGCTGTTATTACCCTAATTTTACCCTTTAGAAAACTGAGGCAGATTCAATATTTTGCGCAGTGTTACCCAGTTGGTAATTGATTGTCTGAGTCTGAGTTCCAGCTGAGATCTTCCTGATTCTGAGTCAGCCCTCTACACACTAGTCCTTAGCTTCTTCCTCTGAAAATCACTTGATGTACACTTGTATTTACCCATCTGCGTTTGTGTTGGACCCTTCTGGTAGAATGGGAGTTGCTGGAGGAGAGGGACTCAGTTTCTTCATTTTGTTTCCATGTTGCCTGGGCTTAACACAATACCTGACTTACAGGAGGATGTCTTTGAGAAATGTTTTCAGAATTTAACTGAATTGAAAGGATATTAATTTGATTGGAAAGTGTTTGGAAGGGCACAGTGATGGCTACTATCAGTGGTCATTCAACAGTCACTCAACAAACACTTAGTAAACACCACCTGTGTGCCAGGGATTGTAGTAGCAGTAGAAATAGACGCGGTGTGGTTATAATAATGGCAATAATACCAAATAAGAACATATGCAAAATGCTTTGAAAAAATTTAAAGTACAATATAATTGCAAGTTATTATTAATAATCTGACACAGTGCTTAGCATAGTTCTTTGCATATAATAGGTACTTAATAGATGCTTGTGCACTGTTGACTATTTACATATATAACAATCACTGCTGCTGCAGCCCTTAGTTTAGGTGTCTTGTCTTCCACCTCTCTACCTCAGGTAAGGGATCACTCTGAAGTATAGCCATGGATGTATAGACCATGGTCAGGACTCGTAGAGTCTGACCTTTAAAGAGAAGTCCCTCACCTCACCACAGAACCCTGGGTGAGAATGACTTAAAGGTTAAGTTTGCCTCATGGCTGGGGTCTCCTCAAAATGGGGATGAGGGAAGCACTTCATGTACACATCACCTCCAGTAGGTCTGGTATTTACTTCCTCTACACAAAAGAAGAGCAAAACACAAAAACTATATGCACACTGATAAAAGACCTAAAGCAATGATTTACAGCCTATAGTCTGCAGGGAGATCGGGCGCCGAGCACCAGAACAGGAGCTCGTCTGCCAGGTTGCTGAATAGGCATTTCACATTTCACCTCACTTCC
This sequence comes from Pseudocheirus occidentalis, assembly GCA_028646575.1. Classification (NCBI taxonomy): domain Eukaryota; kingdom Metazoa; phylum Chordata; class Mammalia; order Diprotodontia; family Pseudocheiridae; genus Pseudocheirus; species Pseudocheirus occidentalis. The sequence goes on along the minus strand of CM053593.1, from coordinate 9,742,273 downwards.
GTACTGTCGCAATGATTATTTCCAGATCAGTATTCCCTTGGAAGCCAGGCCAGGAACTGAGTTCCCCCGCTTCTTGGTGGTCATTTTCTCCAAAGCAGAAAGCTGTTTGCTGTGAGCCAGACCTGATTGAGAGACCCACTTGAACTCACAAACCAGTTTCTAAGGCTAAAAATGTCCTCAGGATTGTTGTTCCCTGCACATGAGACAGAAAAGGTTGCTCAGGGTCCAACACTCAGGCTTGTGCTTCTCTAAGGCTATACATGTGCTTTAGCTTCTACTGCACATAATTTACTATTTCTGGTGGGGGTGGGGGAGGGAAAGGGTGAATTACTCCTTCCAAACCATCCACAGGAAGCTAAAGAAGTGTGAGCTCCTTTGCCACGTGTTCCAGAGACAGAGAGAAAGCTAACCTGGAGCTTTCGCCTTGGTTTTAACAGTTCCTCACCCAAATGAATGCTTTGCCATTCCATAGTGCCCAAGTCCTTCAGGGAAATGCCACCATATTTGGTCTTCCAAAAGGAGACCAGGCAGTTTTTCACATGCTCCAAGAGATTGTAAACTCCTCAAGATCAGTATCCCCAGTGCTTAGCAGTGTCTGTTGCATAGTAGATGCTTAATCAATGTTTATTGATTGATGCAGTGGTCCCTGTATTTGCTACACATGTGAAGACTTGAAAATTATCTTACTTGATTCATTTATCTTGGGTATCCCTTCTCCCCTCTTCATCCAGCTCTGTGCTAGGTTCACAGTAGGCACTGGCTGAATGCTTGCGGAGGTGAATTAAACTGATCCCTAGATCCAATCTGTAAAGTGGGTGCAATAAGTAGGGGTAATTGAATCTGAAAGGGCTGAAGTGACTGGCTCAGAGACATCCAGACTTGGGCCACCCCCCCTCACTCCAGTGCACTGACTGTCAGGCTGGCTTTGGTGCAAGGAACTGAAAGGGGCTCTTCAAAACAATCTATTTCATGAATAGCTTGAGTTATGGAAAAGTTCTCACCTCATGAGTGTGTCCATTTCAGTGAATGCAGCAGTGTTTTGGGATGACACTGATTTCTGATAGAATCTCCAAAGGCCAGGCAGCCAGTGATTTACAGAATCTCTATTTTCATTTCTGGGAACTCTCTCTCTCTCCTTCTGCTCCCCCCCCCTCTCTAGATATATCTTTCTCTCTTTCTCTTTCTCTCTCTCCCTTCCCCCTCCCCTTTCCTCCCTTTCTGTTTCTTCTCTCTGTCTTTCCCTCTTTCCCTTTCTATTCTCCTCTTTCTTCCTCTCTCCCCATCTCTCCTCTCTACGTCTCTCCTTCCTTCTCAATCTCTTCTTGTCTTTGAAATCCTTTTTTTGCTCTCTCTCTGTCTCTCTGTCTTTCTCTCTCTGTCTCTCTGTCTCTCTGTCTCTGTCTCTGTCTCTCTCTCTCTCTCTCTCTCTCTCTCTCACACACACACACACACACACACACACACACACCTTTTCCAGAGAGGTCATCAAACATCAGAAAAAAATGAGCCAATATAGGGATCAAGGCTAACGTCCTGTCATCAAGGATGCACTGGGCTTGTTAGACGCAGCCATGTCTGCCCTGTGCCCTTTTCAGGGTTCAGTAAAGACAATGGACTGAAGAAAATTAAGCCTTTACTGTGGACAAGACTGCCCTGATGATTGTTACTCTTTTCCAGTCTAGAGAAGTCAGACTGACATTTGGAGACCAAAAGCAGGATGCCTTCTAGACAGTGACATGTCTAATATGTCGCCAAGAAACAGACGCAACAATTACTCAATGTGTCATTGTGCGCTTCTCTCTTTGTGGCTTTTTCCTTCTCTGCTGTTACTTGTGATCTGGCCAAGGCTTATTATGATTTAGGGCAAAGGAAGCTATGACTTTAAAGTTGTGCATGATAAGGCCAAGGAAACCTTTGTTTACAAAATTGAACCGGATTTTTATTTATCGTTAGGAAGTGGTAGATTGGCATATGAGTAGTGTGCTGGACTTGGAGTCAAGAATGCCTGGTATCAGTTTCTGCCTCTGAAACTTACTGGCTATGTAGGCCTGGAAAACCCACCAAACCTTTGTGAGCCTCAAGCAGATCTCTGACTATAAGGCTTCCTCAGCCATTCAGTCAATGAGCTTCATTAAGCACCTACTTTATGCCAAGCACCATGCTACACTGAGAATAAGGAAGAGCTGAGAGTAATGGAGAGAGAACTATACACAGAATACATAGGAACTAATCAACAGAGGGAAGGGATTTGAATTAAGTGGGATTGAAAAGGGCTTCCAGGAGGAGGTGTGGTTTTAGTTATGACTTGAAGAAGGCCAGGACTGAAGGGATGGAGTGTCTTGGTGGAGGAGTAGCAAGGAAGCCTCTATCATTGGCTTACAATGGGGGCTGCTTATGGCTGGGTTTTCTCCCCAAGTGAGTACCTTCCCCTTTTCCCCCTTTTCAGTTTCATGTGTCTTCCTCTTTCCACTACCTTAGAATGTAAGCTTCTTGAGGGCAGAGGCTGTTTTCCTTTTTGCCTGTATTTATATCACTGGTGCTCAGCATAATTCCTAGTACATCTTAATAAATGCTTTGTCTAATCACTAATCCAGGGTGTACACCTCACTTCCTGAGAGGTTCCCCCTTCCAACAAAGGTCCATGCACAGGAATCTCTTTATATTGATAAGGAGATTCATCAGGACTCCCCTGATCCCACCCCACCTCCCACCCAGCACATGTTATAGATTGCTTGTATTTCTGAAAACTCTACCTTCTCATGCTCAGAAATCTTCAGTGACCCCCTTGTTGTCTCTAGAAGAAAATAAAATATAAGATGCTAAATTTTTATACAATCTATTTCCCACTTAACACTCTGATCTTTAACCCTATTATTCCCCCTCCAAGCCAGTCAGATTGGCTTTCACGCTCTTCCTCACATGGGATATCCCATCATAATGTCCCCATGCCTTTGTCTAAGTGGTCTCACATGTCTGGAATGTCCTCCCTCCTCCCTTCTGCCCGGTAATTCCTTGACCTTTAAAATACAGATTCAAATGCTTTACATATGGAGAGAACTTTCTACCTGAGTCCCTTCCTGGTTCTCTCAGTTAATAGTATCCTCTCATTCTTGAAATTACTTTGGAGTTACTTACTTGCATAGTAATGGGTAATATCTTTGCTAAGAAACCCTCAAGTGGGGTCACAAAAAGTTAAACAGGACTGAAAAATGATTGAAAACACTTGAACTCAGGACCTTGTGACTTCAGAGTTAAACATCTAATTCAGAAGATAAACTATAAATTAATAAAGCATGAGAAGAATAATTCTGAGTCAGTGAAGCAGTAACTGTGTGGGGATGTGTTATGATGGTCTGTAAATAGGTGAGGATGATATTTCAAGTAAGAGGAAACACTCAGCCCATTGGGGAATGTGATTGATTAAGGGAGTCTTAATGGAAAAGTCTTGATTTGATCCTCGACAGAAGTCTGTAATTTGGATTGATGGAAAGGACAAAAGGTACTCCACCAAAGAGGGATAGAGGAATAGTGCTGCTATAAAGGTGGTATAAGGCAGGTTTTTCAAGGAGCTGGCAAAGAGAGTAGCTTAGCTGAGACCCAGATACTAGTTTGAAGAGGACAAGTATTTCCTAATTTACTAAAAATGTTTGAACATTACCTCCCCATTTTTCCTTTAATTCAGAGTTATTACCTTGCCCTTTCTTCTTACTCTAGATGTCAGTTGTCTTGACTGATGGCTATATTTGGTTACTTACTATCCCTGGGGACAAGGGCAGAGACTGAGATCTGGTAGCGAGCAATTGAGTCAACCACATTGGAGATTTACAGCAATTAATATATTGCTGTAGGAGAGAAACAGTGGGAAGAAAGGGTGTGGTCCAGGAAGGAAAACAAAGAATCAAACTTAGAATCCCCAGAAGAAAAGAATGGGGAGTGAAGTGAGTCTAAGAACTAGGCAGAGGAAATGTCCTCAGTCTCAATCAGTCCTATCCTCCTCCCCTCTCCTTCTCATTCCTCCTTTTCCTCTCCCTCATCTTCTCCCTTTCCCCTTCTCCCCCTTTCCTCCTCCCCAGCCTCTTCTTCATCATCAGTGGAGTCTAAAATACATCATGGGGACTTCTGTTAGAGATGATGTGGAAAGGGAGAACAGCCCACTGAAAAGAACCCTAGATGCAGAGTCAAGGACCTGGGTTCAAATGAGCTCAAGCTTATTACTTGTAAAATATTAATCAAGTAACTTACCTACTTGGAAAATTTATTTCACAAAGAGGAAGGATGTTTTGAAAGATGTGGATTGTTCAGAACAAAGAAAGAATGAACTAACTCCCTCTGGGTCTCCATCACTATCAAGATGGCACCATGGCCCTAGGATGGGAGCAGGTCTACAGCCAAGTTCATCACAACTACCACCTAGGGTCAAATGAAAGTTGGCGGTGATCTCAAGCCTGCTGGCTACTTCAAAGGGTTTAGGGATTAGACATATTAATTGGATGAATGGATATATCATCAGATTTTGGGTCACTCAGATGGCCACTCCAATTCCCAGATGAAGGCAGGTAAGGAAAAGTCCACATGGACAACTGGCAGCATTCAGAGGAAAAGTCAGGACAATTTCTATTAGGTCTCTCCAAGGGAATATATAGATTCCCCCTGAGATTAGAAATCTGTGCGAATAGAGATATAGAACAATGTTGGAGTCTGACCCACTTCTTTTGGTATGGATTCTCCATCTACTGTTGGAATTGGGAATAAATTCATGGGGCAATGAGTTATATTCCTTCTAGTATCGATGATATTGATCTGATTAAGATTCTCAGAACAAGAGCAAAAGGGAGAAACATTAGAGATTTAAGGTATAGGTGATTTGTCTACAGAAACAAGGCAAATGACCAGATGGCTATGCTAGTAAGACTGGTGTCCTAGTGGATGGCTCAATGAAATGTGAAGGTGTGGGACTTGTTACCTATCAATTAGGACAGCTCAGCACTAGGGCAACTTTCCCTAGAAGAGCAGGTAGGTTCCTCTAGGGTTGGGAAAGAGACATGTTCTCTGGAGCTCTGGACTAGACGGTTGATTTTCCAAGTGGAAAGAATTGTGGCAGTGGCAAGCATGATAGCTAGGCAGGCCAGGGTTTTCTGGTGGATGGATAGACAGGATGTATTAGCTGGGGGAAAGGAGCCTTTCTTCCTTCTTCCAGGATTGCCTGTTAATGTACCTGATCCACCAGGGTCCAAATTACAGTTTCCTTGGCATTGCATCTGCCAGCTGGTTGTGGTGACCTAGAATGCCAGAGGTTATAAAGTTAAATTTGCTAAAAAAAAACACAAGTCCCACCCAGATGATTAGAAGTTAGTTGATATGAGGGGTGATGTAAAGGTGCTTTAGGTTTTTGAGACTGATATAGCAGATGATGGGGTACTGAGTTTTCTCAAGCTGGTGTTTCCTCACTTAAATGGCAGCCAATACTGCAAGGAGCTCTTCCTCTCATATGTTAGTTTTCTCTGCTGAAGTTAACTTGTAGGAAAAGCCCATGCTAGTTTGTGCCACTGAGGAGTGTGGCTTCCTGGGCACTGGTGAATGCAGCGATCTCTATTCTTTTATTCATAAAATCTGCTGTCCTCTCTTTCTCAGCTAAACTCCTAGGAAAAATTCATTTCAATTCCATAGATGGGTAGATAGTAAATAGATAATACATAGAAAGCTGAAAGAAAAAGCATGCTGACAGTACAAGTGAAGGCATCCTGGGAGAGTACACTGTAATGAGAACAGATAGTACGTAAGGAGAGCTGGAAAGCTGGAGAAGGAAGAGGGCATCATCTCAATGGCATGTCTGGATGTTTCAAGGAAGTGCTAAGGATGTCTAGAATCCAGGAAGATAAGGTCAGAGCTGTCCTAATGAAATCCAGTGTGCAAATCAAGGGCAGAGTACAATCTTCTTTTTTTTATTATTTTAATTTATTTTCTTGGTTACATCATTCATTTCCACAAAGTTTTGAGTTACAAATTTTCTCCCCTTTTTGTCCCTACCCCCCCAGCCCAGAACACTGATCCCACTGTAAGACCCCTCCCACAATCTGTTC
>CM053593.1:9717452-9735693 GCA_028646575.1 Pseudocheirus occidentalis | reverse complement strand
GGTTCATACCTTCCATATTTAGCCCTAAGTTACTAGGTGCTACTTAGCCCTAAGTTACTAAGTGCTAAGTATCTGATAAACTGATCACTATTACACCCACATGGTTATATACCCATTTTACAGATGAAGAAACTAAGGTCCAGAGAAGTTGTGTGACACCCATGGTCTCACAACTAATGAGACCTTGAGATGAGATCTGAAGTCAGACCTGAATCCAAGTCTGATACTCTGGCCAGTCTGAAATGCTGCCTCTCCAAATCATTGGAATAAATAATTAATGCTGCAGTAGTTCAGAGGAGGAAGAGTTTAGTATGGGCAGTCAAAGAAGATTTCCTGGATAAAGTAGGATTTGATCCAGACCATAGAAAACTGGGATAATTGGAAAACATTGAAATATTCATTCCTGGGAAGGAGAATAGCATAAACAAAGTTAGGGAGATAGTAATGAATGCTCAGTAGAGTGTTCACTTTGGTGAGCAGTGAGAATCATATTTAGAAAGACCAGTGCGAGAAGCAGAGGGAAAAGATTGTGTGTATGTTTGTGTGTGTGTGTGTGTGTGTGTGTGTGTGTGTGAGAGAGAGAGAGAGAGAGAGAGAGAGAGAGACAGAGACAGAGAGGCAGAGACAGAGACAGACAGAGAGACAGAGACAGAGAGACAAATATCTTTCAGTCTTGCAAAAATTGAAACCATTATCAGAATAATGCTTTTGAAAGTGTTAGGTAGCACAATGGTTAGAGTACTGGGCTTGGAGTCAGAAAGGCTCATTCATCTTCCTGAGTTCAAATCCAGCCTCAGACACTTCCTATCTGTGGGCAAATCACTTAACCCTATTTGCCTCAGTTCATCATCTGTAAAATGTGCTAGAGAAGGAAATAGCAAACTAATCCAATATCTTTGCCAAAAGAAAAACAAATGGAGTCACAGAAAGTCAGACACAACTGAAAAATGACTCAGCAACAACAACAAACCCACATAGGATTACAATGGAAACCAAAGGTGAGTGAAGATAAAGATGTATTTTTCCCACTCAAATTCATAGCCCCCCTGAAACCTATTCATAGGCTCCTGCCTTTGAATCCTTTGTTTAGTGGGGAAAGTACCTCAGTTTGAGTTCAGAATTCTGAGTTTACTTCTCATCAACATGTTAATTCACCTCTCTGAGTCTCAATATCTTCATCAGTAAAATGATGACAATAATGCCTGTAGAAACAGCACCTCAAATGAGATTTTACTGCATAGAGCATTTTCTGTAAACCTCAATGCACTGTGCAAAATGTCAATTACTGCTGCCTTGGATGCCCTCACAGAGAGCAACACAATGAACAAGGAAGCTGTCCAATTAGAAAGAGGATGATCCATTGCATGCTACCTAATCCCTGGCCTCTTCCATATGATGTTAATGCCCTTCCTTTGAAGCCTTTTCTAAAAAGAACTTAGAGAGTGACAAGTTATTGATGGCATTCAAACGCTATGGAAGGCTGTTAATGTTCAATGTAGCCCAGGGCATGTCATCTTGAGAACAGCTTTCACATAGTTCTATGGTCCCATTCCAGTTCTGGGAGTCTGTGAAGCCTTACTTTCCAAGTATGGACCCCCAGGGAAATGAATTAACCACCACAACCCAACATATATACTACTTGGAATTGGGGATGCTACCCTCTCCCTCTATCCCCAACTGAGTAGTTCAAAGCTCAGCTAATTCAATGCCTAAGTATTACCTACCAACCTCTTCAGAGTATTGAAATATTGCATTCCACACAAGTCTACTTCGATTAATATATCCGAACTCAAAATCCACATCAAGTAGCCAGTTGGTGAAGAGATAACTGGTTTGTCTGAGAGTTCATTATTCAAGTGCTTGTCATTGCCATGGGGAACACAGAGAAAAAAGGTCTTGGTTCTCTTACTCTAGACTCCACTCTGTAGTCTTAATCTTATCGATACCTCTTATTTAAAATTGCTTCCTTTTCTGGATCTCTACCTTCTCCCTTCACTGCCAAGTTAGCTCTTCCCAACAATAAAAATTTTAAAAGAGAGAGAAATCCAGTTCAACAAAACCAACAGATCAATTGTATTAGAGAATATAGTCACCATTCCATACCCATAGTCCTGCCCAGACCTTTAAAGTCACCACAGTCTTCGGTTATCTTAGCACAGTATCTGAAATATAGGAAAAGCTTAATAAATGTCCTCTGCACTTACATCTGCTTGTCTAGCTGGTCACAGTGAATACTGCTGGAGCATCTAAGCCTTATATGACACAATTTAACTTCATATTTCTCCCAGTAAGTAGCAAGCAAAAGTCCTTCCATCTGTGGCTGCTTGGCCATCGTATACATTGGTAAGTTGTTTCTCCTAACTACGTCTGGCTGATGAATAGCTGGATATCTACCCAAACTTATCCCATACAGACCATTGTGTAGTATGCTGTGTGGTAAGGATAATATCCTATTGTTGAACTTTGAGTCAATTGCATCTTGCTCTCTCCTTTCAAATAGGATAAGAGGAAGAATATTTCTAGAAACAGAAAAGAGGACAAAAAGCCCTTGACACTTTTGCTGGCCTAGCCCTCAAAAGTTCCAATGCAGTTATGGAGGCGGGATGTTGGATGCCAAAGATGATGTATAAGAATGCAATCCAGGTGGTATTCCTTTTTCCAGAATGAATCCTCTGTGGTAAGATTTTTTCTCACTCTAATCACTACCTCTTGAAATTATAAATTTGAGTACAATGCTATTTTTAAAATGGAGAGTGAATGTGTTGAATAGAGAGAAAAAAGATATCTAGTCTAAAATTAATCTTATAACATATGTGAGCTGTCTTAGTTTTGAAATCCTTCCCACAATCATGCTCAGATGTTCATCACCTCTAATGAAAGCAGCTAATGCTATGGAGACATAATGAGAAGTTTTAATTGCCTGATGTAAAAGACTTTCCATGAGTTGATAAAAGTAACTATTCTTTCAGAGGTAAGAATGACAAAATAGGATGTCATCTTTTTTCAAGTTGAAAATGCTTGAGACTTTTTAAAAGGTTGTACTGGAAAGCAATTTGGCATCACTAAAATGAAGAAGCTAATATGCCCATAGCCTTTAACCTAAAGAATTCATTGCTCGCTGCTGACCCAAAGGAAATAATTGATCAAAAACAATAAAAAGGGATCCCCATAGACACCAACATATTCATCACCAGACTTACAAAATGGATAGCTATGATTTCTAATGCCATTTGTCTTCCAGTGGACAAGCTCCTCTAGGTTATTCCAATGCTAACATTGGGACTACAACTTAGCCCAAAGGTCCCAACTCCTCTTTTATCCTCAGGGGAACACATGCTTATTTATAGACTGGCTCTTCCAGGGATGATTCACTGAAAATTACTTTGGGGGAGTGAGGACCTGGAAATCAAGAAAATGTCTACTATTTGAAGAATAGATAAACACAACCGTTCACAAGTGATGACTATAATGAATACAGAGAAGCATGGGAAGATTAATCTGAACTGATACCAAATGAAGCAAACAGAAAATAATATACACACAAACTACAATGTAAATGAGGAAGATAGCAACAATAAAACCTTAATGCCACAAGATCCTAATGACCAAGCTTAGTCCCAAAGAAGATACTAGAAGGTGCTTCTTGTTTCTTTGCAGTGATGGGTGGAAAGGTATCATGCAATGGAACATTGCATAATGAAAATGATTTTTAAAAATATATTGGTTAGTTTTGCTGTTTTTCACCTTTTTCATTCTTCTATGGATTACTTTCTGGGAGGGGAAACAGAATTCAATGTAGATGATATAAAGACAAAAGATATCAACATTTTTAAGGGTCATCAGTGCTGGTCCATTTCAGCTACAGACTGATAGGCTAGCATTAAATGCAGCTAATACCACCCTGACAAAAATATTCTCACAGGAAGTATGGAGATTGCATTTTGGTCATTTACTGATGAGAGACAAGTTTCTCCATTTGGCAGGTAACACAATGGATTGGCTTTGGAGACAGTGAAGGAGGGTTTGAATCTAGGCATTTACCGCCTGTGTGTCCTTGGACAAATCACTTCAATGCATATACGTTATTATTTTGACTTCCCTGGACAGTTACCACAGTTATAAAGTGGAACTCTGATTTCCAGTATCATGTGTCTAACAGTGAACAAGTTCCTCTTGGTTATTTCTCTGTTAATACTCAGGCTATGACAACTCAGAGGTTAAACCTCCTCTTTGATGCTCATGGAAACACATGCCTATTTGTAGACTGGCTCTCCTAGGAATCAGTCACTATATATGATTACATAAAATCCCAGGTGATACAAGAATGCCTCTCCCTAGAGACAGTAAGTGGTGCTTGGGTCCCCTACACCAAGCCTTTAACCTAAAGAATTCATTGCCAGCTGCTGACCCAAAGGAAATAATTGATCAAATGATATGTTATTGTCTATTGGGATCCATTTTTATTGTTTTTGATCAGTTATTTCCTTTGGGTCAGTGGCTAGCAATGAATTCTTTAGGTTAAAGGCTATGGACACCCGTGTTTTCCTGGGCCTTGGTTTTCCCTTCTGTAAAGTGAGGGGTTTAGACTGCTGGCATCCAAAGTCCCTTCCAGCTAAGTCTATGATTTTAAAAATTGGTTTCTTTTTACTGGAAATTCACAAGTGCTGGTTAAACCCAAGGCAATGAGAGGCAGAAGTAAGAGAAGATAACAACTGAGAGCCAGGAAACCTGGCTTCAAATATCTGTTCCGCCATTGGCATTGTGACGTTTGATGACAACGATGACAAGAACAAATGTTTCTATTGCTCCTTGAAGTTGGGAAAGCACTTTCTTTACTCTATTCCTTTGAGGTCAGGCAGCCACCTCTATTTCATCAAGGACCCATGATTCCATCATCCTGAACATGTTTCTGCCAACACAGCTCCTAAGACATTCATAACTTGGTGTCTTAGAGAGTTGCCTAGGGTTAAATAACTTATATGTGGTCTCAAAGCTAATAACCATGTGCTATAATGGAAAGAACCACCACTCTGGAGTTAGATGACCTGGGTTCAAATCCTACCCTCTGAGGTTTACTATGTGTTTGATTTTGGCAAGTCAGTTGGCTTCCATGGCCCTTAGTTTTCTCATCTGTAAAATGAGAAGCTTGGAATAAATGTCCTCTAATGTTCTTTCTAGCTTTTGAGCTTTGCTTCTACGATCCTGATAAGAGATAAGACATTAACACAGTTTTCTCATTCCACCAAGACAAGTATTTTTTCTACTACCCTGCCTACCCTTAGGAGACTCAATTTCTTCATCTTTTAATCAGGGATGGAGTACACAAGGGGAACTCTAAAGTTCTTTGTGAGTCTAACATTGTTTGAGTCTCTAATGTGACAACTACAGGGATTCCAGTATCTTCAGAATGCTGCCTGGAAGATATTTTTCCACGAAATAATCAAATCCCACTGAAATGTCATTCAGGCAAATCCCTTGGGCCAGCACTTTCCAGCACTGTAAAATATTCAGTAAAACCTTACCTCTTGCATCTTCTTTTATAATCTCACATCTTGGCATGGAACTAATTTAAGCTCCTCTGCCCCAAATATTTTCTACCTAGCAATGGATCTCCCATTTATAACTAGGGTCTTGGGAACTAACTTCTGCTCATTAACACTGCTCCTTCCAATTCCACCTTTCCCAATTTCTACCTATGGGACTTTAGGCAAATCACTTCATAGGCTTAGAGATTTAGAGTAGAAAGGGATTGTAGGGGCCATTAAGTCCAATCCCCCCCCCCTATTTTACAGATAAACACACTGAGGAAAAAGTGACTTTCAGGGTTATATAGCTAGTAAATGTCAGAAGTAGGATTGTAACTCGGTTCTTCCTAACCCAAGGAGCTAGGAAGCACAGCAGACATCAACCTGGCAATTGTGTGGAGGATGGATTGGAAAGGAGAAAGGGTGGAGTCAGAAAGATTAATTGAGAAACACAAGTATTTCTTATAATGTAAGAAATCACTTCAATGCATATACTTTATTATTTTGACTTACCTGGAGTGTTGCCACAGTTATAAAGTAGAATTCTGATTTCCAGTGTCATGTGTCTAATAGTGAACAAGTTCCTCTTGGTTATTTCTCTGTTAATACTCAGGCTATGACAACTCAGAGGTTAAGCCTCCTCTTTGATGCTCATGGAAACACATGCCTGTTTGTAGACTGGCTCTCCTAGGAATCAGTCGCTATATATGATTACATAAAAGCCCAGGTGAAACAAGAACGCCTCTCCCTAGAGACAGTAAGTGATGCTTAAGTCCTTTCCACCAAGCCTTCACCAACCCAGAAAATACTATTCTAGATGACTGCACTTGTGCTTTCATATAAGCATTATCATACATCCTATGGTTTTTTTAAAGTGAAGCCTTCTAGATCTCATTTGTTGTGTTTATGTTTTCATCTCTTTCTCCAAAAACTCTCAGTTATTGACATTCTTTCAAGGTTTAAGCCTCATTCCTCTCATATTTTACCCTATATTCCTCATAAACTGCAACCCAGCCTTAGTAGCCACTCTCACCATATGTAGCTTCTTTGAACAGATATTCCAAGTCTGTCTTCCCCTGCCCAGACCTTTCTCCTGAATATCCATCCCCACCTCTACCCGTGATTTCTACCTCTTGTCCTGAGACCAGTAATTAAATCATAGAGAAACTCATTATTCCTATGCCTTAAACCTTTCTTGATCATCACTTCCCCATATAGGTCATCTGTCACTATTATAGTGTACATGCTTTGAAGGCAAGAGCTGTCTCTATTTTGTATTTGTACTCCCAGCATGTAATACAATGCCTAGAACATGGCAGATAATTGATAAATGTTTTTTTTTATTTATTCATTCATTTATTCTGTACTTACAAATGTCTTTCACCTCAAATGCAACTTGATTAAAAAATGAATTGTTGTCAGTCCTTTTTCTCAGTCGTGTCAGACTCTTGGTGACCCAATTTGTGGTTTTCTTGGCAAAGATACTGGAGTGATTTGCTATATCCTCTAGCTCAGTTTACAGATGAGGAAACTGAGGCAAACAGTAAGTAGCTGAGGTGGAATTTGAACTCAGATCTTCCTGACTTCAGACCTAGCCTTTTATCCACTGTACCAACTAGTTGCCCCTGGGGGAAAAATAATTACCTGCAAAAAATGTATCTCCCTCCTAAGTTTCTAAATTTTTTTGTCAGTATTTTCCATGATAAAGTATAAATCATCTTTGACTCCTCTCTCTTCCTCATACTTCATATCTAGTTACCAATTTGTGGTGGCTTTTCTCTCCTTAATGTCTCCCATGAATCTGTCCCTCTCCTTCTATTCCCACTGCTACCAGGTTGGTGAGTACGGTCCTTTTCAAGATGTCCTTGACATTCATAAAAGATGATGGTTTATGTACTCAACAGCAGGATATGGAACAACCGTTACTGTTGTTGTTTTTAGATAGGATTTAATTGCTTCCAACTATATGCAAAGACAATTTTCAACATTCATTTTTATAAGATTTTGAGTTCCAAATTCTTTCTTCTCTCCTTCCCCACCCCCTCCCCAAGACAGCAATCTCATACAGATGTCTATTTTTTAAAATTTCTATCACATCAATATATTCTCAATGTGTTTTGTTTTCACATTACACTTACAGATGACCTTCACTTCAAAGAAGTCTCTTGTAATAAAATCAAACAGTTAAGTAAAACTAATAAATTGGTGACTGACCTCATCTGAAAATACATGTGACCTTCCACACCTACAGAACTTTAAATAATAAGAATATCGCAAATTTACATAGTATTTTAAAGTTTGCAAAGCAAAATTTCTATCTATCTATACATGTATACATCTAAATATCCATCCACCCATCTATCTATCCATCCATACATCCATCCATCTATCTATCTCTCTATCATCTATCCTCTGTCTATCTATCTATCTATCTATCTATCTATCTATCTGTCTGTCTGTCTGTCTGTCTGTCGTCTGTCTGTCTGTCTGTCTATCTATCTATCTATCTATTTATCTATCCATCTATCTGTCTACCTATGTCCAGGGTGGTAGGAATTATTGTTATCCTACTTTACAGATGGGAAAACTGAAGACAGTGGAGCATAAGGCCTTTGCCCAGGGTCACCAAGCTAGGAAGTATGTAATGTTGGATTTGAACTCAGGTCTTCTACTACTCTACATGTCACTATCACAGGAAATGAAGACCCATACAGGCAGCATAGAGTTAAGGAAAGAGTGCTGGAATTGGAGTCAGGAAGACATGGATTTGTATCCTGCATGTGAAACTTACTGGCATTTTGTCACTTTAAGCCTCAACTCCCCATTTACAAAATGGGGACATTAATGTTAACTATAGTGTCTACCTCATAGGGTTGTGAGGCTTCAATGAGATAATGATTTTAAAATACTTTACAGTCCTTAAAGCAATAGAAAAGGGCCAGATCATAATCTGGTTTTATAGCTTTTCAATAAATCCAGTAACCCACCTAGGCTAGCAAAGTGGGTACCAGGTTTGAAGGAATAGATGAAAAGGGCTTAGAATGAGCATGGCAAGCATCCCACTAAGGAAATGTCCATTCTATTTATTTGTAAATATGTATTAGGGATAGAGGCTAGACCTGTGATTTTATGATTCTAAGGCATTCTCAAGTGAAGAAATTCCCTCTACCAATGAAGGTAGAGGGAATGACCTAGTATTATGGACCTCCATGACCTAGTCTTATAGAGTTCCCTGGAGCACTGAAATATGAAGTAGTTTGTCCAAGGTCATACAGCAAGCATATGTCAGATGTGGGGCTTGATCCCTAGGTTCTCTGAGTTTCACTACAAGGCCATTTTTCTAGCCATGGCTCATGATATGAACTCCATTAAAGGTCAACAGCAGCACAGTGGAATCATTGCTTCAGCTGACACCCATTCATTGGGGGCATAGAAGGAGCCAATATAAGGAGTGGAATTCATGAGGGCTGGAATTTGGAATTATATTTTTCAAAGAATATTATAAATAGGTTTAGATTCTATCATTTCTTTTGATATTTTGAAAGATTCATGATTGCATCTGTCTACCTTTGCTACTGAAACATTCCTAATCATTCTCTCTTTGTCTTTCTCTCTTCCCCTTGTTCCTTCCTCTCTCTGTCTTTGTCTTTCTGTCTCTGTCTCTCTATCTATTCACCCTTTGCCTCCTCTTGCCTCCTTCCTCTCTCTGTCTCTCTGGTTCTGTATCTTACAGGCACAACACCCCCACACTCCCATGCACACCTACACACATCATCCATCTTCTCAACTGCATAGTTCTTACCTGTGGTTTCCTAGAAATCCTCCCCCGCCAAAAAAGTTTACCCGATATATTGTCCTTCTTCTTACAGTATTTTAGAGTACAAGTGTAAACACAAGTTGTCTATTTATTGCCACTAGCACTAATTAGTAGCACTATTTGCATGAAATCTAAGTTCCAGTATGGGTGGAGCATCCTTTTATGGTCTGACCTAGTAACCAGGCTGCTATTTATTACATTGTTATAAACAATTCACTTCAAATTCATAGACTCATAGCTACCTAATGGGGACCCAGACAGGTAAAGTGGACTGCCCCAGGTTACACAGGTAGAAAGAGGCAGAGACAGGATCAGAAGCTGTCCTCTGACCTCATATTCTTTCCAATAACTAGCTTATGAATAACTTCTGAAACAATTCATTCAGCAAGTGACTAGATAAAGAAATGGTTGTATTAATTAAGTAAACATTACCTTTAAGTCAGATTTACATTATTAACATTTCATGTTAATTAACTAACCTTTTCATAAGGGGTGGCTCGGAAGTCAACTTTGACAAAGTTCTCGCCTGCGTTATCAACAATTCAAATGAATGAACATGTGTAAATTGCTTCACAGACCTCCAAGTCTGATATAAATTCCAGTTATTTTTATTATTAATTCCTAAATAGTTGATTCCAAGTAGAAAAGGACAAATCCCCAAACCCTGGAGTCCTGATAGCAGAAGCAGGTGAGCATAATGAGACACTGGGGCTGAGCCCTAAAATATCATGGAGAGTGGTATACATTTGATGAGGCTAAGCAAGGGCAAATGGTCCAATTTTCATAAAAAGGGGAAAAATTAGTTTTGCCAAATATTTTGCTACTATATGGCAATGACCTTGATTTCTAAAAGAATTTAAAGATATTCTATTAAAGGAATGGTTAATAAACATCTAGAAAAAGAAGAGAGCATCCTCCCAAAAGGCTAGCATGGCTTCAAGAAGAGCTGGTAATGCCAGACTAATGTCATTGGCTTTGTTAACAAAATTATTATACAGATAGACTAGGGAGTCATATAGGTAAGGCTAACTTTAGTTTTACCCAAGCACTTAAGAAAATCTTTTGTGATATTCTTGAGGAAGAGGAGTGATGTGAGCTAGAAGTCACAATTAGGAGGGTTTAGAAGTCAGACTTAAAGGGTGGCTCAAAGTCAGCCTGAAGTAGGTCTCCAATGGAGAACCCCAGTTATCGAACAATTTACGCAGTCACTTAGATAAAGCACCCTATATCAGATTTTCAGATGACATGAAGTTAGGAAATACAGTTAACATACTGGACGCCAGAGAAAGGATCCAGAAGGCTCTTGAAAAGCCAACATGACAGGACAAATCCAGTTGGAAAAAATATTAATAGGCATAAATGTGAAGTCCAAAAAGAGTTCAGAAAAACAACTTCCCAAGTGCAATGCTAAAGAAACATTTGACAATAGCCCATGTGAAAATGGGGTAAAATGCATATAGGATCAATATGAATCAACAGTATGATACATCAACAGTCCTTAGAAAGCATTGAGCAAGGAAAATTGTCCATAAGCAAGGAGGCAACAATCCTGCTGTATGCTACCCTGGTCAGGTAGGTCAGCATTGGGATGTTCTGGTCTGCTCTGAGCATTGGTTTAGTAATCACATTGACACATTGGAGAAATGAGAAAAGATGGTGAAAAACTGAAGACCATACCTACATGAAACTTTTTAAGGAAAGAGGGATAGTTATCACAGAAAAGAGAAGTTTTAGAGTAGCCATGAAAGCCATCATGAAGTAAGTGAAGGGAAGTTAATGTGAGAGAGGAAATGGACTTGGTTTGTTTGGTCCCAGAAGACGAAGAATTAGGGCCAATGGATAGAAAGAAAAATACACTGAAAATCATAGCTCTCCAGAAGTGGAATGGCTTAGTTTGGCAGGTAGCAGATCCCTCTCCACTGAAAGCCTTCAAAGGGAAAGCAGATGGATGTCTGTCTGAGATCATATAAAAGAGATGCTTGGGCAGTGGTGGGCTGGGGCTTCCATCCAACAGTGCCATTCTCTTCTCTGTGATTCTCTAAGCCTGTGAGAATGACTAGTGAGGTTGCTGAAAGGAGGTAATGAAAAAGCATCATTTAAGTTCTTACTCTTTGCCTAAGGCAGACACCAGAAACCATACCCTGGAGTACCTTCTGCCTCCTGCACCTACTCTCTGTGTCAGTGACTGCCTTTCTCAGAACATTGTCTCAGGAAACCAAACCCCCTGCAGCCCACATGCTTCACTGCTCTCTCTCTCTCCTTTCCATTGAGCTTAGTTATGGCATATTTGCCGCCTGTTTCATGCAATACGTGTAGCCTTTAATTTCTCTTACTCGGTTCTCTCCAAATCTGGAACCCAGAGCCATGATACGACTGATTTCACCATTGTTCCTGGATGGGGTGAGTTGATCTATTCCAGATGTCCCTATGTACCACACACCAAAGTGTTCTTCCCTACTCATTGCTCCCTGCCCAGCACTCCTGTATGTATTCTTTCCATTAGAGTATCTCCTCCTTGGAGGCAGGGACTGTCTTCTTATATACCCAGACAGTATAAGATAAAGAGGATTATATCCTCAGCTCTTAACTTAGTGCCTGACACATAGTAATCAGTCACCTAATAACTGCTTTTTCCCACTCATTCATTCAAAACTTTTTTCTCTATCACACTGTTTTAACATGTAATGGATTAGTATAATTATTACTGAAACCTAAGAGATTACACGAGCATCTGATCAAAAGTCGAAAATGCGTTAAGGGCTCCAAATTAAAACAAAATACAGACTTACAAGCCCAAAAGCATGAGCTCCCGGCTTGAGCAAAGGCAGGGCCCTCTCTCCCAATATCCCAAACCTACACAATTTGGAATAATTTCCAATTTCATTTGTGTTTCTCTGACACAAGAATTTTCCACTATATTCTACCACTTATTAAAAGTGCATTGGTTGACTGAGCTCTTCAGCTTTTTACATGCTTTTTTCTGTTTTTGTAGCCATCACCAAAGAAGTTGGGTCAAGCTGATAACCTCTGCATTTAAGTTGCCTCTCCTGCATTATTTTAGTTTGCTCAGTGGTTAGTGTGAAGTATTAATGAGTTCAAGTTCTTGACTTCCAGCCCATGTGGGACAATTAACTTCTCTCTGTTCTTGAACTACAGAACAGACATATCTAACCACTTGGGAAATATAGTCACTGAGAGTGCAGAGATGGATTCACACAAAAAATTAATATCTTACAGGGTATATAAGGGGATAAAAGATGAAGGGAGTGTGCATTGGTAGCAAGAGTATCCATGAAATATTAAAAGGTCCAAAGGAATACCCAAAGCCCATTCTCTAGAGCCTCACTCTGAGCCAAGCAATGTGCTGGGAATTGGGGAGAAAAGACCATAATGAAATAGTCTCTTCTCTCAAGGATCTGAGAATACAGAACAAACAAACAAGAACCAAAGAATGGCCACTTTCAAGGACCTTACATTTTATGGGAAAGACAACATATGCATAAGTAAGTAAAGGCAAAATATGTGCAGATATTTCAAAGTTCATTTTTTGGAGAGGAGAAACAGTAACAACCGGGAGACTCAGGAAAATCCTTTGAGGAGGAGTGATTAAGAACTGAGCTTCAAAAAAGTTGAGTATCCAGAAGATGAAAGTAATAACATTTCAGTCATAGAGCACAGCCTAGGTAAAAATACAGAGGAAGAAGATGGAATGTCAAGTATAAGGAAGAGTAGATTGGTCGAGTTAGCTAAAATTTAGAGTATGTGTCAAAGAGCAAAGGGAAATGGGTCTAGAAAGATAGGTTAAGGCCAAAGTAGGAAGAGCTTTAAATGTGAATCAGAAGAATTTATATTTCATCCAAGAGGTAATGTCAAAGAAGATCATGACATCAGCAAAGTGATGCCATGACATACAAGTGAACTGGATTTAAGTGAGGGAGGGATGTGCAGAGTCACCAGCCTCACTTTCTCCTCCAGAGTCATCTGGGTCCAGGGGCCAGATATAGACTGGGATGACTGGAGATGGTCCAGGATTCAGGGAGTCATAGAAGCTCCTTGAACAGGAAAGTCGTGTGGTCATGTCAATGCTCTATTAAGGATTTATGAAAAAGTATCAACAAGAATCACATAGAAAATAATATTAATAACTAAGTATAATATATTTACATATAATACTTATAGAACACTCTTAGCTTTGGAAAGGGCTTTACAAATAGTATGCACTTTTATTCTCAGACAACAGCATTTAGAGATAGATGCTACTATTATCCCTATTTTAAACAGGAGGAAATTAAGGCAGAGGTGAAGTGATTTGTCCAAGGTCGCACAGATAGTAAGAATCTAAAGCAAGATTTGAATTCAGATCATCCTGACTCAAAGTTCAGCACTCTATCTACTGTACCACTTAGTTGCCTAAATGTTTATTAATTGGAGAGAGAAAAAAATGTACCATAAAAATAAATGTTTGTAGCTAAAAAAACCCAGCAAGTATTTAATGAGTACCTGCTAGGTACTGTGTATAAGAAAGATTAAAAGGAACAGTTCTGCCCTCAAGAAGCTTAAATTCTCTCCAGGGAAACAACATGAAACCCTTATAAGCATATAGATATAAATACTGAACTTGTGATCTCCTTGGTATAAAGATCTCTCAGCCAACACCATCCTCTCTTAGGGCAGGCTGGTACCTTTTTTACAATTCCTAGAGTTGCCTAGAACATGGGACTTAAGTGACCTGCTTCTGGCCAGTACATTTTAGAAGCAAGCCTCGAGCCCAGGTATGAGCAAAGCCCTGGCTGGGAGGTTAGAAGTGGGGATTGGTGGATGGGCAATGAGAGAATTCTAAGAGTAGCAAGAGAGGTAGGGATGTATATTCCAGTCCTGGGGTCTTGGTCGACCAAGGGTCAGTCACTTCTGGTACTTTGTTAGTGGCCACCTTTCCTTTCCCAGTCCTCCTTAATCTGAATGCCTTCCCTCTGTGGGTTATCTCCAAATCATCTTGCCTAGTTTGTTTCTACAGAGTTGTTTGTCTATTGTCTCCCCCATTAGATTGGGAGCACCCTGTCTTTTCCCTTTCTTTTTACCTCTCAAACTCTTAGCAGAGCGTCTGGAATATAGTAGGAATTTATTAAATCTTTGTTTTGTTTTTTGGATTTTTGACTCTAAGGGTTAGAAAGTCTGAATGTTAGGCTGACTGGCTATTTACTTATTTATTACTGGAATAGGATTGGGCTTCTGAGGTTTAACTTAGCAGATTTTTCCGTAGTCACAAATTAAGCTTCATGTCCAAATGCCTCTGTTTATCTTGTGTGATGAGAAATTCTATGAACTAGCCCCTAGGTAGAGTACATACCCATGAAAGACAGGTATCAGGCAGGCACCTTCCAATGAATCACTCAAAGTGGGACAGCTGGGCTCTTAGTCACATGCTTTGAAATTGAATTGAGTCTTGACAAGCTGTCAAGTGCCCCAACTAATACCCTGCTTTCCAAAATAGCTCTGATTACTGGATTTCCATTGCAAGTTCACAAGTAAAAATACAATGTATTGGAACATTTCGGGGACTACTGAAAGCAGAGGATGCTGAGACACAGAACAACTTTATCAAACTCATTTCTGTCTCACTTTCATAAATAAAAAGATTTGGATACAAATGTCCCAATTTTTCTCCCCTTAAATCAAACAATCAGTAAATATTTATTAAGAATAAATATTTATTTATTTACTACATGCCAGGGACTGTGCAAAGACAGTTCCTGCCCTTAAGGACTTTATAACCTAATAAGGGAGACAGCATGCAAACAAATATATACGAGCAAGCTACATACAGGATAAATGGGGAATAAAAATGTAATACATTTTTAAATTTTCTTTTAAAAATTAAAAAAAACAGTGATTCCAGAAGAGGCTATTATTTCTCTATCACACACCTGCTTGATGAAATTGAGTATAACTATCCTATAACCAGAATGAGACACAGTAGAAATCTGGCTCAACAACAATTCTAGGAATAAAAACGCTAGCAGTGTGGTCTAGTACCAAGGACGTTGGACCAGGAATGATAAAAATCTAAGTTCAAGTTTCAGCATTACTGCTGCTGAGCTGTCAGATCGAAGGTTAACCTCTTACCCCTTAACCCTTAACATCTTCAAAGTTTGGTATAATGGGGATAGAAATGTGCTGGGTCATAGTAGATAGAGATTTGGACTCAAAGTTAGAAGATGTTCACTCAGATCCTACCTGCTGCAAATATGTGACCCTAGACAAATCACTTAACCCTTAATGCCCTGGGCCAATGTTTCAAATTCAATTAGAAACAGGGGCCTCTAATCCATACATAAAGATATCTTTAGGTCACATAGAAACTTCATTTTAAAATGCAATAGTATCTATGTCTTACGGAATTTTTATTTATCTTATTAAATATTTCCCAATTACATTCTAATCTGGTTAATCCTGCACTTACAACTGCTTTGGGCAACAGAGTTTGACCCCTCTGGTCTGAGACTACAAAATATAAAGAAGGTGCTTACCTGCATTAGTGGAGAGAATTTCCTCACCTGGGAGCTCTAGATATTAATGAAACCACAAATTCAGTCCCATCCCTTTGATGGTGATAATAAAAACTAATAAAAATAATGTGTCACCTACTATATGTGAACATTCTGGGAATCAAATCAAATAAGTAAAAGTGGGTTTTTTTTAGCCAGAATGTTGTAAAACATAAAGAAGGATGATTATTAATACTTGACAAGTAAAATATAACATGGCATAACTAAGAGGGAGACAGCAGAGGGAAGGGGGCAGAGTTGGCCTGAAAGCTAGAAGATCTGACTTGTGTCACCCTGGGCAAGTCACTTAATCACTCAATGCTCTGGCTCCCTCTAAGACCTGAAAATGCCAAGAAGGTGCTCACCTACAGTAGGTAGAGGGAGTTTCCCGTAATAATGAAACTGTAAGCTCAGTCTCTATCCTTTTAATAGATCATAGCATCAGACAATAAGAATAAGAATAACAATAATTTAATATATTGAATATATATGTATTCACACATATATGTACATATATAAACATGCATATATCCATATCCATACATACACACATGTATATATGTATATATGTGTGTGTATACACACACACACATACACACACATTTTAAAGTTTGCAAAGCCCTGAAGTTATTTCATTGATCCTGACCCTGGGAAGCACCTGCTCGTGTGATCCCTATTACACAGAAGAGGAAACTGAGGTAGACATGGCTTCAGTGACTTGCCCAGGGTTCTGTATCTAGGAAGTATCTGAGGTTGGAATCAGACTCCAGGCCTTCCTGACTCCAGATCCATCTATCCACCAAAGTACCACCAAGCTGCCATGCCATGGAGGTGGGTAGGGGTGGAGAGTGCGGGTTGTATGCTTCTATGCTGAAGGACCACAAGGAAGGCAAGCATGGTCTGGCTATAATCATCCCCATTCTTTTCCACTTGCTCTTAACATAAATTCCAAAGGCTTTACACACCCAAAGTGTCAGATGTCTGTTTCCCATGTTACTTTGCCAAAGCCAGCTATGACCACATCTGAATGATCATGCTGCCATCAAGACTGTTCCTTGTGTACCTACTATGCATTCAACATAGCAATCAGGGTAAGACCAATTTAAAAGCTGGAAGACATGGTTAGGGATAGAAACTCCTGCTTTCAGGAAGCTTGGAATCCAGGGAGACAAACAAAGCACTATCTTAAGGGCACTTAACCAGTCCATGGGGAGATGGTCAAGATGGTCGGAAGTTTCTTGACCTAGAATGGAACCTGCCCACAGATGATCCAAACTTAGAATTTTCAAATGCCACCAAGCCCCATCATACCAATGGAACCTGTTAGTCATCGTCCTACTTTCTGGTTAGAGATTCCAGCTAAAGAGACATGACTCATGCTCAGTGAATTTACTGAACTATAATTTACTGGTCTTAAAACAGAGGTCACACAAAGGATGTATGCACCCCAAATCCTAATACATCAGAGCATGTCTGCTTTGGGGACCTAGGGGGCCATGAGTCCCACCAGGAATCTGTCAGCCCTACTTGAGCCTAAGTCTGACCTCAGGGCCTCACTGCTCCGTAAGAAGGATATTCTCCTACACTAGAGTGTCACCAACTTGTCAAAAAGGCTTAAACAGTGGCCCAGTTTAAGGTAAGAAACAAAAAGAAAACCCTGCTCAGCCATGAATATTACAGTTGTAAAAAGTCCAAGGCTCCCAGTTCCAAGTCCACTATACCAGTTCCCCCATTATTATAAAGGAATGTCATATTGTGACTGAGTGTAATTCATGAGCACATGTAAGTGGACAGTTTCCCTTTCCCAGGTTCCAGTCTATGTCCCTTAAACCCCCATTTAAAAGTAACCTTGCTCCACAGCATCACATGATGCGTTTTCATTAACAGAACTAGATTGTAGGTTCCTTGAGGGAGGTTATGTTTGCCCTTCATTCTCAAAGAGGACCATGGCATCTGGGAGTGGTGACATGAATAGAGGGAGGGCTGTGCAAGGTCACCAGCCTCACATCTTCTCCAGAGCCATCCGAGTCCAGTGAGCTGATTTTCATCATAATGGCTGAAGAAGGACCAGGATGCAGTGGGAGACCCTGACCCTTGTAGAATAAGGTCTTTTCAGGCTCTCACTCTGAGTCAGGTAATGCCCATTTAGTAAATAGGCCTCTTAAAGAAGTGAGTCAAGGGATAGACCCTTTAATTTAAAAACAAATCAACCTGGGAGGGGAAAACCCTCGAGGTTGCTGGCCAAAAGAGAAAGTTACCATTGACATTCACTCTGAGGCAGGAGGGTCCAAAATACAGCCATTAAGTGGTGCTTGGGCAGGGACCTACTGTGGTCCAATCTATGAGCTCCAGAG
>CM053593.1:9681199-9716952 GCA_028646575.1 Pseudocheirus occidentalis | reverse complement strand
TAGAGGGGTGTTGGAGGAGGGCATAAAAGGGAACAGACTGTGGGAGGGTCCTTACAGTGCGATCAATGTTCTGGGCTGGGGGGTAAGGGCAAAAAGGGGAGAAATCTGTAACTCAAAACCTTGTGGAAATGAATGATGTAACCAAGAAAATAAATTAAAATTAAAACGGAAAAAAAGAAAATAAAAAAAAGAAATTACCTTTGATTATTCTAGAGTTGTACGGTACAAAAAAATATTACAGAGTCTCTTGGAACAGAATGAGTCTCAGACAAATGATAGAATCATAGAAATTGGAGGGTGAAACAATTTTTTTAATTAGGGAATTTACTTTGTCTATCAAAAGTAAGAAATGATTTCTGTGATAGGATTTCTAGTCTATTTTGCAGCTTCATTATAATTATCCCAAGAACAGAGCTTCCACCTCCAGCTTTTTGAGAATTTTGCAAATGTCTTTGTCCAGAAAACTCCCACTTGCTTACTTTCCCCATTTTTGACTCTGTCCCACTGCTCTAAATAGCATCTCATTGGGGCTGTGGAGAAAGAGGGACACTATTTCACTGTCATTGATGGTGTTGTGAACTGATCCAACCATTCTGGAGAACAATTTGGAACTATGCCTAGAGAACTATAAAACTGTACATACCCTTTGCCCCAGCAACAGCACTACTGGGTCTGTATCCCAAAGGACCAATTTGTACAAAAATATTTGTAGGGACTCTTTTTGTGGTAGCAAAGAATCAGAAGTTGAGGGGATTCCCATCAATTGAGGAATGGTTGAAAAGTCATGGTATATGATTGTGATGGAATACTACTGTGCTATAAGGAATGATGAGCAGAATGATTTTAGGAAACCCTGGAAAGACTTACACGAAAATGATGCGAATGTGATGCAAACGTGAAATAAGCAGAACCAGACCAGTGTACACAGTAACAGAAATATTGTGTGATGAACAAGCATGAATGACTGCCCTTCTCAGCAATACAATGATCCAAGACAGTCCCAAAGGAGTTGTGATTAAAAAGACTATCCACATCCAGAAAAGGAACTGGAGTCTGAATGAAGATTAAAACATAATTTTAACTTTCTTTTTCTTGTGTTTTTTTTGTCTGTTTTCTTTTAACATGGTTAAACATGAAAACATATTTTGCATGACTGCATAGGTATAATCTATATCTAATTGCTGACCATTTTAGGGAGGCAGGAGGGAAAGGAGAGAGGGAGAGCACTTGGAACTCAACATTTTAGAAGGCAAAAGGTAAAATGGTTTAAACATGTAATTTGAAAATATATATATATATATATATATACATACAAATTTTCACATAAAAATAGACAGCCCCTCTTTGTTTGGAACAAAATAATTTCTTTGTCCCATCTTAACCTTAGGAGCTCAGTGAAATGTGGTGGTAGGAACTGTGCTGGATTTGGGGGCTCAAAGAGGAAGATCTTTCATGGAGCTTTCCTTGATTCATCTGTCTTCCTCTACCAGATCAAATACTTCTTCTTCTATGTTGTCCTAGACCAGTATTTTATTTAAGAACAAAAAGTCCTCAAATGTTTTGGTCTCAGAACCTTTTTACAATCATAACAGTTATCTAGGACCCCCTTGCCCCACAAGGGCTTTGTTTGTGTGACTTATGTCTATTGATATTTACTCTTTTAGATATTAAAACATATTAAATATTAGAAAAATGGTTTTGACCCAGTTGAGCTACTGAAAGGGCCTTGTGGACCCGGTAGGTCCATGGACCACACTTGGAGAACTGCTGTTCTAGGTGAAAGGTTACTTAGTGGACGCCTAGAGCCATCTGGTGAAGCCTTTCTCAGACCTCTTTTTGAATGTATAACATGAAATATATGGGATTATAAAGGAAAATAATTTATAATGAAATGCAGTTTTATATCAATACATTTACATATGTATGTATATGCATATACACACATATATGCATATACACACTTATGTTCATATTTCTCTAGACTAGTCATCTAGTGACTCAGGCCTTCAGTCCTTGCTACTGGGGATGCTGGTGGAACAAACTCTTGAGTTTTATATATTTACATCAAAAATTAAGTAAGTACAAAATTAAAGTCTACTGGGTGTCCATACTCAATCTGGGAGCAATATCATGATCCTCCACGAGGTGACTGATCTGTGTCCTCTGTGGTTCCTTCCAGTTCTTCATCTATGATTTTATGAAACTCATCAAGTGAAAATAGAAATAAAGGGGGAAGAGCCAAGATGGCAGCGTAGAAGCAAGAAAACTCCACAGCTCGCACATAGCCACCTCAAATACCCATAAAATATGACTCTAAACAAATTTAAGGGCTCCAAAACTCACAAAAGTACAGAAAAACACATCTCCCTGTGAAGGCAGCTCAGCAGGCAGGACAGGAAGGGCTCATAACAGCACGCTGGGAGCCAAAACTAGCCCACCCTTTAACCACGGCTTGGCCTGGGGGCAGCCAGGCCAAGCCACAGCTAGAGCCTTCATGAGAGTGGATCAGTAGCAACTGTGGCAATTTCCAGAATTATCAAGCCATAAGAAATAAGGACTAAGTGAAAGGTCAGTGGACCTCGGCTAAATTTGGGGGAGAGGGTTCGGCCAAACTGCTCCCAGGGCAAGGAAGCAGCAGAAGCTGCACAGCCGCTTCCACATGGCTGCTTCAGAGCTCATAGCCTGCAGATTGCAGGGGGGCCAAGCAATCACTCAGGGACTAAGTGTTCTTGGCTTCACTAGCCTGGATCAGGATTCTGGCCTTGGGTGGTGGTCCTGAGGTGCGTTTTCAGTGAGCCAAAACTAGTGGGGACTGCAGTGGCTTCCTAATACCTCTGGCAGCTACAAAAAGCCCAGCAATTTGGGACAGAGCTTTCCCCCCTGGAAGCAGAGTTCCACGGAGCTAAAAAGTCAAGTAATTGACAGGCAACATGAGCAGGAAAAGGAAGCAAAGTAAGAACAGTGATCCAACTTTAGATTCCTTTTTTGGGGACAAAATGGATCAATTAGGATAACCCAGGATCTAGCAGCTTCTAAATTAAGGGACTGAAGGACCTGGAATATGATATTCCAGAGATCAAGGGAGCTAGGATTAAAGCCAACAATCATCTACCCAGGAAAATTGAGTATAATGTTCCAGGGTAAAATATCGTCATTCAGTGAGGTAGAAGATTTCCAAGTGTTCTTGATGAAAAAACCAGAACTGAAAAGAAAATTTGACACTCAAATACAAGAAGCATGAGAAGGTAAACATGGGAAAGAAATCATAAGAACTTATCAAAGTTGGACTATTTACATGCCAACATGGAAAAACGATAATTGTAACTCATGAAACTTCTCTCAGCATGAGGGTAGCTGAAGGAAATAGAAATGTATATATACAAATGCATACACATATGTCTATACAGGAGGATATATATATGTGTGTGTGTGTGTGTATGAACACATATCTGAGTATGTGTATATATGTGTACATAGAGGGCACAGGATCAATTGAATAGGGAGGGATGACACTTTAAAAGGTGAAATTTTGAGGCATTGGAGGAAGAGAATGAGAAGAGATGGGCAGAGACAGAATGGGGTTAATCATCCCATATAGAAGAAGCAAGGGAAAACTGTTACAATGGAGGGGAAGAACAGGAAGGCAAAAGGGAAAGGGTCAACCTTACTCTCGTTGAATTTGGCTTAGGAAAGGAATGATATAAACTCTAAACTGGGTATCTTGCCACACAGGAGAGTAGGGGGGATGGGAATGAGAGGTGGGATGATGGAGGGGAGGGCATGGTGGGGAGGAGGGCTGCTGGAAGTACACACTTCTGTAAAGGGACAGGGTAGACAATAGAACAAGGGGTGGGTAGGATAGGAAGGAGGGAAGTATTGTCAGTGTTACACAATATGCCCATTGTGGTGATGTTCTGAGTAACTACTTGAGTACAGCCTATATTGTATTGCTTGTCTTTCTAGTGGGGGTGGGTGATTAGGGAGGAAGGGAAAGAATCTAGAATTTAAAGTTCTATAATCAAATGTTAAGTATATATACATACATATAATTATTAACTACATGCAACTGGGAATTGAGATATACAGGCACTGGGGGAAGGAGATCCATCTTTGCCTACCAGAAAGTCAGAGGGGTAATGGGGGAGGACATAGGAGAGAGCAGATTGGGTGAGGGTGTATAGAGTGGGATGGCTGTTTTGGGGCAGCGGGTGGGGGAAATATGGGGAAAAAATTTGTAACTCAAAATCTCATGGAAATGAATGATGTAAACAAGAAAGTACCTAAATTAATTTAAAAAAAGAAAATAGAAATAAAACCTAATTTCTTTCTCCCCAGCTACTGGTAAACCATGAGTCTCTAACCTGTAGTTATGTAATTGAATCTTTCCCCTACTGGTGAGGATTGGAAATGCAGCCCCTCCTGCTTTGCCTTGAGGAAGGTGGAGCTGCATTCACACAGGGTGGATGTCATTGGACTTTAATTTAATTTGACACTCAGTTGGAGTCATTTCCCTTCCCACCCCTTCTTCCAGTGCCCCCTAAGACTTGAACTACAGACTTCAATGCTGAGAGTCACATTACCATTTATATAGAAATGAAGGGTTTTCAAAGTATCTTGACCTTGAAAAACCCTGAGGGTTTTTATTTTATGCTGTTTGTTTTTTATTTCAAACCCCCTGCATATACCCATTGTAAAGATGCAGGCATTGAGGATTAGCAAGATTAAAAATTGCTTTCAGACTTTCCTCTCTTTAATTTATCCCCCTTTCAGCTACTAAATAGTTATTAGTGGCCCAATGACCTCACTAACAGGGAGGAGCACTGGCCTTGGAGTCTCAATAGTGTTTTAGATATTTAACAGCTGGGTTGACTAAAGTCACTTATTTTTTTTTCAGTCTCAGTTTTCTCATCTGTAAAATGGGGATAATAACAGCATCCGCCTCCCCAGGGTTGTTGAGAGAATCAAAGTTAATGTCCCTGTAGCAAAATTTCTGGCATGCAGGTGGAGCTATACCAATGCTTTTTCTCTCCCTTCCCATAACACTGGTGCCTCCAGGATGCAGTACAAATGCCTCCTTTAGGCAGTTAAACCCCTTCCTTATCCGACTCCAATCCCACTTAATTAGCTCTACATTTGAGTCAGACTGACAACTTATACCAAACAGAGGGCTGGAATTGAAGTCATAGGACCTGGGTTCAAATCCCACTGTAGTCACACTACCTGTATAGCCAAAGGCAAATAATTTTACCTGTTGGATGAATCTCATTTTACTCCATTTTTCTCTCCAGTAAAGTGAGGGGTTAGACTGGATGTTCAGATCCAAATCTGGGATCCTACTGGCTGCTTCTGGAACACAACATTCCATTTCTTGCTTATGCCTTTGCTGCACCCCCTTCTTGGAATATGCTTCATCCTTATTTCTGTCTCTTCTTGTTATTCAGCCTTTTTTCCCCTCTGTTGTGTCCAGTTCTTCATGACCCCATTTGGGGTTTTCTTGGCAGAGATACTGGAGGGGTTTGCCATTTCCTTCTCTGGCTCATTTTACACATGAGAAAACTGAGGCAAACGGGGTTAAGTGACTTGCCCAGGGTCACACAGTTAGGAAGTATCTGAGGCCAGATTTGAATTTATGAAGATGAGTCTTCCTGACTCCAGGTCCTGGTGCTCTGGGCACTATGGTATACACTAGCTGTCCCCTCTTAGTATCCCCAGCTCATAGCAAAGCTCAGCTCAGTGATAACGTCCTACATGAAGCTTTACCTGAAACCCCAGCTGCTTACAACCTTTTCCCATAAAGTTACTCTGACTTCATTCTGCATAAATGCTGCATTGACTTCATCTATGGATAATTTGCTTCCACTTAGTAGAATGGAAACTCATTGGCTTGGGCTTGTTTCATTTTTGCTTTTCTTTTCTCAGGGCATAACAAAGTACCTGGAGTATAGAAGGTGCTCCCCGGATTGACAATCTGTGACCCATGGGCAAGCTGTTTAGCCCAGCTAAATCTCAGTTTCATCATTTGGAAAGTGTGGACAAGAATATATAATTGTACCACACAGCAGCAGCGAGAGGTTGAAAGAAAATAAAGGGAGCAGGGTGAGTTTAAATTATCATGCAAATATTATTTTTATTGTTTAATTATTGGCACATGTTAGGCAGAAAATTCTTGAGTTCCACTCTCCCAGCTATTAAAAGCATAATTCAGAGAGCAATGGGCAGCTATGTAAGGGAGGAGTAAACTGTATGAGTGTATGGAGGTGTGGCCTGGGCCTCAGTCGGTGTATGTGTGTGTCTGCACGCTTTTGTGTGTATGGGTTTAGTTCTACATGTGTGAGTGCTTGCACACATTGGGGGAGGGGCGAGTCACCCTAGAACAAAACCCTCAGAATGAACTTGACTTCAAAATCACAAAATACTTTATTCCAAGCAAGTAAAAAAGGCATTAATTTAGCCCCAAAAGCAGTCATCATACAAGTGACCCATCATCAAAGGCTTTTGTAAAGGGTGTAAGAAAGAGGCCCCCGTACTATTTTAATTTTATTTGCATTCATAGAAAAGTCCGTCTTCCCTTGGAGAGAAGCATGGTGTTTTATTGTTTTTAAGAATGGAGTTTGCAAAAGCAGACGGAATGGCATCTTTTCAATGGAGAGGCAGATTGAAAACAGAAACACTAAAGGCACTAAACGCACTCAGTCACATTCCTCTCAATAAACAGAACTCCCAACGAGAACCGGAATGTTCGTTCGGAGGTAAATCTATTGTTTGTGGTTGTTGGCACCTTGAAAGCCAAAGATTCCAAGCTGAGAATGGAACAATTGTGTCTGAAATTTAAGTGAAAGAGATAATAAGGAAACCATTCCAACGCATCCCCCAACCCCCCATGTCCATGTTTCCATAGAGACAATCACTTTCCTTTTCTGCTTCCAAATCTATCTTTGTCGATCAATATTTTATGGTAATTGTTTCCATGGTAATTTCAGCTCATCTACTTTTCTACTGGTGGGGGGGAAAGGAGTTGAAATTTCCTCCACCTAAAAGGCAATGAGGCAGAGACCATGAAAAGAGTAGGGGATGTGAAGTCAATAGGACCTCAGTTTAAATTCACATTTCACTACTCATTACTTATGTTACCTCGGGCACAATGTTAAATATCTCTGGGTTTTAGTGTCCTCGTCTTTAAAATGAGGAGTAAGACTAGAGGACTCCTTATAGCCTGTTCTTTCTTGAAAATGTGTGGCCTGGGGTAGCTAGGTGGCACAGTGAATAGAGCACTGGCCCTGGAGTTGGGAGGACCTGAACTCAAATCCGACCTCAGACACTTAACACTTACTAGCCATGTGACCTTGAGCAAGTCACTTAAGTCCAATTGCCTTGCCTTCCCCCTGAAGGAAGGAAGGAAGGAAGGAAGAAAGAAAGAAAGAAAGAAGAAAGGAAGACAAACAGAAAGAAAGAAAGAAAGAAAGAAAGAAAGAAAGAAAGAAAAAAAAGAAAATTGTTGTCCTACAATCTTGAGCAATTAATTTTAATTTCCATGTGCCTCAGTTTCCTTATCAGTAAAATCTAGCTTGCCTCAGACATTCTAAATGTATGATGGCAAAAATGTGTCTCGACATATAAAATCACATTAGCCGATACTTGGAATAAATCATTTTAAGACGGATGAACCATTTCTAGTACTATCTCATTACCTTTCATCTATCATTCTCTTTCTCAAAACATTTTGCCCCACCCCCTTTTAAAGGAAAGTATGTTCCCTATTGATTGAATTCATCCTTCCACACATCAAAGCCTTCCTCCTTTCATGAAGCTTCCTGGACTTTCCATACTAAGTGGAATACTCACACCTCTTCGCTTCTTGGAAAATCTAGACAGATGAAATGTAACAGGGGAAAAGTAAAATCTGTAATGATTCAAAAGAACCCTTTCCCAAGCCAGGTTAGTGAAAGTATGGTCTGACCGTAGTTTGTGAGAAAAGAATCTCTGACTTTGAGGGGAAGCCAAACTTCATTATGAATTAATGATGTGAAATGGCAGCCATAAAAACTAATTTGATGATAAGCAGCATTAAGTGGGGCTGTAGGGCTCAGGGATGAGATAAACCCACCACATTCTGCCCCAGACAGACTATATATGCAGCATTGTGTTCAATTGGGGCACCATATTTCAGGAAAGACATTGACATGAACAAGTATATAGCAGAGAGAATCCAGGATGGTTAAAGACTTAGAAGACAACATATATGATAAGTCATATGGGCACTGGAGAAATGTGACTAGAGGAAGAAAAAGCTTAGAAGGGACATGAGATATATCACCAATATTTGAAAAAGTATCATGTTAAAATTTTGTTCTACTCGGTGCTGGAAGACAGGACTAGAACCAGTGAGTAGAAGAGACAGAGGCATATTTAGGTTCAATAGAAGGAGAAACTTCCTACTAATGAGACTGGTCCAAGACCGGAAAGGACTGCCTTGGGATGAGAACGAATTCTGCCTTTACAAGGGGGATTCTCCCCTTATAAAACAAAACCTTAAATAGCTTAACACTGCACTAAGACTTTTGGAACATCCTGTATGTGTTTGTTTGTATGTATGTATGCATGCATGCATTCATGTATGTAGGTATGCATGCATGTCTGCATGTGCATGTATACAGGTGCACATATGTGTATGTATGTACATATTTGTGTAGTGAGGAAATGAAATCAAGAGTTAGTCACATAATAGCTAGCAGTTGAATAGCACTTTAATGTTTGAAAAAGTACTTCCTAATACGTTATCTCATTTGGTTCTCAGAACAGCCCAGTGAGATGCTATTATGACTCTATTTTACAGAGGAGGAAACTGAGTCCAAGGAAGATGAAGGGACTTCTCATGTTTATACATCCAGTAAAAATTGCTGTTCAGTTGTTTCAGTCATGTCTGATTCTTCATGACCCCATTTGAGGTTTCTTGACAAAGATACTAGAGTGGTTTGCCATTTCCTTCTCCAGATCATTTTACAGATAAGGAAACTGAGGCAAACAGTCCTCTAATCCTAGATTTACCCAGGGGTAACCCAGCTAGGAAGTGTCTGAAACCAGATTTGAACTCATTAAGATGAGTCTTCCTGACTCCAAACCTGGCGCTCTGTCCAATATGGGCCACCTAGCTGCCCTATGAGAGGTAGGGTTTGAATTCAGATCTTTCTCACTCCAAGTCCAGTCCACTAATGACTGAGCCACCTAGCCTAGTTATGACTCTGCTAGCTTCATTCAGTCTGGCTATACTGTAACAGGAAGCCCTAAGGGCCAGGACCATGGATGGTCATTCAGTAACTGTTAGTACCAGGGCTTCCTCTCTCACTATCCTTCCAGAGGGTTCATTGGTGAGAGGTCAAGTCAACATAAAGCTTAAATATATTCATGATGAAGAACCATCAGATTATCTCATTGTCCTGCCTGGAGTCAAAACAAAAGAATCAGGAAGAATTCTCCATTTGATATTCATGCCACAACATCTCATTTTTGTTTTGTCCCTGAAAATAGCAGCAAAGCTTCCAAAGAGCCGTGCCAGTGTAAGGGTAGAGGAATTCACAGCTCATCCTGCTCCCTGGAAAGGAAAAAAAATGATGGATTGCCTTGACCAAAGATGAAACAGATGCTCATCTGAAATCACATCATTTTAGCCCAGAAAACAAACCTATCTTGTGGCAGTAGCATTCCACTCAGCATCTCCTAAGGAATTCATGCAAGCACCTAGAATTTTGCTTTTGCTCTGACCTAATTCTGAGGAGCTGCTGCTGCTGCACAAGGCATTTTTGCAAATCCTGGTTTCAGGGCAATGTGGGTAAATTCTGAAGTGAAATCAGTTCTGTTTATTCAACAAAAATGTTGCTAATTATTTTTTCTCTGTTGGAAATTACCTTTTTTTCTTCCCCCAGTGCACTTAGAAAAATACCCAATTCATTCCTTCGATAGAAGGAGGCTTCAGGGTAGAGTTTCTTTTTCCAACACAATCACTGCCAGAAAAGCAAATTTCAATGATTTTATAAACACATGATAAGAATGAATTAAATTAAAAAGAAAATTATGAAAGAATAGTGTTGGTACTATTGATACAAATGGCTTACAATGAGGCATCTAATGCTATCTGTACTTGTAAAACCCCTAAAGAATTAGGCAATTTAATTCATTTGAGTTTCACAGATTCATTAAACACCTACTATGACAGGCCCTGTTGTAGACGTTAGGAATCACAAGACCAAAAAGCAAAGGAACAGTCCTTGCCCTTGAGAGACTGAAATTCTACATGATTTAAGTACCTTTTTTTAAATAAGTTTTTCATTTGTCAAAGTCAAAATATGACCAATAGCACCTTTTCCTCTGATCCCCTGGATAACTGGTGATTGATGACTACTTCCATAGCATCCCCTATCTCAAGGCCACTCCCTAGGAGCAGCACAAGGACATGACCATGCAGGGATACATAAAGGAGTTATGGTCTTCGCAAAATGTGAAACATCTGGTCAGGGCTGCTCTGTAAGAACTGTGTAGAATCTATGCCCTATAATCTAAGTCACTGGAATGTAAACACCATGAGAACAGGAGCTATTTTTCCTTTGCTTTTTGTCCCTAGTGCCCACCATACCACTTGGACCATAGTAATTGGTTAACTAATATTTGCTGATTGAACAATCTTAGAGAGTTGCTTGAAACACAGGTCAAGTGAATTGACCAGGGTCATACGACTATTAAGTGTTGGTAGGATTTTTGACGCTTAGTCGAGTAGTCTATTGCCTATATTGTACTACCCACTGCCTATTAGTAGTAGCCTCGACTAACTTGTTGTAGAGTCTGTCTCATTTTTTCAAATGGGAAGACTGAGGCTGAGAAAGAAAAAATGATTTGCCCAATGATACAGCTAGGCTTAGCCAAGATCTAAACTCAGAGCTCCTGGACTCCAAAGCCTGTTCTTTATCCACTCTGCCACCTATATAAGAAATCTTTCTTTGTCTAAGATTTGACTGTTAATATTTCTCGCTTTGGGGGAATACCAGTAATAAGAACTAGCATTTTTATAGCCGTTC
The DNA here is from genome assembly GCA_028646575.1 of Pseudocheirus occidentalis. Classification (NCBI taxonomy): domain Eukaryota; kingdom Metazoa; phylum Chordata; class Mammalia; order Diprotodontia; family Pseudocheiridae; genus Pseudocheirus; species Pseudocheirus occidentalis. The sequence continues at coordinate 9,705,886 of CM053593.1, read as the reverse complement.
AATGTTGTGAAGCCCTTCATACATGTTCTTTCATTTAACCCTTGCAATCACCCTGTGAGGGAGGTGCTATTCTTATTCTCATCTTCAGTGGAGGAAACTGAGGCTGGGTGGCTAAGTCATTAGCCTAGCGTCACATATCTTGTGAGGGTCTAAGGCAAAATTTGAACTCAGGTCTTCCTGACTCCAACCCCCATTGCCTGAACCAATGTACTACCCAGCAGTTCATTCAAAGATTGCATCAAGCCCTGTGTCTTATATAAGGACCTTCTTGTCTTGTGCAAAGGAGAAACTGGATGACCATTTGCTAAAATGATTTGGATTCAAGTGTTTCACAGAATCACATTCAGAACTAGAAGCAATTTGGTCCAACCTATTGTTGAGCAAGAATTCAGCACAACATGATGCCAGACAAGTGGGCATCCAACTGAAAATCATTGGAGAGAAAGGCCTCCTCATCTTCTGAGACTTCTCATTCTACTTTTAGACGGCTCAAATCACTAGGAGGTTTTGCCCTAAATTAAGCTGAAGTCTACCTTTTTGTAAATTCTGCTCCCCCTTGCCAGTGGTCTGCAAATTCGAGCTGTACCATAACATGCCAGGTACATGGAGAGGGGCTAGTTAAGTTAGGTTTTGTTCAGGTTAGGAATTGCCCTCTGGTGTCTGAGGTTCCTTTCCATTCTGATACCTTGGGATGCAGATCTGTCTCATACCTTTGCTAGGCATACCTGGGGTCACAGGTTCATAAAAACTGGGCTAGTAAGAAAATTTCAGGAAGGAGGAAATTTTTTGCTTTCCTGGTGCACTAAAATTGCCTCCAGATCTCAAGGGAAAAATACTGCCAGGCTTAATAGCTGATTCAACTTTGGGTGACTCGGTGGCCCGTGGTTAATTTTGACCTTTTCCAACCCTCATTACAATGTTCAGTATGCAGCGTACAAGCTAAATAAAGAAGATACTCCTAATCATTTTAGAAGGTTCACCAGGATACAGAGTGTCTGTCCCAAGGCAGATGACTTCCTGAAAGAGTTCCTCCAACAAAATGACAAAATGAGATCTGCGTCAGACAATGACTTCAGACTTGGACTGTGAGAAGCCATTTGTTCTGAGATTGTTGAGCAATTGGCTTTCTTGAGATTCACCAGAGAAGAGCTCACGCAAGGAAATAAGGCATTCCTTGACACAAACTTGTCTTACATTCCCTCAGTTCGGACCTGGGGGTGCTTACCTGGGAGAAGGGCAAACTTAGAGGAGCACACTAGCTGTCCCTGAATATTTAAAAGGATTCCAGGTGAAACAGAAAGTTAATGTCGTGTGTCTGGCCTCATGTGAAGAACTAGGAGTCGGTCAATAAACATTTTTTCAACTCCTGCTATGTGCCAGGCATTGGGTTAGTTCTGAAGATACAAAAACAGGCAAATGGCAATCTCTGCTCTCGAGGTGCTCAGTCTAATGGGGGAGGCAACCTGAAAACAACCACATAAGTACAAACAAACTATATAGAGCACAAATTGCAAAGAGTCAACACAGAGAAAGCACTAGTGTTAAGGGGAACAGAGAATGTGTCCCACAGAAGGTGAGATTTTAGCTAGAATTTGAAGGGGGCCATGGAAGTCAGGAGGCAAAGATGAAGCAGAAAAGTATTCCAGGCATGGGGAACAGCCAGCAGAGATGTTTACATCAGGAAGATAAATGGAGGGAGGTCACTGTCAATGAATCCCAGAATGGGACTGGGTGGGGTAAGAAGCCTGGAGAAGAAAGAAGCCTGGCTACCAGAAATAAGCAGCTGATATTCCCTCTGTACCCCAGCCCTGCTAAGAACTGAGCTATGTTCAGTTCTGGCTGCCACATTCAAGGATGCAGAATGTTTAGAAAGGGGGAACCAAAACGGTGAAGGGTATTCATGGGAATTGGGAAACAACACTAGATCTAGAATTAGATTTATTGGGTTCAGGTTCCTCTTCCACGACCTAGTCCATGTGTGACCTTTGGCAAGTCAGTGAAATTCAGCGGATCCCAATTTCCTCATTTGTAAAATGATGGGGTTGGACTAGATGACCTCTAAGGGGCTGTACAGCACTAATCTCCGATCCTCTGACCCAATGATCCTGACGTCATGTTATATAAGTATTGGTAGAAGAACTTGGGATGTTAGGGACGGGAGGGAATAAGCATTTACACAGCATCTACTGTGTACCCAGCCCCCCACTAAGAGCTCTTAAGATATTACCTTACTTGATCTTCACAACAAGGCTGTGAGTTAGATATGGTTTTGTGGCTGAAAAAACGGAGGCAGATAGGGGTTAAAGTGACTTGCCCAGAGTCACACAGACAGAAGGATCTGAGATTAGATTTGAGCTCAGGTCTTCCTGACTCCTGGTCCAGCACTCTGTCCACTGGCCCGGGTAACTGTGGGGTGGAGGGACAGGAGAAAGCTTCCATGACAGCTGTCTTCATGAGCCTGAAGGATGTAATGTAGAAGAACTTGACTTGGTGTGTTTGGATGCAGAGGGTAGTTTCCCCATCACAAAAGGGTTTCATACAAATGTTGGGTATGGAGGCTCTTCCTGGTACAGATTAGATTTAATATGTGAGGTTACCTCAAGACTGATATTTTGAGAATTTTCAATGAGAGCAAGTCAGTATTTTAACTTCTTATATAAGAAAAATTCACTTTAAAAATGTTTATACTAAGAAAATCGCAAAGTGAGGGTGAGGTAGGACAGCTGGGTAGAGTGATCCATTAGTATTCCAGGGATATCAGCAGAAAGTAAAGATGGCTATTATGGGAGGACAAATACAAGAGTTGCATAAGATAAGTGGACACTAAGATGGGTTGCAGTAGCTTGGAGGGTATGTCTAAAATGATGAGATCATAGATCCCTTTAATTATTTGAGTCCTAGTGTCACAAACTGGGAAAGTAACATGTATACCACATCTCTGCCTTTAAACAAAGCATTTAATAAATTATCTTATGATAGAGACCTTGGCAGAAACCAAAGGAGGTTGGAGAATATGTAACTTGTTGAACTATAACTAAGAAAAAGTTGATTAACAAATTTATGGGTAAATGAAGGGAATAAACATCTACTATGTGTCAGGCTCTGTGACACTGATTTGATCCTCACAGCAACCCTGGGCAGTTGGTTCTAATATGATCTCAATTTTACTGATGGGCAAACTGAAAGAGACAGGGGTTACATGATTTGCCCAGGACCACACAGCTAATATCTGAGGTAAGATCTGAACTCAGGCCTTCCTGACTGTAGGTTTTATATTCTATCCACTGTACCATCTAGCTGCCCTTATGGGAGATTTCAGTGTTATAGGATTTCAGAGATTTAATGGATCAGAAGAATCATTGATAGTTAATATAGTGGGATTCTGGTATTTGCCCAGTACTTAGTCAAAGGTTCATAGAAATTAGTGATTTAAAAAAATGTTAATTGATATAGTTAATTTTTCCTCAGCTACACTTTCTCTGAACTCCTCCAAGAAATTTACTTTTTTATAAGAAAAACAAAACATTATTTTTGAAGAGCAAGAAGAAAATATAAATCAGCACATTGAAAAAAAACCTGACATAGCACAAAATATTCTACATCCATGGGATATAGAATTGCCACCTTGGCATGAGGGAGTGGTCTCATCTCATGTCACTTCCTTGGGTACAAGATGACTCTTTGTAACTTTGAAACATCCAATTCCTACCAGTATGTGAAGTTGTTGTTGTTTTTTTTTAATTTATATTGTAGCCATTGTGTGAGCTGTATTCCTGGTTTTACTTACTTTATTCTATATCAAAGCAAACAATTTTTCATTCAAGATACACACATATGTATATATAGACGTGTGTGGATATACATACCAACATACATAAATATATGTGCATATGTATGTTTATATATGTATAACTATATATATAATATCTATTTACACACAAAATGAACAGAAATATATGACTAAAAGTCATTCCCCAAAAGATAAATGATCAGAAGATATGAATAAAAATTCTTGAAAGATGAATTATACATTATTTAAAAGATCATATGAAAGAATGCTCCAAATAAGTTTTAATACAATATGAAAATCAAAGTAACCCTGACATTTCACCTCACATCCAGCAAATTGCCAAAGATGATAAAACCTCCAAATCATCAATGTTATTATGATTATACAAAGACAGACATAATAATGCATTATTGGGATATCATCCTTCTCCCATTTCCTCGGGCTAACTACTTAGGACTCATTCTACATGCCTCACTCTCTTTCTTATTCTTCCCCCATATCTAGTCTATTGTCAAAGCCTATTTATTTCACTTCTGTAACATTTCTTGTAGATTTCACCCCCACTTTGAAACATCTCTTGTAGATTTCACCCCCCTTTGCAATATCTTTTATAGATTTCACCCCTTTTCAACATCTCTTATAGATTTCACCCCCACTTGCTACATATCTTGTAGATTTCACCTCTGCATCATCTCTTGATTTTCTTCTGATACTGCCTTCTCATTGGTGTAGACCCTCACCACCTCACACCTGGATTATTGCAACAGCTGCTGGGAGTTCTGCCTGCCTCAAGTCCTTCCCCAATCCAGTCCATCCTCCCTGCAGCCTCCAAAGTAATTTTCCTGAAGTGCATATTATATAATTACTCCTATCTACTCAATAAATTCCAGTGGCTCTATCACTTACAGGATCAAATAAATGTCTTCTGTTTGGCATTCAAAGTCCGTCATCAGTCAACCCCTTCCTTTGTTTCTAGTCTTTTTAAACCCTTCCGCTTATCCTGTGGTCCAATGAGACTGGCCTCCTCAAAACAAAACAATCCATCTCTCAGTTCCAAGCAGTTTCACTAACTTTCATTCGAGGTTCTCTTGCCTTGAATATTCTCCCTCTTCCTCTCCATCTCCTAGCTTTCCTGGCTTCTCTTAAACACCAATTAAAATTCTACCTTCTACAAGACTTTTACAATAGCTCTTAATCCTAATACCTTTCCTCTCTTAATTATTTCCTATTTATCCTTTCTATAGCTTGTTTGTACATATTTGCTGGCTTGTTACTCATCTCCCATTAGATTGTAAGGTTCTTGAGGACAGGGACTGTCTTTCGCCTCTTGTTATATCCTCAGCACTTAGCACATAGTTGGCATTTTAATTAACGCTTGTTCACTGACTTTCCACTATGGAAAACAATGTGAAACTCTGTAAAGAATGGGAATAAAATGTACATCGCCTTTGACCAAGATGTTCCACTACTTTGTAGATATCCTGAAAAGATTACTGATAAAAAAGAAAAGTCTGATATATATCAACATATTTATAGCAATACCTTGTATATGAGTGGTAACAAAAAACTGGAAACAAAGCTGATTAATATGGATTAGAAAATACCTAAATAAATTGTGGCACATGGATGCAATGGAAGAAAAGAGGCCTTTTGTTAGTTTTCTTTTGTTCTGTTCTTTGTAGAATAAAACAATCTTTTTCAGAGCCAGAAAGGACATCAGAGGCTGTCTAGTCCCATCCCCTTATCTTATAGATGATAAACTGGGGCCCAGAGAGGAGAAGGAAGTTACCCAAAGCCCCACATGTAGTGCCAAAGCCGGGACTGGAAGATAAGTGGAAGATAAGTCCCCTAAGTCCAAATTCAGAACAGTTTCTAAGGAATTGGAATACTGGAGCCAAGAAAGGAAGTGATGTCTCTAAAGTCATCTGAAGAATAAGTGACTGAGTGAGAGCTCTCTCTCTCTCTCCCTCTCTCTCTCTCTCTCTCTCTCTCTCTCTCTCTCTCTCTCACACACACACACACACACACACGTGTTGTGATAAAATAGTTGGTTTCAATGGGACCTTTGTGGACTTCCTGTATATGAGATCTATGCAAAACAGTGGAGTCTCTAATCAAAATGGATGGATATTTTAATCACTTTCTTTACATAGTTGTAAGCCTCAGGGTCTCTGGATTTATCTGTTTCAACATTTTTTTTTTGCAAATGAAAGATGAAAATATTAATGGCAGTCTGATTAGATTCTCCATTGAGATCAAGCAGAGAAGCACTACCAGGGAAGACAGGCACAGGATTCTAGCAGATCTCAACAGAATGGAACACTGGCCCTTGGAGACCAGATAGGATTTAAAAGGCTAAATGTAAAGTCCTATGCTTTGGTTCAGAAAATCAATAGCAAGAATGGAGGAGATGCCATTTAACAGGAAATCTTCAGAGACATGCTTTCACTCTAAGTGCAGAATGAATCAACAATCTATTTTTGCTACCGGAAAAATGACTGGAACATTAGCGTGTAGACAACAAAGGAGATCCAAGCTCCATACTATGTTGCTTTGGCAGATGGAAGATAGATTGATGACATGATCTTCTTGGCTCCAGTGGGCAGAGATATATGGATGTTACAGGAAAGATAATTTCAGTTACTCACAAGGAAGAACTTCCTCATAATTAGAACTGCCCCAAGATGGAGTGGGCAACCAGGTAGAGTTAGTGAGGTGTCTGTTAATAGATCCTCAACGAAGGTTAAATGGCTATCTTCTAACAACATTGCACGAAAAATTCATTGACTGGATACTAGGTTTCACAACTCCAAGGTTCCATCCAGCACTAAGGTTCTGTCACTTACCTGCAAGTCTTCCATCTAGGAGTTAAATTTTATAAGAAAATTATCCTGGCCATAAATGAAACAAAATGGATGTGTCCACACTGAGAAATAATTTCATTCTTTATTTTCAAGAACTGTATATTCTCTCCTATTTGGGTTTCCATGACAATAGACTCTGCTGCTTCTCCTTAACCTATCTGATTGCTCCTTCACAGTCTCCTTTACTGAATCACCTCTGCATTCTTACCATTATATATAAGCTATTCAATCAGATAAATGCTCAGGCCTCTACCAAATTCAAAGGTTTGTGGATTTATGGAAGAAAAGGCTCATAATAGATGGGTCATTTAAGCATAGCCACAGCAAGAAAACATGGTCAACAGAGTCAATGGAGTGATGGTTTTGAAGTCAAGACCTCTAATACACACTAGTCACGTGATCTTAGATGAGTCAATTAATTTTTATGGTACCAGGCAACTCTCTAAGACTATATGTTGCAAGTAAGTACTAATCTGGTTTGGCAGAGGGATTTTCCCACTTGGTATTCCCTATACCAATGAAATCACAGGTTCAATACCAAAAACCAACTAATCAACCAACCAAATCCCAAATTATGGTTTTCTCAGAAATACTCTCTTACTGTCCTAAGATGTTGTGGCAAAGAAGGGGTATACAATGGGCACAGGGCACAGGGCACAGTCTTCCAACACATTGGAAGAACACAAAGAAAACAAACAGGGCTACTTGATTGTAATATATGGGGAACCAGCTAACCTAAGCAACATTTTCTCTAATTCATCAAGGCAGATTGATCCAAGTCTGACTCTGCCTGCAGCCTAGAAGTATTAGAACAACTTATGAGAGACCAGAACCATTCCCTAGGGTACTTTTTAAAACTAAATTTTATTGGATCTAAAGCTTGAAAGGACATTAGAAGCCATCAAATCTACATTTTACAAAGGGGTTTAATAGACCCAGAGAGATGAGTGACTTGTTCAGATAACACAGACAGGAAGTACTGGAAATGGGATTCCAACCCTGACTCCAACTCTGACAGTGTTTCAATACCACAATGCCTCTCCTTGCACATGGAAGGAGTCTGGTAATATTTCATTCAAATTTAAGTGCATAAAATACTTTCTGCTTCTACCACTAAGTAGCCAAGTCAGCTCTATGTCTCATTTTCCTCATTTATAAAATGACCAGATGATCTCAAATTCTCCTTCCAGATCTAAAATTGTAAGATACTGCACAAGAAAAGAAATCTAACAAGAGGGGTGCAGAGCTTCCAAAGGGAGATGTTGCTGCTGGGGAAGATGTATAAAGGCAGGGATACTTTTTCTTTCCCACTGGCCCCTTAATGAACCTCGGATAAAATGTGAACTCTTCTATGATCTGGCGCCTTCTTCCCTTTCTAAAGTTACCTCACATAGTTCCCCTTTGTAGAATCGTGATTTAATTCAGTTTGATGAATATTGATTAAGAGCTTAAGAATTCTAATTGAGAGGAAGTGTGGAATAGTAGGAAGTATGTGGGTTTTAAAGTAAGAAGATATGGGTTAAATATGAGTTCTGGAACTCATTGCTTCTGTGACGTTGGACGAGTCACGATCTCTGGTTTTCCTGTCCTTATCCTTAGTAAATCATTATTCTCACTAAAAGGAGACACTTAGACTCATTGACCTCTGAGATCTCATCCAAATAAATCTATGAGCCTATTCTCTACCAAGTTCAAGTTATGGGGATAAAAAGACAAGCAACAAATATTCAGTTCCCTCAATGAGAGAGAACATGCAGCTGGGACCTAACAGAACTGGATGGAAACAATAGATAAGAAATCATAAAATAGATATGATACCATTTCAGAAAGGAAGCACTAATAACTAAGGGAAATAAGAAAACCCTCTTGAAGGGTTCTGAAAAGAATGAGTGAACTTGCTTATCATTTTCCTTGCTTAAATTCCTTTAGTCTAATCTCTATCAATCAACTGATGAATCAATAAACATTTATTAAGCAACTACAAAGTACCAGACACTGTGCTAAAAGCTAGGGATACAAAAAGAGGCAAAAGACATTTACTACCTCCAAGGAGCTTACAATCTAATCTAATAATAATGAAATGTGGGTTCATCCACTGCCATATCTTTTTACATCTTTGAGATTGCTTTTGTTTGTTCCAATTCAAACGAGCATTTATCAAGCATATGTTGTTGCCCAAATACAGTGTATAGTTGGATAGTGTACAGTATACAAAAATCAAGGGGGAAACATTTCCTCCCTTCAAGGTGCTTACAGAACTCAGTTTTTTATAACTTCATAGGCAGGAAACATACGAAGGCATTGTTGAAACCAGGAGGTGGGGAAGTGGTCAGTGGGGAAGCACTGGTTAACAGATGTTTTAATCCTGAAGTCCATGGCAGTGCCCACAGCTCTAATTAGCAATGTATTTCCTGTGAATGTGGCTGAGCAGGGGAAGTACTTTATGTTTTCCTTCTCATTCAAAAAGGTCTTTTCTGAATGAAGAGGTCCCACCCTAATTCCAACATTAATGGCTATACCTTTAAGAGGGGCAAAAAAGAGGATACACTGACTCCAAACTCTGATAGTCAACACTTTGAAATATGGTAATTCACTCCACTGTCATCAGGAATGAATGACTTGAATACTATAATATAAATATGTAGTATTTTGTACAGTAATAGGACAAAGCAACCTCTTTGTTACAACATTGTGAAAATATATTTTTAGGGGCAGAGCCAAGATGGCAGAGTAAAAGCAAGAACTTGCTTGAGTTCCCACTCCAACCACCTTCAATAACTGTAAAAAATGAGTCTAAACAAAATTTACAGCTACAAAACCCACAAAGTGATAGAGAGAAACAAATCTCCCTCTGAAGGCATCCTAGCAGGATGATGATAGGAAGGATCTATTACACTGAAGTGAGAGCGGAGTGCAATCCCTGATGAGCTGCACTGGCCCAGATTCATAGCATAGACCGACTGTAAGCACACCTCAGGAAACTGATTTACTGGCAGTTGTGGTGGTTTCCAGACTTCTCAGTCCATTAATGCCTAAGAGAAAGTGAAAGGTCAGTGGGGAACTCTATTGGAACTGGGTGAGAGAGGAGCATGGTTCGGTCCTGCCCCCGGGGTAGTGGAGGTGGCAGTGGCAGCTGCAGTTACTTCCATGTGGCTTCACCCTGAGCTCCAGGCCTACAGATCAGAGGGACCAAGTGACCATTGAGAGGGTAATTGCTCCTGGTTTGATCTGCTGGGATCTAGGTTGTAGTCTTGGGTGGTGGTCCTGGGGTGAGGAAAACTAGCATGGAAGAGCTTATGGTGACTGTAGAGAGGGTGTCCCCCTCACAATTCTAAGGTAGTTGCCTGGAAGAAGCTCTGACAATAACTGTGCAAACCCCCAGAAATTTGAGACACAACACTTTCCACTCTGGAGGAATAGTTCTACCATGGCAAAGAGCTCAGAAATCAAGTAATTGACTGGCAAGATGAGCAAACAAAGGAAGCAAAACCAAACTATATAATCATTTTTGGTGACAAAGATGATCAAAGCATAGAACCATAAGAAGACAGAAAAGGAAAAACTCCTGCATCAACAGCCTCCAAGAAAAATATGAATTGGTCACAGGTCACGGAGAAGCTCAAGAAGGATTTGGAGAGTCAAGTAGGAGAAGTAAAGGAAAAATTGGGAAGAGAAATGAGAATGGTGCAAGAAAATCATGAAAAGCAAGTCAACAGCCTGCTAAGAGAGACCCGAAATTACACTGAAGAAAATAACACCTTAAAAACTAGACTAACTCAAATGGTAAAAGAAGCCCAAAAAGGCAATGAGGAGAAGAATGTCTTAAAAAGCAGAATTGGCCAGATGGAAAAGTAATTTCAGAAACTCACTAAAGAAAATAATTCCTTCAAAATTAGATTGGAGCAAATAGAAGCTAATGACTTTATGAGAAATCAAGATACTCTAAAACAGCAAGGAAAATAAAAAAAAATAGAAGGCAATGAAATACCTCATTGAAGAAAAAAACAACAACAGCTACTGACCTGGAAAATAGATCCAAGAGAGATAACTTAAAAATTATTGGACTTCCTGAAAACCATGATAGAAAAAGAGCCTAGACACCATCTTTCAAGATATTATCAAGCAAAATTGCCCTGATTTTCTAGAACCAGAGGGCAAAATAGAAATTGAAAGAATTCACTGATTGCCTCTTGAAAAACATCTCCAAAACAAAAGTCCTAGGAATATTATGGCCAAATTTTATAGTTCCCTGGTCAAGGAGAAAATATTACAAGCATTCAGAGAGAAATAATTTGAGTACTGTGGAAAGACAATCAGGATAACAGAAGACCTAGCAGCTTCTACATTAAGGGATCAAAGTGCTTGGGATATGATATTTTGTAGGTTAAAGGGGCTAGGATTAAAACCAAGAATCACCTACCCAGCAAAACTGAGTATAATCAGGGAAAAATATGGATGTTCAATGAAATAGAGGACTTTTAAGAATTCTTGATGAAAAGAACAGAGCTGAACAGAAAATTTGACTTTCAAATACAGGAATCAAGAGAAGCACGAAAAGATAAACAGAAAAAAGAAATTATAAGGAACTTATCAAAGTTGAACTATTTACATTCCTACATGGAAAGACATTATTTGTAACTCATGAGATTTTTTTCAGTATGAGGATAGTTGAAGGGAACATATATGTATGTATATGTGGGCATATGTGAGTATATATATGTGTATTTGTACACACATATATACACACATTTACACACATATGTATACACACATATGTGTGTGATGTGTGTATGTATGTACATGTATACATAGACAGAGGGCACAGGATTAATTGAATATGAAGGGATGATATCTAAAAAATAAAATTAAGAGCTGTGAGAAGAGAAGGAGCTGGGAGGAGAAAAAGAGAGATAGAATAGGGTAAATTATCTCTTATAAAAGAGGCAAGGGAAAGCTGTTATAATGGAGGGGAAAAGCAGGAAGGTGAAAGGGAATGAGTGAACCTTATTCTCATTGGATTTGACTTAAGGAAGGAATAACATACACACTCAATTGGGTATCTTACCCTACAGTAAAGTAGGGGGAAGAGGATGAGAGGCGGGGGATGTTAGAAGGGAAGGCAGATTTGGGGAGAGGGAAGTTAGAAGCAAACATTTTTGAAAAGAGACAGGGTCAAAGGAGAAAATAGAATAAATGGGGGGTGGGATAGAATGGAGGGTAATATAGTTAGTCTTCCACAATATAACTGTTTTGGAAATGTTTTGTGTAACTCCCCATATACAACCTATATTGAATTGCTTGTCTTCTCACTGGGGGTGGATGAGGACAGAATAAGGGAGAGAATCTGTAACTCAAAGTTTTAAAAACAAATGTTTAAAAAATTGTTTTTTACATGTATTCAGGAAATAAGCTATATGGGCAATGGGGTATAGAAATCTATCTTGCCCCACAAGAAAGTAAGGGGGAGGAGGTGTGGGGGAGGATATAAGAGACATCAGATTGGGGGAAGGGATATTCAGTATGGTTGCCATCTTGAGGTGGGGAGTAGGGGAGAGACAGGGAGACAATTTGTCACTCAAAATCTTGTGGAAATGAATGTTGAAAGCAAAAAAAATAAATATTTTGAAAAAGAAAAATAATTTTTAGAGTAAGAAAAAAACCTTAAAAGTTGTTGACTCCAGCTTCCTACTCAGTGCAGAAATCTAGAGGCAGCTGGTGACTCAATGGATAGAGAACTGGCCCTGGAATCAGTAAGATCTGAGTTCAAATCCTAACTCAGATGCCTACTAGTTTTGTAACCCTAGACAAATTACTTTACCTCTGTTTGCCTCAGTTTCCTCTACTGTAAAACAGGATAATAATAATAATCAAACTGTTTCTTAAGATTATTTCAAGGATCAGATGAGATAATATGTGCCATAAATTGGTGATATATGGTAGGCAGTATATAAGTACTTATCTCCTGTCCCCTTTTCAAAAATAATGGATTTGGAGACAGCATCTGAATTCAAATCCCACCTTTACTGGATGAAAGTAAGCAAATTACTTTTCTCCATGCCTTTGTATCATGATTTATAAAGTGAGAGGGTTGAATTTTATGACCTATAAAGTTCATTCTGACTGTATCTGTGATCCAGTTTATAAAAGGAAGGGGCTAATATCAAAGGACATGTGAAAACAGTTCTCAAAAAATTGGAGACTACTAACAACCATATGAAAAAAAATCCAAATCCCTAAAAACAAGAGAGATGCAAATTAGAATGTCCCTGAGATTTCATCTTGTACCTAACACACTGGTAAAGAAAACTGAAGATAGGAGTAGTCAGTGTTGAAGGGGTTGTGGAAAGGCAGTGTCATTAACACATTGTTGGTGGAACTGTGAATTGGTCCAACTATTCTGGAAAATAATTTGGAATTGTTCAAAGAAAATGACTAAACTTTTCATACCCACTGATATGCAGAGAATTCACAGTTAGGTGAGTACTGCAGGGAATTCAAAGGTAAAAATAAAAGTTCCACATATACTGAAAAAGTTATCATATTATATTTTGTAGTGGTAAAGAACTGACAACAAAGCCAATGACCATCAACTGGGAATAGCTAAAGAAATTGTGAAATGTCTTCGTAATGGAATATTACTGTGAAATGTTGAAAATGATGAATACAGAGAATCATGGGAAGACTTATGCAAACTTAGGGAGAATGGAAAAGCAAGATGACTTGACTAAAATGATGCAAATGAAAAAAAAATTAACAGTAAAAGAACAGAAACTAAAGACTACTCACCTTAGGTAACCAAAGTTGATTCCAAAGATGGCAGATGATGAGGTACTTCCTCCCTTAAGATAGAAAGGAGGGACTGTAATGTGAAACACCAAAAATAATGCTAGGATTTTTGTTGGTGGTGCTGCGGACTTAGGTGACCACTTCTATTTAACTGTTCTTATTTCCCACTCTACTCCTTGGTGGAAGGCAGAGGTGTCAAACGTGCACCCATCTATCACATGTGGCCCATTACAGTTCCAGGAGTGTCAAACCAGATTTAAATATAATTGGTAAACTTGAACAAAACAAATAAAAATACAATAAAACATACAAATTTCATCTTCTAACTAAGTTAATATCAAGCCCATAGGGATCTTATGTGGGGATGAGTGGCCCCCATTTCTATTCACATTTGATACCACTATTGTAAAGGATAGCTCTCTGGGGGGAGATGTTCTGGAAAATGGAAAGAACACAAAACCAAAATATAGCAATAAAATGTATTTAAGTGGAAAGACTTGATGAGATAGCTGCAAAAGTCCTTTCAACTCTTTAATTTTCTGAACTCCTTCCAGATGGACACAGATCTATCAATCAACACTTTGTAGTGATGGTTCCACAAGCTATGGATTCACTTTAGTATAACCAGCCTCTGTTTTGAGTTCTTTCCACAAGGGTTCTGATCATGAGAGATGGTGTTAAATCCCCTAGGTAAGTGCAGATGTTCTGGGCTTGCAGCATATCTCTGATTTATTGGACTAGTAACCTTATCAAAATTGTATAAAGAGAGTTCTCTCTCATTATAAAATCGCAGACTTGGAAGGAACCTCGGAGCCAATTTAATATATCTTCAACTGAACAGGAGTCCTTTCTACAGTGAATCTGACAAGCACTCATCTGACCTTTGCCTGAAGACTTCCAGTGATGGGGAGCCTGTCTACCTTCCAGGGCAGTCCATTCCACTTTGACTCTCTGGAACTGTATCTTTATGTCAAGCCCAAAGCTGCCTCTTCAATTTCTACTCATTGTTTTCATTTCTGCTTTCTGGGATTAAACCAGAGAAATCATAGAATCATACATTTAAAAGTGGAAAGGGCCAGAGAAGGCTTCTCAGACAACTCCTTCATTATATATATGAGAAATCTGAGGCTCAAACAGGTTTAATTGACTTGTCTAAGATCTCTCTTCTCTCTCTCTCTCTCTCTCTCTCTCTCTATCTTTCCCTCTCTCTTTCTCTCTCTCCCTCTTTCTCTCCATCTCTGTCTTTATCTGTCTCTTTTTCTCTCTCTTTTTCACACACATACACACACACCCACACACACGCGCACACATCCTAGTGAGGGATTTGAATCTAGGACTGTCTAACTTCAAGATCATTACTCTCTCCCCCTTCTACATGAGAATCCTTTCAATATTTGAAAACAACTATAATCCTCTTTGACCTTTCTTCTCCGGCCTAAATAATTTGTTACAAACATTGTGAACTTAATCTCTGATCCTATAATGATCCTTGTGGGATAGTCACCCTCCCTCTGTTCGACTGTCTCCAAATCACCATTAATTTATGTGGATGCCTATTCTACTCTGACATAACCCATTTGTGTTGAATGTTCATTCCTCTCCTGAGCTAAAATTCGTTTTGTTCTAACTTCCATATGCTCATTTGAGTTCCTTCCTATGGACATGCATTGAACAAGTCCACAACCACTTTCACAGGGGAGTTAAGATATGTGAAATAAACAAGCATTTATTCAGCACTCACTATGTGTCAGATCCTATGCTGAAAAAACACATGAAGAAAACCATCATGTCTCTTCCAAGGTCAACATCTTTCAATCATTCCCCAAATAGCATGGTGAGTAATTCCTCAATCTCTTGGCTTACCCCCTACATTTTGTCTAAGTCTCTATCAAAAATGGCTCCCTGGCACAAACAGAACCTATAGAATCATGTCGGACTAGCATAGGATCATGATTTCTTGTGTTCTCAACTCCTTTCCCAGTAGACTGTAAGCTCCTTGAGGGCAAGGGCTGTTATACTTTTTGTCTCTTTATCTCCAGTACATTTCATGGTACCTGGTAAATAGAAGACATTTAATACTTGGTGACTGAGTTTGTCAGATGCAGCCAATAATGATGTTTCTTCTACTCCAATATTTACTGTCATGGTACAAAGGTAACCTTAAGTTCTTAAAGGTTATGCCAACAGATTACCTACCTAATGGGAAAGATTTCAACTGCAGGAATGAGGACAGACTCTACATCTGCCCTTCAAGGACCATCTCAGCTAAGTGTAGACAGAATCACGCCAGGCTGAGAAAGATGCTGCATTTTTTCCCCTTAAGAACAATGCTCAGAAAATGTCGAGTAGGTCACAGAGGGGAATAGATGCACAAAATTAAAAGCCAAATAGAGCCAGAGTTAAGACAAAGCACTTTCTTGGGCAGGGTAGGGTTATGCTCCCCAGTGTCTAGCACAGTGGCTGACTCCTAGTAGCCGTGTTCTACAGGTCTGTCTATGCTTCCTGATCTAATAATTAAATGGACGAGTGAATGTCATCTGCATCTCAATAGCTTTCTGCCTAAATTACAAATTAAACAAATGAATGAATTCTATCTACAATTCTATTTGTCTATTGGTTGATTAACCGCATGATCATTATCAATGTCAGTGGAGGGAGACACCCATACACAAAATTGCAGCTCCCCAAACTTGCAAAGCAAGATGGTGCTAACATTTTTTAGCCAAAAGCATTCACATCAATGGAGAACATGAAAATGGTGGTCGCCTAAAGCCACCCGATCTTTTTTTTTTTTTTTTTTTACTTAAGTCATAGCTGAATCACCATCCTATCCATTTATTGAGAGCCAAGGAGATTTAGTGAAGTCTTGGCACTTATTGATCTGTAAAAAGCTAAGTTTGCAGGAAAGTTTAGTCAATTACATTAGAGTCATCTACTGTCAATAGCATTCAATGGCCCTGTTGGAATGTCGTCCTTGGCTGAGAAAGAGGCACTTTCTGAGAGCAGCTTCCATAAATTGCACTGGAAAGTGGATCTGGATGATAAGGGATTGCATTTTGTTAAGAAAACCAGAGTGGTGGCTCCTTTTTTCTTTTTGCCAAGATTTTTCTGTGCTTGGGGTTATTTGTTTGGCAAACCAATTAGCTGTTTTTCCTTGCCTCCTCCTGTGGGGCTTCTATCATGCAGGGCTGGAGATTCCATGAAAATAGTCTGAAATATTCCAATCTTTGCATACCAAATGAATGTGCAGACTGGGGCACTGAGCAGAGATACCATTTAGGGAAGTGTGCTCTTCCCTCCAAATATGTGCAAACTTCAAAATTAGCTCAGTGTGAACTTTACTAATGAGCCCCTCACCCCCTGGAGAAAATGAAGAACTTTGGTAACAGATGTTTCCAGGCAGGGCAAGAGCTCTGGCAAATCTCTCATTCTGTTAACATGAAGCTAACGACTTTCTCCAGTGTACCATCCATTTGGAATGATGGCAGATGGACAGGTTGAAGCTATGCCAATGCAGGTGGTCTCTGGGCCTCAGTTGACTCATCTGGAAGATCCAAGGTTTCAACTAGATGATTTCTGAAGGAAATTATAGCACACAGCTTCTTTGATTTAACTACAGAAGAACAGAATTTGGAGTTCACAGTCCTGAGTTCATATCTGGACTCTGACACTGACTGCTGCCCTGAGCAAGTAAGTCACAACCTCTCCAGGTCTTAGTTTCCTCAACTGCAAAAAGAGGAGGTTGAGCCTCTAAAATCCCTTCCAATACAACCTGTGATCCTATGATCCTATGTGCTGAGCTACAGTCTTGTGTTGATCTAAGAGAGAATAATATTGTACTGATTAGGGTGAGAGGCACTTTGGTGGAGGTGGTAAAGCATTGGACTTGGAGGGGGAAAAGAATTAGGCTTGTGTCCTGCTTCTCACACTTGTTAACTGTTTGACTCTAGGCAAATTCTTCAAACTTTATGTGCTTCAGACAACTCCCTAACCTAGAGTTTGACTACAAAAACCTCCTGACCAGTTCAGCACACCA
Source organism: Pseudocheirus occidentalis (assembly GCA_028646575.1). NCBI lineage: Eukaryota > Metazoa > Chordata > Mammalia > Diprotodontia > Pseudocheiridae > Pseudocheirus > Pseudocheirus occidentalis. The sequence goes on along the minus strand of CM053593.1, from coordinate 9,688,410 downwards.
CCATCATGCCTTTGTCCATTTTGTCCATACTTTATCAACTTATCTTTGTATATAGTTTCTCCAGATAGATTATAAGTTCCTTGTGGGAAGGCTTTCTCTCTCCCTCTCTCTCTGTCTGTCTGTCTGTCTCTCTCCTTCCCTCCCTCCCTTCCTTATTCCCTTTCTCCTTCCCTCCCTCTCTCCCTTTCTTTTTCTTCCTTCCTTCCTTCCTTCCTTCCTTCCTTCCTTCCTTCCTTCCCTCCATCCTTCCCTTCTTCTTTGTTTCTTTTGGGGGTGGGGTGGGAAGAATATCTCACTTGATGATCTCATCAGCTCCCATGGGTTCAACTAACATTTCTTTCCAGATAATTTGCAGGTCTATATATCCAGTCACAATTATTCTCTTGAGTTACAGTCTCAGATCAGTAGCTTGGACATCTCACATTGGAAAGCTGGTAGACATTTCAAATTAAACATATCTATAACAGCCAAACTTGTTTTCTTTTACCTCAAATCTTCCTCCTTTTCCCCCATTTTCCTATTATTATTGAAGGTACCACTATCTTCTAAGACATCCAGACTAGCAACCTTGGTGCTGAGTATATGTATGTATATATACACACAAGTGTGTATCTATCTAGACACATATATGTAAATATTTATGTATAAAAATAGATATGTATATATGTAAGCATCCATAAATCTACAAAGTCCATACATACAAATACACACACACACACACACAAGGCAGTTAGGGAACAAAGACATTTTTAGAACAGCACAGTCAAGCCTAAGAAGCAGTCCTAGAAAGAACCTCAAAAAATGACATACTCCAAGGCCCTAATTTTTCAGAAAAGCAAACCAATGGGATTATCCCACCTTTGCCAATAGAGTAAACAGAAGATCCAGGGTTAGACCCTCATCTTCTACAAGAAAAAAGACCTGGGTCCACAACTTGCCTCTTTTACTTATAACATCTATGAGCCTGGACAAGTCACCTAATCTCCCTCGACCTCGGTTTTGTCATCTGTAAAATGGCTGGGTTAGAACTGATGACCCCCACAGTTCCTCTCAGATCTAGATCTCAGATTTGAGCTCAGGTCTCCTACCATACTTTCTGCATTTTGTTCGCTTCTTATCCAAGATGATAAAGGAATGTTTTCGAGAGTTGGGTAAAAGGACCCTAAATCCATTAACACCTGTGGAGGTCTCATTTGCATATAAATCCCTGACTTTGTTGGAGTTCATGGACATTCAAATAACTGGTTTCCATATCCGATTCTCCAAGAAATCACAGGGTTCATGCTCGGAATTCATTTGAGTCATCTCTGGGTGGAATCTACAATTCTAATCTTTGACCAGAGTAAAGGCTTTAATCACTCCTACCTCAGGAAAATACATCTTTCTCAATACTAGGTTTCTGCCGTCTTCAACTCCCATGATCTGTGGCAGTTCCTGAAAAAGATGTTCTGTCATTTCCTGACTCCCCACATTCAGAGGCAGCTGCCCTGGGTGCCAGGCACAGGACCCCTCTTCCTCCGTGTGCGTTAGAATCCCTGCCTTTCTCTTCCTCTGGTTACCCTGTTCTCTCCAGCTAAAAGCAGCCGGCATCTTCTCAAACAGTCCCTGAGTCCTTTGCCTGGACCTCTGTGTTGCCCCATCACTCCATCTCTAATCTGTCTCACTTTCATCTGAGTATATATTTTATGCCCCTACACAATACCCTGCAGGCTCCAGGAGGGCGGCAACTGTCTTATTTTAAAATTCTATTTTTCTTCCAGGACTTTATACATAGTAGATGCACGATAAATGCTTGTTGGCTTTAATCAAATTGAATTGTTCCTACTGTACAAGGCACATTCTTGGTTCTATAACCTCTCTGTTCTATGCGCAAGTGTGACCTCTCTATTATTTGTTCTCACATAGAATTGAAAGAGCATTGGATTAGAAAGAAGAGAATCTGAGTTCAAATTCTGATTGTTCTACTTACTATTAGTGTGATCATATAGATTACCTCCTTCCTCTTGGACTCTCTTCCTCCACCTGTAAAATGAGGGCATTGGGCTTGATATCTCAAGGTCCCAGCAGCTCCAAGTGCTATGGAGGATACTAGGAAGCTCCTTCTGTCTCAGTCTTAAGATTTCTTACAGCTCTAAACTTCATGACCTTATGAACTTATCTTGATAGAGAACATCTTACTATCTGGTGAAAATATAATTCATTTCTGATGAATTCCAGTCCAGTGAGGGATAGAGTCAGACTGATGACCACAACCAAGGCTAATTCATTGGCTGGGGGCCTGTCTCATCAAAGAAATGGAGCTTCAGCACAGATAGAACCATAGATTTAGGAGCTCAGGAAAGATTTTGGCAGTTTGGCCATTTATGAGCTAACTTTCCCAGTACATCCTGATGAACGATTACTTATGAGCTCAGGGTTAGAGACTCAGCCCATCCATCTTGAGAAGAAATTCTTAGTCATTCCTCTTGTGCACCTCAATTTTAATTCCTGCTGGCCTAATTTCTTTCACCCTGTATCAATTCACTCAAGGAAGTTTTCAAGAGCCTTCACAGCACAGGCTTATTCTCTTTCTTTTTTCCTTCTCTTCCTTCCCTCCTTCCTTCCTTCCTTCCTTCCTTCCTTCCTTCCTTCCTTCCTTCCTTCCTTCCTTCCTTCCTTCTTTCATTCCTTTCTTCCTTTCCTCCAGTGGTTCAAAATCTTTTGCTTATAATGAATAAAATGAAATAACCTAACCTTTTATACCTCTGTTAGAGAAGTTAGTAATAACTTAGATACCTAAAACACAATGCAAGGATGGAATGTCCTTGTTTATAATAATAGCAGCAGCAGCAGCACCACCACCACCACCACCAAAGTGACTTTTCTTAGAGACAGCTAGATAATGCAGGGGATAGAGCACTGGTCCTGGAATCAGTAAGACCTGAGTTCAAATCCAGCCTCAAACACTTCCAAGCTGTGTAAGCCAGGACAAGTCCCTTGACTTTGTTGGCTTCAGTCTCCATTGTATGTGAAGTAACATTTATAAAAAGCACCAAGCATAGTAGATGCTATAGAAATCCTTGTTCTTTTCCTCTCCCCCCCTCAAATTATAATAGAATTTATATTGTGTTTCAAAGTTTGCAAAGCATTTTGCAAATCTGATCACATTTTATCCTTACAAAAACCCTGGGAAGTAGGAGCTATTATTATCCCATTTTATACATGAGAGAACTGAGCCTGAAGGAGGTTGGGGGCCTTTCTTTGTATCTTCAGCTCGTAGCCCAATGCCTGACACACCTTTTTACATGTTCTGTCCTCAGTGGTTGGAATGTTCTCCGATTTCACCTTAGCCTTTTAGAATGCGCTCCCAACAGTCTTCATCCCGGGCATTTCCTGATCCACTCAGCTAGTTACAAACTCCCCACTCATCCAAAATCATTTCATGAATTGTGTGTGTCTCTGTACACACACACACACATGCACAGCTAGTTACAAACTCCCCACTCACCCAAAATCATTTCATGAATTGTGTGTGTCTCTGTACACACACACACATGCACACGCCATGTTTATTTATCTCTGTATATGTCAATTCCCTCCATTAGCATGTAAAATCCTTGAATGTAAGATTTTGTTTTGCCCTTTTGGATCTCTAGCATCTAGTACAATGATAGAAAAGGCTTGTGAGAGTGAATTTAAAGAGCCAAGACTCCAATTGTTAAGGGTACAAATACTTGACAAACAATTTTGACTTGACCAAAATCAGCCGAGAAGGGATCAGAGAATCAATGGGCCATCAAGAACTTGGGTCTTTCCAACAAGGTTTATGTTGAGCAAGATTCTTCTAATGTAGCCATTTTGGGGGTACACATTTTCAGGACTCCAGCTAGACTCCTTATTTCTCCAAGCTGTGTTCCCCCAAACCGTTGAGTTTTAGGTCAGACATATCTGCCTTGGTACCCAGAAGTGGGTCAGTGAGGAGGCAGTGGGAGAGATAAAGAGGAAGATGGTGGGCAGAGGAAGAAAGTTACTGTTGTTTGTCCTTTGTTCTCAAAGAGGATCAATGTCATCAGGAAGGTGATGTCATGACATACAAGTGAATTGGATTTAAGTGAGGCAGGGCTGTGCAAAGTCACCAGCCTCACTTTTTCCTCCAGGGGCATTTGGGTCCAGAGGCCAGATATAGATCAGGATGACATGGAGATTTAGTTACGAATTGGTGAAAGTCAGGGAGGGCAGGAAGGGGAGGGAGCAAATTTCAGGCTTGGGATGGAGAGCAGGATTGTTTCATTCTTCATATTTGTAGTCTTAGCACCTAGAACAAACAGAAGCAAGCACACAGCAGGGGTTTCATAAATACTTGTTGATATGCACAGAGATATCCTCAAGCTCTTCTGTCTATATCCTTTCTGTGCATAAAGTAAGGAATGAATTAGATTATTTTCTGAGTTTGTTAAAATATTCCCCCCAAACATTCTAAAAATCTGCTAACAGTTAAATGGAGAGAACTGTTCTTCAATACAGGTTAAAATACTTTTATTCCAATTTCTATGAGATTTCTAAAAGGCAGTACCCTAGAAAATGTGATAGCATATTTGTAATTTAAACCTGATTTTTTAGGACTGATCACTTTGAAGGTACTTATTAAATATGTGAATAATATTCATCCACACATTTAAATTTCTAAAGAACATTTTATCTGGCATGGAAGTAATGCCCATCTTTCACAACTAATCACAAATAGAAAAAGATGACTAATGTCAGTTTCTCTATCTGACAATTTATTTCAAGAAGTAAACAGGTTCATGAATGCTATTCATCTATTAGCTCCTTTTTTGAAGTGAGATCAAAGATAACTTTTGAACCATTTCATTCATTTTCTTTGCAAATTTCTAACCAATGCTATATTCCCCTGATGAAAATATCTGTTTAGTTTCCCCCCTTTCTCTTTACCTTCAAAAATGGCCTGGTCTCCTCTATCTTGAAAATAAGGAAAGAAAAAATAGCTTTCCACTTGACCCTGACATTCCCTCTCCCTCTTATCTTATTTCTGTTCTTTCTCCATCAAACCTGAAAAAGAAGTTAAGGGCTCTTGTTTCTTCTCTACTTCCTTTCATCTTAAACTCCTGCAAATCTGGCTTTGGTTTCCCACACTCAACTGAAAATGCATCTCTGAGTCACCCCTTGCTTGCAGGGGCTCAGCTCTAGAGCTGGAACCTCAGAGGGCTTTATTCTAGCAGGCCCCCTCCCCTTATTCTGCAATTGAGATCAGGGAGGCCCAGGGAGAGGAGTCTTACCTGAGCCTGGGTGAGAAAACAGGGCTTCTGATTCCAGCAACAGCCCTCTTTATATGGTTTAATGCTGTCTTCTTCATCCCTTGTACCAATTCATTCACCCAAGCCCTTTCTACTATTCCAATGAAATGACTCTTGTTTCCTTCTCCAAATCTCCATGCTCATGGACAACACCCTGTTCCAGACCTTTGTCACCTTCTCTTTGAATTCTTAGTCTCCAGTTATTCTCCCAGAGACCACTCAGCCATTGCTACCGAGAGAACAATCCCATTTAAATATTCTCTTCATTTTTCTATGCTTCTGCTCAAGGATATGCCATGGCTCTCAGCTACTTTCAAATATCCTTAGTTCAGTAAAAGCATTTATGAAATCCTCACCATCTGCCTAGCATTGTTCTAAGTGCCAGAGATATAAAGAAAGGGGAAAATGCCCTCCTTGCCTTGAGGATCTCCCATTCTACTGAAAGGACAGACAACATTTGAACAATTACTTCTGCCAAGGAATACACAGGTTACAGGGGAGGTAATCTAGAAGTAAGGCACTGGGAGTGAGGAGCTGTGGGTGGGGTTGCAGAAGGTAGAACGGGAACAGTGGATCTGAATTTCTCCACCTGTGTGACCCTGGCTAAGTCATTTCGACCCTACTGGGTCTCAATTTCCTCCTCCATGAAATGAATGGCTGGCATTATGTGTTCCCTAAGGTCCCTCCCAGCTCTCAATTTATGATCCCAAATTCCATTACAAAGGAGTCACTGGTCCGCACTGATAAAGGAATTTTCCATCTTGCCCAGATCAAAGAAGACATTTGAGCCCCTCTTCACCACACTGACTCTAGTTACTAGGGTGGGGTACTAGGAATACAAAGAAAAACCAACTCTCCCCCACAAAAAAGAGAAATAAACAGTTATGTCCTAAAGGAAATCCTATCTAGAATACAGAACAAGTACATGCATAATAATTTGAAGAGAAATGATAGACTTAACAGTCACTTAGCACTCAAAAGGAAAATATGGAGTTGAGTTCAATCAATTAAACAAGCACTTATTAAGTGTTTGCTGTCTACCGAGAGATGAGGATGCAAAGAAAAACCAGAAGATTTCTCTGCCCTCACAAAGCTTCCACTCTAAAGGTAACAGTGGATACAAAGGTACCCTAAAGGTTAACATTAAGGGTTGCTTTTCTAGTGCTTTGTGAAGCCCCTAGTTTATTCTCTAATCTGAACATGTCCTAAAGTCTCTTCTCTTATCTTGGAATACCATAAAACTTCCCCCTTGTCCTGGACCATGGAATTCCTTGTCTCTCCCTCTCCCCCCCACCATAAAATTTTTCCTGTCTCTCTTATCTTGTGTCTTTCATCTTCCTCATCCTGTCCCTAAATCTCCAACTCCCATTAGAAACCCTAAAAATTACATCATCATCTTATAGGTTGTGTAGCTTTCTGTCTATATAAGTCTGGTTCTTTTTCTGTATCAGTACCTTTGTTTAGCTACTTTCTCAATCTCAGGCCCACATGCTTTTGGGTCAATACAGCTCCTATTGGCTAAAGTGAAGATTTAAGTGAATTCTTTCAAATCTGAACCAAGTCTCCCAACTCTGACCTCAACAAAGGGAGTGACAGCACATCTTCAAATAGATAGATATGTAGCACCCTCTTAACCTCCCTACTCCCAGAATGCTCAGTAGGCAGTCTAGGTAAATGCATATAAACTTGGAATTAGCTTGTTTCCTAAAATGAGTGAAGGAGTGGAGCTCACGGGAGTATCACACAAAAGATTATGGGTCAGAGTACATGGAAGGTAGCTGGATTGTATAAGTATGAGGAGAGGAGTAAAGTGTTTTATACTTTTTTAAACACTGGAAACAAGGAAGGATCCAGGTAAGGAAAAGCTTTAATTGTCAAGCAGTGGGTTTTCTATGTAGCCAATTTTTCAAATGAGAA
>CM053593.1:9660422-9680699 GCA_028646575.1 Pseudocheirus occidentalis | reverse complement strand
TAAAATGCCCAACAAATGGGCCATCATATTGAAAAGTGGGTAAATTCAGGACCTAGAAGACAGGAAAAGATTCTCATGGAGGACAACGCTGGGTCAAACCTTGAAGGACATTGGGGATTCTAGGAAATAGAAGTGGTTCTTTAAACAGTGACATTTTAAAGACACCTCATCAAACCAGAGGCAGAAGATTCAGAGGGAAGAAGACCTGATCTCAAGCCAAGTTCTGCTTTCTTATTCTCTGTGTGTCTTTGGGGCAAGCACTTACTCCTTTCTGAGTCTTTGTTTTTCCCTCTGTGAAATGAGATGTCTGACTAACTAGATGTCTCCTCAGGGCCCTTCAGCTCTAGTCAATGAATTCTCTGACCCTGAGTCCCAGCAGGGGTACTTCTGGGACTGCAAAGTAAGTAGCATTTCGGTTTGTACCAGCAGAAGCTTCCAAGGACAGGCAGGTACCTTCCTTTTATCCCTAAAGCAGATGGGCCCATTCACTGGGCTCTTTGGATGCTGTCAGCACTCAGCCTGGCCCTCCTGAAGCTGAAGCTGCCTGGGCTTTGTTTCCCAAATGTTCCCAATTCTATTTCCACCCTATGATGTCACTGGTGTCATGGTTACAACAATGCCTCACACAGCCGCATCTCTGCCTCTGGCCAGCGAGACAATGGAGCCTTCAGAACAGCTGGGCTCTTATGAACCAACAACAGTGATTCTCCCTTTGCTTAGAAAAATCAGACGGAGGCACCCAGCGGGGTTGGGCATCTGGGGAAACAAATCCGGAGCTAGTTTCATATTACCTGCTGGGCTCTGAGGAGGGTTCAGTATAATTTTATGTGTGGGGTTGAATTGGATTTGACAGGCTGGTTTTGGATAATAAAATCTGAAAGAGGGAGTAAAACTTACCTGATCATCCCAGACGTTGATTTTGCCCAAACTTGCTATTTTCAGTAGAACATATAAGGTCTTTGAGGGTAGGCACTGTCTTAATTTTACATTTGTACCACTGGAATGCCTGGCAACAGTAGGTGCTTAATAAATGCTTATTGATGGTTTAATTGCCTGATTTTTCTGTCTTCTGCATTCAGAAAGGATTTCTGAAGCAGATCTCAGCATACAACATGCACATGTGTGTACATACATAGATAACACACATACATGACCCAACCTAAGACTTCTTTGCTGCACACAATAGCTAGTGAAGAAAGCCCCTGGAACAGTGGCTCTCAATCGATGGGGCACCACCCCTTTCGGGATCAAACGACCCTTTCACAGGGGTCACAGGAGTCACCTAAGATCATTGAAAGCACATATTTCCAATGGTCTTAGGAACCAAGACACTGCTCCTCTATTCTTATCCAGGTGGGTCTGCCCACATGCAGCAGTATTAAAGGGTTGCAGCATTAGGAAGGCTGAGAGCCACTGCTGTAGAACAACAGAGATCAGCTGGTGTGTATCTAACCTCAGAGGGCTCCTTAGTGCACTAAGAAGTGATGTGATTGACTCATGTACAGTCAGTGTCCGAGGTTGGATTCAGACCCAAGTCTCAGCAGACAATATTAACTATTCAAAAGCAACTAATGAGATATTTCAGACATGGTGATTGCTCCATTTTCTGATAGGCAAAGCATTCCAGTGGCAAAATGGATAGATTTGTAGTCAGAGGACCTGGGTTTAAATCTCAGGTGTGTGACTTTGTGCCTGTGAGACCTTAGGCAAAGTTACATCACCTTGCTGGATTTCAGTGTCTTCATGAAAAAGATCTGAGGGGCTTAGTGGAACACAAATGTCATATGAGTCAGGAGTGTGATATAACAGCCCCATAAGCTAATGTATTCTTGGCTGCCTTAAAAAAGGCACAATTTCCAGGAGGAAGGAGGTGATGGCCCCACTGTCTTGTGCATGTGCAATGGAGCCTTGTGTGTGGAACTGGGCCTCAGGATTTAAGCACTTTCCTAAGCTGGAAGGTAACCAAAGTGTAACAAAACCTGAATCCACAGCTTATGCAGATCTATTGCTGATCAGCCTGGGCTTGGTTAGTAGGAAAAGAGTCCAGGAAAATGAGTACTTGAAAAACCACCACTGAGGAAAGAATTCTCCCCCCCCCCCCTCCTACTTTGCTTGGCCCCAGAGGACAGAAGCCAAGCAGCACAGGACTCTGTTCAGACTGAATGCCAGGAAAAGCTTCTTGATGGAGAGCCTTCCTGAAAAGGAACAAGAGAGTGGGGGAATTCCCAGCCTTTGGAGGTCCTCAGGTGAGCTGAGCTATCCTGGGGAATCATTTTGTGGAGGGGGGCTGGATGATCATCGAGTGCCCTTCCAACTCACCATTCCCTGATTCTCTGAATAAGATACAAAGGTTGGACTAACGGACCCAAGACCTCTTCTGGTTCTCAGTGCTCTGGGTCTGTGTGCCTCTTGTGTATTGCTTTTCCCAATCATGCAAATATTGCAAAATTTCAGAGCAAGAAATGTACATTAGAGACCACCTAAGATACAGCCGATGGTTTAGTGGACTCAGGAAGTTCTGAGTTCAAGTCTACCTTCAGATGCTTATGAACTCTGTGACCTGGGACAAGTCATTTTACCTCCATCTGCCTAAGCTTCCTCATCAGTAAAATGGGGAGAATGAAAGTGCCTCCCAGGGCTGTCCTGAGGATGACATGAGATCATATTGGCAGAGCATTTAAGTAAATGATAGTTATTATTACCGGTGTTCTTGTTGCTGCTGCTATTGTGACAGCACAGACTGAATCATTTTGAACACAAGAGGCTATTGGGTAGGGAGCAGAGAAAGGAGCACCAAGTCTATGGTACAAGATCTGGGTTCAAATCCTGTATTTGCTCCTATCTGTGTGTGTGACAAGTCTCTAGGTCCCACTTTTCTCATTCATAAAATGAGATATTTGGACTCTGATGTCTAAGCTCCCTGGCAGATCTTGAGTTGTGACCTGTGTGTGGAACTATTGGATATCATCTGGTCAGTTACAGCCATCAGTCACATCCTGAGGGGTCAATAGTCAGAGGGACAGAGGCCTGGTGTCAGAAACAGGAGACTGAGGCTCAGGTCTGGGCTTAGACTTATATCCACCGGGTGATGGATGTCAAGGAAGACACTGATTTCACCTCTCTGGATTGATGTAATTTAAAATGAGAGGACCTACTATGTGTTGTCTTGGGTCCTTTCCAACTATGAAATTAAAACGATCCCATGAAAGTGAACACAGGTTATGTCCACAGCTCCCACCTTCTTCATAACAGATGCACCATCTGGTCTTGGGTTCCCAATGAGGTTAAGCAAAGGTATGAAGTACACATGCACCAACAGTCAAGGAACAGAAAAATGATACTTGTTTGATGGGTAGTTTTAAACAACCCAACGATGAGATTAATAAGAACAGGGTGCGGTCAGGATTGTCTCCAGAATAAGGTTACTGGGCATTCCAAGAAGACCTCCTAGGACCCTGTTGCCTCAGGTTGAGAACTGGAAGCCATCTCCAAGGCCACTGAGCACAACTATCTCATTTTCTAGATTAGGAGATAGAGGCACAGAAAGTTTAAAGGGTTGCCTAGGCAAGTTTGGCAGGAAGCGTCAGGTACTGGATTTGAACACAGGTCTTCCTGACTCCAAGCTTGTTTCCTTACCCACTATGACACACTGCCAAGGTCTCAGGTCTAAGCTGCCGTTTTGATCATTTGCAGAGCTAGGATCAGAATCCACATTCCTACGGCGCCTTTTGGACACACTGCAGCATCATAACAGTAGCTCATACCTGTATTGGGCTCTTTATAAATGTTTCTCCATCCAATTTCTTTTTCACTTTATCCTCACTGTAAGCTTTTGAGAGAGGTAGGATTGCCAGCTCCATTATACAGATGAGTAAACTGAGGCCCAGAGAGGCGAGTTATTTAAGCTGCATCAGGAAAATGAGGAGAGCCCCAAATGCAGATGACAGAAAATGGACTAAAAGGAAGTCATTACTCTGGAATGGCTTTTTGTGTTAATAATAGGCCCCTTTGGCAGACTGGTGAAGCCTGTTCCTTCAAGGAATCTTGGGTTGGTTTTCTTTTCTTTTTTTCTTTTTTTTGGGAGGAAGGTGGGGCAATTGGGATTAAGTGACTTGCCCAAGGTCACATGGCTAGTCAAGTGTTAAGTGTCTGAGGTTAGATCTGAACTCAGGTCCTCCTGACTCCAGGGCTGGTGCTCTATTCACTGCGCCACCTAGCTTCCCAAGGGTGTTTTATTCCTAAAATAAAATAGATTGCGGAGAACACTTAAGAAAGAAAAAAATTTACAGATTCTCTTAAACTGGTCTGTGGACCCCAGGTCAAAAACTCTTCTCTAAAGAATTATGAACTCCCCGAGGGCAAGGATTGCTTCACTCATTGGATTTATACCCACAACCTCAAACACAATGTCTAGCATATGGCAGATGTTTTTAAAAGCTGTTTGTTTAGAGAGTGATTGACTCATAGTGGTGGGGTGAACCACCTCACATTCTCCCCATACGATTATGGGTTGAATGAATTGAGGATTTTTAGCCTGAAGAAGAGAAGACTCGGGGTAGGTGGGGGACAGGATGACTATCTTTAGGTAGCTGAAGAGCTGACATGTGGAAGAGGGATCACATTTACTCTGCTTGGCCCTAGAGGATAGAATCAGCCACAATGGTTTCAACTGAAGTGGGACTAAAGAACCTGTAAGTCATAAGAGCCCATGGGCATCTGGACTCTTTTCTGAAGCAAAGATTATTCAAGGCCTATAGAAAACTGGCAAATTGTAGCTGTCAGGAAATGGTTCGTCCAGAAGGCACAGGTTTGAAGGATGGCCAAAGATCAGGGACATTTTGTTTCATATTGAGAGGCAACTGCAGGCAAAGATGATCAGAGCTCAATTCAACAAATCCATCACTGAGGCAGGAGATCAAGGTTTAAAAAATGGACCAGTCCCTGCCTTCAGAGGTAATGTTTTATAGTGGGGTAAAGTGTGTGTGTGGGGGGGGGGTGAGTGAGGAAGGCCCAAGTTCAATTCCTGCCACACACACACGCAGAAAGCCAACAGTTGGGAGAACGAGCATTTGTTTATGTGTGTGTGTATGTGTATGTGTGCATGTGTGTGTACATATCCCTGGCTTCCCAGATTGACCTTCTACAAGAGGACTTCTCTGGTCCACCCAAATGCTAATATCTTTTCCTTTAAGATTACTATCCACTTAGTCTCTGTCTCTCTGTCTCTGTCTCTGTTTCTCTCTGTGTGTATCACACACACATGCACACACACACACATATATATACATATACACATATACACATATATGTAATGTATTTATGTATATATTCCCTTGCATATTGCAAAGACCAGGAGCTCCCTAAGATCAAGGATTGTTTTTGCCTCTGTATCTCCAGTGCTTAGCACACAGCCTGGTACAGAAAGGCACTTAATAAATGCATGTTGACTGGCCTGCTCTATAATACTGAAAACTGAAGAAAATCTATGATTCGCCAGTGGGAGACCTGGAACAATTCCCTCATGAGCAATCTCTCTGAACCAAGGAAATGGAAGGTTTGGGACCAAGAAGTGCTCCAGAGCTGGGAAAATCTGAAGGGGAAGAACAAAGCCACTTTCATGTGTGAAGGTTCAGCAAAGGCTTCATGGAGGAAGCGTAGAAGGAAGGTAAGGCCTCAGCCAGGTGTGGGCAAAGAGCATTGCAGCCCCAGGGAATGCTGTGCCTGTTGGCACAGGGACAAAAGCAGAAAGGCAGTCTTGGCAATGGCAGGCATTCCAGCTTGGCAGAAAGACTGTGAACAAGATGGGGAGCAAAATGAAGTATCTAGAGAGGTACAAAGGAGCGTTAGTCAGTGTGTCTGCTAATAAGCATAGACAGATGAAGAGCTTGCTATGTAATAATCACTAGGTTGAATACTGGGAATATAAGGAAAGATAAAAACATGGTCCCTGCCCTCAAGAAGTTCATACCTGAATAGGGGCAAAAACATGCAAATGAGTAGGCAGATATAAGATATATACAGAATCAATGGAAAGTCATTGCAGAGGAAAAGCATTAGTGGGAAAGGCCTATGCAAAAGGTAGGCTTTGAGCTCAGTCTGAAAAGAGGCGAAGAGGGAACACATTCCAGGTATGGAAGATATTTGGGTGCAAATATATGGATCTAGATTCTTTCTTTGGGGAAGCTAGGTGGCTCAGTGAATAGAGTACCAGCCCTGGAGTCAGGAAGATCTGAGTTCAAATAGGGCCTCAGACACTTAACATTTACTAGCTGTGTGACCTTGGGCAAGTCTCTTAGCCCCAATTGCTCTGCTTTCCAACCTCCAAAAAGAAAAAAAAAAGGAAGAACAAATACATGGTCCTGGAAATGGAGCGAGCCAGGAGCGCAGCAGGAAGCAGCCCAGTATCCGAGAGAAATTAACTCTAAGAAGCCCAGAAAAGTCAGAAGGGGTCAACTTGTGCCTCCTTGTCAAGAGTCTTAAATGACAGCTTGAAAGTTTCTACTTTAAGCCTAGAAGCCATAGTCCCATGAGCTGGTACCTTTCCTTGTCCTTTTCTCTATCCATTGGAGCCATCGCCTGGTCAGATTTGTGGTGCAGGAAGCTCCCAGCTACAGTGCAGGCCTTTGGCAGGAGATGGGCCTTAAAAATAGGGAATATGGATGGGGGGAGGACACAGAGTGAGGGGAAGGGAAAAGAACCAGAGCGCTGGAGGTTAGAAGAATGTGAATGCAGATGTAGAGGGAAGAAGGAGCATTGGGGAATGGAGGAATAATGATGCTACTGCTGTGCTCAGAGAAGAAAATCCTCTTTGGGCAGTGATGAAGGTAGACTTCTCTCCCTCTAAGCCTTGCCCCTAGCTCCCACACCCAGTACTGAAGCTTATCCTACTTCTTCACCAAGGGGCAATTCCTTCATCTTTTCCTTTTTACAATTCATGATACTTTGTTTTAATATTTCTCCCCATCCTCAATGACCGTATGTGTTCTCAACCACTCCCCTTCCCCCAATACAAGAAATATGTATGGCATTCTGGGAAGAAAACTGGCCTTGAAGTCAGAGGACCTTGGGTTTAAATCCACATCTCATATATTTACTATCATTGTGACCTTGGTCAAGTCAATTGACTACTGAGGGTAGTACAATGAAAATAGTGCTGACTCTAGTATTATCGGTCTTGGGTTCAAGTCTTTCTTCTGTTAGTTAGAACTTATGTGACTTGGGGCATGTCACTTAACCTCTGTTGGATTAATTTCCCTCACCTGTATAATGAGAGGTTTGACTAGATGGCTCCAGCAGTCCCTTCTGCCTCTAGAAATTGTACCACTTGTGAATCAAATAATCCTATAATTTAAGGTACAGACAGGATATCAGTGAGAATGGAAAGGGGACACACATTTAAAAGAGGATTAAATTAAAATTAAAAGGACTTTGTGATTAATTAGAGATCAAAGGTGAATTGAAGACAATCTTGGGATGTCAAGACTGGGCAATTAGGAGCATAGTGATGTCACTGACAGAGATAAAGTTGAGGAGGGAGAAAGACAAAAGAAGTTCAGCTTTGGAAATTAGGCTTTTGAGGTAACCACTGGTATTAAAGTGGAACTGCTCAATAAATCTGAAGCTAGAGTAAGCAAAAGGTCAAGGTTTCAGACAAGATTGGAGTTCATCAAGCTACCCTAGCAGATGTTATACAAGGGACCCTATGGAGCCAGGGCCTGGCATGGGAAATGAATTGGAGCATCCCAGAGTTGGGAAGGACTACAGTAGCCAACTAATCTAACCTTTCCTCCACTACAATCCTCTCTCCAAGAATCCAACAAACAGTCAGCTAGCCTTTGCCCAAAGGTTTCCATTGAAAAGAGTTTCCATTGAAAGATACCTCTGACTCCCGAGGCATCTCAGTCTACTGCAGTTTAACTCTGAGGGTTAGGAAATGTTCCATTACATCAAGCCTAAATTGGCTCCTTCACAACTTCCTTCCATTATTCCTAGTTCTGTCCTCTGGGCCCAAAAAAGACAAGGATAATTAATTCATTTTTCCTATGATAGCCCTTCAAATACCCAAATACAGCCTTTATGCCTGCCTACCAACTATTCTCTTTTCCAGAATACACAGTCTGAGCAACTTCAACCAATCCTCATGTGATATGACCTTATGGGATCATGGATCTGAAGATGGAAGGAACCTCAGAAGCCATCTATCGCAACCCTCTCATTGAACCAACTCAAGTCCTTTTGCTTATACCATAACGCCTCTCCAAACTTGAGTCCTTTGACCACCCTTCCCCCCTCTTCTGTCTGCTTCCTAGCTCATCAAGGTTCTAAAACCACATTAAAGAATAATGTTAAATCTGGACATACAACCCACACTGTTGGAAAACAAAAACCCACAGGAGCCAGAACCAAAGGTCACGAAGCAATAAGTGATTAATGATACTGGGGTGGGGGTTGGGAAGGATCTTTTCCAATTATGATGTTGGGGAGACTAGAAAAAGAAAATGAATTACTAAGAACATCATGTTCTGCAAGCAAAGGCTGCAGCTGCAAAACAAAGAGCAGCGTTTCTATGAACAACCTCTGGAAAGGATGTATGGAGCCCAGAGCAATTATTTTTTTCTCAGATAGGCTCATACCCACTAGTTACCCTCAGTAGCAACAGAGAGAGAAGGTATTCTGGGAATTAGAGAGTGACCACTGTTTGGAAAATATTTTCCTTTCTTTTAAAGGAATACTCCCTCCTCTCCATCATAGACTCTTGCAAAGAGATTTTAAGTGATGATTGCTTGGAATACATAGGAACGTATAAGCCCCAAACTCAAAACAGTAATTTGAAAAATGTGTTCTAGGGAAACTATGTTCTGGTTCTGATTGACTCTAGTGGGCATAACCAGGAACAGAAAAAGAGATTTTTCCATGGAATGAAAAACTCTCCACTTGCTGGAGCTGTCCAAAAGAGTATCAGGCTACCCTGGGATCAGACAAGCCAGAAACATCTACCAGGTTCCTACTATGTGCCAGGCACTGAGTCCTGGGCATGCAAAAAGACAGAAAAGGCAGTCCCTTTCCTCAATGAGTTTACAATCTAATGGGAGAGACAGCATGCAAACAAGTCTATACAAAGCAAGCTATGTATAGGATAAATAGGAAATAATTCACAGAAGGAATTCCCATGGGAATCAGGAGGGGTAAGGCTTTCTGTCAAAGGTGGCATTTTAATTGGAGTAAAGTAAGACAGAGAGGTCGGTAGTGGGAACAAAAGAGGGAGAGCTTCCCAGGCGTGGGGGACAAGCAGGGAGAGCGCCCAGAGCTGAGAGACGGAGTGCATTGTTCGAGGAACAGAGAGGAGACCAGTGTCTCTGGATTAAAGAGTGTGTGTCAGGAAGTAAGGCAGAAGACAGGAAAGGTAGGAGAAGGCCGGGTAAGGAAGGGTTTTGAATGCTGAAGAATGCATTTTGTATTTGATCCTGGAGATGTTAAAGAGCTTCTGAAGTTTAATGAGTGCAATGTGATTGGGCTTGTACTTTAGGAACATGGCTTTCTGACTCTTTGGAGAATGGGCTGGAATGGGGCCGACATGAAGCAGGCATCCACGTCCCTCTCCCACCGCCCAGTAGCTACTGCAATAGTCTGACTGTGATTCTTAGGGTCTGTGCCAGGGTGTGGTCAGTGTCAGAGAAAAGAAGGGAGTCAGGAACTGAGCTCCCCAGTACGGGAGGTTTGCTAGCAAAGGCTGAGTGACCACTTGTCAGGGATAGTTTGGGATGAATTATCATTTAGATCTCAGTTGTATAGATGGCCTCTGAGATCTCATTCAACTTAGAGATTCCATGATCCCAGGAATCTGAATTCCATTGTTTCCCATCCCATCCAGCTGTCCACGCTTAAAATTTCATCATTGACCCCATCACTTTCCTCCTTCGGCATGCCTATAACATGACCTCCTCTATTAGACCTCCAGTACCTGGGGCATTATTAGTACATTCATATTTGGAACTCCCCCTCCTGGGGCCCAAGCTCTCTAAATTAGCAAATGAGTAGGAACTCACTTGGCCCATAATATCTGGCCAGCTTCAGACCAGGCCACACGTCACACTTTCTCCATCTGTCCATCATAGTGCTTTTATCATAAACCCTACCACCACATCTAACCTCCATCTGTCCATCCCTGGCTTTGGGCACAGTAATTAGACCATTAGTAACTTTGCTTCTCGAAAGAGTATGTTAATCAAACGAGATACTATTTGTAAAGACAGTGCCTGATACAGAATAGTACCATACAAATGTTTATTTGGATCAATGCATCATCCCTGAGATTTTTATGGGCCAAAATCCCCTTCCTTGTCCACCACTCCCCAAATTGTTTTACCCAAGTTTTACCAAGTACCCAAGTACAATATAAGTTCCTTAAGGGCTTGATTAAGACCAGGGATGTTATATTGGTTAGCCTAATTTAGCACAGTGCCTTGCACATAGTAAGTCCTCCTGAAGTGCTGTTTTTATTCATTAATTATTTCCAAGCTTCCAGAAGATAACTCTAGGGTAGCAGCTATATAAATGTAGGATCTACAGAATCCAAAGGAGTCCAAGGATAAGCTAGGAAACACACAAATGTGAGGAGCCAGGATGATCTAGGTTCTGAAGATTAGGGAGGCAGGTGTGATGCTATGGAAAAAGAAAGAAAGAAGGAGAGGAGGAAAGGAAAGGAAGAAAGAGGGAGAGAGAGAGAGTGAGAGAGACAGAGAAAGAGACAGAGAGAGACATAGACAGAGAGAGATAGAGAAAGAGAGAGACAGAGACAGAGACACAGAGAGACAGAGAGACAGAGACAGAGAGACAGAGAGACAGAGACAGAGAGAAACAGAGACAGAGACAGTGAGAGACAAAGACACAAAGAGAGACACACAGAGAGAGGCTTAGCTATTTGCTTGGCTGTTGCTGGATCTGGAACTCCAACTGAACATGAAAAGGAAGTCTATGATCAAAGCCATTTATCCACGTGGACTCATTATAAAATGTTTCTATTTTCTAGGCTTTAAGGGTGACAGTGGAGCAGCTGTGTTTGAATGTCATGCAATAAAAACTTTGGGGTATTTTGTCTAGCAAGTTTAAAAAGAAAAAAAAGAAAAAGAAACTCAAACCCACCAGAAATGCTAGAGGAAAGGGGAATAAAATTCCTGTCCAAAGAGTCTCACTAAAATTATATTTGTATGAGTTATCGACTTTCTCTTTCATCTAAACTACTCATCATTCTGAATTGAAAGCAAAAAATCTAATGCTTCATGAGAATATAGAATCTTTTTTGTAAAATCTTCAAGGTATTCGATTTAAAAAGGGAAGAAAATAAAGACATATTATTTGCCTTAGCTTCTTCATTTGTTAAACAGAGGTGATGATCACTTACCTCATTAGATTTTGTGGAAAGTAAAAGGAGGTAATATAAAATACTTGGCATGGTGTCTGACACATAGTAGGCACTTCATAATGCTAGTGATTATTATGATATATTATTTGTAAAATGCTTAGTAAACCTTAAAGCATTAGATGATAGCAGTTTTTATTATTGTATCAGAGTAAAAATCTTAGCTGGGAAGCTTCCTCGGAGACTGTTTCATCTACTCCTTATTTTTTAGATAAAGAAACGGGGGAGCAGAAGGTATGTATGACTTGTGCAAAGAGATATAGGTAACAAAAGTCAGTGATGGGTGTTGGACCTAGATTCTCTGATTGTATAGCCATTGTAATTCCCACTGCTCTAATAGGTCACCAAGAAGCTTCTCTCCACCACCCTGGACAAGTTACCATCCAACTTCTCAAAGTGAGGGAAAAGTTACAATTTCAAGAGCTATCCCATTCCACTTTTGAGGAGTTTTAATAATTAGTAAATTTCATTTATATCAAAACGTTAATCAATCTCTTGTTCCTACTTTCTCCTCTCTGGATGATCGAAACATGTCTGGCCCCTTTTACTACAGCATAAGTTTGATCTTGTTGCATATCACACCCTTCACACACATGCAATAAATTCCAGTGGCTCCCAATTACCTCTAGCATCAAGTAAGAAGTCACTGCCATTTAAATCTCTTCATCATCTATTCTCTATTCCGTATCTGTATAGAAGAGAGGGAGTGACATTTTCTCACCTCTTCTCCAAGGCAAATTTCCTGGTGATGATAATTATACAATGTCCACCTTCAGGGGTGCTTTTATTGTTGTTTCTGTTGTGTGTACAATGAATTGATATAGTCCCTGTGTATATTGCTTTCCTGGTTCTACTTATTTTACTCTGCATCAGTTCATATAAGTCTTCTGTCACTTCTCTGAATCCTCCATCTCTATTTCTTATACTTTGATAATATTCCATCACATTCATGTTCCACAATTTGCTTAGTCATTCCATAAGTGAGAGGCAGCATCTTTGTTTCCAGTTCTTTGCTAATATGCACATGCACAGTATTCCCATGAATATTTTGGTGCCCAAGGACACTTGTTTTCTATCTGCCTTTTATCTTACAGGTTTGTGTGTGTGTGTATAAAATCAAAGGCAGAAAGATATATGTATATATGCATGTATGTATTATGTATGTATGCATGCTTGCATGCATATTCCTACAATCTCTTGGTCAAAGAGTTTGGTCACTTCTTTAGCACCATTCCAAAGTCCTTTAAGAAGAGTTCAACTGACCACCATTCCTCCAATAGTATCTTTGTGTTCCTGTTTTCCTGGAGTGCCTCTAATGTTGATAACTTCTCTATTTTGTCAGCCTTGCCAATTTGCTGGGTGTAAAGTCAAATATAAGAGCTGTCACATTTGAGATTTTTCAAACAGTAACTTGGCAAAATGTAGGAATCCTTTAAGAACTCTGTCTTAGAATTCCAAGCTTCCATATGCTGAAGGATGGATCCTGTCTTTGAAGCATTTGTGATCAATCAGTCTATATTTATTAAGTACCTACTATGTGCCAGGCAGTGTACAAAGCACATAAGCAAGATGGTATACATCAGCAGTTTTCAAATAGTGGGCTAGGAACCCTTGAGAGGTTCCTGACACACTTTTAGAGGAATAACAAGGTCAGAAGCAGGTTCATAATAATACTAGGACATTTTAATTTCTAATACAGTAAATATTGATAGATGTAACCCCTACAAACAATTGGGGGAATAAGATATTTATCAATAACTTTTAAGAGTGTAAAAGAACTCTGAGGTCAAAAAGTGTAAGAAACACTGGTCTAAATTGGAACATTTGGGCTAATATAGCCTTAGCAAAGTATGCAACCATGAAAAGAGGATGGAATTTGGGGCCAAAGGAACTAGGTTCGAATCTTGGACCTGTGTCTCACTGCCTGCTTGACCACCTCCAAGGCTTGTTGTAGATCTGCAAGATGAGGTTAGAAAAGATGGCCTCAGACTATGAATTTAAATGTTAAAAATGGCCTTTTAAAATATATACCCATTTATCTTTTCTCACAGACATTTGACTGTAGAGAAGTGTGCTCAGGATACTAATTAGAATTTTTAAGCACATCAAGGTGACCAGGCAGGAAATGAGATTTGTTCTATGAACAATAGACGGGCACGAAGCAGAAACAGCACAGATAGTGACATGCGTTCTGTGTTGGTCTGGATTAAAAAAATGTCAGATGTGATTTGTGGGTTCTTGAACATGAAGAGAGCCTGACAGAAAGCAGGAAATGAATCAAGTTCAAGCGATCATACACAGTAGCCAACTGGGAAGACCATAGAGCTTGGACAAAGCCCTGTTGCAAAGGATAAGGAGCTTATAATAAAGACAAAAGAACCATGGGAAGAGGGAGAGGCAACAGGGAAGAACGTATGGGGCATGCGACTGTGATTCAAGAAGAGTGGGGAGCAAATTCCACCTAAGATACCTCTTATCATCATGATCTCCATCAATTCACTCAATTTCTCTGTTTCCTATTATAGAGAATGAGGGAACTAAACTTCATTATTTCTTCTTCTTCTTCTTCTTCTTCTTCTTCTTCTTCTTCTTCTTCTTTTTCTTCTTCTCCTTCTCCTCTTCCTCTCCCTTCCCCAGCCTCTCCCCCCTCCTCCTTCTTCTTTTTCTTCCAACATTTATATCTCACTTACTGTGAGTAATGTCTACGAATTTAATTTCCTCACCTGTAAAATTGGGAAAACAATTCCTGAATTACCTATCTCACAGGATTTATTATATAAATATATATATAATATAAATTTATAAATTATATAAATCACTATTTATTACATGCCTACTGTATGCTACAGAGAGGACACACACACACATACACACACACAAACACACACACACAAGACGAGTACTCCTCCCCCAAGGAATTTATAATCTAATGGGCTGGGGAGAGGTCTAAAGTACCTAAAGTACTTTGTGCTCTGAAAATTTCAGTTAAGATTAGAATTCTGTATGATGGGAAAATGGTATGCTTGGATATTTTGGGAGAGAGGAGTGCCTATTTTTTTCATATTCAGACTGTATCCTGTCACACGCTCCCTGCCTTGGTTACCTGCTTTGCAGTGTTCTATTCAGTTGTCTTATTTGAGCCCCTGAAATACTGCAAAACAAAAATAATATTTGTGCCATCTCTGGGTTTCATGGCAGAATGTCAAACTGCTGCCAGTCTAGCTGGTTTGGTTCAGGTTTCTGTGTTCAAACTCTTCCTGGCCTACCTTCCGTCTGAGCCAATTTCACCCAAGCATCTGTCTCAAAGAGGGGATTTAAACATATTTCCCTCTTCTGGATTCTTGGTTTAAATTAAATTGATTTTTCACATGTTTATTTGATCTAGGAAAGCTAACTTCTGTTGGTTGTCAATATTCTTCCTCAGACCCACTGGAAGATCAAGTCTTGTCTCCAGAAATACCTCTAAAAACTGAGTTTTGTTGCTGTGCTCCCTTCCAGTTTTCACTCAGAAACTACTGAAGTGAACACCATAATGCTATCCATTGACACTCATACTTGAGTACCGCACTTCTTTGAAAGAGGACTTCTCCTTCCAAATAATCAGGGGACTGGGAAAACTTCCATGGGCATGGGGCATTCTCTCTTGAGACTGTTCATGATCTCTGGCTCTAGAGCTGAAAGACCTCAGCTCAAATCCAACCTCTGAGGTGTGTGACCTTGGGCAAGTCATTTATTTTCCCTAGCAGTTTAGAAGATTCAGGGAACATTTAGATCTGCAATCACACTAGCTGACCTCTGGCATCTCTTCCAGCCCCAGGTCTGTGATTCATGACGTGATTTGCTGCTCAAGTTTGGGTTAAAGGGTTAATGACATACACTGGGCGGAGGTTGGGGGAAAGGGCTGAATGCATTGGATGAATTTTCCTGTGTATGTCATTCTACTTTGTAATTGCATTATTTTGTCAAAAAAATAAAATGCTCTCCCCTTTCATTTCCTTTGTTCCTTCTAAAGTTCTCAGGTCGTCTCACTAGAGAAATGCATCAGCTTTGCTCATTTCATTCTCAGACTTCCTCCTTAATGTTCTATTCATGTTCCTGCACACACAAATCACATCAGATGTTTGATCATCCTGGAGCAACTCAGAGCACACATGCCCACTGCAAAGTCAGAAAATAACCACGGTGAAAAATGAGCTCACGCAAGCATCCACGGATCCTGGGCCACAAACAGAATCACCTGATTTGAGAGTCCGGAAGGGACTTTAACAACCATGTCTTCCAATCTAAACATGATTGAGAATCCCCTCTCTAAGAGATAAGATAAGTACCATTAGTCATCATTGACCTTTGCTTGAGGATTTCCAGTGGTAGGGATCACTACTTTCCAAGGCAAGCCACTGCACTTTTAGGTAACTCTGTGGGCATCAAACATAAATCTTCCTCTCAGCAACTTCCACCCCACTGCCCCTATTTGATTTCTCTTAGGCAAAGCTAAAGCATTGGAGACATTTCCTAATATATCACAGCAACAGGTCCAAACCTCCTTGTCCTTCTTCAGGTCTTCCACTCCATAGTCTGCAGAGGACCTTATGTACTTTCTCAAAAAACAGGTCAATGGCCATGAGCTCCCTTTTCTCTATAGGAAATCTCAAACCCCACCGTATCGTTTCTCATGATCTCATCCATCATTCCAATCTTGGATGAAGAAATAGCCTTTCCCCTTGCCATAGCTAACCCCTCTATTTGCACCCTTGAGACCTCTTCAATACCTTTCAGTACTCCCCCCCACAAAAATCATCTCCTTTTCTCTTTCCCTGTCTGTCTGCTTCTTTCTGTTTGTCTCTCTGTCTCTCTCAGTCTCTCTGTCTCTGTCTCTCTGTCTCTGTCTGTCTGCCTGTCTCCCCTCCCTCCCTATCTCCCTCTCTCTCCCTCTCTCCCTCTCTCTCTCTCTCTCTCTCTCTCTCTCTCTCTCTCTCTCTCTCCCTCCCTCACTCTCTCCCTCACTCTCTCCAATTTTTAATTTCTCTATATCAACCTCCTCCTCCCTGGCTGGGTACAAATATATCTAGGTCTCCCACTCATTATTTGACCCCATCATTCCCTCAAGCTATCAATCTTTATTTCTCATTCTTTTCACAGCCAAATTCCAAGAGAATGATAACATTAAATCAAAGACTTATACAACCATTCTATCCATTTCTTCTACTTTCAGTCACTTCTCAATCCCTTGTAATATGATTTCCAGCATCACCAGTTACTTGAAAATTCTCCTTTCCACAATGGCTACCTAAGTATGCTCTTTTTTATTGATTTATTTATTTGCTTTTAGTTTACAAGATTCAGTTCCACAATCCCTTGAGTTTCAAATTTTCTCCCACTTTTTCCCCCCCTCCCATGGCAGCATGTACTAAGGATGCTTTTAAAGGACAAGTCTGCTCATGTTCATCCCTTTGCTCAAGAAGTTCTAGTAACCTCTTCTTAGGGTAGCACAGTGGATAGAGTGCCAGGCCTGGACTCAGGAGGACCTAAGATCAAAGCTAGTCTTGGGTACTGCCTCACTGTGGAACCCTGAGCAAGTTACTTAACAATGTTTGCCTCGGTTTCCTCATTTGTAAAATGAGTTGGAGAGGGTAATGAAACACCACTCCAGTAGCTTCACAGAGAAAATTCCAAATGGGGTCACTTAGAATAGGACACAACTGAAAAACATAAGGCTCTCTTGTTTCTTCAAGGTCACAATTCGGGTCCCATTTGGCCATGGCATTTAAGGCCCTTCACAATCTGGGTCTCACCTATGTTTCCAGCCTTCTTCCACATTTCTGGTCAGATGAACATTACACACACAGCATTTCTGTCTCTCAGAATTCTGTCTTAGCTTCCTTTCAAGCCCAGCTCCAATGGCTCCTGCCAGGCGAGGGCTCTCCAGACTCCCTAGTCACCCTCTCCAGTCACTTATGTCATATGGGAGATCCTTCTCATTTACTCATTTGTGCACAGGCTTGTCTACCTGACAGATGATAAGCTCCTTGATGGTACATACTACTTTTGTCTCTGTATGTCCAGCCGTGGCATGGTCACAATACATAATAATTATATTCTTATTGAATGGGTCACATTTGACAATCCTTAAAATACTAGAAGATGGCTGCCTGGACACAAGGTGCTCACCCTCAGTAGACCGGACACTCTCTGAGGACAGGGACTGCTTCCTTTTTGCCCTTGTAGCCCCATCAGCCAGCAATGTGCTGGCATATAGTAGGTCCTGAATTACATGCTTGTGGGATTGAGTTAGTAGACTACAATGGATTAAGTTCTCTCTGGATTCAGAGAACCTAGTTTTAAAGTCTCCCTCAGATGATTACCATCTAGGTGACCTTGGGTAAGTCACTTCACTTCCCTGAGGTACAGTTCCTCATTTGTAAAATGAAAATGTTGGACTAATTGGCCTCTGAGGTCCCTTCCAGCTTCTCTGATCTTATGAAAATTATGATCTTTATGAATTGAATTGACAGCAATCTTGTTCCCTTCAAACACACAAGCTCTCAATCTTATGAACCAACATCAATAAGCCAGCTTGAAAAGGCTATCCATCTCTTCAAGCAAAATGTTCTCTCTCTGCAATTTAAGGTCACAACCCCGAGTGGCAATGCCAAAATTCCAACTAAGGCTGTTCTTTCAAGGTGTTTAAATATAATTAAATTGAATAATCCTCTTTTAAAGGAAGCACTAATAGGCATTGATTTTAAATTTCTAAAACATGCCATGGTCAATTTCTTCCTGTAAGTGAGCCATTTAAAAGCCAGGCCCTCCCAAAATAATTGTATTTTCCTGAATTTTGTAGCATTAAAAACAAAGTGACTGTAGACTTTGTTGAGTAATATTTCTCATAGCTCTGCATATATGGCAATTCTGGTTCTCCACAGTATCTTCCTTCCAGGCTCCCAGGTCCCCACCTTTGACTTAGATGACCCTCAAGGCCCTTCTAGTTTTGTCATTCTTAATTCTACCACAAAGAAGGCACCAATGCCTGAAATACTCACTAATTTCTAAAGAATCCTGACTCAGTCACTAGAAAGGCCTCCAAGGGGGAATCAGGGCATGTGCCTCTATGAACACAAAGTAATGTTGCTAAACAACAAAGGGAAAAATGTCAGGCTTAGCTTAGCCAATGATTTCCATTGGTCAGTTGTGAGAAAATACTATTTATTGGACTCATTGTTTTCCAAGGGTAAAATAAATACAGATTTCCTGATAATGTATCAGAATTGAGAACCTTTGTATTGAAAATGTCACTCAAACCCTATTTTTCTTTCTCTTTTTTTTTGGAGGGGGTAAGGCAAGGCAATTGGGATTAAGTTCAAACACTATTTTTCAACCAAAGTCCCTTTACATATGGTCATGTAGAGTCCTACAAAAACCTTTAATGATGAGAACAGAATGCATTGCCTTGTGAACCCTTTCCATTCCACTTGGACGTCATACAAATTGTAAGGAAGATTTTCTTCCAATGAAGAAAATTCTTTACTCCATGCCCACCAGAGGCCTTAACCCTTTTTGCTCTGGAACTCCTTTCCTGAAGCTCCATCGTCCTGCTTGGTGAATGCCTCACCTTGTCCACTCTATCTAGGTCAGATCTAGTCAAACTTCATTTTGCACTCTCACCATCTTCTCACCAGCTGTCTTGCTACCAACTGAGTACCATTTCTCCACCAAATACCCAGTTGAGCCTCAATTTCTCTCTCTCTCTCTCTTTCTCTCTCTCTCCCTCTCTTTTTCTCCCGCTCTCTCATTCTCTCTCTCCTTTCTCTCCTCATAGCAACTTTTATACACTCCACTATCATCTTTACACACATATCCAGATCCAGCCTTCATCTCTCTCCTGAGCTCCAGTTTTAAAACTAAACTCATAAACCTTTCTTCCTAAACAAACATTTAATCTTTACTACTTGTGTCAGGGCATCCTTTCATTCATTCAGGCTTACAACCTGAGGAGGGACCATCCCCCTTTCTTTCCTTTCATTCACTCCCCATTTCCAATTGCTTGACAATTCTTGTGAACTCTGCTTCCTCCTCCCTTCTAGTATTTATTGTTTTGTCCCTAATCACATCAAAATTGCCACAGGCCAGGACCATATGACCTAATGCCCAGACTATTTCAAGATCCCTATATTTGACCTCCTTAAATCCTGTTTGTCTTCCCTCTAAATTCATCCTGGAGATATAGCTATGAAGCTAGTGTTCTTATGGTACAGGACAGACTATGGCATTGTGTGTGAGTAGCCATTTCAATGGCTACTCATGGACATTAGGATAATTCCTCTGTTTGCTATTAGAAGACCTTCACAATCAAAGTTCAGGTCCTATTTCCAAATACATAACAATCTTTGGCTCCCACCCCGCCACATTCCATTTCCCACATCCATTCCTTTTTCTACCCTGTTCCATGTGCCTCGAACACTCTCCCTCCTCCCCTCTCTGCCTCTTCCAAACCCTACCTGCCTTCAAGATTCAGGCCAAGTGCTGCTCCTTTCAAGGAGCCTCTCCGATTTCCCCAGTTGGTAAGACTTCTCTCCGAATCACAGTATGTTCTGCAGATGCCTCTTATTTATTTACTTCCGCACATTATATCTCCCTGGTAGAATGTAAGCTCCTCAGGGGCAGGAATTGTCTTCCTTTTTTCTGTATAGCCTTAGTGCCTTTGGAATATGGTAAATATGATTGAAAGGGTGCTACACAATGAAATATATACAAATGTGACACATTTAATAAATATATAATACATATTACATACTACAACATTTCTTCCATTGGTTGCCACATGATGCCATGTTACTGAAGAGGAGCCCAAAGGGGGTTAG
>CM053593.1:9631589-9660322 GCA_028646575.1 Pseudocheirus occidentalis | reverse complement strand
TCTGTGTGCTAGGGCATTCTAAGGCGCTCTCACAGAGCAAAGTCTATGCTAAGCTATCCCATGGCACTCTCACCCCGCATGGAGGGAAGATGGGGTTCTTCCAAAAAGGTTGTGGGAGGAGTCTAGGGCTGGTTCAGAGGAGGAGATTGGGGAAGGTCTTCAGGAGGAGCCAGATGAGGTCACACTGCAGTAATGAGTGCTTAAGGGTGGGAAGTTGCTGGAGGCTACCTTGAGACCACAGACAATGGTGAGCCAGGCCAGTTCAAGGGTGGGAAACTATTGGAACAAAGGGGGCTAAACACTTGGGCAGAGCCACAACTTAAGGCTCATGACCTCAGGCAAATGTCTTCCCTGGGAAGGTTCACCTTTCCAGAGCTTACACCTCATCATTTCTATCATCTATATCACTAGACTTAAAAAAAAATGGCCTGTCATGATTCTGCATTATTGAACAGCTTTGAGAACGAAGACCATATGGAGTTTACTGGGAACAAATACACCCAGGAAAATACACACACACACACACACACACACACACACACACACACACACATACAACAACTCCACTTCCAATTTAATGGAAAATAAACTTTACAGATGGCCAATCAATAATTAATAACATAAACAAGTATTCTCTAATTCGTTTGCAGGGTATGGAGATCTATGACTCCAACTATGTATGTGTCACATTAAAATATGAGTTATACACAACTGCTAAAAACTCTGTTTCTATTCCCAGGATGACGACTGAGAAAATATTGGTTGGCTGGTTTGTTATGACTTCATGCACAAGTCTCTTGTCATTAGGAAGTGGTTCTTCACCTGGCAAAATCCAGTAAAGCTGACCTTCCCCTCAGCCCTTTGAAACCGTATAGCAATTAATGTTCAATCTTACATTTGGATTCCACCAATCGATGTTACAAGTTCAAGATAGGAAAAATGCATCTAGACATTTCCAAACATAGCTGTCCACTTGGAAAGGACTTGGGCATTTCAAAGAACTGTCATCTCAACATGTTTCCTCCATTAACAAATGGCAGCCAAGTCCATGTGATCTTTATTTGTAGTAAGAAAGACAGAGAATACAAGATTATGAATGTTTTGATCTTTTCATCCTAAACAGGTCCCATCTAGGGTTATGTATTTGGCCCTGGATGTCTTTTTTTTTTTTTTTTTTTGGTTGAAAGGCATTACTAGATGGGGAGTTGCCATTAGAAAAGTTAGTTGGATTTGGGGTAGCAGAAGGCGAAGGTGAAGGAAACTGGGAGACAAGGTCTGGGCAGGGAAGATGATGGCTAAGCAGAAGGTCCCTCTCACAGAAGCATCTGGTAAATAGAATCCAAAGAGAGAAGATGAAAATGAGGGAAATGGTTTCTATGTTTAATGATGAAGTTATACCACTAGAAAACAATCCAGGAAGATCTACAAACGTGGCAGTGGAGCAGGAAGCAGAAACCAAGTCAGAGTGAAGCATCCAGGCGCAGAGTGACATTAGCACTTCTGAAATGGGCAGATGGAGCTACACAGGGGACAGGCCAGGAGCCTGGACAAGGGTGGTGAATCAGCTCCATGCCCTACACGGGAGGTGGGTATGCAGCTATGTACACTGTGACACCCAAATGAGAGAGATAAGCATGAAGGCACTACGTTTCCAGCCATTATTAGACAATAGGAGCCTTGGGAAAATTTCTCCTGACTCAGTCAGTGACTTTCCTGAAAACTACAAGAAACATTCGTGCCACTTGGAGTCCCAACTACAATAAATCAAACCAAAGGGCAAAATCTGAAAAATCCCAAAGTATGTTCTCACTGCCCTAAGTAAGGCAGCAGATACTTTTAAGAACCTACTATGTGCCAGTCACTGCGATAAGTGCTGGGGACACAAAAAAAGATCAAAAACATAAAAAAGCAAGTCCTCCTTTTCACAGTCTAATGACAGAGGTAGCAGGCCAACATTTGTAAACAAAATATAAACACAATAAACTGGAAATTAATTCAGAGAGAAGGTCCTAAGATTAATAAGGGCTGGGAAAGACTTTTTTGGTAGAAAATGGGACTCGTTTTATTTTCTTGTGGCAGTACTCTGGGGGACCCCTCTTATCGTTTAGCATCTAAAGCAGCATTCTGAGAAGCTTGGATGAAAGCCCACCCTGTGTACTTTCAGTTCATGAGAATTAGTGCAGACAAAAGCTCAGATTCTCTTATAGGATAAGGAAACTGAGCCCAAAGATGGGAATAATTTGATTTCTTCTCTCCCCCTCCCCATCAATGCTTCTCTAAAGAGTTGTCAAGTCTTATCAGATCTACCCTCCATAATATCAGGGGTGGGAGGGCTAACATTTTTTGTGCCCTTTTGGTCATCAGGTAGAAACCTGCCTCAGGATCATGATTTTAAATGAATAAAATCAAGATTATAAAGGAAGTCAGTTATATTGAACTCTAGTGTATGAGTATGTGCACACACACACATGCTTACATATACATCCATGCACACACACATACACACACATATTTAAAATTCACAGACCCTAGGTTAAGAGCCCTGATGAAGACAGCAAGAACATGAGCAGGAAAGATCCCTTAGCCCAACAACCCCATTTTACAGATGAGGATCTGAAGCCTGGTTCATTATGGCTTACCCAAGGCCACACAGAGTAAATGGCAGAGCTGGGATTCAAACTCAGATCTCCAGCTCTCAATCTGCTCCATCTTACCCCAGGGCCTAGAGGTAAGGACACTAAGGCTGGGCTCAGGAGAATGATGTTTGAATTCAGACTGGCTGCTGATGTGACGTTTGGCCAACTGGTGTCAGTCCTGGAGGTCTCCTTTTCTTCATCTGTTAAACAAGTGGGCTAGACTAGCTCTCCTCTCAGAGGCCCGGCCCAGCTGGAAAACCCATACAATTCCAAGAGTCTTCTGTCTACCTCTTATCTCATTCTTTACCTGTGTGCACTATAACAGTGACATTTATAGGATGTTTTAGATCCTCACAACAACCCTGTAAGGCGGGAGCTATTATTATCCTCATTCTAAATGCAAAGAAAGTAAGGAGAGGACCCAGGACCTCTCCTGTCCCCACCTTCCAGTCAGGCCCTCTGTGGACTGCACACTCTCACTGTCACTGCTCACGTACTCTTAGGGATGTACTTCATATCCTCCAATCTCCATTTTGAATCAGTCATTGCTCTAATTTATCTTCATTACTTGTCTGCCTCACCAGCTGCCAGGTTTGTTCAAATTTCTATATTAAAAAAAATTTAGGCCATTGGGAGCCTGAGAGGACTCAAGGAGCCTCAGAACTGAATTACAGTGTCCTCACCCTGACACTGAATCTTTAAGGATCCAGTGCCCCACCCAGTTTCCCCTTAGGTATTTTACATACCCCTCTTTCTCTCTCTCTCTCTCTCTCTCTCTCTCTCTCTCTCTCTCTCTCTCTCTCTCTCTCTCTTTCCAAATTAGAATGCTACTAGTTTCCTGAGCTGAGAATCAGATGTCTCATACTCATGCCTTTCTATCACACTGTATTTATTTCACTTTTCCCTCACCTCTCTGCCTTATGTAGCTTCCATCAAGGCTCAGCTCATGGACCACCTTTCACACAAGGATGAGTTTCCTGAACTCATCAGTTGGTATATAGTAATGCTCTCTCCCTTCTGAAATTAATTTTTACCTACTCAGGATCATCAGGTCATTGATTTAGAGCTAGTAGAGACTCTAGGCCAGTGGTTCTCAACCTGTGGGTTGAGACCCCTTTGGGGGTCAAATGACACTTTCACAGGGATCACAGGGGTCACCTAAGACCATTGGAAAACACATATTTCTGATGGTCTTAGGAACCAAGACAGCTCTCCTCTATCCATCTCCAGGTGGGTCTGCCCACATGCAGACATGTCCACATATGAGTATTAAAGGATCAAGGCATTAGGAAGGTTGAGAACCACTGCTCTAAGCCATTGAGTACGGTTTCTTCATTTTACAGATGAGGAGACTCAGGTAAAAAATTTTAAGTAATTTACGAGTCACATGACCTCTTAAGCCCTTAAACCTGAATCATCTGTGTACCTGTTGAATCTTCCCAGTAGAAGTAAAATCCTTGAGGGCAGGTGGTAACAGTTTTTTTATCTTCATATTTCTTGCACACAGCATGGTGTCTTGAACATATTAGCTCTTTAAAGGTTGGCTGAGTTAAAATGAATTATAATACCTATACTTTTCCCCTCTTTTTCTGGGTCCTAGAAAGGGGCTAGATTGTGCCAGAAAGGGCAGATTGGAAGGTTTTATGCAAAGATGCTCAAGGCCATCCTCATTCCCCTGAAAGAGGATAACAATAGGTGGCATTTATAGTGTTTTAACATTTGCAAAGTACCTTAAACACTGTCTCTGATTTGAGGCTTCCAACCAACCTGCAAGGAACGTCCTATTATTACTCCATTTTACAGAAGGAGAAACTGAGGCTGAGATAGGTTGAATAATGCTTTCACAGTTACAGAACCAAGATTGAAACTTGGTACTTCCCGATCATAAGCCCCAAACTCTAATGACTGTGGGGCTGAGCTGCCCCTTAGAATCAGAACAGCCCCAAAGCAGAATAAGAGACCTCAGGAGGCTGAGGGTTCACCTTAATGGAGTTCTTCAAGCAACAGTCTGAATAGCCGCTGCTTGGGGTGGTGTCAAGGGCATTCCATTTCAAATATCTATGGGACCCTGATATGCTCTGGCACTCCTCTAGTTACAGTCTGTGACCTCTTATCAATCAACAAGTATTTATTAAATACCGGCTGTATATCAGACACTGGGAACATGAAGGCAAAGGAAATAGTGCCTGTCCTCAAGAAGCTTACATTCTACCTGGGATCACCCTCAGGGTCCTCCTTATGGGCCCCCTTCCAAAGCGTTCCAAGTAAGCATTTAGAAGCTTGGAGGAAGGGCAACCTTGTTTCCAGGTATGTAACTTAGAACTCTTACCTCCTCCTTCACATTAGGGACAGATTGTTTGGGTTGTATTTTTTTTTTCCAATTTACTGTTGACTTGGATAACATAGGTATATGTACTATGTGGTCATAAAGTGTTTCCGATAGCTATTGATCAAGGATCCTGCAGATATACTAAGGGGGCAGTAGAATGTAAGCTACTTGAGGGCGGGGTCTGTTCTGCTTCTGTCTTAGTATCCCCTGCCTAACACAGTGCCTGACACACAGTAGGTGCTGCATAAAGTTTGTTGGAATGGATGAAAAGTTACCATACAACAGAGAAAGTGATTCTCTTCCATTCTCTCACCAGCTACATCTCTTCGTTTCTTGCACTGTTGGACCAGAGAATGGATGATCTTCCTGGGTAAAAGTTTGGCTAAATGGCTTCTGGGGACTCTTCTAATGCCTCTGTTTCTCATGCTCCCTATGATACATCTCCCATTATTTCTCTAAATCTGTTTCAAACCATTTTCTTGATACTCATTTTTTTTTCTTCTTAATCTCAGTCATTTGTGCATATTCTTTCCTTAGAATTCCAAAGGCTACTATTTTAGGATCACTTCCACCCAATTAGCTGGGGGGGAAAGAAGGTAATGGGCAATCCCCAGGACATTAAATACAGTTATCAGAAGTTTTGCACAGCTCTTTTCAGAGCTTGCCAAGCTATAATTCCTTAGCCAGCAGGGTGTTATTTAAACTATTAATATCATTCACCCAACCTCCCTACAATTCACACCAAGATGAGTGTCCAGAGCCAAGAGCAGGAGCATAGAGCCTTGAGGCAAGAAGAATGTTTCCAGATATATTCGCTATCATGGGTGCTGAAATCACCCAGATCCCAGGCTTTCCTGACTTTATTTCATTTACCCCATATCCATGGACATCTCCAGAGTCATCCTGACCTATGTCTTTCTTGTCACTGGACTCCTATGACTCTGGAGGAGAGAGCGAAGCTGATGACTTTGCATAGTTCAGCCTCACTTAATTCCAATTCATTTGCAAGTCAAGAAATCACCCTTCTGGCGTCACTGATCATCTTCAAGACTGAACAATGAACAACAACAATGAACAACTGGTTTATCCAATATTCTATTTCATTTTTGTGTTTGTGGTATTAAGAAGATAATTAAAACATATATATATATATATACACACATATGTGTATACATACATACATATGTATACACATATATATGTATGTATGTATATAGGTATGTGTGTGTATATATATATATATTGCTATTGAAATGGTGGCAATCCATGGTAGGCTGCTTCTAGTTACCCCTATAGGGGCTAAACAAGGAGGAACACTTGGAAGTAGAAGAGGAAAATTTAGACTTGATAGAAGGGAAAACCTAACCTTTGGAACTATTTTTTTTTTAAAAAGGAATGGGCTGCCTTTAGCAGGAATGAGTTTCCCTAGCATTGAAGGTCCTAAATCAATCAATCAGTCAATATTTGTTGGACATCCATTATGCCCAGGAACTGAGCACACAAGGGAAACACACAGAACCAGATAATTTCAGAGTGCACACTGCGGATACATTGTGGAGACAAATTGTGGATATACATTGATCAAGACCAAACAGTATCTGCCTGCCCCAGGGAGTCTCACTCTATTAAGGGAAATCCTGAGTATACTCAATTATTTTTAAAATATATAGAAATTAAGGCAGAGATTATTTGTGGGCGGAGACAGGTGGAGATTTTGGTAGAAGGTGATTCTTAAGCAAAGTTTTGAATGAAACAAGGGATTCTGAATCTGAAGTGTGTTTGTAATACATTTGCTCAGAGATAAAGGATAGAAGAACGTATGTGAGAAAGAGCTGGAAGGTCAGTTTGGCTTGAATATTAAAAAGGGGGGAAATAAGTAAGACAGGAAAAGTGGTTGGAGCCAGGTGATGAAGGCTTTTAAAAGGAAATAGTCATTGATATTTGATCTTGGGGACAATGGGGAGCCATTGGAGTTAATTGAGCAGGGGTTTGTCATGTCCAGACTTCACTTTAGGAAAATCATGTGGGCAGCTGTGTCCGGGATGGTGTAGAGCACAAGTGTATGCTGGGATTGAAGAAGATGAAAAAATATAATTGGGAAATATTTAACAAAATAAACAAAAATGCAGCGAAACATTGATGTTACTTTGTAGTTTTCTAATGTTAATTTTTTTTTTAATTTGTAGCCCCCGGAGATCATTTTCTGACTTGGACCCCACTGGTTAGAGAGACTCTATCAGGCAAAGGTTAGATGATCTTGTTCAGGAACCTAATTTATATGTCGGTCAGTGGAGGGCCACTGAGGTTCCTTTTGCATTTTGAAATTCTTTGGTTCTTGGAGGTTTCTTTCATTCTACAGATACATTCCACTTTAGAACACCCTAGAAACAAAATCAAACAAGTTAAGAGAATTATTACCATGATAAGTAAATTCTTCACTTTACTGAAGTATTCCTCAAAGGGTTCCTTGAATAAGCAAACTTTCTAGTAATCAATGAATTAGCAAACATTTATTAAGCACCTACTATGTGCCAAAAGCTGGGATAAGTGCTGGAGCATTAATCAAACTCCTGTGATATGGATGGATGGCTATTGATGGGTACATGTAAAAGAACTTTAGAGGCAACCAAGAGATCTGATGTTTGAATCCTATTTTCATTACTTACCCATGTGGCTTTGGGAAAATGACTTAAAGTCTTTGGGTCTCAAATAACTCATCTAAGGAGGGTTGGACTAGGTGTCCTATAAGGTCCCTAAAACGATGTCTAAGGATATCTTTCTGGGCCTCAGTTTCCCCACCTGTAAATTGAGGGAACCGAACATGGTCTAAGGTTTCCTCTAACCCTACATCTATGTTCCTATCATATCTATTTCACTCCCTTATCACCAGAGTCAGACTTGGCATCTACCCAAACACATATACATACACACAAATTTCTATGTGATAACTCTCCTGACGGGGAGCATTAGAATACTTTCCCTCTTCGAATCTCTTTGTATTAATTCCACTATAAGAGGCCTTTCCCAATCTCTCTGCTAGTGCCTTCCCTCTGAGAAATCACCCCACTGACCCTGTATATTACATGCACATAGTTCTTTGTATGTTGTATCATACATTAGAAATGTGAGCTCCTTGATAGCAAGGACCACGTATCAATAAATTTGCCTTTCTTTATTTCCAATGCTCAGATCTGTGTGTGGCATCTACTAGACACTTAATAGATGTGAACTGAATTAAAATGAATCTCATGCAAACTCCTCATGTTATCAGGGAGAAAACTTGAGTCTTGAAACTGAAACAACCAAAGAGATGAACTGCCAAGTGGTTTTCAGTGTTGTACAACCAGTCCCCTTCAGCTACAACAATGGCAATGATGGATGGATGGAAAGTGGTGAAATGATGGTGAAATGGATGGATGAAAGTGGCAAAGGGTAAGGTGGATCAATCAGGATGAATTCACCCCCAACCCAATCCTGCATCATCAGCCAGCGAGCGATCAAACAATGACTCTGTTATTCTCATCCTGTTGTTACTCGGCTGTTTTAGTCACCTCTGACTCTTCAGGAGCCTATTTGGGGTCTTCTTGGCAAAGATGCTGGAGTGGTTTGCCCTTTCTTTCTCCAGTGTGATTCTTACAGCAGTTTCTGAAGATCTGTTATTTTTTATCAAATCAAGGAGAAGAGGGGGGAAAATGTAACGTCCTTATTTTCCAACCTCAGGATTTATTTAATAGCATTAGTGGGCACCTAGAAGCAGAAGTATTTCTGAGAAGTGCTTCTAAAATGGGGCAGATGAGGACATGTTCTGTATGAAAATGCGAATTTGCCTAAATAAGAACATTTATTCAGTAATATCAAAGGATCAGATATCTAGAGCCTGAAGGAACTTCAGAGGCGACCTAGTCCAACCTCTTCATTTCACAGATGCGGAAACTAAAGTAGGGGTAGGGGAATTAAGTGGCTTTCCCAAGGTCACACAGATAGCAAATGTCACATGTAGGATTTGAACCCAGGTCTTTTGACCTCAGAACCAGTACATTAAAAAAAATTTCCTCAATTACATGTAAAAAAAACCAATTTTTAACATTCATTTTAAAAAATTGAGTTCCAAATTTTTTTCTTCTCTCCTTTTCCCTCTCCCTAAGATGGTAAACAGTCTGATATAGGTTATACATATGTGCAACCTATAAAACACAGTTCTGCATTAGTCATTTTGTGGAAAAAAATCCAGAAGGAAGGAAAGGAGGGAGGGAGGGAGGAAGTGAGGAAGGAAGGAAAGAAGGAAGGAAGGAAGGAAGGAAAAGAAAGAAAGAAAGAAAGAAAGAAAGAAAGAAGGAGGGAGGAAGAAAGGAAGAAAGAAAGAAGGATTGAGGGAGGGAGGGAGGAAGGAAGGAAGGAAGGAAAAGAAATAAAGCAAGCAAAAAAATAGTATGTATTAAAGTACAATGCTATTTAGCTTCCAAATTAATCAGAATCGAAAGAACAGAGAGTGTACCATTAAAAGCCCATTGGAACAAGAGTCATGGAAGTCAAGATCCAGTCCCAGCTTCTCCACTAACCAGCAGTGTTACTTTAGGAAATTCATTTCACCTCTCAGTCTCCATTTACCCCCTCTATAAATATTAGATCAATGATTCTTAATGGGGAAGGGGTGGTCATAGATAAGGCTTAGGGACCTCTTTTTCAGAATCATGTCTTTAAACGTATCAAATAAAATATGGAAGATTGCAAATGAAACCAAGTATATTGAAATACAATCAGCAAAATATTTTTTAAAAGTTCAGACCTTAGATTAAGAACCCTTTATCAAATGATCTCAAGGGTCTGTTATACATATTAAGTCCTTTGATTATGAATAAATTTCCAATAAGATAAAATAGAGCATCATGTTTAGTGCAGATAAAATTTGGCTAACATGTTTTTCACTCTAAACTTTGTCCTTCTTGATGAAAAATTGTTGTTACATCTCTAGAACAGGTAGTGAGGCCAATTGGGCAGCAAGAGCCAAGGTAAGCTAAATCAATGAACCATCATTTATTAAGAGCTGGCTAGGTATCCAACCACAGTGGGAGGTGTTTGGAACTCAAAGAAAACATCATAGCCTTCCTTGCCCAAGGGGAACTTAGATTCTGAGAGCTATATTTTTAACCATAAGTGATTAAGAGACCCAAAGTCAGTCTTAATGTGTGCCAAAGAGATCATTTATGGGGGATTTGTAGAATGATGTGGCTGTGGAATGCATAGGCTGGAAGCCATAAAGGGTTGCAATGTGAACCAGTAAAGGGTTTGGCCCCATAGACGTGACCACAGATACACAGAAGTATTGAAAAGCTCTACTCTATGTCACAACATTGATCATTGACTCAAAACAGCGAAATTTCCAGCAAAAAATATTGTAACTATGTATGTTTCTGAACATTTTGAAATTTCATTAGATCTTTGTGGAACCAATTCTAACAAATAGTAGACAGGTGCTTAACCAAATGAAATTAATCTGAGACAATGTTAAGTAATATTAAAGTCAAAATGCTAAAAAAATACCTCAAGATTCTCATATAAAATTAGTAGAGGAAAATGTTTTATCATATTGCTCAGTCTTACCATCAACAAAATGATGGGGTTCAACTTGCCCAGTTCACCTTTTGTGATCCTTGGACATTATTATCTGTGAAAAGGTCTGTTCAGCACAATCACAGTTGCCTTGGAAGGTGAGAAAACCTTTCCAAGAGCACATTTTAGCAAAGGCTAGATGACCACTGGAGGCCTCGGGACCTTAAACATGACCCTCGTCTGCTTTGTTTCTCCATTTTCCAAGATCTTTCACAAGTGTAAATAGGTCTCAGTCATTCCAAATGATTAAGAGAGATGGTGGTAGCCTAAATAATCTATAAATCACACACACACGATTTTACACATTACACATAAATATACACACGTGTGTGCACATATACATATATGTATACACATATACATATAAATGTGTGCATATGTGCACATGTATATACACGTGTATATGTGTGTGTTTATGTATGTGTATATGTATATATGTGTGTGCATATGTGTGTATATATGTATATATACATAATTACTCCTTCATCCATATATGTGGGTGCCTCTGTGTGTGTACATATACACACATACACATACACACATGTATGTATGTATGTGTATGTATATATGTATAACAAGGCTCAAAGGATGACCACTTGGGGAACATGGCAGAGAAGACTCTTATCCAAGGTGGGATTGGAGTAGATGGCCTCTGAGATCTCTTCCAAGAATTCTTAGCCCCCAGGTTTCTTTGGACATCACCAGCACCCACTATCCTTCCTGATATAAGACTAAAATGTAGGGAGGCACCCCAAACCTAGGAGCTGAAAGACGCTCTACACCAAGAACAAGGATTTAGTACCAATAGAACTTGAGTTAACTTTGGGATGCAGATCAGAAAGTTGCTAATTACCCCATGAAGGCTTTTCTTCACACTGCACAGCTTGGTTTTAGGTCATCCTTATCCCAAAAAGGACTGGGACTGGTGGTAAAGGGAGTTCAGGACAAGCGCAGCACTATCTGTGTGAGTACACATGTATATTTGAGTTGGTGTATATGCACATATGGATGGATGGATGGATGGATGGATGGATGGATGGATGGATGAATAGATGGGTGTGCGTTTATAGAGTTGTAGGCTTTAGAACTAGAAGAGACCTGTAAGATCATTTAGTCCAGGGATTCTTAACCATTTCTCTTTGTTTCACAGATTCTTTGAGCAGTTTGGTAGCACCTATGGACCACTTCTCAGAATCATGTTTTTAAGTACAAAAAATAAAAG
This sequence comes from Pseudocheirus occidentalis, assembly GCA_028646575.1. Classification (NCBI taxonomy): domain Eukaryota; kingdom Metazoa; phylum Chordata; class Mammalia; order Diprotodontia; family Pseudocheiridae; genus Pseudocheirus; species Pseudocheirus occidentalis. The sequence goes on along the minus strand of CM053593.1, from coordinate 9,648,525 downwards.
ACAAAGGATTCCAACACAAGGGAATTCAGTTATAGTGAAAATAAAGGTGCATTTTCCCCTATCCACCTTCTTCACATACTCTCCCCCTTGGGAGTCTGTGGCCTCCATGTTAAAAATATCTGATCTATTCAAATCTCCTCATTATACAGAGGAGGAAACACACCTATGAAAGTAAACTGACTTACCAAAGGTCAACCTACTAATACCATTGATAGTATGTGTTTATCTGACTGTGCATCTGTCTTCCAAGGAAAGATGCCTTCCAGTGCTCTGGAAAAATATCTCCTACAAACCGCTTTGGGACCTCCTTGAAAAGCCCTGTGACAAATTGCAAAATTTGACTAAGAGATGATCTCAAATAAACTAGGTCTTAGTTCCTTACTTAATACTCCATAACCCAGGGAAAATCCAAATACATTTCTGCTTGTTAGTGTAATACAATCAAAATTAAATCGACAGCATAGTGCTGGCCCCTGGCAAAGCCATTCCAAGTTTCCATGAGGATTAGCCAAAGCCCTCAAAGCGACATGTCATTACCGAGGGATGCATTTAAAGCTGAAAATGGAGATTGGTAAGTTCTGCCATTCATTTGCAAGCATAATTACTCCTTCATCCAACAACCAGAATGAGAAACAGCATTTTCAGTTTTGCAGACAGAGTGTTCTTTGCAAGGCACCTGGCATGTTAACTACTTGAAGCAATTTTCCTTTACAACACAATATGCATTGTCCATATCTTCAACTATCAAAGCATGTTCTTGGGCTCTGTTTTTAAAGCAACACAAATCAGAGAATTATGAGATTCCTTTGAAACAATCTGTTCACTTAAGATCACATCCAACTGATGCCCTCTGATCTGTAGCATTGTGATATTGACTTGATTTGAATATCTCAATACTTTCTTGAATTTGTAGAATGTAAATAATGGAGGTGAAGAGCAAAAAGAAAGACTCCATAAAAACCAAGATACTTAGCAGCTCATTTTGTAGTAGCAAAGAATGAGAAATGAAATAGATGGCCATCAATTAGGACATGGCTAAAGAAATTGTGATAACTAAATGTAAATAAATATTCCTCTGCGTAAGAAACTATGAAGATGGCCCATACAGAAAAGCATGGAAACACTCATATGAGACCACTAGGTACCACAGCGGACAAAGTGCTGGGTCTGGAGTCAGAAGACCTGAGTTCAAATTCAGCCTCAGACACTAGCTATGTGAGATTGGGCGAGTCACTTGACCCCTGTTTCCCCCTGTTTCCAAAAAATTGGGAATGATAATAAGTTGTGAGGGTCAGACGAGACAATATTAAAAAGTGCCTGATCCAGAGCAGTTACTATATAAATATCGACTTTCACAGCAATGATGATAATGATTTGGTATCATGCAAAGTGAAAGTCGCACAATCAGGTAGACAACACATGTGACTATGATAACGTAATGGGAAGAATATGCATGAAACGATAGCAGTAAATGCTGTGAAATTTGAACAACCAAGTTTGTTTCCAAAGAAAAGATACAAGCGAGAAGTCCCCCTCCCCCCACCACATGCCTTCTTCTTTGCATGTTGAGGTGGGGGGTACTATGGGCGCAGAATATTATTGTCTGACTTGTTTCCCCTTTTTATTCTTTGTTAGAATGGATAGCTGGGGGTGGGCTAATTACATTAGGAAAGGTGGATGATATCGAAAATAAAAGTTACGAGGGATTTTTTTTTCATTCAAGATTATAAACTGCTTAAAAGCAGTGATAACCTTATTATTGGTTTTCTATCCACAACTCCTAGAATAATACCAGGCACAGAGAAAGCATCTGATGCAATTTTGTTGGCTTAAATTGAGTGTCACCAATTATACTTCCTCCACCAAGGCACATTGTCACCTTTCTGATGGTTTTCCATCCTTACTGACCACAGGCCATAAGCATACTGACAAGCCCTCCACAGAAATCCAGTCCATATGAAGGATGTGAGCCTTTTTGTAAGCCTTGGGACATGAAATGTCTATTTGTCATTCCCAGTTCCAGCTAAGGAATAAGCAAATTGATAATTGGCAGAAATCTCATGATAAAAAAAAATCAAAGGATTTGGGGCTACTAGCTTCTTAAGTTCACCCTAAAATCCAAGTATGTGGAGGTCTTTCTTGGCCTTGAGCAATCAATGAACATTGCCAGAGGTGCTTAGAAATGCCTGCCAGGGAATTTTTATAAAATGCAACAAAAAATGTTTTGTTACTTGTATCCAAGAAAAAAATGGAGCAAATAACTCTCTCAGCAGCTTCAAAATTCAAACCAAAGGAACTATCCAATGAAGATTTGGCCACTCGATTACTTTTTGCCCACTAGATGCACATCTCCACCTTCAAAGGGAGAATATATCATTATTTTTACTCATAGAACAAACTGGCTTTTGTGCAATAGACAAAACTAAGGAGAAAGAAACTCCTATGAGAGCTTCATTTCTCTATTCTATAATCTCCATTAATAATTTGTTTTAAGAACATTTTCATAGTTGTTAACAAGTTAAATCAGGAAAACCTAGTTGTAGTCTCACAATAGTTGGGTATTTCAACTTTCCTTTGAGAAACCCTCAATTTTTAAATGATACTTCATTCCTATGTGAATTCTGTCTGGCATTCTTCCCATCATCCATCCTTTGTAGAGAGTCTTTGCTTTTCTTTCCACAATTTTCTACTTCTTTTGTGTCTTCTTTGAGTTATCTTGAGAATCAATCCTTCAATGCCCTCACAATTATGTCACCTACAACATATACTTTATTTCTTCTCTGAGACAATTGCCCTTACATCCACAGTTGGGATGGTACCCTCACAATAGGTGAAGCATAGTCTCTGAATTATCTCTAAAATCCTGAGAATAGTAGTAGCAGCTGCCCGCTGGGGACCCAACCTGCCAATTTGAGAAGTTGGGAAGTATTAATATTTCTTCACCTCCTCACCTTCTTTTTCATCTTTCTCCTTCTCCTCCTTCTTCCCTCATCTCATGTGGTCCCTCCTTCCACTTGGGGTGTTATATCCTTACATGTGGATGCTCTGTTCTTGGGAATATAATTTTGTTTGCCTGTAATTTGTAAGGTATTTAGGAGGTTTGAGATAGATTCATTTTAAAATTTTATTTCATTTTCTTTTTTTTTCTTTCAACAAGTGGGGATAATTTGTATTTTGTCCTGGGCAGTTTTTCATTTATGATTTTTGAAAATATAGTTCTGAAAAACAGGCTTTAAAAATCCCACTGTATTTCAAGTAGAGCTACTTGACTCTACCTTAAAACCAATTCACTCTGGCTTTCTTCTTTTCCTTTCTTTTTTTGTTTTTTGTTTTTGGAGGGTTGGAAGGCAGAGCAATTGGGGTTAAGTGACTTTCCCAAGGTCACATAGCTAGTAAGTGTTAAATGTCTGAGATCCGATTTGAACTCAAGTCCTCCTGACTCCAGGACTAGTGACCTATTCAGTGAATCACCTAGCCATCCCCTCACTTTGACTTTTATTGAATGACCAAAAATAGTCCCCAGTTTACTTCTCAGGAGCTCAAAGGTTTTGTTGACTTAGGATGAGTATACATAGAAATTGTTTTCTGTTCTGGCCAGAAACACTAAGTGTCTTCCCCACCCAAGTTGACACTTTTCTGATGGTAAACTAGGCCATCTTTTATCTCAGTTCTTCCCTACTCATTGAATGGTCATTGCTTCAGACAAACTGAGAATTAGGAAATATCTTAATTTAAAAATGCCAAGGTCATCCATTGTATCTTGGGTCATTGGTGGTAACCTCAACTTTTGTCTTACCACTGGACTTTAATGACTCCAAGAGAGAAAGTGAGACTGAAGATTGCTCAGCTGTGCTTTAATTGAATACAATTTAGGTGCAAGTCAAGGTATCACCCATGATATCATTGGTTCTCTTTGCAAATGAAAGATAAACAATAGGATGGCATCACATAATTCTGTGGGAAATCCTGCTTTGGCATGAGATATTTTATCAACAGCAATTCTCAAGTCCTAGGGAGTTGTCTGGGACACCCAGAGATTGAATAGTTTATTCAGTATGAAATGAGTAGGCTCAAAGTCAGATGCTCAGATTCAGAACTGGATGGGATGCTAAAAACCATTTGGTGCAACTCTTCATTATACAGATGAGGAAACTGGCTTGCCAATGGTCAAGAGACTCTAGTAAGTGTTGAAGGCAGGATGTGAGCCCACACCCACATTCCCACCCACAGTATCTCTCTGACCTTTGCCCTATGCATCAACATACAGTAAAGGCTTACTATGAGCAACACCTTGTGTCAGATGCTGGGCACCTCAGACTTCACTCATTCCCAGAGATTCCCAGGTGTCCCACTTTTCTGAGAATGATTTTTTGAGACTTTCACTCTGAGAAAAAAAATATTAATAACCCATGATTTGGGGAGATCCAGAGTCCCTGCCTCCTTTTTGTTAAGTCCTGCTTTTTAAAAGTTCAGTCTCTTGAAGGACATTGCTGATAATGTGCCTGGACTAACTTTCTTGTTCTGCTCAGGCTGGGGGTTGGGTGGGGGGCGGGACGCGATGTGTAATAACTTAAGCAGTAAATGACTGAATCAAAGTTCAGGGCCACTCCTTCACGTAATATTCATTTTTTCATTAGTTGTCAATCAATCAGGGTTGATTCCCATCCTGGGGGAACATCTACTCTTGAGGGGCATATAGACTGTGAGCCTGCCACCATGATTATTTTTGGTCTAAGAGAGAGAGACAGCCAAATGTCCATTCTTTCATTAAAATGCTGGCATTATTAATAAAATGATTAAATTACCCATAAATTACATCTCTTGAACCTTTTTAAGTGCCACAGTTCTCATTAATGAAAGGTCATAGGATACTACCACAACAATATTGTCTCTTTCTGTGGTGCCTGAGAGCATATTGCTCTGATGTTGGAGGAGGATTTCCTGCAAAGGTTGGGTTTGCTTGCTGGCAGCTCACCATGAGGTTACTACCGTAGTCTGCTAACCTCTTGCTCCACAGAAGGAAATTGAGCATTAAAGCAAGATGGTCAGATTATTTCTATTCACCAGGGAGTAAAACCATCTCTTATTTTTGAGCTTGGAAAAAAATTGACAGGTAGAAACATTGGTAAACATGGTGATTTGTACAACAAAAGTAGAGGTAGAATGATAATGGCATTCTTTAAAGAATATCCCAATTCATAAAGAGAATTTGGAGTCTTTTCTGAAGGCCAGATGGAACATGAAATGGCAAGAGAAGACAACAAAACTTAAATCTCAATCTAAATGAAGTGACTGTATCTGATGTGGACTGCTCCAAACCTTAAACATAATTGGATGCTAAGCTCCCAGAAACATTGTCTCCCACTGAATAATAACCATCTCTAATGACACTTGAATTGATGGAAATTTGACTCAAATAAGCTGCATTGAAGCTTGGTAAAAAATGGCATTGGAAATATGCAAATATGGCTGTAATATGACTCTTGGAACTTAGCAAAATTAGGAAGAAAGCTGAAATTGAAATGCCAATATATAAAAAAAAAACATTAACAAAACCCCAGCAAGTCTCAATCTGCAAAATAAGGAATTGAAAATAAAACAAATTAGGAGGTCACTATAAAGCTATCAGCTCCTGCTTCACTTTGTCATGAGTAAATTCTCAAAGGGTAGTCACTGAGAAAACTTTAATTTTTTTATTTCTCTCTTTCACCTTTCTTCTCTTCATAGAATGATTCCATTTTTTAAAGCATAAATGCCTTTCCATTTATAGGTGATGATTTTGTATATATGGTTTTTTTTCCTTCTGATAGTCAAGGACGCAGTGGCAAATACAGGGCTAAGACACACATGGAATATTGCTAAAATACCTCAGAGAACTCAGTGTCCAATCAGACAACCTTGTTATGTGTAACCTGTGTCACAGCACCCCTCAACTATAAGTATATTCTCAACGAGTCTAGTATTTGATGTTTCTCAAAAATCACTCTCAGAGGAACTCCCCCACTCAAATAATTCCTCTCATGTTAATCTTACCCAGAGTCACTTCTGGGAAACCCAAGTATAGTTTAAATGAAGCTCAAGACTAGTTGTGCACAGATATGGTTGAAAGGATACCTACATCCCACACAAGCATACAAGATAATAATGAATATACAGGGTATAGGACAGTATTTCAACCCATAGGAAAAAAATTAAAATAAAATAAAGGACTCACAGTAGCTCCAAAAATATCAATCATATTCTCTATATTCTACTCAAAAGGGTCTTCTAGCCCTAATTTTACACATATAATACTCTATCTCCCAGTCCCCTATCTATAATGAGCACTCTCTTCAAAACTGTTTCTTGAAATATTTATCTACTTTCAAGGTTCAAATGAAATGTTACTTTCTATTTTGGGGGGTCTTTATTAATTTGTTCATTTACTTTTAGTTTACAAGATTCAGTTCCACAATCCCTTGAATTTAAAATTTTCTCTCCCTCTCTTTCCTTCCTCCTCCTCCTCCCCCCCACCCCGCCAAGTGGCATGCAATCAAGTATGGGGTCTGCAATACTTTCACATTAGACATTAGTCAGGTTGTAAAGAAGGATTGTAAACAATGGAATGAACAACGGGAAAGAGAAAACAAAATAAAACAAGAAAAAGAAGGAGAGCAGGTAGTTTGCATCAGTCTGCATTCAAACTCTGTTCTTTCTAGTTCTTTCTCTGAATGTAGACATGTCTTTCCATCATGAGTCTTTTGGAGTTCTCTTATAACCTTGCATTGCTGAGAAGAGGCTAGTCTATTTTATATTGTGTCTGTAATTGAGTACAAATTTCTCCTGGTTTTGCTCTTCTCACTCAGCATCAGTTTGTAGAAGCCTCTCCAGGTAAATATGAAGTCCATGTTCTCCTTTCTTATATAACAATAGGATTCCATTACATTCCTACACCACAACTTGTTTAGCCATTGCCCAATTAATGGGCATCCCCTTAATTTCCAACTCTTTGCCACCACAAAAGAGCTGCAATAAATTTTTTTGTACATTTAGGTCTTCCTCCCACTTCTATGATCTCTTGAGATACAATCCTAGAAGTGGTATTACTGGGTCAAAGGGTATGAAATTATTTATAGCTCCAAAGGTGGACATAGTTCCAGATTGCTCTCCAGAATGGTTGAATCAGTTCACAACTCCACTAACAATACATTAATGTTCCAATTTTTCCACATCCTCTCTAACATTTGTCATTTTCTTGTTTTGTCATCTTAGCCAATCTGACTGGTGAGATGTGGTACCTCAAAGTTGTTTTGATTTGGATTTCTTGACTCAATAGTGATTTAGAGCATTTTTACATGCTTATAGATATCTTTAATTTATACTTCTGAAGATTGCCTGTTCATATCCTTTGACTGTTTATCAATTGGGGAATCACTTGTATTCATATAGATTTGACTCAGTTCTCTGTATATTTAAGAAATGAGGCCTTTATCAGAGACACGGGTTGTAAAATTTTTTTCCCAATTACCCACTTCCCTCTTAATTTTGGTTACATTGGCTTTCTTTGTAGTGAAACTTCAATTTAAGGTAATCAAGATTATCCATTTTGCATTTTATAATGCTCTCTAACTCTTGTTTATTCATAAAATCTTCCCTTCTCCATAAATCTGGCAGGTAAACTATTCCTTGCTTTCCCAGATTGCTTACAGCATTAGCTTTTATACCTAGATCGTGTACCTGTTTAGACTTGGTTTTAGTACAAGTTGTTAGATAATGGTCTATGCCCAATTTCTGCCATAATATATTCCAGTTTTCCCAGCAGTTTTTGTCAAGTAGTGAGTTCTTATTCCCAAAACTGGAATCTCTGGGGTTTATCAAACAGTAGATTACTATAGTCATTGACTCTTGCCATGAACAACTGATGTTTTTCCAATTAGTTAGATTTGATTTTATAAGTGTTTTGTAGTTGTGTTCATATAGGGCCTGGGTTTGTTTTGGCAGGTAGATTCCCAAATATTTTATAATGTCTACAGTTACTTTAAATGGGATTTGTCTTTCTATCTCTTGCTGTTGAATTTTGTTAGAAATATGTAGGAATGTCAAGGATTTATGTGGGTTTATTTTATATCCTGCAATTTTGCCAAATTTATTTATTGTCTCACGTAGTTTTTTACTTGATTCTCCAAGTATATCATCATATCATCTGCAAAGAGTGATAGCTTAGTCTCTCCTTTTTCTAATTTTATTCCTTTAATTTCTTTTTCTTCTCTAACTGCTACTGCTAACATTTCTAGTACCAGATTGAATAAGGTGTGATAGTGGACATTCTTGTTTCACTTCTGATCTTATTAAAATGCTTCTAAAATTAAATATAATACTTGCTGATGTCTTTAAATAGATGCTACCTATTACTTTAAGGAAAATTCCATTTATTCTATGCTTTCTAGTATTTTTAATAGGAATGGCTGTTGTATTTTGTAAAAAACCTTTTCTGCAGATAGTTATATGGTCTCTGAGAGGAAGGTGTATTCCTTTATATCCCCATTTAGTTTTCTCCAGATATCTATCATGTCTAACCTCTCTAAAATTCTATCTGCCTCCTTAACATTTTTTTGTTTATTTTGACGTTAGATTCATGAAGTTCAGAGAGGGGGAGTTTGAGGTCCTCCACTGGTATAGTTTTGCTGTCTGTTTCTTCCTCTAATTCCCTTGACTTCTCCTCTAGGGATCTGGATACTATACTGCTTGGTGCATATATGTTAAGTAATGATATTGCTTCATTCTTGATGGTGCCTTTTAGCAGAATATAGTTTCCTTCCTTACCTCTTTTAATTAGATCTATTTTTGCTTTTGCTTTATCTGAGATAAGGATTGTTAACTCTACTTTTTTCTAGTTTAGCTGAAGCATAATATAAAAGCCTTTTACCTTTACCCTGTGCATATCCTCTTGTTTCAAATGTGTTTCTTGTAGTCAGCATATTGGAAGACTGGTTTTTAATACATTTTGCTATCCACCTCTGTTTTATGGGAGAGTTCATCCCATTCACATACAAAATTACGATTACCGTCTGTGTCTTTCCCTCCATCCTATTCACTCCCCTGTTTATGTTTTTGTTTCTTCCTTTTCCCTTCCCCTCCTTAAGAGTTTTCCTTTTGACCACTGCCTCACTCAGTATTCCCTCCCTATGCCCCCCTCTTTACCTACCCTTTCCCCTTACTATTACTTCCTTCCCTTCTAACCATCCCCTCTTTTTACCCCTCCTTACCCCTTCTACTTCTTGTAGGGAACAATGGATTTTTATACTTAACAGAGTATTTTATTCCCTCCTTGAACCCAAACCGATGAGAGTAAATTTCATACAGTCCTCCTCTCCCTCCCGCCTCCCTCCTTTCCCTCTATTATAATGAGTTTTTGTATCTTTTCACATCAGAATCCTAAACTTAACTGCTTATGTTGATCCCTCTTTGAACCAGAATCACTAAGAATAATGTTCATATGATGTTCATCTCCCTCCCTCCTTCCCTCTACTATAGTATATTTTTATGCTTCTTTGTATGGCATAGTTTACTTATCCTTTCCTTTTCTCCCATTACAATCCCTTTGCACCCCTTAATAAGGTTTTTTTAAATCATCAGATTATTTCATTTATACCCAGACCCTCTATCTATGTATATCCATTTCAAATATCATAATTATATAAATGTCAATATTGATAGGTATCCACTTATCATATATGGATATAAACAGTATTCTCTTATTGAATCCCAAGTTATTCGCATGTGTGTGCATGTGTGCATGTATGTGTGTGTGTGTTTACCTTGTTTATATTTTTTTACTTTCTTGAGATCAAATTTTCCTTTTGCTCTGGCTTTTTCATCAGGAAAGTCTAGAAATCCTTTATTTCATTAACTTACCATCTCCTTACCTGAAAGATTAAGCTCAGTTTTGCTGGGTAGTTGAAACTTGGTTGCAGTCCTAGCTCTTTTGCCTTACAAAACATCAAAATTCAGTCCCTCTGATCTTTTAATGTAGAAGCCACTAGGTCCTGTGTAATCCTGACTAGTTGCATGATATTTGAATTGTTCGGTTTTTGTTGTTGTTGTTGCTCTCAGTATTTTCTTCTTGACCTTGTAATTCTGGAATTTGGCTACTATATTTCTTGGAGTTTTCAATTTGATATCTCTTTCAGGAGGAGTCTGGTCAATTATTTTGATAACTATTTTACCCTCTGATTCTAGGACCTCAGGATAGTTTTCTTTGACATTCTTTTGGAGGATGTTGTCCAGGCTGCTTTTTTCATCATGGCTTTCTGGTACACCAATAATTCTTAGGTTATCTCTCCTGGATCTCCAGGTCATTTGTTTTTCTAGCGAAATATTTTAAACTTTCTTTTAATTTTTTCAATCTTTATGCTTTGTTTGACTGACTTGTGATGCATCATGGAGTCCTTAGCTTTGATTTGAATGATTCTAATTTTTAGTGAATTATTTTCCTCAGTTTTTGAAGCTCTTTTTCCATATGTTCAGTTTTAATTTTAGGGTGATATTTTTTCCAGTTACATTTTGAACTCCCTGCCCCAGTTCACAAATTTTACTTTTTTAGGAATTGTTTTCTTTGGTGAGATTTTTTTTTCCAGTTTGGTCACTGTAGATTTAAATTTATCTTCTACCTCTCTAATTTGGCTTTTAAAATCTTTCTTGAGCTCCTCCAAGAATTCTTTTTGGGCTTGAGATCAATTCATCTTTCCTTCTGTGGTTTCAGGTGTGAGTATAGAGTCCACGTTGTCCTCTATATTTAGTTGTTCTTGCTCGCTCTAATAAGATTGGATCATTTTTCTTGCTTTTGATTGCTCAGCTTCCTTCTTACCCACTGTGATTGCCTACTTCCTGACTTCTCTTCTCAGGCTGGGAGCTAAGGTCCTGGTTGTTGACCTTGTGTGCTGTAGCTTCTGGGTGTCTAGAATGAGGCCATGGCCAGGACTTTCAGTGTTTCCCCTGAATTACCCTGAGGCTTACAGAGTAACCTGTGGTGGTCTGGCCACTTCAGGTTTCCACCTCCTTGTCCCTAGGCTACAGCTCAGGCAGGCTCAGCAGCTGGCAGTCTGCAGATTCCCCTGGTGGTCCTAAGTCATACCTGTCTTGTTAGGGCTTGCTGGCTCCATCTTCCTCCAACCCCAGGCATTGGAGTTCCTGCTCATCAGCTGACATGGAGCTTGTTGGGATGCTTCCTGCCCTTCACTTCAGACTCCTTACTGCCCACTTGTGTCCTTTCTCAGTGACTCCTAAGCATGAGGCTATTTCTACTATTTTAGGATTTTACTCTGGGTGAGACATTTATCTCTGGGTTTTCTGGGTCAGGGATGGGGAATCAGAGCAAGTAGGGTTTATTCCATCATTTTGGCTCCTGAAAGTTCAGATAGGTGATTTTTAAATGTCTAGGCTGTGGGCTAATAGCCCCAAGAGAAGCTGCTGTGGGCCCTGTACTTTATCTTACCCAGCTCCAACCAATCCTCTGTCCTGAGGTTAGATGGCTGTGATTCACCCTTGGGGTGGGTGATTCTGCTGACTGGGGCTCCTTCTCACTCCACTATAGTCTGCTTTCTGGTCCACGCTGGTGTAGCCCCAAGTGCTCTGTGCTCCCCCTCCAGACCTAAATGGGCACTTTCCTGGGCTGGGAATCTGACACACTCCATCTTCCAAAGGATTCTGTCACTTGAAAATCCATTCAGATTTACTTTTTAAAGTTTAATGACAGAATTCATGGAGAAGCTTAGGAAAGTTCCTGCTTCCTTTCCACCATCTTAGCTCCACCCCAATTGTGATTTCCTACATGAGGCCTTTCATGACTTCCTCAATTTGTCCTGTCTACCTCCAAATTTCTTTATATTTACTTATCAGTGTATCTCTCTCCAATGGGATATGAGTACCGCGAGGAGATTGCATTGTCTTGGCATCTTCCAACCTCTGGCACATTGCCTTGTAAAAGAAGGGACTTAATAAATGCCTGATTGAACTGAATTGTTGAAATAGTTAATTCTTTCTCCTCTTCTTTGATTTTCATGCATGTCTTCCTATGAATCTTCCACAGAGAATGTTCCTAAGATACTAGAGATTTTCTTCTTCTTTTTTAAAAAATATATTTTATGTATCCCAATGCTGCTTAGATAATATAGACATATTATAAATCATTTTATTAAATGACAAACACAGACACATATATATGTATGCACACATATATACATATGTACATATATGTGTGTGTTTGTGCATGTGTGTGTACACACACACAACACACACATTTTGTTTTACTAAATTCCAACATCAGGAGAGATGAAATTCAGAGACGGAGGCTCATCTAAGTTAGCTGCATAGAGGAATCCAGTTTGGAGTCCAAAAAGAAGTGGGATGCAAGATCCCCAGTCACTTAGGAGAAATCAAGATCCCTATGTTCTATTGATGAAGAAATGAAGAACATATTTCCAAGAATCCAACCTGCAGTTGGATGGGAAGCCCACTGAGTTGCTCCTCCAGTATCTGTATATATATATATACACACACACATACATGTATGTATGTATGTGTATGTATACATGTGTATATATGTATGCATGTATATATGCATGTATATGTGTGTATGTATATATGTATGTATGTATATGTGCATATACTAGAGGAATGTGTGTATGTGTGTGTGTATATATTATGTATATATATATGAGGATTATCTGTGTGTGTATATATATATACACACACACACACACTGGAGGAGCAAATATGTATATATACACATATAAACATATATGTGCGTGTGTGTATAATGTAAACTATATATAAATATATAGAATCCATAGACACTACAGCAGCAAAACGAACTGAGTCTAGAACTGACTAGCAAAAGGAGACCATGCTGAATGGCACTGGGGAAGCCACCCAGGCCTTTCAATGATACCATGCTGTTTGCTGCTCCAAAGACCCTTTTGGGAAACACTTCTATTCTTCCAGTAATTCCAGATGGCCGTGAATCACCTGACCCCTTGATCCCAGAGGATCAAAATGGAAGGGGCCTGCAGAACAATAGAAAAAGCTTTGGTTGGTATGAGCGGGCTACAGCATATTACCAGTGATGACTTAAGAATGACAAGGGCCAGAAAAGGCGTCATCAAGGCTAGGGACACGCATACAAGATGGAAATGGGCTGGTCATGTAACAAAGTTGAAAGATGATGCCGGCAGCCTGAAATTTGTTCTTCTGCCTTTGAGAAAGTATCTTCCTCTCATCATATGATTTATACATACCTCTCTGAAGTCATACAGGACCGACTTTACACCTAGATTATTCATGCAGCCAATCACACTGTTTGATCCTAGGTCTTTTAATCTAATGGAAAACATACATTTATTAGGCATCTACTACATACTAGACATTATACTAGGAACTAGGAATACAAAACCAAAAATGAAACAGTCCCAGTGCTCAAGAAATTGACATTCTTTGGGAAAGACAGATATAAAATAAATACACAATATTTTTCCTTTCCTTTCCTTTCTTTATTTTTGCAGAGGGAAGAACGTTAGTGTCTAGACCAGTGGTTCTCAACCTTCCTAATGCCACAACTCTCTAATATAGTTCCTCATGTTGTGGTGACCCCCAACCATAAAATTATTTTTGTTGCTACTTCATAACTATATTTTGCTACTGTTATGAATCATAACATAAATATCTGATATGCAGGATGTATGTTCATTGTTACACATTGAACATAACCCACAGGTTGAGAACCGCTGGTCAAGGGGAATCAAGAAAGACTTCTTGTAGAATAAGTATTCTCGATATCTTTTGTAACAAGGAACATTTTGCAATCTGATGAAGGCTATGGACCTCTTCTCAGAACAGTTACTCAATCAACAAGCATTTATTGAGGACTGAATTCTTTTTTTTAGAAGTCTTAGCTCAAGGAAATGGCAAATTTCAGAAGTTAGTAAAAAGATGTAATTTTTTTTCTCCTAAGTTCACGGAGTTTTTGAACTCTATCAATGGACCCCTTTCTAAGGACCCAGATTCAGTCCCTGATATAGAAAGAGGCATTTGAGAAAAGAAGGAAGCAAATTTTTATTTATTCAGTCCGTATCATGTGGCAGATACTGTGCTAAGTGCTTAAGAAACATCTGACTGGATCTACACAACTCTGGGAGCTAAGTGGTCTTGTGATCCCCATTTTACAGTTAAGGGAACTGAGGAAGATTTAACTCAGGCCTGACACTCTATCCACTATACCATATATCCATATAGCTGCTTCAAGTTGTTCATCCTTCATTTTCAAATTGCCTCAAGGAGGAGAGTTCTGAAGGTAGGTAGGATTTCTAAAAGATGAAGAACATTTCTACTAATAGAAATGGATTCCTTTGTCATCTGAATGAATTATACCTCAGAAATGACAGAAATAACCCCTGTATACATGTGTTTGTATGTCTAAGGTGTGTGTGGCGGGGGGGGAGCTAGATGGCACCATAATGGATAGAGTGATGGACCTGGTGTCAGGAAGACTCATCTTCTGGAATTTAAATCCAATCTCAGATACTTACTAACTGTGTGACCCTCAGCAAGTCTTTTAACCCTGTTTACCTCACTTTCCACATCAACAACATCAGCAGGAGAAGGAAATGGCAAAGCAGTCCAGTATTTCTGTCAAGAAAACCCAAAATGGGGACACGAAGAGTTGGACATAACTAAAATTACTGAACATACATACACACATGCATATATGTTTGTATACATATGTGTGTATATATGCTGTATATATGTATACATGTATAATTCTATCTATCCATCCATCCATCCATCCATCTCTCTATCTCTCTACCTCTTTGGACAGACCTTTATAGATAGTGGAGGACAGAAGGGCTGCATGTGCTATGGTCCATGGAGTCACAAAGAATTAGACCCAACTGAATTACTGACCAACAACAAGGAAATATGCGTACATGTATATGTGTAATGTATATTGGATATATGCATATATATGTTTCTATATAGAAATATATAATACAGAATATATTTTTCTCTATATATAGAATTTTTCTATATATATAGAAAGTCATACATAGAGAAATATAAAGCATATATATAGAATTTTTCTCTATATATGTATATTTTGTTCTCTATATTTTATTCTCTCTATATATTTATATGGAAATATATTTCTATATATATGTATATTTATTTATGCATATACATGTATATATACACACTACTACCTACTTCTGTGACCTGATAGGATCACAAATTTAGATTTGGAAGGGACATGAGAGTTCATCATATCCAACCACCTCATTTTGACGATGAGGAAAATGAGACTCAGAGAGATGAAGTGACCTGACCAATGTCATACAGTTAATATGCATCTAAGTAGGAGTAAGAACCCACAGATTCCTGACTCCCAGTCAAGTCCTCTACCCATGTGTAATGGAATGGAATTTGGAGATGCCCCTGAATTGACCTGGCTTTTGGGTTGAGTGTTAAGACCCAGAGCTTGTGAATCCCACTTGTGGGATGGACTTGTTGATGTGGAGAGGGCTGAACTGGGAGGAGCCATGAATAGAAAAAAGGCTCAAGCCCAGAAGAAGAAGGACTTTTGGGAAGAGCAGTATCCAGTATCATGTAGCCTGAGTTGCTGAGAGAGATTGCTGAGAGTCCATTGGAGCTGCCCAAGACTTTTGAGGACTGCCACCTGGAGCTGCTGAGAACTGAGGAGGCATGGCTGTGATGCCAGTATTTTGTCTGTCTGTTTTGATGTTGTTTTTCCAGATTCTCTGTTCTGTGAATGTTTGCTGAATAAATGGGGTTTGCTACCCTGGTAATCTGAACCTTGGAAGTTGCCTTTGCTTGACATTACACCATGATGCCTCATACCTCTGAAAAAGTGACCTGGGGCAAGTCAATTCACTTTGCTGGACCTCATTTTTTTAGGTAGGATGGGCTGTCCTAAGGGGTTATGGTTTCAAATTCCGTGACAGAAAGTCTTCAAGAAGAAGTCAAGTGGCCACTTGTTGGTTATATTATAATGGAAATTCCTTTGGTATGTGGGATAAACTAGAAAGTCACTGGGATGTCTTTCAAGTCTCAAATTCTGTGATTCTGTTATTAAGTCCATACCACTGATGAGTACACTGAGGTTTCAAGAGGTTGTAACTTTCCTAGAGTCCCAGAGCCAGTAACTGTCACAGTCAGATCTTTAATACAAAGCTTCTGACTCGAGTGAATGATACTGCATTTCCTAAGAGTTATTTCCAAAAGTCAGGGACTTGTATCCCAATCAAGCACTGCATTCCTTTTGGATAAGTATGATTCCTTTAAAGTCTTATCTCATAGGCTTTTATTCAAATGAAATTACTACTGAATAATAACTAACAAGATTATTCATTTGAGAGAAGTTATTAAACCTGTAGTTACTCAATTAAATTATCAAAAATCCTTGTACATGTTACATCTTTCTGGGGTTCTAAAGCCTGATATGATGGACATGCTAATTAGAATATTTTCAGGTTTTTCTCATGGTTTGTCAATGCTGGGAATCTATAGGTGCACTGAAATAATTATTTTCTTTCTTTATCATTATTAATTTACTATTATTATTTTTAAAAATACATTTATTTATTTTTTTGTTTACATCATTCATTTCTATGAGATTGAGTAACAAATTTTCTCCCCATCTACCCCCAAACCGCAATCCCACTGTATAACCCCTCCCCCAATTTGCTCTCTTCTATGTCCTCCCCCATTACCCCTCTGACTTTCCGGTAGGGCAAGATGGATCTCCCTACCCCAGTGCCTGTATATCTTAATTCCCCATTGCATGTAAATACCAATAATAATGATAATAATAATAATAATAATAAATATGAGATTCTTTTTCCATCTGGCAAATTCGACTTTTAAGGCATTCTTCTCCTCATTGGCT
>CM053593.1:9618032-9631089 GCA_028646575.1 Pseudocheirus occidentalis | reverse complement strand
CCGCCTGCTGCGCTGCCTGTAGTGCTTTCTGTCTTGTGGAGAGTTTTGGAGCTTGAAAATCTGTTTAGCGTCCCATTTTATGAGTTTTTCAGCGCGTTTGTGTGGGAGCTGTGGTGCTTTGCTGCTTCTACGCCGCCATCTTGGCTCCCCCCCCTCTTATTTGGTTTTCAAAATTTTTCTTAAGCTCATCTATGGCTTCTAACCAGTCTACATTTTTCTTGGAAGCTTTTGGTATAGGAGATCTGACTGTGTTGTCATCCTCACATTCCATTCTTTGATCCTTTTTGTCCCCCAAAAGGAATCTAAAGTTGAATTGCTGTTCTTACTTTGCTTCCTTTGCCTGCTCATGTTGCCACTCAATTACTTTTTAGCTCTGTGGAATTCTGCTTCCAGGGGGGAAAGCTCTGTCCCAAATTGGTGGGGTTTGCACAGCTGCTGGAGCTATTAGGAGGCTGGTGATGCAGCCACCAGCTTTGGCTCACTGAAAACACACCTCAGGACTACCACCCAAGACCATGATCCTGATCCAGGCCAGGTAAGGCAAGAGCACTTAACCCCTGACTGATAGCTTGTCCCCCCATCCCTGCAATCTGCAGGTTGTGAGCTCTGAAGCAGCCATGTGGAGGTGACTGTTCTGCTTCTGCTGTTTCCTCGCTCTGGGGGCAGTTCGGCTGGGCCCTCTTCCTCAAATTTAGCTGAGTTCCACTAAGCTTTCACTTAGTCCTTATTTCTTAAGGCTTGAAAATTCTGGAAATTGCCACAGCTGCCACTGATCTACTCTCCTGAAGGCTCCAGCTGCAGCTTGTCCTGGTGGCCCTGGGGCCAAACTGAAGTTTCAGGCCAGGCTGGTTTTGGCTCTCAGCACTCTGTGATGAGCCCTTCCTGTCCCACCTGCCGAGCTGCTGCTGGAGCTATTTGGAGGCCACTGCAGCGGGAGATGTGTTTTACTATACTTTTGTGAGTTCTGGAGCCCTAAAATTTTAGAGTCATATTTTATGGGTATTTGAGGTGGCTATGTGGGAGCTGCAGAGTTAACCTGCTTCTACGCCTCCATCTTGGCTTCATCCCCTGAAATAATTATTTTCAACAAAATCCTAGTTCATTAGAACAGAACACCTTGTCCTAAAAGATAAGACCTTTTGATTGTGAGAAAGCTGCCAAGAGATGGTATGAGCCTGAACAATGATAATGGGAAAAGGAAAACCTTTGACAGAGGACTAGCAATAACCTTTCTTTTTGTTTTCATTTCTAAACAGCCAGGGAAGGAACTAAGGAAGAAAGAGAAACTTGATTTAAATGTTGCAAAGACATTTGGGAAAAGGTTGCATAACTCTTTGAATGAAATAGATCTTGACTATAACATCTTCCTATTTCATATTCATCTGCAGGAAGAACTCAAAAAAGGCAGTTTGGGGCATGGATTAACAAATCACAGGGAATAATGAGACTGTAAGATAGCATCTAGTTAAGTCCTCCATTAGACTAGAGTGACTCTAGGTTCTCCAGGGGTGCAGAACCTGCAGTCTAGAGGCCACATGCAGCCCTCTAAGTCCTCAAGTGTGACCCTTTGTCTAAATTCACAGAAAAAGTCAAAGGGCCACACCTGAGTACCTAGAGGGCTACATGTGGCCTCAAGGCTGCAGGTTCCCCATCCTCGAAGCCCATTCCAGGGCTGAAAACCTGTGTGCTTGCCAGGTTGAGTCAATTTTGTTTAATGCTGGAGAGAGGAAGTGACCTATGGAAACTTTCATCAGCAAGCTGGGAAGATCACATATCAAGTTGGCTGGAATGAGCTCAAGAAATAGTTGTTTCATTGAATGATGCTTAATACACAAGTGACATTCAATATCATGGCTCTATTCTCAATAACCTGCACCTTCTAGCTGCATCACTTGAGGTATTGGTATGGATAAGTATAGGCAGAACTTTCCTCCTCACACTTAAAATTCCAGAGAGCACAGAAACATCCCACACCAAGCTGATAGCCCAGCTCTTATCAGGCCAAGAATAAAAGCACATCTGTGAATCTCAGGTCATCCGAGTGACTCCACAACTGCTAAGTGCAGAGCTTCTGGAGATGGCCCACGCTTGGGAAGGAGAAAGGATGGGAACCCGCAAGGCTTCCCTAGTCCAGCAGCAATTCACTAAGTCCTCGGTACAAAGCAATGGGTTAGCTACAGGGGATGCAAATTCATGAATCCAATTTTTATTAAGGACCTTTATGTCATGTACTCTGCTAGGTGCTGGGGCCAAAAGGACGCCCCCCCCCCAACAAAAGACACTTCCCTCCAGGAAATTGTATTCTGCTCAGAAGTGACACATACATACACAAATGTGTATGTATGTGTGTGTATATATGTATGTATGTGTGCATTATGCATGTTTATATATGTATACAGACACAAGACAGTTCCTGATGTCTGGAGGAGATGAATATCATCAGAGAAGTATGTACAAAGACTATTCAATCTGCTCATCAATCAATAAGCATTATTGATCACCTGATAGGAGCTAGACCCTATGATTAAGGGTTACAAATAAAATGTACAGGCAATACTTGCCCTCATGAATGTTACAGTCTAAAGGGGACACAACATTTTTACAGGGAAGTAAATATGGTTTCTATAAAAAGTAAAGTCACTTGATCAGGGTCAGCCGGAGACAGTAAAATAAGAAGTAATTTCCAGAAGAAGCAGACACTGATATCTAGGGGACCAGGGCAGACCAGATTTGGGATGAAGCCCTTAAGCTGAGTTGAAAGGAATCTAAGAATTCCAAGAGACCCACCAGGAGACTCTGCCATTCACATCACCCTCAAGCCAAAGTCAGCAATGAAACCCAGAATGAGGCTAATACTCAAAAAATCATCTCTAGATGTGAAAACACCTATAGGGTCTTATTGAAGTTCAAAGTTTCTCTGGGCCCTGTTTCTCTTCCTTTACTCTCACCCCTTCACTGTCTCATTTTTCATCCTGGGTATGAGAATAAGCCCTCAATGCTGAAGAATATATAGCTACACAGGTTATGATTCTAGATAATGATGCAATTAGCCCCTGGAAGCCAGGCTTCGGAAAGGTCAGAAGAAAGGGGGAGAAGCAGAATGGGACTGAGACAGAGAAAACAAAAGAGACATTACTAAAGGCTCTGCTGAATCCTGGGGTAACTTACTTTAAGCAGAACCTTGTGACAAGGATGGAACAGAGAAGCCATAGTGTCATACATTTTAATTAGTTTAATAAGAAGTGAAGTTTCCCTGAAATGCAGTTTAACAAGTAGTTCATTGGAACAGATCTCTGGAGCTGGCCAGGGTCTCAGAGGCCATCTAGTCCTTCCTAGCCCTGCCATTTTCTAGGCAAGGGGAAAAAAGTCCAGAGAATTTGAATGCTTTCCCCAAGGAGACCCAGATAGTTAGCATCAGAGGTAGGAAAATAATAAAATGATGATGATGGTAGTGGCAGTGGCGGTGATGGTGATGGTGGTGATGGTGGTGATGGTGAACAATAACACCAATAATGCTAACGTTCCAATAGCTAACATTTACACAGCTATTGCTAGATGCCACACACTGTGCTAAGCACTTTGTGATCATTGTATCATTTAATGCTCACAATAATTCTGGGAGCTAGGTGTTATTATAATTCCTGTTTTAAAGATGAGGAACCTGAGACAGATAGAGATTCAGTGTCTTGCCTAGGGTCATGCAGCCTCTAATATCTGAGACTGGAATTGAAGTCAGGTCTCTCTAACTCCAGGTCTCGTGCTCTGTGGCACCCGTAACTGCTTCTGAGTCCTGAGAACCTCTTAACCACAAACCTAACAAGACCTATGAAGCAGGTATTATCATCATCCCTATTTTCCAAATGTTAGAAAACATAGGCTCAGTTAACTTGCCTATAGTGAATTAACCTTTTGTTTTAAACCCAGTTTCCTTTGTGCTGAGCATGGCACTCTGCCCACTATACCACCCTGCCTTATTCCATTGCCTTCCAGCTCCATGGATACAAAGAGATGTTTGTTTTCAATCTGATAAAAAAATAAGAATAAAAATCCTATTGTAAGCCCCTTGAGAATTGGGGCCATTTCATTTTTGTTTGGTATCTCCAATGCCTGACATGAAGAAGAAGCTTGACAAAAGTTTAGTTGAGTGAATGTATAAACAAAATTATTTAACATAGCATTTCAAGTGTACTTGAGCTTGTTTCCCCAGGTATAAGTATCATGGGGGGCGGGGAGGGGGAATTTCAAACTTAGGATTTCATTGCTATAAGGGATCTCCTAGAAAGGAAATTCCATCTTCCAATGAAGACCAACACTTGCACTGTAACCTAAGAGTATTAGAGAGTTTCCTAGGGGCACTGAGACATGAAGTCACTTGCCCAGGATGACACAGCCCCTCCTCCACTGCAGTGGGATCCATTACAACATGCAAGCGTGTGAATATTCAGAATTAAAGATGATACCTTAGGAAAGGCAAAGCTTAGAGTCAGTACTCATGAATGAATCATACTATGAATATTATGAACTGATCTCTATACAAACTCATCTTCTCCTTGGCATTTTTTAAAGCAATACATTTTATACTTTGTCATGTCTCTGAAATTATAGGAAAAAAACCCACATTGCTGTTATAAAAACCTAATAAGACAGGAGGATATCCTTTATTGAAGTGTTTGATGGGTCCTACAGGTGATAAAAAATCAAATTAACCTTGTAGGTAAGAGGGACCTGGATTTCACTACTATCAGTGTCACCTTATCCAAGTCATTTACATTCTCTGACACTGTTTCCTCATCTGTAAAATTATTAAAATAAAACCCATAGTATATCTGGGGGCAGGGGGAACTAGAGCCTCAGGGCCACATGCAGCCCTTTATGTCTTCAAGTGCAGCCCTTTGACTCAATCCAGACTTCACAGAACAAATGGCACCTACCTTACCTGGTGGCTGAAAATGTCAAGTGATATAAAGCTTGTCCGGTATTTTGCAAATAACAGTGTAAATGATATAACGTGATGTAATGTGGGGCAATGTAGCCTGACACTGATAAGGCTTTTGCCTTGTTTTGTATCCCCATTGGGTAGCATAGTGACTAGCATACAGTAGGTATTTAATAAATGCTTACTGAACAGCTGACTATAACTCATATATCACCTACTTTGAATGTCAAGATAACCTTATAATGTAGATGTATCATTATCATCATTTCATAGACAAAGAAACTGAGACTCCTTGAAGATTTGAGGTCACACAGTTAGCTATGTTAAGGTAAATCAATTAACCAAGTCTAAAAGGCATTATTACTAAACACCTACTATGTGCCAGAATTGCACTCAGTGGTGGTTATGCAAGCCCAAAGTCTACCCACAAAGATCTTACTTTCTCACACTGGACACAATAAGGACATAGATGAATATAGACAGAATAAATATAAAAAAGATTAAATGAAGTTAAGGTAAATACAAAAAAGTTAAATGTCAGTTGGTTTGGGAGGGAGGATACCAGCAATGGAGGGTGAAAGTGCTGGGTTGGGGTGAGCAGAAATAAAAAAAAAAAAGGACTGAAGAAGGTGGTACTTGTGCTGAGTCTTAAACTAAGAGCAGGATTCTACATGACAGAAGGAAGGAAGACTTTCCTAGCATGGCACCAAGATGGAAGGACACATGCGAATTTAGTGGGGGTAAGAAAGGGAATAGCACGTAACAAAAAGGAAAAAATAGATTGGGGGCAAGTTGTAAAGAACATTCAAAACAAACCAGACAAAGTGAAAGGTTATCCTAGAGGCAATTGAAAGCCGTTGCAGTGATTCAGTAGGGAAGCTATGTGCTCAGATTCCACACTTCAGGAAATTCGCTTCAGCAGCACTATGTAGAGTAGCCTGAAGAGATCTGAGGCAGAGGAGGCTGTTGTAATAGTCTAGGTGAAGTCAATGAGTCTTGCACTAAGGGGAGGGCACCATGCATAGACAGAAGAGATTGGATAATGAGATGATGCAGAAGTACAAATGACGAGATTTAGGACAGGAACCAGGCACGTTTGGTGAAGGAGAATGAAGGGTGAAGGATAAGGCCAATGTTACAAACCTGGGATGCTGGAAGAATGATGATGACTTTTATAGACATTCAAAAGGCTGGATGAGAAGTATGTTGGGGGGAGGTGTGGATAGATAATGAGCTCTGTTTTGGACATTGAGTTTGAAAGGTCTGATAGGAAATTATACAGACCTATAAGTCACTGATATAGAGATGCTAATTAAATGCACAAGAGGTGATGATGAGTGTTCTAAGAGAGAGAATGTAGAGAAAGAAGACAAGAACTTTGGGGAACAGAGACAGATATGGGGGTATGATATGATGATGGACCAGCAAAAGAAATTGAGAAGGTATGGCTAGACAGAGAGGAGGAGAACCAGACAGGAGACAGTATGTATGAGAGAGCAGTCAACAGTTTC
The DNA here is from genome assembly GCA_028646575.1 of Pseudocheirus occidentalis. Taxonomy (NCBI): domain Eukaryota; kingdom Metazoa; phylum Chordata; class Mammalia; order Diprotodontia; family Pseudocheiridae; genus Pseudocheirus; species Pseudocheirus occidentalis. Next base: position 9,624,642 of record CM053593.1, on the reverse strand, counting down.
AAATGGAGAAGAGACATCACAAAAGAATGGGGACTGAAAAAAGACCATCAGATCACTGGTAACTTTGGAGGCAGCCATTTCATTTGAGTAATCATGCTGGAAGATGAGTATGAAGGGGTGAGAAGTGAGAAGAATGAAGCAAAGGCAGCAGAGGTAAACAGTTTTTAATCTAGGTTCTCTCTGAATCTTTGGACTCTAAAGCAGAACTTGTCTCCCAAGCTGGGATGCCAGCGCTTATTTGTATTCCTTTAATATTACAGGTGAGGAAACGGAGGCTCAGACAGTTAAATATCTAAGATTTTGGCAAGTCGGTAGTCTGTTCAGAGAGAGAACCCAATCCTTGACTCCAAGCGCAGCCTTAAAATACAAATAAAAGTTGCATAACACAATTCAAGCTACCACCCAAACTCCAAAACAAACCTAAAAAAAGGCTATGGAAAACATTCTGAAACTACAGAAAATTTCATATGTATCTTCTATTTTGGATAATTCTGGCAAAAGAAATAGCATTTCTATTTGTAGTAGGAGAACTTGAATCCCATAGCAATAACACAGTATATTGACATGCACTGAAAATATATTTTATGGGACCTACCCACCACTAATAACTTACCAGGAAAATCTCCTACAGTGTTATTAGACTCTTCCAGCCCCCAACTCTTAAATTTGTCTGGTTCAATTTAAAAAAAATAGACCACAAGTTTTTTTAAATTAATCATTTGATAAAAATATTAATATATCAGGGCTTAAAATAAAAAATAGGTATAGAAAACTAGACAGATAGACTGGTAATTGTTACTTTCCCTTTTTATTTCTTACCATTTCTACCCATTCACATAACTTCTTCACTTACCTAAACCACTAGATGGTTCCCCATTCCATCTCATGATGAGGCCTCCACTAATGAACAGACCCCTCACCTGTAAATACCCCTCTGAAGGACCTTACTTGCTTCTACCTCAAGCCACTGAAAATATTTATTAAAATGCATTTAATTCCTGGGTAGTTCTGTCACCTATATCCATATATTTATAAAGAAAGAAGCCTTTTTCTTTGCTTTTGAATTGCCTTACCAAATCCCAACCTTATTTAATTTCATCATCTGTCTCCTTTGTTCCTTTTCAAGTGATGCAGAAGCTGTAGCTGAAATGTAGCTGGAAGAAATTACAAAACGAAGCTTATTGGGTCCACTACAAATTGGTTTCATCTAATCTCAGCTAGGTTCTCACTGCCACAAGGCGATTATTCTGCCTCTCTCTAAGAGATTCAATTCCACAAGAGCAGCTCTTCCAGTTGACTTTCTTCTCTTTCTTAAAGCCATGCCCTCTCCCAATAGCAATGCCCCTCCCTAGCCTCTCAGCTGAGGAAAATTACTGTAAAAGGAAAATTGAGACGGTCTATCATGATCTCTCTTTTCATCCCTTTTTTTTAACATCTCATAGTTCTCTAAAATTATCTTATTACCTCTAGAATTAAATAAGAAGTCTGATGCTTGAGACTCAAGGCTCTTCACTGGCCTCTTTTTACTTCGCAGCCTTCTCAGACCTCACTCTTCTCTACCACGAGCAATACTGGCCTCCTTCTTGCCCTTTCTGGAACACAGTCCTCCACTTTCTAACTCTTTGTATTGGCTATCCCCCATGCCTCAAATGCCCTTCTTCCTTACATCTACCCATAACAGCCCTGGGATTCTTACAAATTCAGCTCCAATTCCACCTCTTCCTGGAGATTTGTACTGTTTCTTCTCCTCCACCATCTACTTGAGTGTTTCCCACTTGGTTTACTTGGCCTTTACTCAGTACGTATTTTATAAGTACCTATTGATATGCTTTTTATCTCCCCCACTTTAATGTAAGCTCCTTGAGGGCAGGGATTGTTTTAGTCTAAACTATTCACAGCAAGCACTTAACAAATGCCTGTTTATTGAGTTATTTACCCTGTTTCTATGCTCCCTTTATCAACTAACAAATCTCTTTCTAACTTTGTGACTTTTAGAACCCTGTGTGGGCAGCTGGATAGTGCACTGGATAGAGCACCTAGCTGGGACTCAGGAAGTCCTAAGTTCAAATTCAGCTTCAGCTGTGTGACCATGGGCAAGTCACTTGATTCTGTTTGCCTTAAGTTGCCTCAACTATAAAATGAGCTCCAGAAGGACGCGGCGAACCACTCCAGCGTCTTTGCCGGGAAAACCCCACATGAGGCCACAAAGAGTCAGACTTGACTAAACAGCAACAGAGCCCTTTGTGTCTGCTTCTTTCTAATGTCCGGATAGACATTTTGGACGCTGTCGGTGCCATGCTTGGGCGCGACACAACAGAATTTCTTTCAAGGGACCCTTGGTGACGTTCCCAGGAGCCAAGGTTTATCAGCCACATTTTGAACAGTCGTTCTTCCTAAAGGTTAAGTGTAGCAAGAATTTGTTCTCAAGATGGGGGAAGGAGAAGTCCACTAAATCCATCAATTGAATGAACCCTCATTTACCTGCTGTTCTCTTTTACTGATTCATCTAAAGCACAGCAGAAATTCTTTTCCCTCACAGTAAGATCATACAGCAGGAAGCTACATGAGAATGTCAACAAATGATGTCCCTGCCCCCCTTTTGTATTTTGCACACAGCAGGACCCAAACATTTCTTTGCCAAGAAAATTGCTGTATCTGACAGTGGCTGCCTCCACCTGCTCTGGGAAGGGTTAGAGAGAATAGAGGGAATTATAGACACTCAGGGCTGGAAGGACCTCTAAGGTCATTCAGTTAAACCTACCTGAAAAAGGATTCCCCCTATAAAACGAGCTACACTGGGGCTAGGCTGCCTTTGCTCTTCTATGGAGTGGGGATCCAGCATCCTGCTGAGGCAGCTCAATCCACATTTGTGTAGCTCTATGTGTTAGGAATCCTTCTCTAAGTCAAGCATAAATCTGTCTCTTGGCTACTTCCCTCAAGACTCTAAATTCTGCCCCCATGCCATGTCAAACAGGTCAAGTCTAATCTCTCTTTATTTCAAGGGCAACCTCTTCTCCAGACTAAACATCATTCGTTCTTCAATCAGCTTTTATTTAGCAGCAACTTGAAGCCCTTAATTAGCTTGGATTTCTTTTTTTTAATGTTCCACAATTGGTCAATGCCTTTCTGTTGCCCAGAACCTATCAGCTACTCCAGATGTTCTTCAATCAGGACAGAATTCACAGCTAATAAGTGGAACCCTCAGTTCCTTCACACCCTTCTTCAGAGCAATCTTTAGCCCAGGGAAGATGACTGAAAGGATGGGGAATCTGAGTTTGGCTCATTGTTATCCTTGTTTCCTGTGGCAGCTAGGTTGGGAAATGACGGGAGTGTAGGAGATGAGGTCATCAAGAGCTCAGTGAGTTCAAGTTCTCCCTCAGACACTAGCTGTGTGACTGATTCATCACTCTGGGCCCAGGGTTTCCCTCTATAAAATGAGGATAATAAGAGAATCTACCTCCTGTGGTTGTTAGGATAAAATCAAATAAGAGTTCCCAAGTGTTTTCTTGGAGATATGCGGTGTCCGAAAGAAAAATAAAGAGAACCCCTCTTCGGGCCAATTGATGGTGTCACCTTAGGTAGGGGGTCCTTAGCGGGCAGACATATATAATATAGGCTCTCTCACTAATTGATCACATCAGCATATTTGTTTCTAAATGGAACGGCTCTTTTTGTGGTGGCAAAAAACTGGAAATTAAGGGGATGTCCATCAAACAGGGAATGGCTGAACAAGTTGTGAGATATGAATGTAATGGAATACTATGGTGCTATAAGAAATGGGAAGGAGATGGACTTCATACTCACCTGGAGAGACTTATACAAACTGATGCTGAGTGAGGAGAGCAGAACCAGGAGAAATTTGTAACAGTCACAGATACATCGTATGTGTGACGACCGACCTTGATAAACTGGACTCTTCTCAGCAATGCAGGGTTATAAGAAACTCCAAAAGACTCATGATGGAAAGAGATGTCTACATTCTGAGAAAGATCTAGAAAGAACAGAGTTTCAAGCAAACTACCTGCTCTCTTTCTTTTCCATGTTTGGTTTGGTTTCCTCTTTTCCAGTGTTCATTCCATAGGTCACAACCCTTCTTTACAACCAGACTAAGGTCTAATGTGAAAGTGTTTGCACATCCTGTACTTGACTGCATGCCACCCTGGGGTGTGGGAGGGAAAAGAAGGGGAGAAAATTTGAAACTCAAGGGATTGTGGAACTGAACCTTGTAAATTAAAAGTAAACAAACAAATCTTTTTTTTTAAATGGAACAATCTGCCAAAACTTACTTTCCATTGGCACAGACTTTGATAATCTCTGAAGAGGCCTTAAAGTTGAACTTTTGGCAGATATGAGGATCATTAACCAAAATGTCCTCACACAAAGAATTAGGAAATTCACTAATTATCTCAAGGCACCTGATTAAAAGCACAAATTGGTAAAAAATAATATACAGTGGCAGGGGTGGAGCCAAGACAGTGGCATAGAAGCAAGAAAACACTGAAGCTCTCACATGGCCACCTCAAATACCCATAAAATATGACTCTAAACAAATTTTAAGACTCCAAAACTTACAAAAATACACCTCCTTCTGAAGGCAGCTTGTCAGGTGGGGCTCATCACAGCACTGGGAGCTGAAACCCTTGGACCCAGGGTGAGCAGGATGAGCAGGACAAGGTGCAGCTGGAGCCTTCAGGAGAGCAGATTACCAGCAGCTGTGGGAGTTTCCAGATTTATCAAGCCAGAAGAAATAAGGACTAAGTGAAAGGTCAGTGACTTTGCTACTGGGAAGACTGAGGCTGTTGGATCTCTTGAGCTCAGTTTTTCTGTGCTTTCTGAGGTAGAAAATGCCTATAGGGATGAGGGAGGGGAAGGTTTTATACTGGAAACAGGAAGCCACCTGGTTGCCTAAGGAACAACAGATCAGCTCAAGTGTAAAGGCAATTGTTGGAGGCATAGCTAGTGTCAGACCTGGATTCGGAAAAACCTGAGTTCAACTCTAGCTTCAGATACTTACTATCTGTATGACCCTATCCAAATCACTTAACCTCTGTTTGTTTGTTACCTCAGCTCTAACATGGGACTAATAATTGCACCTACCTCACAGGGTTGTTTTGGAGATCAAGTGAGATAATATTTGTAAAAAGGATGACAAGGCAGGAACTATATAAATGTGCATTTTCTTCCCTCCCTTTTCCACGTCAGTATTTCCAAGCCCATCAGTAGTGGAATCTGCCCATGAGAAATCCCTGCCCTTCCAGCTTAGAGGAAAGAGGGAGATCCAGTCCTTAAAAATTAAATGTAGTTAACTCACCAATACACTTGCATGTAGTTACTCATTCCCTGATGTAAAAACGTTAATAATTGTTCTTTAGAGTAACCATAGGGTAGTCTCTTTTCACAAAATACAATAAATATTTATTACATGTATACTTCATAGCCTCAGGGCTGGGAGAAGCCTCAGAAACCATTTAGTACAATCTCTTCACTTTACAGATGAGGAATCTGAGCTCCAGGGAGGTGAAGTGATTTGCCCAAAGTCATATGAGTAGTAATTTCTTGTGGGGGTACTGGGAAAGACACAGATTTTAGGCACGACAAGGAGCATGCAGTCAAGATAAAGATAAGATGCCAGTAGTAATGGTAGTAATACATATCATGGCATTCTAAGTGTGTTAGAGTTACAAGTCTGAGTACTAGGTGAGGTCTAAGAGGAAGGTTGTGACCACAGCTGTCACAAACACAGGTAAACAGAGGCATATAAAAAGCCAGGAGGAGTGACCCAGAGCAATTCTGTATCCAAAGTAGAAATCGCAATGGCTCAAGCTGACAGGCTGGAGGCAGCCAAATTCAATCAGAGCCTTGTAGTCATTGACAATAATGGATAAGAAACTACAGCAGGTAATCACTGGCTCTGCTGTCTGTTTGGACTTGCCACATTGTCCTGAGAAATCAGAGCCTTCTTGAAGATTGCCTCAGAGATGGCAAATTGGGAGTGGGTCATGGGAGGAAGGAAATGACCAACCACTCCTGTATCTTTGCTAAGAAAAACCCAAATAGGGTCATGATGAATTAGACATGACTGAAATGACTGAAAAACAACCATAATGGGGACTTAGAATAATGTCCACAGGACTGCTGGGTTCCTATTCCTTCCTGCTTCATATGAGTTTGCATGACTCCTGTATGCTCTTGCAATAAGAGTGCAATAGCAACCACTCCATCCTTCAATATCTATGAAGTGTCTAGATGCACTGGACTCTCGGAATACTATGAAGACAGAAATAAAAGAGTCCCAGCTTTTAAGGACCAAACTTGTCTGTATTTGTTTAAGGAGATTAAAGAACTTGGAGATTATTCAATTTGTTTTCTCTGTTTGCAGGGTATGGGGATGAGCTTGGAACATGACATGAGCCAATTAAAACTGCTATGGGAATTGGTACCTGGGTCCAAATTTGTGATTATTGGTTACCTCAGAATTGACAGTTCTGAGATTGCCACGATCCCTCTTTGTTAGAGTACTTTAGCAGGGAAGAGGAAACAAGGAGCTGACAGTTACTGGATGGGAATGTGAAGGGGGAAGAAAGGGTTATGAAATGGGAAATGTGCATGT
>CM053593.1:9586800-9617932 GCA_028646575.1 Pseudocheirus occidentalis | reverse complement strand
TTGAAGACTCCAAGGCATCCATAAAGTCAACACATTCTTTCATTCTGGATAAAACCCATGCTATAATTATGGTTTCAGACAAACTATGCTGCATTGGTTTGCATTAGCATTAAGATAAGAAGAGAGCTTCAGATTACTCTTGTGTGGTCATATCTCCATATCCCACACAGAGCAGACACATGAGACATTTTCAGGTGAACTGGAATTGTGCAGACATTGCCCTACACAGACATTCAGCTCTCCATTCTTCCAGACTCACAGAGTTGCAGTGTGGGGAGAGGAATCTGAGAGAGCCCACACATTGAATGCTAGCTTGTTTCCCATGTACTTGCTGAGTGCCTGTCCAGCCCTGCTGGAAGAGGCTAAATTTAGGGAGAACTCATAACTTTTCAAGGTGGCTTAATCTACTGCATAGCTCTAGCCATTAAGGCATCTTTTTTTTCTTGACATGGAGCCCAGATCTATTTCTCTGCAACTTACCCACCCATTTTCTTCATTCTGGGGCCAATCATAATACATGAAATCCTTGGTCTATGTGGTGGACCTTCGAAAATAGCTATCATATCACCCATTTACTTTTGTCCAGGTCACAGAGTCCCAGGACCTTAAGCCCCCATATTTGGGTGTCAGGCTCGCCCGTCCTTTCCCCATTCTACTGCTCCCCTCTGGATATATTCTACATTGCCAAGGTCCTTGATAAAATATGGTGCCCAACATTTAGCCAAAGCTAGTCCAACCTCCATGTAAAGTCTGACCAGTTCTGTTTTGCTATTTATGGCCATATTTAGGAAAGCCACATAAACTATATTGTTGTGTTTATACTTTAGAATTGTGCTTGGTCTCAGTAAGAAGTGAAAGGTAACTGAACAGTCCCTGCATATGTGATACTTTATCGATTCAAATTATTAAGTGTTTTCTAAGCCCCTACCATGGTACAGGCCCTATGTAGAGGAAAGAAAAGAAGATTAATCCCTTTCCTCAAGAAACTTCCAATTTTATTTAAGAGTGAAAATGTTAAGGTGATTATACAAACACAGAATTTCAGAATTGGAAAGACAATTGGTAGCCATACATTCCAATCTATATAACTTAGCAAGACAATTCCTGGACCACCTCCCCAACAAGTGGCCATCCAACCTGGGTTTAAAGATCCTCAATGATATCAAACTCTGTAGCTTCTGAGGCAGCCCGTTGCTCTTAGGGTCAATTCTCATTATTAGGAAGTCATCACTCCTGTGACATTAAGCTTCCCAGTCTCAAACCATTACTTCTTTGCTTTCTGCTCTGGAGTAAAGCAGAAGCAATCTCATCCCCTCTCTGTGACAACCCCTTCAAATCTTCATCTTATCTACTTATCTTCATCTAATGAACTCTAAGGTTTTTCTTTCATAGGCTGAGACTCTTGAACTCCTTCAACTAATCACCATACAGCCAGACATTGAGTCCGCTGTGGTATTGGTCATCCTTCTCTAGAAGCTCTTGAGCTTACCAAAATCCTTCATAAACGATGGTACCCAGAAATGCTCTGTAACTTGACTTGAGTCGGTCTGACCAGGACAGAATATTGCAGGATGTCAGCTCTTGTTCCTGAACGCAGACCTTTTACTAAAAAAAATAGCCCAAGATGTTCTGACACCACATCAAAGTATTGGTTTGTGTCCATCTTGGAGTCTACCTCAGATCAAAGAGCTATCTGGTCATGCCTCCACCATCTTATATTTAGTTAAGTAATGAAGAATACTCATTTAGTTTAATGTTGAAATGGAAGCAAAACACTTGGAATCAATATAGTATGCAGTTCAAATCCCACTAATGATGTCTACTACATATGGGACAATGAGCAAGTTTCTTAACCTCTCTCAGTCTCCATCTCATCATCTGGAAAATGAGCAGTGACTAAATATATACTTTACTTTGTGGTTCAATGAGAGTCACTGTGTTTGAAAGAAAGAATTTTTGCTTTAATTCATATTTTATACCCAACTATGTAGAAAACTCCTTAAAGATAGCATCTTTGTCTTAATACTGGGATGAGCATATATAGTATAATTCTTAGCACACTGCACTCAATAAATACCAACCAATTAAATTGGCAAATGCAGGACAGAGGAAGAAAGCTCAAAAGAAGAAGAATTGGCCTTTAAAATGTAGGACCCAGGACCATAGATGTAAGACTGGAAGATAAGGAGAAGGAGGACAATAACAAGTATTTTTAAGTACCTACTATGCACCAGTTGAATCTGGAATTGTAAGATCTGTGAACCAAAGGAAGCTGGATGTAGTCAAAAAGGTGGAAAGATTAATCAACATTTGGGCGTCAGTAAACTTTAATGGATGGGAATGGGTGAATTGAATTCAGAGGATATGTTTGTGTTTAAACACACATGCATGTATATGTGTATGCGTGTATGCATGTATGCATGCATGCTACTGTGAGCAAGATCTCCTCCCCTTAGAAGAAATGGAGTACTGCTCAGTGAATAAAAGGGTGAGAAAATCAGTGCTGGGGTATAATCTCCAAAAGGACTGAATGAGATCTGTTTGAATCCAAGGCAAATCATTCAGCATCACAGAAATACTAGTCTATGCTCCAACCACTGATGCCAAAGTGGCCAAAGTTTATCAGTTCCATGAAGATCTGCAACATCTTATAGAAATAACACCAAAAAAAAAGATAATCACATTCATCATAGAGATTGGAATGCTAAAGTGGAAAATCAAAAGGCAGTTGGAAGAACAGGTGCCTTAGAGTACAAAATGAAGCAGAACAGAGAATAATAGAGTTCTGTCAAGATAACGTACTGATCATAGCAAATACTTTTTTTTTGACAACCCAAAAGGTGACTCTACACATGGACATGACCATATACGGTCAAGATAGAAATCAAATTGATTACATACTTTGCAGCCAAAGGCAGAAAAACTCCACACACTTGGTGGAAACAAGACCTGGAGGTGACTATGGTTCTGATCGTCAACTTCTTACTGCAAAATTCAGACTGAAACTGAAGTAGGGAAAACCATCAGACTGTATAGGTCTGAACTAAATAACATCCTTTATGAGTATGAAGTGGACGTAATAAATAAAATTGCACAGCAGAAAACAAAAGAAAACTTACAAGCAAGCAAAGATAGGCAGCTTTCAACACAATGTACATTATTTATCATACAAACTTTCCTGAAATGAAAATTTATCGTTATGTATTTTGAATCCTCTCTTATGTTCTGCTATGCACATGACATGCTTTCGCCCCCCACCCCTTTCTTACTTTGCATTTAGGTTATAACATTTAAGTTTATGATCTGATTTTTTTCTTTCCTTTATTCTGTGTTTCTGTTCTGGTTGTTGAGACCAAAAAAAAGTTAAAAAAAAGAAAGAAAATGAGAGATAGCATGAGAACATTTCATGCAAAAAAGGGTATGATAAAAGACAAACATGGTAGGAACTTAACAGAAGTAGAAGAGATGAAGAAGATATGTCAAGCAGGCACAGAAGAATCATACAAGAAACGTGTCAAAGAGATGGGAGGACCAGAACATCTTACTTATCTCCTGAGGAACCTGTATTCAGGCCAAGAAGCAAGAGTCACAACCAAACATGGAACAACTACTTGGCTTAAGATTAAAAAAGGAATCTGACAAATTTGTATGCTGTCACCTTATTTCTTTAATTTATATGCAGAGCACACCGTGCGAAATGCCAGGCTAGACAAATCAAAACCTGGAATTAAGGTTGCTGGGAGAAATATCAACAGTCTTAGATATGCAGATGATACCACTTTCATAGCAGAAAGCGAGAAAGAATTAAGAAGTTTCTTGATAACAGTGAAAGAAGATAATATAAAAGCTGGCTTGAAGCTTAACATTAAAAAAAAACAACTAAGATCTTGGCTACTGATACCATCACTTCCTGGCAAATAGAGAGAAAAGAAATGGAAACAGTGGCAGATTTTATATTCTTGGTCTTAAAAAAATCACTGCAGACGGTGACTGCAGCCATGAAATTAAGACACTTGCTCCTTGGAAAGAAAGCTATGGCAAATCTGGACAGCATACTAAAAAGCAGAGACATCACCTTGCCAACAAGGGTCCATGTGGTCAAAACTACAGTAGCAATATATCCGTGTAAACTGGATGATAAGGAAAGTTAAGAGTTGTGGAATCAAGGATTTTGAATTGTGGTGCTGGCAAAGACTTTTGGGAGTCCTGGCCAACAAGGTGATGAAATCAGTCAACACTTAAATTAACTGAGATCATTCGCAGAAAGGTTGAATACCAAAGCTGAAGTTTAACTACTTTAGCTACATAACAAAAGAAAAAGGACTTATTGGGAAGAAACCCTGACATTGGGAAAAGCTGAAGATGAAAGGAAAAGGGGGTGGCAGAGAATGACAAGGATAGATAGTGTGAGGGAAGACATGAACATGAGTTTGGAGAGAGACAGAGAGAGAGGGAGGAAGGATGACAGAAGAGTCTGGCATGCCATGGTCCATGGTGACATAAAGAGTTGGACCTGACTGAACAACAACAAATATCCCAGGCACTGTGCTAAGCATTATCTAATTAAACATTATCTAATTAAACATTATCAAACATTATCTAATTAAATCTTCACATCACCTGTGGAGGTAGGTACTATTATGAGTCCTATTTAACTTATACTTAGGAAACTGAAGCAGAGGTTAAGTGACTTGGCCAGGGTCACACAGTTAGTAAGCATCTAAGGCCATATTTTAACTCAGGTCTTCCTGATTCAAGGTCCAGTGCTCAATCCACTGAGCCACCTAACTTGAACCTCATTGGTCCATTCTTCTCAGTTTCCAGGATGGAAAAAAAACTAAGACCTTAAATAATACTAGTAATGATGGTCAAAGGAGGGATTTGAAATCTGGACCTGTGATGTCAGAGCTGACACACTTTGAATTTTATCATATTTAGGAATAGGAGAGATAGAGAGGCATTAAGAATTTTTACTCCTGTTAATGAAATAAACTAAGGCTTCCTCAATAGAAAGAGGGGGTGGAGGTGGAAAGCACATCTAGGAAAAGAAACATTAAAATGTTTTTCACTGGCTTGTAAGACCAAGGGGAGAGTGTGTGATGGATATGAGAATTAATAGGCCCAGGGTATAGATTAGACCTATAGAAGTTGTTTCTCTCTAACAACTCACTCTAATACACCCATCATGAATAACAAAAAGATTAGGTGAGGAAGAGTATGGGAGATGTAATTATCAGAATGAATATAGCAAAGGTTAAAAGATGCAGGGATGCCATGGTGGTACCTAAGAGTAAGCTGCAAACAGGGATACCAGCTGGGATAACACAAGATGGCCAGGGCTGCCATCTCCCAGGTAGAGGGTGGCCAACTAGCCATCCGTCAACTGCTATAGAATTGTGGCAGAAGTTCCCATTCTCAAGCCTCATTCTGTCCTTTGTGGAGCCGGGTGTCTAATTCTGAGCTCTGGAACTGAAAAGCAATTAGGAAATTTGGAGAAGGTTCAGAGAAGAATCACAGAGATGACTAAGAGAGTGGAAAATTAGTTGATGAAAGCTAAAAACAACTGAGATTATTCAACCTAGAGAAGAGAAGGCTGCGAGGCAAATTTCAATGTCATTGAAATTCATTCAAGGATAATTCAGATTCATGAAGGGAGCCGAACTTGGAGTCAGAGGATCTGAGTCTGAAGCCCAGGTATAACACCAATCAGATATTGTAACTTGCTCAATTTCATTTCATGGCTAGTATTCACATAGCACTTTAAGATTTATGAAAAAACTTCACAAAAATTATTTCACTTGAGTCTCATGACAACCCCAGGAAGCAGGTGCTATTATTTTCTGCATTTTGCAGGTGATGAAACTGAGTCAGACAGAGGTTCAATGACTTGCCCAGGTTCACACAGTTAGTACATTTCTGAGGCATTTGAATTCAGGTCTTCCATACTCCATGCCCAGTGATCTATTCACTACATCACCAGCTGCCCTAAGTCATTTCATCTTTTTGGGTCTCATTTTTTCTCATATGTAAAAGAAAAGAATCAATTAGGGGGCCTCTCTTATCCCTTCCACATTCTGATTTTTGATCCTATCATTATGGAATCTTACAGGAAATTCACTTTTCCATGTCCAAATTAGGATCCTTCTTGAATCTCAGCATGAGAGGCTTGGTTAGATGTTGGTATCTCTGGGCTCTGGGCATGTGTTCTGTCTGTTCCCCATGCTTGGGATGCTCTCCCTCTTTGTCTCTCCCTCCTAGATTCCATGGCTTTCTTCAAATCCCAGATAAAATCCCACCTTTGACAAGAAGTCATTCTCAATCCCCCTTTAACACTAATGCCCCATCTCTTTTACTTATTTCTGATTTATCCTGAATATAGCTTGTTTGAATATATTTGTCTGCTTGTTGTCTCCCCTATTGCATTGTTTGGTCCTCTAAGGGCAGGGGTTATCTTTTGTCTTCCTTATTATCCCCTGAATTTAGCATAATACTGGCACATAGTAGGGATTTAACAAAGGCTTGTTGACGGGCTGAAATAAGAATGTGATAATAATCTTGGTCTTGAAATGATTAAATTTTGCATGCAGAAAGATCATAGAAACTCTTTCTCTGGAGATCATATTAAGGGGGCAGTTTCAGAACTATATCTAGGAGGGTTAAATAATCTTGACTGAAGCTGAAGGTTATATTAGATGATATGACAAGGGGCATGCCAGACAGAAAGATTTGATGATGACCCTAATTAGAGCTAACACTTTGACCACATTCCCAGTCATGATCCTGATTTCACAAGGAAGTCTTAGAATGGCAACATTTACTCTCCCCTCATCGCTACCCCATTTCCTCACTGCCTTCTATCAAACCAAATCAAACCCTCCAAGTTCATCAAAACAAACCTTACTTCATAAATAACAAAAGATACAAGAACCTGTTAAGACGGTTTGAATCCAAAAGCTCTCTTATGAATGATTTCATTGAGAATTTTTAAATTTTAGCCCAGGAATCAAAACCATTCCTGAAAAGAAGCCTCCCATCCAGTGAACAGTAATTACTTCTTTTCAGCCATTTCTAAGAGCATATTTTGTATTTCCGATTTAAATGTAAAGTTCTGAAAATATTTGTCACCTGGCAGAAGAGGCTGCTAGGCTTTTGTCAGGACAACTGATCAAAGCAAACCATATTATATCTTAATAAGAAGACATGAAACACTTTTAGTTGTTTTTAAAACATAAGAAGCAAGATGTGTTGTTTCTTCATTTCACTTGTGTCTGATTCTTTGGAATCCTATTTGGGGTTTCTTGGCAAAGGTGCTGGAGTGGTTTGTCATTTCCTTTCCCAGTTCATTTTACAGGTAAAGAAACTGATGCAAACAGGGTTAAGTGACTTGTCCAGGGTCACACAACTAGCAAGTTTCAGAGACCAGCTTTGAACTCATGAAGATGTGTCTTCTTAACTCTAGGTTTAGTGCTGTATCCTCTATGGCACCACCTAGCTGCACCAGAAGCAACATATAGAAACTTACTATACAGCGCCTACAGTGCTCAACTTAGAATCAAGAAGATGTGGCTTCCACTTCCACCTTTGGCAATTACTAGGTGGGGGAATAAGTGGAGGGGGAAGTCACTTGCCCTGTATCTCAGGCAAAAGGAGACAGTGGCATGCAGTGGAACATTCTAGGATCTGAATTCAGATCCTGAACCTTTAACTTACTGCCTGTATGACCTTGGGCAACTCACCTAACATTTCTCTTTTCTTGATTTTTCTCATGTATAAAATAAAGAGGCTAGTTTAGAATGGGTATCTATGCTTCTACAAACAACTTCACAAGGCAAGCATGATGGATATAATTAATATGCTTTTACAGATGAGGAAACTGAGGTTTAGAAAAGTTAAATGAATTGTCCCCTCAGTTAATTAGTGCAACAGGCAGGATGTGAGGCTGGGTCTTTTTTTCTTTTCAAGCTTTCAGTCACTAGACCACACTGTCTTCCTGGTATTTTTCTCATGAGTGATTTTGGAAAAACAGAATTCCCTTGAATAATGAAGGTGGTCATCTACTATGATCTCAAGCTCATGTCATAAAATTTCCTTTCTTCAACTTAGTGTGTACATTATGGGGACAACAGATGAATAAAATTAAAAGCACAAAGCAGTTATTCCAAAATATTGTTTGGCTACTTGGAGAATAATCCAATACATATTTATAGCACTGCGTCAAATCTGTCCCAAGGAGAAAAGTCATGTATTTGTGTAGCTAAAATCATTATCATATGGGAGGCATATCTGAGCTTTAATTGGATTTATCATTATCTGAAAATGAGCTTACTAAAAACACTAATTAGATCTGCTTCTGCTAAAAAAATACAGCTTGTTTTGACTACAGGTAGGAACATGTACGCATGCATATTGGCATGTGTGTGCATGCATGGATGGATGTATCTGTATAAATGAGTGTGATACACATATATACATCAATATATAAGAATAAGGAAATGATCTGTGAATTCACATGAGGAAACTCCCCCTACCAATGCAGGTAGGGATATATTTAAATGTATGTCTATATATGCATTTATATGCAGATCATAACATTTTATTTTACCTTCTTATTTAGCATAATTAATAGCTCATTGAGCTATTTTCTATAGTCACACAATTGCATAAACACATCCACATGTTATAAGCAAAGAGGGAGGAGCTCAGAAAGGAAGACTGCACACCATAAGGTTCTTCTGGGGAAACCTGCTAAAAATGTCAGCATCACAGGATCTTAAAAAGTCATAAGAGGGTTCTATAACCACATGAATTATGTGGAAAGCCCCAATCTTCCATCACACATTCAGTTTTACCTAGAATACATTAAAAGTCAGACTGCTTATCTGACCACACTTGGTATGACTGTATAACAACAATGTGAGTCTTGAGCGGGAGCAGGCTGAAACTTTGTAGGGTTAATGTTAGAACATCAATAGTCAATGACAAATTATAATTAAGGGAGGAGTTCTTAACTTGGGGTCTGCTGGAGTTTGTAGATATATTTCAGAAGGCCCCTGAAACTGGATGGAAAAAATACATCTTTATTTTCACTAACTTCTCTCTGAAATTTACCTTATTCTTCCATTATGAATTATAAAAAAACAAAAACATTATTCTGATAAAAGATCCATAAGTTTCCCCAGGCTGCCAGAGGGGTCAATGATCCCCCAAAGACTGAAACTCCATAAATTAGAAGAGAATATTTATTCTTACAGCCCCACACATCACTGTCCGGATGCCAGTATAGAATGATCTGCTCCGCAGAAACATATTCTTCCCAAACTGGGATGCTGAAATTGCTCTCAGGAAATGCTAGCTTCCCTCTTATTCCCCATGTCTCCCCCTATTAAATGATAAAAAATTCCAAGGGCAGGGGAATCTAGTTTTAAAAAGTGCCATCATTAAAAAGAAAAAAATTCTACTAAAAAAAGCAAATGAACTGATGCCCTTGCATTTTTATTTGAGGCTGACTAAATAACAGCTGTACTATTTCTCAGATATCATGACTGAGCCAGAGAAAGGACTGCACCCTACTTGAGAGTTCTTGGAGTACAAACTAAAGAAGACAGGTTCAATTTTTTCTCTCACAGGATCACAGACTCAGAGGGGCCTTAGGGGTCATCTGGTCTGATCTCTTCATTTTACAGGCAAGTCAACAAGCATTTACAGAATTGAGACTCAAAGGTTAAGTAACTTGATCAAGGTCACAAAGTATCAAGTTACAGAGTTGGGTTCAAACCTTGATTGTCTGACTCCAAACCCAACTTTCACTACACTCTGTATAATCTGAATTTCTGCTTTTCTAAAGCATTTTAAAATTTTAAGTTTCCATGAACTGAATCAAAGGCATTTGCATGAAGTTATTAGATGGTTAGTCCAGAATTCAGGGCACCTGGATTCAAGTCTAGCCTCTGCTATAAGGACAAGTTACCTAACCTGTCAGTAGTATCCCGGAGATCTCTCTAAGACTAGTTAAGGAAGCCTTGCTAATCTACATCAACGGTGGGCAATTTCACACTGGGCTTTCCCCACATCTATTTAAGTCACAGATCCATATGGGAAACAATAAAATGACAACAGCTAAAAGAAAAGCAACATTCTTCCCTCAAATAGCCACAATGGGGCATCTTCACCTAGGACTGATTCTCAGAGAGTGCTAGGTTCTTCAGGAGGCAGTCGCCTCTGCCAGTTCTGTCCCCCTTTTCTTAGAAAGTTGAGGACTAAATCAAGGGAGGGCGCATACAATTTATGGAAGACAGAACTAGGATTGTAGCCCCAGTCAAGTCTCGGGCTTTACGGTGTTTTCAGGAATAAAAATAGAACTGAGGCTTATTTTTTTTTCCTCTTAGAATGAAAGGAGGCTATCCATCAACTCAATAAGCACAAATATTATTTGCCCTTTGTGACTCTATTTACCTAGAATCCATAGATGGGGGGGAACCAAGAAAAAGAACAACAAAAGTGCAACCCCACTTTAAAAACCTGATCTCTAACTAGTTTGTGTGTGTGTGTGTGTGTGTGTGTGTGTGTGTGTGTTAGTGTGTTAGTGGACTGACAAAGCCATGGCATGGCCTAGAAAGAGAAAGGGGAAACATTTCAGCATCTGCTCACTCTTCAACTCTGAAATAGCAAAGGAGAAATACCCCAACGAACACAAATGTGCCTGGAACAAGTAGGCACCCGTGCCTGAGAGACATTTTCTTTAAGCAATCCCGGGACCTTCCCTTCAATCATAGCCGTCATAGCACACCTGGCCCCTTTCACCGCTTCTACAATCCAGACGAGCCACCCCACCAATTCCGAAGTTTATTGCTTTAATCTGGAAAACAAGGAGAAGCCCGAGGCCGATTTCCCCAGCGGAGCTTTAGAAATCCTCCCAGCTGCCTCTCACCCCCATTCAGCTCACACTTGCCGCACATACTGTGAATGAAATCGGGTTTTGTTTGTTTCCTTTGCTAAAGAAAGCCCCTGCTCCCCTAGCATCAGGGTGGAAAGAAGAAGAGAGAAAGCCCGGCTTACCACGTATGTGCTACAGTAAATCGTCGGCGCTGCCGGATGCTTTTATTCACCAGCAACTTTCTGAAGAAGCATGGGGAGTTTCTGGGCGAGCTGCGAGGGGAAATCTTGGGAGAAGTCGGTCTGTTTCCGGACAGCCTGGGCAGCTCCAGCTCCAAGTGCATTTGCTCCTTGAAAGTCCGTATGCGCACTTCGGTTTCAAGAGTTCCCAGCTCCTTTGAAGGCTCCTTGGCCGTCATGTCTGGGGTGGTGGTGTGTAAGCTGTCACAGACACCGAGGGAAAAGCCAGAGCATAGCAGAAGAGCACACTGGCAACTCAGAGCGCAGAAAGGCTCACCGTGGGCAGGTCCTGGCGCTGGAGTGCTAGGGAGGCAAGTGGTACCCAGAGGGTGCGTCGCACGCTCTACCAAGCTCTGCTCCCGACCGTCCCCAGCAGCTCCCTCAGTCCCGGCTCTCCCTTGGAAAACAGCACCCTAGTGTTTGCTCTGTCTGTAGCCTCCTTGTGGAGATGGTTTCTCTGCAAGCTACACACTGCCTCTCACTGAATTCATTCAGCTGGAGAGACCTACTCATGAAATATTCATAAGGGCTCCTCAGAAGCCCCTTCCATGCACCTGGCTGGAGAACCTCATCAAACAAACTACAGAGGCTTCGTGAATGCTGCTCACGAACGAGGCGCTCACCTATGTGGCCAAAATAGCAGCTCTGGAGTCAGCCGTGGATCAAAGGGCACATCGGATTTTTAAAAAAATCTTCATTCAGAATTATCATCTGGCCATGTAACGTACTGACTGGAGCCCCGCCCACTCCAGGCTCATTGGCTCCAGTTTCTTTAGACAACTGGACTCAATTCACCCTTCTGCAAAAGGAATTCTCTCCTGCATGACTCGGGCTGGCACAAAATTGTGTGAGCGCCCTGCAGCCCTGTGGCAGCGGAACCCTTTCATCCCAACAGTTCTAGTTTGGGCTTAGAATCCTCCGAAAGTGTGTCTCAGAACAAAACCTCGGGGATGTGAATGGCTTGCCTCACCCTCCCAAGAGCCAAACAGCACCAGTCCCCCAAACGCCCATCAGCTAAGCAACGGGCATTTGGGTGCCTATTCCCAGGAAAAGTAAAGCCTCATATTGATGTCTGAGAAGGCTATTCCTGCTAACTCGCCTTCTTCTTTGTCTAAATGACTCAGAGATGACCTAGATTAGCCACTACTGATAAGAATGAAGGTCAGCACCTGAGGTTTCCAAAGCTCCCCAAAGATGAAATTCGACAGGATACTGAAGCGGGTTGAGTTCAACTGCTGCCCCCCCCAACAAACAAAACAAAACAAACAAAAAAAAAAACCAAGCATTTCCAAACACATGGATTTCTGGGTGGAATGAGTCAAGGACGTGAAGGGGAAAACCGAAGGAGAGTTCAGAGTCAAATTCCCCCCAAACGCAGAAAACCTTGACTGCAACCTGCAATGGATATGTTTTCTTTTTCTTTTGAATGTGCTGGAATGTGTCGGTATCAAAGGCAATTGGAAGCAAGCAGTACTGTGGCGTGCTGTGCTCAAAGCTCTTGTGAGGAGCTGGTGCCAGCAAAGATTAGGGTCGGGAGCCTGAGCCAGCCTGATCTCACACCAACAGGAAAGAGCAGAACAAGGCTCCACAGCAACAGTGAGAAAGACAGAGAATTCACACTAAGACTTGGGATGATGTCCACGACAATTTTTTTTTCCTCCTGAAAGCCTTTTGTTTCTACCCTTTTCTTAGAGAACAGTCATCACAGACATCATCTATAAGCAGATTTCTCCATGTATTTCTCCCAGAGAAAGAAACCAGGAGAAACTGCTCCCTAGAAGGAATAAAACTTCCAAGGATGATCATATATAGGCCTGAAGCTGGAAAGGACCACAGAGGTCACTGAGTCACTCTCTCTTCTTTTAGTGGTGACTTATTAACACTTATCAAGTGTTGTTTAAGCTGTCTTAATATGGTCAGGTTGCTCATGGATAGAGCATTGGATGTGGAGAAGGAAAGAGCAGAGTTCAAATTCTGCCCCAAATACTTTGTTTTGTGACTATATTATTTCATCTCTCACAGTCTCAGTTTCCTCATCTGTACAAGGCCAATAATAAAAGCATATAATAATACAATAAAATAACAATAAAAGGGGTTTTGTGAAGATCATATGAGAGTGTATGTGTAAAGTGCTTTGCAAACCTTGATGTATCATCATCATCATCATCATCATTTTGAGATGATAAACTTATAACTATAATATTTATAAAGATATAAAATAATAATTTATAATAATTATTGTTAATAATAATATAAATGGACTAAATTGGTAACAATATTTGTCAAGGGAATGAGATGTAGGATCTTCATGTATTACAGCTGATAAAAGAACACAGTCTTACTTACATAACACAGAGATGGGTATAATAAGGACTTCAATGCTGATAGTAAGCATTCTTTTTTGCCAGTGAGCTAAAAGATTTTCCTTCAGCAACAGTTACAGAATCATCTGAGGGATACACAAGTACCCTGAAGATGGGAATATTCTATCTTGGTAAAAAGAATATTTATGTATTTGGAAGTAATGATTTTGTATCCAAATCACAGTAAACTAACACTTGGTGCCATCTTAAGCTAAAAAAAAATATTCAGGAACTGGGAAGGAAGGTGGGAACTTTCCTCTCCCTAGCCCCAGCCTATTCCCCCCCTTATCAAATTTGGGAAATATTACAGTTCCATTTGATAAGATTGTTCCTATCAGTGAAGCAAAACTTTTAGAAAGACCCCTAGTAGAAGGTATGGCTAATTTCAACATCATTGTCATTGCTTAGGACTGTCACACTGATATGTAAACAAGGTTGTGGTCTTTTCATCCAACAATAATACACATAAACGGACCCCAGGAAACTCAGAGTCCTCTTCACCAGGACAGAGAAATGAACTTTGGAAAGAACTTGCAAGAGGCAAAAGTGAGGAGGAAGAGCATTCCAGACATTAGGGATGATCTATTCAAAGTCATGGAGGCAGAAGATGGGATAGTGTTGGGATGGTTTAATATTCTGCCTATTTCTGTTTAAAATTGAGAGAAGATGTAAGATTCTGTCAAGGTCCCCATTTTTAAAATTTTCCTGAAGTAAAAATTTTGAAGTACTAAGATCCTTTAAATACTTAAATTTGTGGACAATATCATGTTGACTTCACCAAGATCTGAAACACTTGAAAACCTCCTAAATAAGACATACAATCACTGAAGAGTTTGGCCCAAGCATCCAAATGGGAAAAACCAATTAGATGAAGAATACCTGTGTTGTTTGGACTGCAGTATAGAGGTGGATGGAAAACCTATAGAGCTGATCCTTAATTGTATTAATCTGAGTCAGGCACGGCAAAAGGACAAGAAGCTAGGCTTAGAATTTTTTTTTAAGTGAGAACAAGAGAGGTTGCCTTTGGGATGCTGTCATTCTTTTAATTATTCCAAATTTCACCCTGAAGCAAAGGTTCATCTTTTTAAGACCAATATTGTTTTCATGATATTGTTTCACTGGGACCATAGAATGCAACAAAAGACTGCATTTGAAGATGACCCAGAAGAACATCATGAGATGCATATGAGAATGCTTTGGGTGTAACTCATTATTAGTGAGAAATTCTTCCAGAGAGAGGGCCTTGAAAATGTCATCAGAGAAATGTATGGCAAGGAGAAAAGGATGGGTTAGTGATGTAGTGGGAGAGTGAGAGGTGCACTCTCTCTCTCTCTCTCTCTCTCTCTCTCTCTCTCTCTCTCTCTCTCTCTCTCTCTCACCATAAAATATGAAGAGACTAAAGGAAATCCTTCAACATGTAGCGGATCTTCTGCTAAGAATTTTGGAGAGAACGTGGACGAAAGTTGTCCAGGATAGGCTACAATCTATGTTACTGGAGAGAATGTCCATGTTGAAGAGATGATAAGTTTAGGAGAATTTTAGAGAATCAAGTTTCTTTCCCCCCAAACTCCTCATGAAAGCTATCAAAAACCATCATTTTGGGAAACTTTTTTCCTGCCCCCCAACTGTGCCCCCAAACTTTTTTTCCTGCCCCCAAATTTATCAGTTCCACTAAAATGTATTATAGCCTTTGACCCAGAGACAGGTACAAAAGTCCTTGTGATAGCAAAGTACTGACATCCATGTAGGCAGAGACAGTGTGATGTCATGGTTGGCCCCAGGATTTAGAGTCAGAAAGACCTGGGCTCAAATCTTGCCTCAAACATTAATCCCTCTGTGCCTAAGAAGGCTGGACTCCAAGGTCTCTTTGGCTATTGGTTTCTGACCCTATGATCCTCTGGGTGACCATCACTTGAAGAATAACTGAACAAACTATTATATATGAATAAAATAGAATCTGAAAGAATGAGAGGAATTTGGGAAGAGGGGAATCAAGAAAGAAAGCGGCATAAGAGCAGCTCTGTATAGTGAAGACTGAATGACGTAGAGTCAGAAGGACCTGGGTTCAAATTCTTATCTGACAGGTTATATGATAATTGCAAAGCCTTTAACTGCACTGGACCTCAGTTTCCCCATCTCCAAAATGAAACAGTTGGATTTGGTTGCCTCCAAGGTTGATAAATCTCAGCTCCTGTGATCAATGATTGAAAGAAAATGTTCAGGAAAACACTGGAAGAGAGAAAAGCTATTGCATGATCAATTCATGGACCCAGGTGGATTTTAGAGGAGGGAGGATGACATACAACTCCCTCCTCCCAGCAGGCATGGCCACTAGGTTAGACTTTCTTCTCACAAAGGAGTGATCTATTTCAGGGGTAGGGGACCATTAGGAAGTGATGACAATGTATAAAAAACACCAGCAAAATACTTATTAAAAAGGGGGGTGGGTAGAGGAAGGCTGTGGAGTTATTAAATTCATTTGGATAGATAAGAAGCTGGGGCTCAGATAAGAAAGCACTGACAAAATCTTCTTAAGGCTCCATGAATCATGGAGTTATAATTACCTACTGACTCCACTCTGTCAAGTCTGTGTCAGACTGGGACATTTGACGTCACTCTTCACACTGCCTACGATGAGAAGCAATGTAAGGCAAATTAATAAGATTCTGCTGGTGACTCTGAATGAGGAATATGTTTGCAAAAAGACTTACAGTAAGTTGACTTTCAAAATCATGAAATGTCTGGACAAGAAGGCTTTGTGGAGGTCATAGAGTTCAACTCACTTATTTAACTGGTGAGGAAAATAAGACAGAGAGGGTCAGAAATGTAATTCACACAGAGAGGCAGCTCAGGAGTAGGGCAGGGACTTGATCAGAGACTTCTGATATTTGGACTTGATCAGAGACTTCTGATATTTTCAATTATTGCACCCCATTTCTTCTTGTATAAAGGTGGCTGAATACTCAATGCATGTTGGCAATATTTTTATTGGACTCATTGATTTCTTCTCTCGTTAATTACAGTGACACCCAACAATTTCTTTTACTCTCTCAATCCCCAAAGCATCTCCAACCTCCACACTTTGAGCAGCAGCTTCCTCTCAGTTTCCCTTCCTGGATCACCATCCATATCTTACTCCCTTGAATGAGTCCATCTCAGTGGACAGAGATCCAGGGCATTCTTTCCTTCTGCCTTGACAGCTTTATCTCTTGCAGACCTCATCAGCTCCTAGGAGTTTGAAGCTCATTTCTATACTCATGACTCTGTGATCTATCCTTCCCGCCCTCACCACTTTCCTGTGCTTCAATTCCATGATACCTGCAGGATATTGCCACTTAGATATTCCATCAATATCTCAAACTCAATCTGTTCTAAACAGAACTCATTATCTTTCCCCAAAAACCTTCCTCAAGGACACCACCATTCTTCTAGTTACCATGTATGCGAGAAGAGTTATCTTCAATTCCTTCCATCTCATTTACCCATTGGGGAATGAAAGAGACCCCACCCCAAATGAGCAATAAAGTTGCCAGATCTTTTCAACTTTATTTCCACAGCATCAATGAGATGGCATAGCTGAGAGACTGTTGTTCTTTAAATCAGGATCGCCTGAGTTTGAATCCTGCCTCAAGACAGTGTGTGACCCTGGGTAAATCTCCTAAACTGTCAGTGCCTTCATTTTCTCATCTGTTAAATGAAAGGACTGGCCTCTATGGCTGGCTCCCAAGGTCCTTTTCTGCTATAAATCTATGACCTAATCTCATGCATCCCTCTCCCTTCTGACCACTTATGTAGCCACCATCTTGGTTCAGGTCTTCATCACCTTTTTCTAGGCTACTACCATAGCCTCAAAACTATTCTCCATGACTCATGTTTCACCTCTTGTCATGGCAACCTCACTGGCAGCCCCAGGCTGCTAGCACATGTTCTTAGATCTGCTTCACTAGGAAAAATAGCTGTCCAGCTGGTCAATGATGTTTGTTAATTATATTCACTAGTTTGGAGGAAAAGTCAGCAATCTATACTTCAGAGTAAATACAAGCAAAGAAATAAAGACCAATGACAGGGCTCCAGCTGACTGAATCAACTATACATTTTATATACATCCCTGGATGGAAAGAGCCTTTACATCTGAGCAGTCAGGGAGTTCTAGACATATGACCACTCAGAATCTCAACCAGGAAATCACATGATCCTTCTCATAAGGGAGCCCCCAAAATATAATACTGATTCAGAGTATCTATCTCTATCTCTATATATGTATCTATCTATCTATATATCTATGTATTTACCTATATCTATCTATCCATCCATCCAAGTATCCATCCATCCATCCATCCATCCAACTATTCATCCATCCAACTATTCATCCATCCATCCGTCCATCCATCCATCCATCCATCCATCCATCCATCCATCCATCCATCCATCCACCCATCCATCCATCCATCTATCCATTTATCCATCCATCCACGCATCCATGCATCTATCTATCTATCTATCTATCTATCTATCTATCTATCTATCTATCTATCTATCTATCTATCTATCTATAGTTCTCAGTCAGAGGGCATCACAACCCTCCTGACTCAGTGCCTAATTAGACATTAACAAAAGGTGTGAAAGCCTTCCTACAAGCAAGTTTCCCCTAAGCAAGCTTCCCTTAATGGGCTCTAAAGTGAGCCCTATTAATAGGCAGAGAAGAGCTTGAATTCCATTAACATTACACCTCTCTAATTCATTCTCCAGACAGCTGGAAAACTGATATTTGTAAATCACAGGTCTGACTCTCTCAGACACATCCCATGCTTTCTCCTTGGGTCAAGAAGTTTCAATTTTTTAAAAAAAATTGTATACTGGATAAAATCTAAACTCCTATTTAGCATTTAAAGCTGTTCACATTCTGGTTCTAACCTGTCTTTCCTGAATGATTAACACGACTCTCACTCATGCATTCTCTCTTGTAGCCAAACCAGAGGACGTGCATCCTCCGGCCTTGGCCTTTCGTCTCTCCCACCCTATACCTAAAACGTTCTCCCTCCTCAATTCTACCTCTTAGTGTCCCTACCTTACTCTAGATCTGGGCTCAGGCACTACCTGTGATACATGCAGAGGTCTCCTTGATTCCTCAGCAGTTAATGCCCCACCCCTAGACTCCAAGTAAATTTCTTTTTATTTCCTTTGAATATTTTTCATATTTGCCTGTCAGTGTACATGTTCTCTGCCTGCTCACTTCTACCCCCATGGTAGAATAGAAGTTTCTTGAGGGTATGGCTGCCTCTTTATATCTCTAGAACCTAGCACAGGGCCTGGTACATGGGGCTTAGCAGCAGCAGGAGGCGAGTAAGGGGCATGGTGAGCCACAGAGAGCTGGGCCTAAATCGGGAAGATCTGAGTGTCAATCCAGTTTCAGACGCCATCTCTACGACCCTGGGCACTCCCACAGATGTAATTGTTTCAGTTATCTCATCTGTAAAGTAGGGCTGATAAAATCACTTAACCTCCCAGGGTTGTGACGAGGATCAAATAAGAAAATGATTCATCAAGTGCTTGGCATGGTGACTAGTTCATCATGAGCATAATATAAATGTTAGCTATTATTATTCTTGCTAAAATATATGGAACTTAGGGCTATAAGATACTTTCTAAATATAACTTCCTTTGATCTTCACAATAATCCTGGGATGTAGGTGCTGTATTCCCCATTTTACAGATGAGGAAACTGAGGCAGGCAAAGGAGAAATGACTTGTCTAGGGTCATACCACTACTGAGTGTTTAAAACTGGATTTGAACTTGGGTCTACCTGATTATACACCCATAATTCTATCTACTGAGCCACAGACCTTCCTATATATACTTAGTAAATTGAATTAAATTGAACTTGGCTTCCCACTCAGCCAAAAGTAGAACACCAAGAAGTATCTACTTTGAGTCCCCTGCCTCCCATTTTTTTCCAGTATGCAGCACCAGTGCCTTTTGTATTTATGACACGTGTCCCAGACTGAACTCTCCCTTCACAAAGAATAATAACAAATCCAATATGGTGACCATGTCCGAGGATGTCTATAACATTTTGTCCCTAGAGCCATTCAGTTCTCTGCTGTGATGAAGGGGTGTTGTATTCACTATTTTCCAGAACCTGAGTTCATTTTCCACTTGAGAGTTATGCCTTATCATATCTCCTCAATGCTTAGTTTATCTGTAAAGTGAGAATAATCATTTCTATACTATTTACCATGATAAATACTGTGCTGATCAAATGAGGTAATGTATGCACCCATCCTCTTCAGCTCGTCAAGTTCCGTGTCAATGGCATCAATGACTACAACCGTCCTTAAAGTGGAGGAGGAAAGCAGGGCTTTGTTCTTCACTACCACTGTGAGTTATGGGGACCTCGTAAGTTCAACAGGAGAGAAATTTCCGTTCTGGGGGATCCTTCTTATTGTTGTTACCCATCCTTCATTTTGGATGAGGACCAATGACATCATGATGTGACATCTTAATTTGCACATGGATTTTAAGCACAGAGGGCATCATAAGCCTGGATTCTAATGGCAGGCCCTAGAAGGAGGTGGGGTTCAACAGGGTTCAACAGAGTTCTCCAAACTCAAGAGACTTTCCCTTTGGAGAAAATGTCAAGCGCAGACAAGCTGGGGACTATATAGGCTGCTCAAATGTGAAGCTCTCCAGAGTTAAGGAAATTCTCATTATTTATGGGGTCTTTCATGGTTTTTTTTAAAGCATGGGTAAAATAAAGTCTGCCCTGCATTTGGCATACATTATTACCCTCAGTGTGTGTATGGAATGCTGAGGGTCCTTTGATCTTCTCTCTAGAGATCTAGACATGAGCCAAAATTTGCAGATCACATGCAAAGCCCTTGAGGGGAGAGTGAGTTGAAGAGTAACTTGTGGGAAAATCTCCAAGACTGAAAGTAAAAGTCCAAGATGTGTGATTATGAAGAGGAGGAGGGACAGAGACAAGTAGAGAACCAGAGAGAGGGACTGGGAAAGGGACAATGAGAGGGAGAAGAAGAGAAACTCATTTTAAGATATAGATAGAAATTCATACTGTGTCAAAGGGGGGGAGGGCACAAATATATTAGAAAGCTAGAATCAAAGGATGGATTCATGGTGAAATTAAGGGAAGCTAAGGAGGGTCCACGTAATAGGTTCCACACCAATTCTTTTCAATTGTATCAAGGAAAACAAGTGATCTGTTGGCAGAAGGTTTCTGTTGTTCTACAGGTAGCCAAGAAGAATGGACATTAATTCAACTCCTATGTCTCACAGAGTAACTGGCAGACAGCTATTTAAAGGCTTCATGAGGCAGTGAATGCTCTATATTGCTTGGGGATTAGGGCTCCTGGTAGCCACCAAGAAGTATGGCAGGGTTAACACTGGGACAATAACTCAGGTTTCATGTAGTCATGGTGCACTCTGGGCATTCCCATCAGAAGTCTAAGGCTCGATTTTCAATAACAGAACTCCCTAGGCACATATCCTATTATTTAAGGTAAATAATTAATAACAATTAATAAAACATCACTCGGTGATTTGAATAAGTATGCATGGAGATTCACAACCAATTATCCATTAATAGCTAGCATTTATATGGCACTTTAAGTTTTTCAGCGTACTACAGACATGTTGTTTCCTTCAATCCTCACAACAGCCTTGGGAGTTAGATGCTATTATTGTCTTCATTTTCCAAATGAGTAAACTGAGGCTTTAAGGAGAAGTGACTTGCCCAGGTCACACAGGAGGTAACTAACTGTCAAGATTGGCACTTGCATGTTCCTGACTCTAAGTCCAGGATGCCACCTAGCTGCTCTTCTAATGAATACATGAAGGACACACACAACGCATAAGAAGGAAATGAGCCAGTGGAGAAAAAGCTGAGCTGTTTGTTAGCAGCACTGACGGCCCTGAGAAGGCTGGCCTCAACGGACAGGAATGCAACTTACAATCACAAAGAACTGGGTCCCATTTATAGCTTTTTGTTGTTATTTTGCTGAGTGAGTTTCAGTCAAGTCTGAGTCTTTGTGATCTCACTTGGCATTTTCTTGGCAAAGATATAATGTGCTTTGCTATTTTCTTCTCCAGCTTATTTTACAGATGTGGAAACTGAGGCATATAAGGGTTATGTGACTTGCCCAGGGTCACATAGCTACTAAGTCTCTGAGGTCAGAATTGAACTCAGAAAGATAAGTCTTCTTGACTCCAGGTCTTGTGCTCAACCCAGTGGTCCACCTACCTAGCCATGGGGTCTGTGATTCAAGTTTCTCATCCTTTCTATGGAATGGAGGCAGCAAGGGAATGTCCCCTCCTCTGGAACATGACAAGCACCAACCTTCCTTGTCCCCAGCTAACTGTCTAGGACTAAAAGTTAGAGAGTCATCATCAGCCAGTCTTGGTAAAGGACGTTTTCCCCACAGAATCATATTGACAGATTTATTGTAGCAAAATTGTAGATTCAGTTAAAAGAAAGGAGGGTAATAACAGCACCTGGCTCACAGGAGTAGCATAAAGAATGCATAATAATGTATATGCAGTGCTACATAAATGCCAGATATAACTGTTATTGTTCTCATTCTTCTCATTCTTATGTTTATTATCCCCATACTTAGTATACCAACACCCTAAAAGTGTTAGAAGAACAGAAGCAAACCTCTAGCATTCTGGGTAGAATTTTAGATTAGAAGATTTATTGAAAGAAATGAAAAAGAAATACTGAGGAGAATGCAGGAAGGGTTGGAAATCTGCATGAGTGACATGAGTGCCCACAACAATGAGTTCCCAGATCAATCTAAGATCTAAGCAGGATGGACAAGTGAAAACATTGACGACTCTCATTAGACTAATATGAAAGACAAGCTACTTATTGCCAAAGGAGAGGAAATTAAACTGCTGGTATTTTGAATAAAATGGATCAAACAAAAGAGCTTCTTTTCCCCCTGAAAAAAGCAAGTTATGTTCTTTTAAAAAGACAAAAACTAGAATAACTGTATTCTTTCCATTTCATAGCTCAGCACGGCTAAAGATGGAAGGGAGAACTCTGCTCTGATTGGTTGCTGTCTGCCTGACATTCCAAGTGATTTATCCAAAGAATGTTATGTAGAGATGTCTCTTTTTAGCTGTGACAATGCCTAAAACTTTGCTGCATACAGCAGGCACTCTATAAAACCAGAAAGCTGAATAGTTGGGTCACAACATCAAGGCTTGGAAGAGACGCTGGAGACCATTTTAAGTTAAGTGCTAGCCTGTTTTAGAGAGTTTCATGGAAATAAAAGTCTTCCTCAAATATTGGAGCTAGAATTCAAGGCCATAGACTCATCACTAAATTGCAAAGAGAATATATCTTGTATGTTCTTATATTTGTGCATCTTATCTCTCTTGCCCAATGATGCTATTTCTGGCTGAAAAAAAAATGAACTCAGAGAGAAGGCAATGATGAATAAAGGCAGTTGGATGTCCTGGTAAAAATGCTGGAATCTAGGCCAAGTATGACCTCTAGCTAGATTTGTCACCAAGACACTGTAGACCTGGGATTTAACCTGACATTCAGTTTCATCAAGAATGACGAGTGAATTGATGAATGAATGAATGAATGAAAAAGGATTTTTTAAGTGGTTACTATATATAAAGCACTGGGCAAGCCTGGGGACACAAATACAAGAGGGAGGTAGTCCATGCCCTCAGGGAGCATATATTCTCATAGCAAGAGATAACATAGAAAGGTGGTGGCCAAAGAAAAATGTTTTGCTTTAGGAAGTCACAGAAATAGTTAGTGGAGTCCTGGGGAGATGGCATACCCTTAGGGGAAATGTTAATATTTGATTATAGTTCTACACATGGAAGAAGCAGGGGTGGGGCTTAGATGGCAACACATTGATCAGTATGTAAAGTGAAGCATTGCTAGAGCTGGCTACATCAGCACTGGCATAGTCCGGCACATAATAGGAGCTTTAAAATGTTCCTTACCTGGTTGACATTGTGGGCAATGAGAAACATCCACAAATCAGAAGCAAGGACCCAAGCACCGGAGTTCCATACCTGAAAGGGTTAAGTCCTCCTGATCATGGTCTGGTCCAGAAGAGGCAAAGGCAAGGAAATGACTGAGGGGGTCAAATGTGGATAACAATGCCTATCATACTGATTTCCAGAGGCAGAGTAGATACAGGGTCAAGCTGAGATTTAGAAAGGTCTGGGTCAAAGGTCTGCCTCTGGTATATCTTGGCTGTGTGACCCTGGGGATGTCCTTTTACCCCTAAGTGCTCCCAGGTAACTCTCTAAGATTTAGTTACAAAGGAACTGTCACCTAGCATCAGGGGCAGGAGTTTTCACACCTGGGAATTCCTCATACCCATGAAATCCCAGTTACACCTTCCTTGACAAATGGTTAACAACACCACAGTATTATAAGGATCTCATGAGTAAGAGATGTAAAGAGTTTTAATTAAATCAAAGCATACTAGAAAGGTCAGCTATCATTCAGTTCCTTCCCTAGTTTTCAATAGCAATAGAATCTTGATGAAGTCACTGAATATCCCTGTGTCTCAGTTTGTTCAACTGTATCATGGACATAATAAAAAGAGCTATATGAATTAAAGTCACTATTTTTTAGATAAATTCTAATGCTTTTGAAGGAGAATACAATCTGGAGGAAGGAAATCCAGACTAATAGTTAGAAAACCCCAGGCTGGGGCAGAGCAAAGATGGCAGAGTGAAAGCAGGAATTTGTCTGAGCTCCCACTCTAACTACCTCCAATACCAGTAAAATATGACTCTAAACAAATGTTAGAGCTACAGAGCTCACAAAGTGACAGAGAGAAACAAATCTCCCACTGAAGGAAGCCCGGCGGGCTGGCAGGAAGGCTCCATTGTACCAGACCTGGGGCAGCTCTAACAGTGGCACAGATGGGCCAGAGTAGACTTCAGGAGAGTGAATCACCAGCAGCTGTGGTGGTTTCCAGACTTCTCAATCAATAAATGCCAAAGAGAAAGTAAAAGGTCAGTGGGGAACTCTGTTGGAACTGGTGACAGAGGAAGATGGTCTGGCCCCTGCCTCAAGGGCAAAAGGTGGCATGGACACAGTGGCTATAACTGCTACCACATGGCTGCTTCTGGATCTCCTGGCCTGCAGATCATAGGGGGACCAAACAACCATTCAGAAGGTAATCATTCTTGCTTTGACATGCTTGGATCTGGGTGGCAGTCCTGGGTAGTGGTCCTGGGGTGTGTGGTCAGTGTGCTAGAGCTTGTGGTGGCTGTAGAGAGGGTGCCCTCTTCAGACTTCTGTCAACTGCGAAACCCCCAGAAATTTGGGACACAGCTGTCTCCACTCTGGAAGCAGACTTTTACTGTGGCAAAGAGTTCAAAAGTCAAGTAATTGGTTGGCAAGATGAGCAAGCAGAGGAAGCAAATCAGATCATATAATCCTTTTTTGGGGACAAAAAGAATCAAAACATGGAACCAAAAGAAGACAATGAAGTCAAAACTCCTGCATCAAAAGCTTCCAAGAAAAATATGAACTGTTTACAGGCCATGGAGGCTATTAAGAAGGATTTTGAAATTCAAGTAAGAGAAGTGGAGGAAAAATTCAAAAGATAAATGAGAATGATACAAGACAATCATGAAAAGTGAGTCAACAACCTCCTAAAGGAAACCCCCAAAATACTGAAGAAAATATCACCTTAAAAATAGACTCATTCAAATGGCAAAAGAGGCCCAAAAAGCCAATGAGGAGAAGAATACCTTAAAATGCTGTATATGCCAGATGGAAAAATAATTTCAAAAGCTCACTGAAGAGAATAATCCCTTCAGAGTTGGATTGGAGCAAATGGAAGCTAATGACTATAAGAAATCAAGATACTATTAAACAGATCCAAACAAACGAAAAAAAGAAGGCAATGTGAAACATCTCATTGAAAAAAACCACTGACCTGGAAAATAGGTCCAGGAGAGACAATTTAAAAATTATTGGACTACCTGAAAGCTGTGATTAAAAAAAATAACCTATAAATCATCCTTCAAGAAATTTTCAAGGAAAATTGCCATGATATTTTAGAACCAGAGGGCAAAATAGAAATAGAAAAAATTCACCAATCACCTCTTGAAAAAGATCTTCAAAAGAAAACTCCTAGCAATATTATATCCAGGTTCCAGAGTTCCCAGATCAAGAAGAAAATATTACAAGAAGCCAAGAATTAACAATTTGAATATTGTGGAAACACAATCAGAATAACACACGATCTAGCAGCTTCTACATTAAGGGATTGAAGGGCTTAGAATATGATATTTCAGAGGTCAAAGGAGCTAGGATTAAAATCAAGAATCACCTACCCAGCAAAACTGAGTGTAATGTTTCAGGGGAAAATATGGTCATTCAATGAAATAGAGGACTTTCAAGCATTCTTGATGAAAAAACGAGAGTTGAACAGAAAATTTGACATTCAAATACAAGAAGCAAGAGAAGCATGAGAAGGTAAACAGGGAAAAGAAATCATAAGGAACTTATTAAAGTTGACCTATTTACATTCCTACATGGAAAACTGATAATTATAATTCGTAAGACTTTACCCAGTATGAGGATAACTGAAGGGAATAGATAGGTAGTTAGATAGATAGATAGATAGATAGATAGATAGATAGATAGATAGATAGATAGACAGACAGACAGACAGACAGACAGATAGATAGATAGATAGATAGATAGATACACACCTGTATATATGTATGTTTGTGTGTATAAAAACATATTGTGTACACATTTACAAAGACAGAGGGCACAGGATCAATTGAATAGGAAGGGATGTTATCTAAAAAATAAAATTAAGAGGTGAGAGAGAAATATAATCAGGGGAAGAGGAAGGGAGAGATAGAATAGGGGAAATGATCTCATATAAAAAAGGCAAGAGAAAACTGTTATGATGGAGAGGAAGAGCAGGAAGTGAGAGGCAACGGGACAACTTACTCTTATTGAATTTGGCTTATGGAGAGAATAACATACATCCTTAATTGGGTATCTTACACTACAGGAAAATAGGGGGAAATGGAATAAAAGAAGGGATGATAGAAAGGAGGGAAGATTGGGGGAGAGGGTACTTAGAAGCAAACACTTTTGAAAATTGACAGGGTAAAAGAAGAAAATAGAATAAGTGGGGCGTGACATAGGATAGAGGGACATATAGTTAATCTTTTTTTCATAACTACTATGGAAGTGTTTTGTACACAGGTACAACCTATATTAAATTGCTTGTCAACCCAGTGGGGGTGGGTGAGGAGGGAAGAAGAGAAAGAATTTGGAAATCAAAGTTTTAAAAACAAATGTTTAATTCTTTTTTTTTTGGTATGTAACTGGGAAATAAGATATACAGGCACTGGGGTATAGAAATCTGTCTTGCCCTACTAAAAAGTTAAAGGGGTTAATGGGGAGGATATAAGAGAAAGCAGATTGAGGAAGGGGTATTCAGCAGGCTTGCTATTTTGGGGAGGGGTAAGGGAAAGATGGGAAGAAAATTTGCAATTTTAAATCTTGTGGAAATGAATATTGAAAATTAAGAATAAATAAAAAGATTTTTTAAAAAGAAAAAAGAAAACTGAGCTTTCAATCATACTTCTGCTGATAATTCCATGTGTGATTTTAAATAAGTTAATTAACCTTTCCAGGTTTCAGCCTCCTCTTCTAAAAAATAAGAGAGTTGGACTAGCAGGTTTCCAATGTCTCTACATTCATGATCTTTTGCAAAGGGAGCATTGAACACAGCGAAAGGGCTGACAGAGTTGTTGGACTGAGCTGGAAGACAGTATAGGCATATGATTTAGGAGAAAGGGGTTAGGACAGATGAATTTTCGTGTGTTTTAAATATAGTTTCAAGAACACATAAATATTACCCTTAGATGGGTGCTTTTTTGGAGGGGGCATGTTTCTATTAAGTACAAACTACTGTCCTTGAAAAGAGAAGATCAAAGGGGCAGCCAATCAACAAGCATTGGTTAAAATCTTATTTCATTGTGCTAACTGTGAGCTATACAAAGTCAGGACAAAGTTGGTCCCAATTCTTGAGGGGCTTACAGCATCAGAGCTGTTGGGGAAACTCTATGAAATATACTTTCCCATAGAATGGAAGCTCTTTGCAGATAGGGACTGCTTCATTTTGTGTCTACAAAACCTAGTTGTCCTTTCTACCAAACTTGCTTTCTATGTATTCTCTATATCCTTTAAGTATAGAGAGGCAGCTAGGTGATGTAAGGGATGGAGCATTAGAGTCTACAAGACCTGAGTTTAAGTCCACCCTCAGGAACTTCCTCACAGTGTGACCCTGGGCAAGTCATTGAAACTCTGTTTGCTTCAGTTTCTTCAGTTGTAAAGTGGGGAATAATAAGAGAATCTACCTCATAGATTGAGAAAATAATAAGAAAATGTTATAAAGCACTTAGGACAGTGATTGGTATGTAGTAGCTGCCATAAAATGCTAGCTATTAGCTAACCATGTATAAACATTGTCTCTGACAATAGGATTTAAATTTCTGGAGGACAAGGACTTTATCATTTTTCATCTTGAGTGTTTTGGATAAATTTTGTATCATTGTATTGCTGAGAGTAGCTAAGTCATTCATAGTTGATCATCATACAATATTTTTGTTACTTTGCTGCCCACTTCACTTTGTATCAGTTTATGTAAGTCTTTCCAGGTTTTTCTAAGAACTTTGAACTCATCTTTACCTATAGCACAGTAGCATTCCATCACAATTATATGCTATGATTTGTTCAGCCATTCCCCAATTGATGGACATCCCCTCAATTTCCAATTCCTAGACATCACAAAAAGAGCTGCTATAAATAGTTTTGTACATATAGGTTCCCTGTTCCTCCATGCCTTTAAATCTCTTTTGGATACAGATTTAGCCATGGTATTGCTGTGTCAAAAGGTATGTATAATTTTATAACCCTTCAGGCATAGTTCAAATTGCCCTCCATAATGGTTAGATCAGTTCAAAACTCCACCAACAATGCATTAGTGTCTCAATTTTCCCACATCCTCTTCAACATTTATTATTTTAATTCTCTGTCATATTAGCCAATATGATAGGTGTGTGGGGGTAGCTTAAAGCTATTTTAATCTGCATTTCTCTAATTAATAGTTATTTATAGCATGTTTTTCTTTTGACTATAGATAACTTTGATTTCTTCATATAAAAACTGCCTATTCATATCCTTTAACCATTTATCAATTAGTGAATGAATTATATTCTTCTAAATTATCAAATACTTGCATTAAAAATCCAATTTCCTCTTTTCCTTATTTTTTCATCACACAATAAAAGATTTATTTTGCTTAAATTTTATTTTATTCTAAACTTAAGAAATAAAACAAGTATTTCCAAAATATAACAAAATAGAAAAAAAAGATGATTGTGCATGAAACTGCAAATTCTATTATGTACAACTTGCTATTATCTTTAACTATATAACAAAGCTATCATGTAACCATCTTTTTTCCCTTTTTATTCTCCCTCCCACCCCCACCCCCCATAGAGTTGACTACCATTATGCACATTTTTTTTGTATATTTAAAACTATTCTATACATATTTTTATTTATCAGTCCTTTCTCTGGATATAGATAGCATCTTCCTTCATATGTCCTTTGAAGTTAATTTGGGCATTTATATTAGTCAAAATGACTTATTCATTGAAAGTTGTTCTTAAAACAATATTATTGTTACTAGATTGGTTTTGGTTTTGCAAAATTTTTAAATTTAATATAATAACATTATCCATTTTACATCTTGTAATGCTATTTCTTGTTTGGTCAGAAATTCTTCCCTTATCCATAGATCTGAAAGGTAAACTATTCCATGCTCCTCTAATTAGTTTATATGTCTAAAATGCATGTTCATTTTTATCTTATATTTGTACATGGTATGAGGTATTTGTCTATACCTAGTTTCTGTCAGACAGTTTTACAGTTTTCTCAGGAGTTTTTTTTTCCAAATACTGAATTCTTGTCCCAAAGTTTGAATCTTTGGGTTTATCAAATACTAGCTTATTATGGTCACTTACTGCTATGTACTATGTTTTGTGTCCCTAATCTGCTCCACTGATCCATCACTCTATTTCTTAGCCAATACCAGATTGTTTTAATGATTACCTTTTTGGAATACGGTTTAAGATCTGGTACAACTAGGCCACCTTCCTTCACATTTTCCCCATTAATTTCCTTGATATACTTAAACTTTTGTTCTTCCAAATGAAATTTGTTAATTATTTTTTCTAGTTCTATATAATATTTTTGGCATGTTGATTGTTATAGCTCTGAAAAAGTAAATTAACTTAGGTAGAATTGTTGTTTTTATTATATTGTCTCAGCCTACCAATGAGCAATGACTATTTTTATAATTGGTTAGATCTTGTTTTGTAATTGTGTTCACATAATTCTTGGGTTTGTCTTGGTAGGTAGACACTCATGTATTTTATATTGTTCCACATTATTTTACATAGAATTTCTCTATCTCTTGGTACAGGGCTTTGTTGGTAATATATAGAAATGCTGATGATTTATGTACATTTCTTTGAAATCCTGCAACTTTGCTAAACTTAATTATTTCAAGTAGTTTTTTTTAGTTGATTCTATAGGATTCCATAAGTATAATATCAGACATCTGCAAAGAGTGACAGTTTTGTTTCCTCATTGCCATTGCTTTCTTCTCATTGCTACAACCAGCATTTCTAGTACAATATTGAATAATAGTGTTGATATAGGCATTCTTGCTTCTCTCCTGATTTTATTACAGAAACTCCTAGCTTATGCACATTATACACAAGGTTTACTGATGGCTTTAGATATATACTACTTATTTTTTTAAAGATCCATGTATTCCTGTGTTCTCTGGTTTTTGTTTTATATAAAAATGGCTGTTGTATTTTGTCAAGATTTGTCTACATTTATGATTAATCATGTTTTCTGATGATTTTGTAATTAATTTTGTCAGTTATGCTGACAGTTTTCCTGATAGTGAACTAGTTCTACATTCTTGTTATAAAATCCACCTAGTCATAGTGTATGATCCTTATGATATATTGCTAAAATCTCTGATAGTGTTTTATTTATTTATTTATTTTATATCTATATTCATTAGGGAAATTGGTCTATAGTATTCCTCTGTTTTCATTGTTCCATGTTTAGGTATCAGTACCATATTTGTGTCATAAAAGGAATTTGATAGGACTCCTTATTTGCCAGTTTTTTCCAAATTATTTATACAATATTGGCATTATTTGTCCTTTAATCATTTGGTAGAATTCATTTTTTAATACATCTGAACCTAGGGATTTTTCTTTTTCAGGGAGTTCATTGATAACTTATTCAATTTCTTTTGCTAAGATGGCATTATTTAAGTATTTTGTTGCCTCTTCTGTTAATCTGGGCAATTTACATATTTTAAAATATTCATACATTTCACTTAGATTGTCATATCTATTGCTCTACAATTGGGCAAAATAACTCCTTATAATTGCTTTAATTTCCTCTTTGTGGTGAATTTATCTTTTTTATTTTTGATGCTGATAATTTGGTTTTCTACTCTTTACAAATCAAATTAATCCATGATTTATCTGCTTTGTTGTTGTTTTCCCCATAAAACCAGCTCCTAGT
>CM053593.1:9565133-9586300 GCA_028646575.1 Pseudocheirus occidentalis | reverse complement strand
ATCATCTCAAAGTCATTGAGACCTACTGTGGGCTAGGCTCTGGCTTATTCACTGCTCTTTCCACTATGCAATGACTGCTACCCATGAGATTCTGGCAAGATCAGTACAAACACAGATAGATACCCAGGTCACTGAGTTCAACCTACTTTGTAAAAATCAGCCACATCAACACTGACTTTCAATGCAGTCTGAGACTACATATCCCTTTGCACATCCACACCACCCTATTGGCTTATATTGAGTTTACAGAAAGCTTGCCTCCTGAAATCCTCACATAAATGATTCTCTGCCTATGCTACTTAGACCTTATATATTTTTTAAACCTAAACCAAGTTATCTTGTAGCCCTTAACAGCAAGGGGGTGGATAGAAAATTGTTTTTTCTTAACTGGACAAAAGAACTGAATGATCATGGCAGACAGAAGGCATGGGAAACTGAGCCCCACACAGGGGGGAGTCTGTCACTCTACAGGGTGGGCATACTTGCTCCAACACCAGCAGCCGGCTGGCTGTAAGGGAAGGGCACTGCTACCTCAAATGAAATATACAACAAAACTATGAGCACTTGGAGCATTGTCCAGTGCACTGATTCACTAGGAGTGACCTGTAGGCACATGGACTGAATTTGCTGCCCCACTGAGAGCAAATGAATTCATTGCCCTTCCACTTCATCCCTTCCTCTGTCCCACTACTGCCTAGTGAATTAGCAGCGCTTACCCTTATATCTGCTTTATTTGCTCTCTGTGCTTCTTATAATGGGTTTTGTCTTCAAATAAAGATAAGCTGATTTTTATTGCATTCCGAGTGGGTGTTTGCTAAAAACGAATGGATAACACTATGGGGAAAGACTAAGAGAAGCCTGCAGATAAGCCTGGTGCTCTTATATGCACTCTATCTCTGTCTGTCTGTCTGTCTGTCTCTGTCTGTTTCTCTCTGTCTCTGTCTCTGTGTCTTCACTCTGCCTTCTCTCTCTCTGTCTTTGTCTCTCTGTCTCTGTCTTCACTGTCTTCTCTCCCTTTCCCTTTCCCTCCCTTTCTCCTTCCCTCCTTCCCTCCCTCCCTCCCTCCCTCCCTCCCTCCCTCTCTCTCTCTCTCTCTCTCTCTTTATCTCTGTCTCTCTCTCTGTCTCTCTGTCTTCTCTCTCTCTGAACTTAAAAAAATAAAACAAGCATTTCTATAACATAGCAGAATTGAAAAAGTATGATTGTACATGAAACTGCAAATATATCATGTGCAACTTGCTTTTCTTTTAAAATATACAATAGTTATCGTGTAAATTTTTTCTTTTGTCTCCTCTCCCCCCCACATCCTGGAAATGAGTACCATTATGCATGAATATTTGTGCATGCATACATATATACACACATACATACATATACACATACATACATACATACATGTGTGTATGTGTAAAACCATTCCATGTACATTTTTATTTACCAGTTCTTTCTCTGGATGCAGATAACATCTTCCTTCATATGTCCTTTGAAGTTAATTTGGGTATTTATAATAGTCAAAATGACTTATTCATTCAAAGTTGTTCTTAAAACAATATTGTGGTTACTATATACAATGTTCTCTTGGTTCTTCTCATTTCACTTTCCATTATTTCATGCAAGTCTGTCCATGTTTTTCTAAGATCATAAATCCTATCATTTCTAATAGCACAATAATGATCCATCACAACTATATACCACAACTTGTTCAGCAACTTGTCTAGCCATTCTCCAATTAATGGGTATTCCCGTACTTTTCAATTCTTTATCACCCCAAAGAGGGCTGCTATAAATATTTTAGAACTGTGGTTCTCAACCTGGGAGTTAAATGACCCTTTCACAGGGGTCGCCTAAAGCCATCAGAAAACATATATTTCCTATGGTCTTGAGAAACAAGACACCGCTCCTCTATCCCTCTCCAGGCAGGTCCACCCACATGTAGATATGCCCATGTACGAGTATTAAAGGGTAGCAGCTTTAGGAAAGTTGAGAACCATTGTTTTAGAACACATAGGTTCTCTTCCTTTTCCCTTTACCATCTTGGGAATAGACATAGTAGTACTATTGCTGAGTCAAATGATAATATCAATTTGAGCATAATTCCAAATTGCTCTCCAAAATGGTTAGATCAGTTCATAGTTCCACCAAGAGTGAATTAGTGTCCCAATTTTCTACATCCTATCCAACATCTGTTACTTTCCCCTTCAATCATTTTAGCCAATCTGATAGGTGTAAAATGATGTTTCAAGGTTGTTTTAATTACCATTTTGTGTATAACAAATAATTATTTAAAGCACTTCTTAATATGGCTATAAATTGTTGACTTATTTATAGAAAACCTTCCTGTTCATATCCTTTGATCATTTATCAGTTAGAAAATGGCTCATATTCTTGTAGATTTGACAAGGTTCTTTATAAATCTTAGATATGAGATCCTTATCTGATGAACTGTCTGTACAATATCTCCTACCCCCACCAATTTTCTGCTCTCCTGATCCTGGCTAAATTTTTTTTGTTTATACAAAACCTTTTTTAATTTAATGTAATCAAGATTATCAGTTTTATACCTCACACTGCTATCTGTTGTTAATTCATAAATTGTTCACCTGTCCATAAGTTTGATGGATAATATATTCCATGTTCTTCAAATTGTCTTGTAAGATCTCTTTAGATCTAGGTCAGGTAACCACTTTTATCTTATCTTGGTAACTCATGTAAGATATTAGTCTGTGCCCAATCTTTGCCCAGTGTACTTTTTTTTTGAATCCTTACTCCACCACCCAATCTATTAGCTCTTCCTTCCAATTCTGTGTCATTTTCAAATTTGATAAGTTAAATTAAAATGTTGAACAACACTTAGTCACAGACAGATCCTTGAGGCACTCCATCAAAGATGCTCTGGATTCAGCAATTAAAGCCCTTTTGATTTCCATTCTAATTGTACTATCTTATAGTCATTGTCATCTACAAAGATATGAGGTGTAATGTGAAATGCCTCCCTGAAATCTAAATATACTATATCTGCAGCAGTCCTGTTGGTCCTGTGCACTTTGGCATAGAGGGCATAACTAGTAATTGCCTTGAGACCAGCCTCTTAATCAGCAACCTTATCAAAAAAAAAAAAAAGAAAAACAAGGAGAACCTACCAGGACCTGTACTTGATAAACCAATGTGGGCTCTCAGTGATCACTGTTTCTCTTTCTAAATGTTTACAAAGTACCCCTTTGCCATGACTCCAAGTCAAGCTTCTTAGCTTGTTCTTAGAGACTCCACTGTCTTTCCATTATAAAAGATTTGAACAGTATTTGCCAGGCTCTAGTCCTTGACACTTTCATGAATATATGTAGCAATATTTGTAGATTTCATCAGTCAAAGATATGTATGTGTAACATTAAACTGACATTGGCAGAGAAAGGTATTTTGGATAAACAATGAAATGATACATAAATTTGAGTTATTATTTCAACTCAAAAGAGACTACACTTAAATCTTCAGTCTAAAAGACTGTTCTGCAGAAAATATGCAGGTAAATTCTCTGTTCACCTAATTTTCACTCAAGTCCAAACTGTAAACGATAGAAATTTCTATTGCGTGTTGTAGTCCCAGCTCAAATTTAGTCATTATGAAGCACTCTCTGTGATGGATGCCCTGGGTTCAGAAGCCAATGCTCTTAGTTACTGTTACTAGGAACAGTGTTCTGGGATGAAATCTCGCCTGATTCATCAGGTTCCAGGTGAGGCTTTTACAAATGGTGCTTTCATCATGTTGTACTTTCTGTATAATAAATGTTTACCTTCTTTTCCCTGTTCTGGAGATGGGGGTGGTAATAGGTGAAAGCTAAATGTAATAGGTTATTTTAAGATGTTAGGCATTCTGTTCCCTCTGATTGGTCCTAATACCTGTCTCTCCTCCACTTCTGGAAGCTATTTCAAAAAGAAACCTGTGGGTCATTCATTAAACCATCTTTCTTTTGTGTCCTTGTAATGACCTCTATAAATCTACTGCATTTTCTGCAGTATAATTCAATTTGCTTCCATTAAACTCTATTAAATTCGATTTCATGAACTTTATTAAATACATACCATGTCCCAGGTATTGTGCTAGGTGATGGGAAGATGAGGCAAAGCAGAAACAGGCCCTGTCTCTAGGAGCCTATGTGGGATTGGGGATGGGAGGAGGACATATACATGTGTACAGATTAAATATATATGTATGTATGTATATACATATATGTATGTATGTGTGTGTATACACACACACACACTCAAAATAGATACAAAGTAATTTATGTCACTGATAGCCAATGAAGAATATAACTTACTTTTCCAATGAAATCTGAGATCCACTCAGTTAAAATGAACAAATTTTGGGGGGTATATCTTGTAACTTTGGGGCATTGGGGAAGGTATCATAAAGGAGGAGGCACTCAAAGTCATCCCTGAATGCAAGCAGAGATTCCAAGAAGCAATGGTAAGCAGGGAGGGCATTTCAAGCATGGAGATTGACAGCCTGTACAAAGACAGAGAAGGAAAAGATGACTAGAATGATTTGTAGGCAAGCACAGTTTACGAGTTTGACTAGATCCAAGAGTAAAGAAGGATGGGCAAGGTGAAATAAGCCTGCAAAAGTGAGCCACATGTACTGAAGGGTTATATTTGATAAACCAAAGAACAGCTGCTCCTCTCTAATATGGAAAATGAAGGGATGTGTCATTATTTGATAAAAAAACAAAACAAATATCCTCAAACAAAAAATAACGTAGACCAAGAACACAAAAGACAAGGAAAAGAAAAAAGGTGGGAGGGGGTGGGGGAGTGGAGAGCACACTTCAAGAATGATAAGGAATACATGAAAGGATAAATGTTCAGGAGGCTGGCCTTGGGGCTAGTCTTACCACCAACTAACCAGCTCTATGTCATTGGCCAAATTACTTCATCACTCTTGAGCTCACCATAAAATCATAAGTGAGACTAAATTAAGATTAAGACTCTTCCCTAAAAACTAGCAAGCTCTACTCCAACAGTTGATGTTCCAAGAGCCCCTTTCTGGTTCTGACATTATGAATTCAATGTCCTATAATTCCATGTCCCAAGATTCCTGCCAGCTCTGCCATTCTTTCTTCTTCCTTCTTCAGAAGATTTGAATTTTACACACACACACACACACACACACACACACACACACACACACACACACGTGATTACCATTGTAGACTCAATAGATTTAAAGGAGAGGGAATGTTCCTCTTAAGGCAGGAATCCAGAATTCTGAATCGTGACAGCAACAGCTGAAAGCTAAAGATAGGCAGTCAAAACACTGCTATCTGTACATTTTCAGTTGTTGAAAAAGCAGTTATGGTATAAGAACCATGAACCATATATATATATATATATTCTTAACTCTATAATAATTTCTTTGGGAACCATAGATGTATGATAGAAAATACTTTCT
Organism: Pseudocheirus occidentalis; assembly: GCA_028646575.1. NCBI lineage: Eukaryota > Metazoa > Chordata > Mammalia > Diprotodontia > Pseudocheiridae > Pseudocheirus > Pseudocheirus occidentalis. The sequence goes on along the minus strand of CM053593.1, from coordinate 9,580,855 downwards.
GCCTTGATTACAGGCACAGGGTTTTCATAAGTGGTAATTGTTCTTCTACCTTAATGTGTTATGTCAAATGGGAACATAGACTTAAATATTTATATCTGAATAAATACATATATTTACATACATGTATATTTGATTTTAATATGTTTTCCAAGTCTAATGTCCTCCATTTCCCATCCCCTGCTGCCCTGTTCCCCCTCTCGGAGGAATCTCTAAATTACCCCCTGTTTAATGTGACATACCGGGTAAAACCAAGCCATTAGCCACTTTGAGAAGACCTAATCCATCAGTAGGAAGCAAGGTTAATTGACTGAGGGCAGAATCTGAATCCATCAATAACTCTAACTCAGCCCTGACTTTCCTTGTCTAATGCCTAATGTAGAAGATGCTATGGATTTGATCGAGGAATGAGATAAAAGTTAACAAGGAGACAGGAATAAATGATAAACATAGACATAATAACCAAAAATCCCTGCAAAACTCCTATCCACTAGGGAGTTATTTAGAGCAGTTTCCAGCAGTCCACCTAAAATTGTATTAGTTATAAAAAATTTTAATTAATGTATTATTAGGCAAAATTTGGTTGAAAATTAACTGCTCTTTAGACCCCAGAACATTATTATCTGACAAGAAATAATGAATTTATGACAAAATTTAATCATTTTCTGAAACTTGAATAATAGAAGACAATGCCTTTTTATGTTTTTCCAACAACTAGAAAGAATATTGACTGTAGAGTCTGAGAAAATGGATTGAAATCTCACCGGTGATGTTTCTGACCATTGTGATTCATTGAGCAAATCACTTGAGCACTCTAGACCTCAGTTTCCATCATAGTAAAGCAAAGGGGTTGAATCAGATGGCCTCTGAGGCGTCTCTTAGTTTTCCCTTTATGATTCTATAAGATAATCCCTGTGGAACCCGGTTTGCCTATCTGCAAATTGAAGGTGGCATAAGGCAGGATGACATCTTGGAAAAAAGCCCTAGACTTGGAGTCAAAGGATCTAGATTCCAATCCTACTGCTGCTGCTTTCTGCATGTATGGCATTTGGTCAGTCATTTCCCCTAAATCTGGACTCCAGTGTCTTCATGGGTCAAATCAGTCATTTGGCTAAGATGACCTTGAAAATCCCTTAGAATTCTAAGTCCTATGTTGCTATGATATTGCTATGAGATTGTATGTACAAATATTATTGTACAATAACTATGGCATTGTAGTAAATTAACTGTTCTTGGTCAGATTGGAGGATTGAAAAGGACAGTTTTACCTCTAAATTGGCTAATCCATGACAGCTGCCATAAGATACATGATGAATTGTTTAACAGATGTGAGGTATTTAGAGTTCTAAAAGCTAGCTCTGAATCTGATCATATTTCCCAAGACATCTGATGCTAGAGAACTTTCACTGCTTCATACAGAAGCTTTAACTCATTTACTTCACCTGAAATATTATTCTAATTGATTCTTACCTGTACTGAGGGACAATATGGAAAGGAAGCTCAGTTCCAGACCTATTTGGGTTTTCCCTGATCTACCAGAGAGAAACATCTACATGGACAGTTCTTGGATACTCCCACTTACAGCACACCTTCCCCTTCCCCCAGAGCCATCAATCACCACACACTGCTCAAACGCCTACTATGTGCCAAGCACTTGAAGATCCTCTCTCCTCACGACTTTTCTGAGAATCTCTAGTTTTCTTCAAAGTTTACCTCATGTATGAACTCCTACATTAGACCTTTTCTGTTCTGCCCAGCTGTTTGGGCTTCCCAATTATATACAACAACAACGACTTATAACTAACATTTATATATTAACGACTATGTGTCAGGCACTGTTCTAAGTGCTTTACAAATATTCTCATTTTGATTTTCACAAGAGGTAGGTGTTATTAGAATTCCCATTTTATAGATGAGGAAGCTAAGGGTTAGAGATGAAATAACTTGCCCAGTTAGTGTCTGAGGTCAGATTTGAACTTGGTTCTTCCTACTTTGAAAAAACATATGTAAATGTGGGCGTTTACCCTCATCTCATTTAATTACAGAACTCCCAGACTTCTCAAATGAAGAAGTCAATCAATCAATTAAAAGCAAACAAGGTATGAATCAATTTAAAAGACACAGGCTTGGGATCATGGCACACAAGCGAATGAAACTGCCCAGAGAATAACACCTTTGGTTGATGAAAATCAGTTATGTCAGCTGCTGGTGGCCACTAGACAGAAAGCACTGGACCTGGAGTCAGGAAGACCCCAGTTCAATGCTTGCCTCTGACACGAACTAGCTATGTGACCCTGGGCAAGTCACTTAACCACTGTTTACCTCAATTTCCTCAACTGTGACAATAGCACCTACCTGCCAGAGTGGTGGTGAAGATCAGATGAAGCAATATTTATAAAACTCCTTTTATTACACTGTCTGGCACATAGTAGGTGCCATCTAAATGCTAGTCATTGTTATCACCCCATGGGAACTGAATAAACAGAAAACCAGTGTGGAATGATTCACTGAAGCAGTAGATCCGTCCCTCCAAATCCCTGAGAGGAAATTCCCTGGGGAGATGAGAGAATTCCCATCCCTTCTCTCCACCCTCTTCAGTGACCATTTGAGTTTGAAAGATGAATCAGAACCACAAGTTGTCCAACTGGCAACTGGAGACAGTAGTAGTGGTTGCCAGACCAGACAAAGCCAACAGCAGAAGCACCTATGCATTGATGTGGAACGACAACTAGTTACATGATTATGGTGACAATGTCAAGGAGTGAGACTCTTGGTGACAAAGAAAGGTGTTAGTTCCAGACTCTCAAACATCTTAGATCCTCCACAGTCCAAGGAGAGAGATCTGCCTGAGGGGGAGCTTCATGCAGGGCTCTATGAAGGGAGAAACCAACTTTCAGCAACCAGTACTTTCAAGGTATCAATGGCTACATTTGTTCTCTACAAATGTAACTCACTATCATTTTTTACTTACAAGCCTGAGCCTACTCTCCCAGGGACCTTGTGTTTGTGTGTGCTAGGGGAGAATGCAATGTAGGTTTAGACAAATTTTTTCCATAACTGTCCTTGTTATACCTGATTAGATAATGCACTTTCTAGAAGTAAATTAAGTATAGCTGACAATCAATGGGAAACATGTGAAAGGGGCTCTGTAGCCCTAATATTCAGAATTACCCCTAGAACCCTTATAGGACAGAACTTAGGCACCTTCTGGGGATCTAAACCACCAGTGCAATTGCTAATTGGGGCAGTAGGTGAGAAGAGTTCCTACAACTACAATTATATGAAATGCATAGATGAGGCAGAATCTCAGAGGCAGGAAGACTTCAGATATTTCCACTTCTTTGTGCCCCCAAGAATTTTCTAAGACTATGATCTGTGAACAGTCTGCTATCTGCAATAGTGAAAAGACTTTTCTTATAAAGATTTTTTTTACAATCATGACATTGAAGGTCCAACCCCAATTGCATATATGTGTATATACCAAGATCCATTTTTGATGGTGGTGCCTCCTACAAAGACAAAGATGCCATCAAGAAGCTTATATTTAATTAGGTAAACAACCAACTCAAGTCTAATATGTGTGCATGTGTATATAGGATATCCCCAAAGGCATAATGCAAATTGAAGCCTAAAAACTACACTAAGCCTTTTGGAACACTTGCTGTATATATTATATATACTAATATCCAAATGTGGCTTTGTGTCCCTAGTGTCTAGCCCAGTTCCTGGCACATAGTAGGAGACTGAGAAGTGCTTGGTAACTGGAGATATAGAAAAGAAAACTAAAGCTTCCTGCTCTCCAAGTGCTTAAATTCTGTTGGGTAAAACACCATGTAGGCACATAAGGAAAGATCTAATGCATACAAAGAAAATTCATATTAATGAATGGTAACAGTTGGTCTGAACCCAGTCTTGGCCAAGTATGCTCTTTACCACAGACAGATGGAAGAGCAGACATGAACTTGTGAGCTATGGGCTAGAGCACAGAAGTGGTACCATAATTTGGAAGGATGCATTCTTTTAGACAACACAGTGGTAACACTATGTACAGAGTAATGATTCATAGGAGAAACAGGAATTTAGCCAAAAGATAGAGGGGGAAATCTGGAAAGTATAGGCTTTAACAAGGTTTCATTCACTGTCTTCTACCTCGAGCTCCCCCAAAGGAGGTGAGAGATTTAGGGACATGGTAAGTTAATAATAAAAAGGCAAGACCCATTCCTTTTACTAATTCTTCATGTGGGAATACCAGGCAGCTGTGAAGAGTTTCAATTCTAATATCCCAAGCTGAGTCACTGAGTACTGAGAATGGGGATATCCCTTTTAATAGAAAGCAAGCAAAATGTTCTTTCAATTGGTTTTCTACAATCCTAGCTGCTCATGAACCCATGCCCTGCACACAAGAGGCACCCACCAAGTGTTGGATAATGACAATGACTATTGAGAATTGGCAGGAGGGAAAACATGAATGGTGTCAGTGGATTTAAGGGACTCCTTTTAAAAAGAGAATAACAAATGATATTTTAAAGTATTTCTATTCAAGATCCAGATGAACAGAAAGGAATATAATGTCACTGAGAAACCCTGAAATCTGTATCGAGCTCTAAAAGATTCAATATTCCCAACACAGATCTGGTTGTCAAGGAGACTCATGGTAATCATAGTAATTCTCCTTTCAATACTAAGCTATCATTTGTACTGTCCAAAAACACAGCATTATAATTAAGAATGATTTTCCCATAGACTATATTATAGTTCCTAAAGAGTATTCTTGACCCGATTCTTTTTTGATTATTATTAAAATTACCACACACCCAAATGCAGCATCCTCTTTCAAACAGGAGATGTGTATTTAACAAGAAAAATTAAGTGTCTGTATTTGAGAAACTTATGCGAAAACAAATTAAAACCCCACTCAGTTGAATGGCAATGAAATCAGAGGTTATTCTAAAAGGATATGAGCACTAGACCAGCGGTTCTCAACCTTCCTAATGCCGTGACCCTTTAATACTCATATGTAGGTGTATCTGCATGTGGGTGGACCTGCCTGGAGACAGATAAAGAAGATTCCTAAGACCATCAGAAATATGTGTTTTCTGATGGTTTTAGGCGACCCCTGTGAAATGGTTGTTCAACCCCCAAAGGGGTTGTGACCCACAGGTTGAAAACCGCTGCTCTAGACCCAATCAACTCTCTCACCTCAAACTGGGTTCTCTTTGATCTTCAGACAGGCGTCCATTCTAGAGATACTGTACAAGGGTGTCGTAGAGACGAACAAAGGTGAAGTTAGAACAATGTGCTCTGGAAGGGTGCCCACTTGACTGCAATGTTCATGACAATTTATTTCATGGATTTGGCTTGCACCCAACATTATATATTACTTTAGAACATGAAAAAAGAATGGTATTGACATTGTTACGTTCTTTTTCAGAAGATTCTCCATCAATAGACTTCCTTCATCACCCAGACTCAAAGAATCTTTATTGGGAAGGGACTTAACCCTTCCTTAAATAGAGGTCAAACCTGAATCCAGTCCTGAACAAGTATGCCCTCTAAAAATTCCCTGACAAATAGGCCTGATTTTGCTCAAAGACTTCCAAGGAAGGAGACTCTACCTCTTGAAGAAGCACATTCCACTTTAGGAGAGTCCTGGCCATTAGGGAAACTAATTGGTGTAATGGATAGAGTGATAGACTTTGAATTCTGAGTTCAAATACCTGCCTGGAAAGTTTACTGGCTAGATGACTCAGGGCAAGCCACTTACCTCTCTGAGCCTCAGTTCCTTTAAAGACGAAATCGGGATAATAACATCAGCTACCTCACAGGATTTTCATGAGGATTAGATGAAATAACACGAGAACTGGCAAATCTTAACGCACTAGCTGTCATTATCTTACTTCATGTCTTAGCTAAATTTTCCTCCTTGTAACTTTTTCCTATTCCTTTTAGGACTGTATCCTCAGAGGAAAAGAAGAACAATTCTGGTTCCTTTTCCCTAGTACAATCCTTCAAATTCATGAAGACAGTGATTGTGTGTCCTCCTTGTTTTGTCTTACAAATGCTAAACATGCCTGGTCCCTTAAATAAGTCCACAGATGTCTGTCTGTCAGTCTAACTACACACATGTATGTGTGAAGGTGTGTATATGTGTGTGTGCATGTGTGTGCATGTGGTGTGTATCCTCATGGGATTGATTTTATTTTTTTTAAAATTTCCCAAAATTTATTATTTCTTTTAGTATTATTTTCTTTTTAAATTGAGTTCCAAATTTTTCTCCCTCCTCTAACCACTGTGAAGATAAACAAAATATCAATTCTACATGTAAAATCATGCAAAATATATTTCCATGTTAGCTATATCTCAACACAAACAAAACAAATGAAAAGAAAGGGAGAAAATTATACTTCAATTTGGACTCAGAGTTCATCAGTTCTCTCTCTGGAGGTGGAGAGCATTTTTTTTTATCATAAGTCCCTTAGATTTGTCTTGGATCCCTATATTGATCAGAACAACCAAGTTTTTCACAGTTGATCATCATTAGTGCCTTGCAGCAACTGTGCAAATCATCTCCTGGTTCTTGTCATTTCACTTTGCCCTAGTTCATATAGATATTGCCTTGCTTTTTCTAAAACTATCACCCTCATAATTTCTTACAGCACAATGTAATTTCTTATAGTACAACAGTACTCCATCACCCAGATGACATGATATTTTCCTCATTTCACTGAAAAAACAAACAAACCCTGAAACCATTCTCCTGGAACTCCCTTTAGTCCCCTCCTCATTCCCCATCACTCAGATACCTTCTGTCACTAGCTCTGCCTTCACCCCTATTTCACCCAAAGAGGTGATGCTTCTCTAGAAGACACACACAGAAGTGGTCTTATTGCATCCTCTCTTCACCAGATTGCTCCCTCTATCTTCTCCTTTCTACAGCTTATCCTCAAAATCTCCCTGTCTCCTAACTGATGCCCTACCATGTGCAAACAGGTTCATACCTCATCCATCTTCCTCACTTAATTCATCCACCCTCACTAGCCATCATACCATATCTCTCCTGTCTTTGTGGCTAAGCTCTCTGAGATGTCTGTCTGCAACTATATACCTCCACTTTCTCTCCTCTTCCTAACTCTCTAGAGCCTGGCTTCCAGCATCATCATTCCACAGAAACTGTTCTATACAATGCTACCAATAATCTGTTAAGTGGCAAATCTAGTGGCTTTTCTCAGTATCCCTTCTTGCCCTCTTAGCAGCCTTTGTCACTCTCAGTTACATACTCTTCTTACAACTCTTTTCTCTCTAGGTTTTCATGACTCTTCTCTATCTTGGTTCTCCTACTGATCTGATCTCTTTCTCCATCTCCTTTCTTGGATCTTCATCCAGATCATACCCAATAATGATGGGTGTCCTCCACCTTTGTCCAGGATCCCCTTTTCTTCTCCTTCTATATCAATTTTACTTGATGATCTCATGAGCTTCCATGAATTCAATTATCATCTCTATGCTAATGATTCTTAATTCTCCTTAACCAGACTTAAGTTCTTGCCTGACTTCCAATTTCATATCTCCACCTGCCTATTAGACATTTCAGATTGGATATATCACAGATACCTCGAACTCAACATAGTATTATCTCCCTCCCCTTTATGAAAAATTCTCCCCTTTCCCTGTCTTCTTCACTCCTCATTTACTACTATCCCTTTACTACGTCATCCCAATCACCTGGGCTTCCAGTCTAGGTGCTATCTCAACTCATTTTCTCTGCTCCCTGTCTCTCTATAGTCAATCAATGGTCAAGTACTGTCCATTTTACCTTTATAACATCTCTTGACTATGTCTCCTCTCTTTTGACATTACCCTAGTGTAGGCTCCTATCACCTTATGCCTGGACGATTACAAGAACCTGTTTTATGGTCTCCCTGCTGCAATTCTCTCCTTTCTACACTCCATCTTCCACTCAGTTGTCAAACTAATCTCCCTAAATTACAGATCTGGGCAAGTTACCCCAATACTCAATATATGCTCTATATACTCTAGTCACTAGTGGCTGGCTTCTTATTACCTCCAGGATCAAATACAAAATGCTGCTTGGTATTCAAAGTCATTTGTAACCTGCTCCTCTCCTACTTTTCCAGTCTTCTTACACCTTACCCCTATGTAGTCTGACTAAGCAACGCTGGCCTCCTTGTTGATTCCCCCATAAGAGACTTCATCTCCCACCTCTGGGTATTTTCAGTGGCTGTCCTCATGTTCTCAATTCTCTGTCTCCTTCTTTCCCTGGAGTCCTTCAAGACTCAGCTTGAGTTTCACATTAAAAAAGAAGCCTTTCATAGAGCTCTTGATTCTTTGTTGATTATCTCTGATTTATCTTTTCTATACTTCATTTGTACTCATCTGTTTCCTTTTTGTCTCTTCCATTAGATGGGGATATCCTTGAGAGAAAGTTTAGCATCAAGACCCAAGAGCAATTCCAGGTTCTCAGGAGCTATGAATGTAGAACATAATCTCTTATAGGTTTTTTCCTAAGCTGGAAAATTTGTGGGTATGAGTCCAGTAACAAAAGGCAGAGTTATTATTTTAGATTTTGCCTAGCTAGACTTGGAGAGACTCATCAGCAACAGCACACCAGAGGTGACCTCAGAGATAATTGAGCCCAATTTCTCCTCCAGGTATCAATGAGAAAACAGACCTGGAGGAATATAATGGTTTGTCCAAAGCCGCAAATCCAATGGGGAAAGTATCGTAATTAATCCATCAGGCTTCAAAGGCACAGTTTTGATTTGAGTGAATTCTAGATAGGGATCTACCAGGTGGTTGGTTGCCCTTAATGCAATATTTCAATGTGGAACCCATAATCTTAGTAACTATGCTCTTTGCTATGTTGATGGGAATGTTGTCAACAAGTCATGAAATAAGTTTTTGAGGCAGTTAGGTGGTCCCATAGATATAGCGATAGACTTGAAGTCAGGAAGACTTGAATTCAAATCCAGCCTCAGATATTCACTAGCTATGGGACCCTGGGCAAACCATTTAACTTTTTTACCTCCTTTTCCTCAATTCTAAAATAGAGATAATGGGAGCATCTAGGTCCCGGAATTGTTGAGAATATCAAATTAGGTAACTGTAAAATACTCAGCACGTAACTGGTACCACATAAATATGAGATAATATTATTATTCTATCAAGATACAATTAAATCCCCTGTTAGTCAATCAGCCAATTATTTATATCCCATCCAGACTGTCTTTTCTAAATGCATTGTTTTACTTTCTGAATAATCCATATTTAGTCATTTCTCCCTCATATTCAGTAATTACTGAGTTTGGGCATGAGGACATGATTATTCATTTCCACAATGTCTTTGAGGAGCAGGGATGCTCTTGTCTTACTCAGAACCCTCAGAAAAGGTTATTCTGTGAACAGAGAAAGAGAAAATAATGAGGTATCAAGAGGAGGAACAATCTCTGTTCATGGTACCAACCCTGGTGCTCTTGGCCACTAGGGGAAAAGGAGCTTCAGGCTACAGTTGTCACATGTCATTTAATTAGCTGACATTAAGAAGCCCAAGGACAACAGGACCACAGGATCCGAGATTTCAAATGAGGAGGGACCTCGGAGACCATCAAACCCAATGCCTGCATTTTCCAGAAGAGAAAAATGAACCAGAGTTAAAATGGTTTGCCCTGGTTTAAACAGCTAGTAAGTACTCAAGGTAGGATGGGAACCTCCCTATTTGGAGTCTTCCTGACTCCTAATCCAGCACTCTCTTCACTGTGCAGGCTGCTTCTTAGGGAACTTTTATATCTGCCTTTGCTCAGGCAAAGGTCTCCTATTACAAGGCACTTTGCTTTAGGAAGGACAGTTAAACCCTAGCTAAAAAAGAAAAAAAAAAGAAGGGAAGGGAGGGGAGGGGAGAAAAGGGAAGAGAATGTGGTATGCCCATACTTTTGCAATGTTCTTAGAGTAGTCTGCAATAAATCATCTGGACTTCTCTAAGTATGGTCCTGGAATTGTTTCAATATCATAACAAGAAAAGATATATGTCTTTACCCATTTGTATTAATTTGTTTTGAAATAACAAGGTTTCCAAAAACCCAATGAGCTGATCCCATGGATTAGAATGATGAACCCTCCCTCCTTCTCGGCAGAAAGAGGAATCCTTGGCTCTTTGAAAGTTGTCCACTACACCAGAAATGTTCTCCTTCCTCTCCTTTACCTTCCTTAATATTCAGCTTCAATTCCATCTTCTGCAGGGAGGCCTTTCCACATTTTCTCAGGTGCTAGTGTCTTCTCTACAATTCCCTTTTGTTATCTCTGCAAAATTTTATGCACACATAGTTGCCTGCTTGCTGTTTCCCCATTAGACTGTAAGTCCATCAAGGACAAGGGCTGCTTTGGACTTTCTTTCTATCCAGAATGCTCATTACAATCCCCTGCATATAGTAATTGCTTCCTAAATGTTGACTACCTGGCCAATTACAGGGTCAGAATGTCCCCTTACGGTGACCAAGACAGGCACAATTTTAGCTGTTGTGGCCCAATTTTATTTTTGTTGTTCTTATTACAAGGGCATTTTCAGGGCCTTGATTTTGGCAGGAAGTGGTGTGTATCCATGCATAGCCCTGATATTTAACCCCCCAAAACAAACAAACAAACAAAGAAATAACAAACAAAAAACCTCACACAAAGCATGTCCTGGGTCAAGTCATAGCACATGTTGGGATTCCAGTTATTTCATATGTAAAACAAAAGGGTTCAATTGGATGATGTATTTTTGAGTGACGTATATGTATATGCATATGTGTATGCAGATGCGTATGCATGTGGGTGTGCATATATACATACATGTATACGCATGTGATATATGTATATGTTTACACAGATGTGTGTGCATACACACATGATGTGTGTGTATTTAAATGTCAGCACATGTATGTGTGCGTATATGTATGCATAAATGTGTACGTGTGTATGTATATCTATATGTGTATGTATGTGTAATATATGATTCTGATGGAATACTACTTGCTATAAGAAATGATACATGGCGAGACTTGCATGCAATAATGAAGAGTGAAATGAGCAGATCCAAGAGAACACTGTATACAGTAACAACAGCATTATTTTAAGAACAACTTGGAGCCAATAAGTTATTTTGACTATTATAAATACACAAAATAACTATAAAGGACATATGAAGAAAGATGTTATATGTATCCAGAGAAAGAACTTGTAGCAAGAAGTAGATATAAAATAATCATGCACACATACATACACACACATAAATATTTTAAATTAAAAAAAATAAAACCTACAGAAATGATCACTTTCTAACACTAGCATGAATTGTAATGACAATCCAGAAATAAGTAAGGTAAAATCTTTCTATCTGGACCCTGGGTCAGCAAAATCTGCTAGATCCCAAAGGCAGTCCATGTCCTGAGACAGGAGAGATTCGGGTAAGTGGACGTGTCAAATCCTAAAGAGGATTCTCCCAGATCATGGAAGTCTGGGCCCTCCACATCAGAGCTTGGCACTTCCCAATTCCTGTCCCATCTGACTCCTTACCATCTTGGCTTTTTGGCTTCAATTTTATGAACTCCCTTATAAGAAAACACTGCCCATCGTGCTAGTTTCTGCTCTGGTTTTCCCATCTTGCAATGACATGGTCAGTGTGATGGATGCCTCTTTGTGGGTACCGTCAATCCCTGCTTTCCCCACCAGACAGACAAGGGCACAATAAAATCTAACATTCCATTCAACATACTGATCATTAGAAAGACCTTCGGGCAGATGCTCAACCATCTGTCGACAATAATTAACCCTCAAAATCTGTTTATAACAGATAAACTGAGATACCCCAGGGCCAAAAGCTTTGCCAGAATTGTACGTTTCAGTGAAAGGGCCAGAAAAATATGGGCTCCAGCACCCAGGAAAACCCAGTTACTTCCACAATGATCAATCAACCACTCAGCAGTTGTGAAGCACCTACAATGTGGCAGACACTAGGCTAGGTGCTAGGGACACAGTGACAGGAAGGAAACAGTCCCTGGCTTCAAGGAGCTTCCATTATTTGGGGAGATAACGTGTAAATGCATGAGAAAATCTGAAATTCAAAACTGATTATGATAACAGCTAGCATGTTTACAGAGAGCTTCACAAATATGATCTTATTTTTACCTTCACAACAACCCTATCAGGTAGGTGCTATACTTTGCCACATTTATAGATGAGGAAAATAAGGTAGGTATAGGTTTATTGACTTGTTCAGGTCACATACCTAGTAAGCATTTGTGGTCAAACTTGAACTCAGATCTTCCTGATTTCAAGTTCAACATTCTATCCACTGATCCACTGCAGGGAGTATCCTAGTCCCTGTGGGCACTGGGAAAAAAATAAAAAAGGTTTTCCCATAAAAACCAGGACTTCATCTATCTCAAAAGAAAATGGAGATCCTAAGGGGGAACGGGTGAGGAAGAAGAACATTCCAGGCATGGTAGAGAGCCAGTAAAAAGAGACAGACAGGAGATGGAAGACTGGATGTCTAAGGGCAAATAGTTTAGTAGAAATGAACTACGGAATATATGGATGGAGAAAACATATATAGGAAGATTGAAAAGACAAGAAGGGGTCAGTCATGGAGAGTTTCAGATGTCAAACCTATGCATTTATATGTGATCCTAAAGGTAATGGGAAACCATCAAGGCTTATTGGGCAGGAAGAAGAGAGGCAATTAAAGATAAATACTTTAGGGGCCTCGTGAAGGATGCATCAGAGAAGGACAAGACTGGAGGCAGGCTTGTGCCACAGTCCAATCAAGAGCGGATGAGAGCCCAGGGCGATGCCTGTGAGTAAAGAGTCTACATCTGGGAGAGATGTAGGGATGGAAAGAAAAAGATCTGGCAGTTGGTTGGCTACGAGGGGTAAGGGAGAGTGAGCAATCCAAGATGACACGGAGGGAGCTAATCAGAAAGATAATGATAGGGGTGGCTAGGTGGCACAGTGAATAGAGCACCAGCCCTGGAGTCAGGAGGACCTGAGTTCAAATCCTGCCTCAGACATTTAACACAAAAAACTAGCCATGTGACCTTGGGCAAGTCACTTAACCCCAACTGCCTTCCAAAAACAAAACAAAACAAAAAAACCAAAACAAAAAAACAACAAAAAAAGAAAGATAATGATGCTCCAGACAATGAGGGAGATTTCAGAAGAAGAAACACTGTGAGGTACGTATTAAATGACCAGGGAATCACCCATTTAGAACTGGAAGGGAACCCAGAGTTCAGTTAGTCCCTGTCTACTTTAGCTATGAGGAAACTGAGGCCCAGAGGGCTTGTGATTTGCTTAAGGAGCAGAGCTGGGATTTGAATCTGGATTTTCTTTCTCCAAATCCAGACGTCTTTTATTTTTATTTTGTTTTGCTTTGTTTTGTGAATGAAAAACCTGTTAATAAAAATGCCTTCTCTAAGGTTAAGAAGGAGGAAAACACATTTTTTTGTTTTGTTTTTTAATCACTAGCTTTTTTCTACATCTCTTGATATAATTGTGACTTTTGCTGTATTGGTTATCATTTTGGTCCGTTACATTGAAAGAATTTCTCATTTTGAACCAAGCCCAAATTCCTCGTGTAAAACCAGTCTGGTCATTTTGTCTGACTTTGAACATAGTTCTGTATTCTCTTTAAATATCTGATTATAGATATTTTAGGTTAAGTGTATCATATTGATCTATGGATATCTTCATTTATTATGATTATATCCATAGGGATAGATAGGTATGATTGCATCATATCAATAAGAAATGACCATGGATATCATAATCTGAGAAATCTGACCACTTTAATTGGTAGGACATTCAATCGTTTTCATATTCAGACTGTAAGACAAAAACAGCAAAAAAGCCCCCAACATACAGCACTTTAAACTTTTCAAAGAAATTCAAATGCATCATCTCATTGAATGCTCACAATTACTCTTTAAGGAAGATCCAATCATTCCCATTCCATAGATGAAGACACTAAGGATAGAAGAGTTAAATGATATGCACAGAATCATATAGCTAGTAATCATCCGAGGCAGGATTTGAATACAACACATATGTCAAAGGTTAGTGACATGAGAAGAGGATAGACAGGTAAGGTTGGTGTTGGGCTATGAAGAGTGTTGAATACCAGAATCAGGAGTTCATACTTTATTCTACAAGTCACAGAGTCCTTGAAAGGTTTTGAATAATGGGGAGCCATGATCATAGGGCTTGGTTTCAAAAATTACTGAGGCACTGTTGCAGAGGGGGAATAATGAATAGAGGAAGACTAACTGGGGGGCTATTGAGATAATCTAAGCAGAGAGAATGTGGTTCTAAAGTAGGGTGGTTGTAAGGGGACTAGAGAGGAGGAGTAGGATAAAGGAGATAGTGGGGAGCTGGAGATGACCAGAGCAGTAAAATTGAATGGTCCTGTCATAAAGTCCTCAGTGAACTGTAAGGGCTTTTGATGGACAGAATCTCCCAGTCTAGCCTTCTGTCCACGATTTCGCCTGCCTCATGGGAATACATGGAAAATAGATGTTTCTATACACACATAGGTTTACATGAAAATGTATACACCTACAAACCATCATGACATATTCGCTTCTTCTTTGGGGGTAATCTGACTAATTTACTGTCTTTCTCAGGCGTTTCTTGCTTTGTTAGCTCAGCCACAGAAATGGGGCAGAAGGGCTGCTTGGATCTTCTGAAGAATGAACACAGAGATCCAGAATGTGCTGCTAGTTCTTCATTGTTTCTCTTGTCACTTTTCATTCTTCTTTCTATTGTCAAGGACATCTGATGTGCTGACAACGGCATCCTACCCAAGCGCTGTCAGAAACGATCACACTCTGCCTGTCATCGGCTTAGCACATCCCACACTCGGCACACTCATTCCAGATGCACAGGGAGGTTCTCTGTGCATAGGGAGGTTCTCTGTGCATAGGGAGGTTCTCTGTGCATAGGGAGGTTCTCTGCCAACTAAACTCAGGGAGATATGGGTGTCACCCACAGTGGTGAATTCTTATACTCCCCTCGACCAGTGGGGCCAGACAGACCCAGATTTCTTCTTAATCAGCATCATATAGAAATGGCATTTTACTTGGAACCAGGAGTTCTGGATTCAAATCTTACTTCCCATTTTCCAGCTTGGTGACTTTAGGCTATACGTCTATAAGCTTCATCTATTAAATGGGAGAACAAAATTTGCCCTACCTATCTCACAGGGCATAAAACACGTTACTTTAGAAATGTGAGTTAGTATAATCAATAAATGAAAATTGTTTTAAAACATTCTTATCCTCACCTAGTGGGAAAAACCAAACAAAACACTATTTTGTGCTTGGTGCAGAAAAACCCAGTTATTCAGCTAGCTGGTACCTTTATAAGAAATATATCTAAACTAAAATATAGTGCTATCATTTGGAAAATAAACGGCAAGCTGGTTAACAAAGGCTAGCTGCTATCCCTCCCCCCATTTCTCTCTCCCTCCCCCATCATACATCAGGAATTGCCTGTCAGTTACTCATTGTTTGCAAAGGATATCAAAGAAGAGTTTTTTGTAAGGTAAAAGTCAGTCAGTAGACATTCATTAAGGAGGGACTCTGTGCCTGATACTCTACTAAGTTCTGAGGACAAAAAAATAGCAAAATCAGCCCCTGCCCTCAAGAAGCTCATACTCCAAGGGGGAAGAGAGAATG
>CM053593.1:9526157-9564633 GCA_028646575.1 Pseudocheirus occidentalis | reverse complement strand
CCTTCCTTCCTTCCTTCCTTCCTTCCTTCCTTCCTTCTTTCCTTCCTTACTTCATTCCTTCCTTCTTTCCTTCCTTCCTTCTTTTCTTCCTTCCTTCCTACCTTCCTTTCTTCCTTCCTTCCTTCCTTTCTTCCTTCCTTCCTTCCCTGAACTACTTCAGTAATGCCCTCTCAGCTCCAATTTCATTCCCGTGAAATGGGGTGGTTTGATGTTCCCATTATAGAACATGTCTTCCCCCACAAGTGTGCAGGCTATCTCCCATGCCAACATGACCTCTGTCCTCACATCGGCATCTCAGAATCACCAGGAACCTTCAAGGCTCAACATAGGCATCACCTCCTCCCTAACTCCTTTCCTTCTTTTTCTCACAGTTTTTAAGACCCTTACCTTCTTGAAATTACTGTGTATTCATATATGTGACACATTCCATACCATTGGTCTCTGTCACCATCATTTCCCATAGATTTCGGATTGAACCTTCCCCTTGTGACAAAGGAAACAAGCAGCCACATCTAGCCTAATCACAGTATCTCACAATAAATGCACTGTTCTGACCTAGGAGCCAGTTCTTTACCTCACTGTCATGAGAGACATAGGCATATTATCACTGATTGTTTTTTTTCTCTTCTCTGTTTTTTTAATTGTTCATAATTTGACTTCTTTTTGGCAAGTGTTCCATCTGCATCGCTGTAGTCATTGTATCTATTGTTCACTTAACATCTATTTTCTATTTCCTCTTCTGTGGGAGAAGCAGTGTGAAGTAGTGCATGAAGCCAAAAAGACGGGGTTCAAGTCTGGTTTCTGTGTGATCCTGGTCACATCACTCATTGTCTCAGTGTCCCAAGTATCCTCTCTGTGGCCATGGATTGAGGGGCAGATTCTGACAAGAAATTCTATTTGTATTCCCAGCATTTAGCACACTGACTAGTGCATAAGATCTTAGTAAATGTGTGTTAACTGTTGACTGATGAATAGAGAGTTCCCTCATTGCCTATACCAATAAAAGCCCATTGGATTGTTGTCCAGCTGTTTACTAAGGTGATAATGATTCCCACCCACCCCCCAAAAGAAACAAATCAGGGGAGAAAAAGTCAGCATCTATGTTACATCTCCTTTCCCCAGTCCTAGATTGTAAGCTGATTGAGGGCAGAGAAGAAAAGACTTCTTTGAAGATTATAAAGACTGCTTACAATTATTTTAGGGTTTTTCATGGAATAAGATTAGATTTCCTCTACGTGGTCCTAAATGGCAGATCAGGGAGCCCTGGTTGTATGTTTTAAAGAAGTAAGTTGGGGGAAAAGCCTGCCTATCAACCAGAGTGAGCTGGAATGGGCTGGGAGGGTCGAGTGGCCTGACTTTTGTCCTGTTCCAACACTATGGGATCTTTTAAATCAACAGCCATCTCTGGCCATGGGCCTGGTGATGACCTGTTGTTGATGTTGTGAAGTGAGAAATCCTATTTACACCAAGATAGATGAAATCTTGTAATCTTTGCTTAATTTTTGGCTCATCACCCCAGGGCCTAGCAGGTGCCTGGGACTTAAGCTACCTCCCCCTCCATTTGTAAGGAGCCAAATTCCATTTAATCACTTAATACCCAAGAGTGCCTAATAACTCTTTGAACTGAATTGATCCATTTCACCAAAACTTTTCTCCTTTCACCTTTCCTTCTCTCTTATACCTTCCCCTGGTATCTCTTTCAACTGTACCTCTTAAAAAAAGTGGCCTGAATGTACCAAGGTGGTTGATGAATGCCCATTGAAACCAGCTTAGGGCAACCATGTTCCCGGATTGCTCGCCTGCCTAAGAGACCAGATGTTCTGAGAACCAATTTTATTTCCTACTTTTGTAATGCATTTTCAATTGATATCCAGCCCCTACCATCTGCTGCAGATGTCTGAGGGCAACTTCCAAAGTGCATTAGGTGGTGAAATAACCCATTTAAGGAGGGCAGCAGTTCAAAGTACATTACAATACTTTAATCGGAAATGTGGGCTGTAATAAGAAAATTTGATTCCTAAAGCTTTTGAGCTCTAGCCCTGCTTTCAGTATTGGAGCACAAGACCCTGGGGATGAGAGAGGTCAGACAGAGGAGCACTACTTCTTCATCAAGCGGGTTGGCCCAAGTACCAAGCTTGGGGAAGCCCCACGGAAGGGAAGACATCTTTTTCTTGGTTCCTCCAGCCTCTGGTCCACTAATATAGTAGAGAGGTCAGGGAGACCCTGACATGTTGTTCAACTCCAGGGGAAATTGTAGGTTTGTGGGAAAGGGAACAATCTGATGCTCTAATCTCTGAGCTTTGGTACTGATTGTTCTCCATGCTAAGAATGGACTCCCTTGCTCCCCTGCCTGGTAGATTCCATAGTTTCCTCAAGTTCACATCAAGTCTCATCTCCAAAAGAAAGCCTACCCTGATTCCCCACTCCCGCAGCTTGGGCTTTCCTCTGACAAAATTATATAGCATAATGCATATATGCGTATATATACATATATGTATATGTGTTCTGTGCACACCTATATATGCACCCTTGTTTCCCTAGATAGAATGCAAGCTCCTTGGCTGAAGGCAATGTCTTGTTTGTGTTTTTGGATCCCCAGTGACCCACACAGTATTTAGTATGTAGTAATTACTTAATAAATGCTTGTTCATTGATTGGAGTCAAAGAATGGTGTTCCGATTCTACCTCTGCTACTGAGTAGTCTGCTCATTCTGGGAAGTTCCCATAGCCTAAATAGTTACATGTCTCCCTCACTAAAATGTATGCTTCTTGAGGGCACAGACTGGTTTTTGTTTCTCGTTTTTGTGTTGCTTTTCTTTGTTTCCTCTTCATGTTAGGCACCATTAAAATCTTGGACCAAGCACATAGTTAAGAGCTTAATAAATGCTTGTGGACTGACTAACCAATTGAGTCTCAGTTTCCTTGTCTATGAAAGAGAGGGTAATCATTGCAATATGGATGATCTGGGGCAGATGGGAACAGTGGATAGAGCACTGGATCTGGAACCAGGAAGACTCGAATTCAAATTTGAACTCAAGCAATTACTAGTTGCCTGAGCCTGGGCAAGTCACTGAATCTCAATTTACTTGGCTATAAAATGGGAATGATAACACCTACCTCCCATGGTTATTGTGAGGTACAAATGAGATAGTGCCCATTGCCTGGCATTAGTAGGTGCCAGATAAATGCCAACTATCATTATTCATTTTAAAACTGGGTGGTGTCTTTAGAGGTCATGGAGGTCGTCTTATTCCAGAACAGAAATCTCTTGGGTGACATTGAGTTAAATGGATGATTTTTATCCATTGCCTGTCATGATTCTTTCCTCCAGGAGCTGGTATCCACCCTGAGGGCAAAGGCCCTTTGTCTTTGTCTTCCAAAGTTTAACAGCTTTCTTCAAAGAAGCTTCTCAAAGGTGACAGTGATTGATTGGGGACAAAGTCCACCCACCACTCAGTGACTTTTGGGAGATGATGCTGGGCAACTTTTTAGAGCCCTACTGCCAACCACAGTGAAAAGATATTGAAATTTTGGGAGAAAATAAAGGGGTTCATGACAAAGTGTGATAAGGAAGATACTGACATTTTGAGAAAAGAAACATCATTGTGGGAACTGGATATCACTAAGACAGAGATTCTTAATGTTGTTTGTGTCCTGGACCTCTTTGGCAGTATATTGAAATCTATGGACCACTCAGAATAATGTTTTTAAATGCATAAAACAAAATACATAGGATTGCAAAGAAAATCAATTATATTATAATAAACATGTAATGTTTTATTTCCCATTCAAGTTCATGGGCCCCCTTTTCCCCCAAGGCTTGCCTCGGACTCCTTAGGGAAGAAGGTGGTGATCTATAGAACCCAGGTAACTAACCCTTACTTTAAAGTCTCTAAAAGGCAACCCCTTAGGACTCAGTTTCTCACTAGAGAAGACTCACTACCCTTGCAGGGTTAAGCCTGGTTCTCAGGGAACAATGAGGTCCCTTTCCTACATAAAATTATAGCCCTAGAGATGGAAGGGACCTCAGAAAGCATTTAACTCAATTCCATTGTATGAAAAATTAAGAAACTAAGGTCCAATGAACATAGGTGGTTTTATTCAAGGTCCTACACGTAGTGGTACCTGTCAACAGCAGGATTTCAACTTGGGTCCACTGACTTCAAAACCATATCCTCTCTATTATATCATTCATGTTCCTCTACTTTTCCTAACACCACCACCCCCCACATAAGATCTTTCAGCCAAGGCTGGACGTCATTTGTTAAAGGTGCTCTTCTTCAGATATTGGTAGGATTAAGTGGCCCCGAAGGTTCCTTCTTGCTCTGAGATTCTGTGGTTCTGGGGTAATGTATGTAAAGTGCTGTGCAGCGAGCTATAAATAGCAGTGCTTGTTAGCATGACACTGCTGTTCAGCTGTGTACTCACAGGCTCTGTATGCAGCCCTCAAAGCACTTCTAGCAAACAGAGCATCTCTCTTTGGGGATGCCAGTCAGCATCAGTGAGCACCTGCTGGGAGCCTGGCATTGTGGGAACATTTAGAAGTATTATAGAATAGGCTCCAAACCTGGAGTGTTGGCAGGGCTTGGAAGAGAAACTGATGGTGTGGGACAGGGGAAAGAGCACTATGGTTGGAGAAAGGAAACATCTAGGCATAAATCTCACTGATGACACTGACTTCCTGTTTGACCCTGGTCCAAATCATTTAACTGCTCTAGGCCTTGGTTTCTCCATCTGTGTAGTAGATTTAGTAATGTCCATAAATATAACCCTCACCCTCAAAGAATTTACATTCTCATGATGGAGACAGCCCAAGCAGGCACTGGGTAAGTTATTGAGCCTCAGTTTCCTCATCTGTAAGTCAAGAACAAGAATAGCACAAACCAGGAGGCAGCTAGGTGGTACAGTGACTAGAGCACCAGCCCTGGAGTCAGAAGCACCTGAGTTCAAATCCGGCCTCAGACACTTAACACTTACTAGCCTGTGATCTTGGTCAAGTCACTTAACCCCAACTTCCCTGTCTTCTCCCCTCCAAAAAGCGAGAGAGAGAGAGAGAGAGAGAGAGAGAGAGAGAGAGAGAGAGAGAGAGAGAGAGAGAGAGAGAGAGAGAGGAAGGAAGGAAGGAAGGAAGGAAGGAAGGAAGGAAGAAAAAGAAAGAAAGAAAGAAAGAAAGAAAGAAAGAAAGAAAGAAAGAAAGAAAGAAGAATAGCACAAACCTCATAGAGGTGATATGAGCAATGAGTGAGTCAACAAACATTTGTTAAGTGCCTATGTATGTGCAGGGTCCTTTGCTAAGTGATAGCATACAGAGAAGACAAAGGCAACTTTTAGTCTCTAGGAGCTGGAGTCTGAGGAGACAACATGAAAGCAACTACATACAAACAAAAGAGATACACAGTAAATTGAAGAAAATCTGAGGTGAGGCAATAACAGTCAAGGGAGACTGGGAATGGCTTCTGATGATGGGTCTTTAGCTCAGACTTGAAGGAAGCCAAAGAAGTGAGGAAGTGGAGTTGAGGAGAGGGTGGATTCCAGGCACTGGGAGACTCAGGACAATATTCCTGGAGTAGGAAGATGGAGTGTATAATGGGAAGAACATCAGAGAGTCCAATGTCACTGGATCCCAGAGAACATACAGGTGAGGGTGTAGGTGTAAGAAGATAGAAAGGCAGGAAGGCATTGTGCTATTGTAAAGCCAAGCACAAGAAGCTTTCTGGAGGACTGCTGCTGTGAACAGCTTTTCAAGGTTCTGATCACACACTATAGTGAACTCTCTATTCAATAGCGAATCAGAGCAAAACGTTCACAGAAAATCAAGATACAGCATTCACCATGTCACAACTCAACAACTTATGACTACAATGGCCACATTGTTTTCACCAAAGTGGTCACATAGTTTTAAACAAAGTACATTCATTTAGTCAATCACAAAAATTCTTAATTCAATCACAAAGTACAAAAGTCAAAGTTCTCCATCCCTAGGTCACAGCAAGTCATAATCTTCTCAGTCAGTATACAATATCCAAGTAAACCCTTCTGTTTAGCTCAAGGCTGGCTTCAGTTTCTATGGCTCCTCTTCCATGGCCCCAGCTCCAACTGTCACCTCAGTTCAAAGGCAGGCAGCTCCCAGTTTGCTGTCCAGCTCCTTTTCCAGTTCTTCATCCAGTTCCCATTGCATATTGAAGTTCACAGTGTCCAGTCCACCTCAAGTCCTTCACAGTTTCTGTTTCTGGAAAGACAGAGCTTGAAAGAGCAACAGTAATATTCATACACATTGCTGGCATGCTCATCAATTCACTATCTGCCTATGAAATCAACTCAAACCTACCAACAAGGTCTGAGAACTCAACACAAATCATCAACATAGAAATCAACACAGATCCACAACCAAGGTCCAAGAGATCAGTATGAATCGTCAGTAAAGTCCTAGGATCTCCAAAACTCTCTTCCAGGATGTCTTCGAACATACAACCAGAAAATCTTCTTTCAGGGCTTCTGTACAAAGTATCACAACAAACATCAACACAGACAGAGCAGACAGAGTGCTGGAACACCACAAGATTTCTCCTTCTTGACTCTGCCACCACAAGAGTCCTCTACTGTCCACAGCCTGGGGCTCTCCTTATATACAGTCATTAGCTCCTCCATATAAGTTCTAGGGTTCACAAGTTGTGGGGTTCACATGTTTTGTTTCTTAATAGACTTGAAACAAGGCTCAAAAGAATCTTGAATGAAACAAGGTGTTAGTTCAATAGCTGAAACAAGGTATGAACTAATTCTGTGCTTGCTATTATTGCTATGAAGGGAGTATGAACCAACAAAAAATTTTATATTTTGTTCTGGTGCCAATAAGAAATCACTGGAGAATAGGGAGGTGACCATGTCAAACACCAGCTTTGCAAAGATCACTTTGACAGTTAAGAAATGGAGGCAGGAAGTTGAATGGATTCCCCAGGATCTCACAGCTACTAAGTAACTGAGGCAGGATTTGAACCAAATCCTTCCTGCCTCCAAGTCCAGTACTCTAACTGTTGTACCACTCTGCCTCTATATAAAACGTATTTAAATTCGAGCTATTGTTATTAAATAATTAGAGGTTGTGGTCCTGACAAGAAGTATGATAGGGATCCAGAAAAAGGAGAAAGGTCATTTTGATGTGTGACATTCAGAATATGTTTTCTAGAGGAGGAAGAATTTAGATGCAGTAGGCAGAGGGTGGGCCTTTCAGGTAGAGAAACATTTCAAGTATTTTAATGGAGCCATGGAGGCATATAAATATGATATATTCATAGTAATTAACGTAAGGCATTAAAGTTTCCAAGCACTTCACATATATTACATTATCTGAGCCTCTCAGTAGCCCTGTGAGGACAGCTGGAGGGTAGTATTATACCACCCCCCATTTTTTTTAATACATGAGACAACTGATACTGAGAAGTTGGCCAAAATGCCTGTGGTCATGTACCTAGTGTTAGAAGCTTGATTCTAACCCATCTTTTCCTGACTCCAACTTCCACATTCCAACTCCCATGCCACTTGACTCTAGATGGGATGCCTGGAAATCAAGTTGGATAACTTATGTGGGGGCAAATTATAGAGGTTTGGAAGTGAGAGAGAGGCATTTGGATTTAATTGGGCAACCAGGAGGCAGCTGTATGGTGGGATGTTGCCAAAAAGCTCCTTCAGGATATAAAACATTGATGAATATTTTCAATTAAGCTGGCGATATACCAACGGTGATGTGCTATTCCTCAGCCAAACCTCTGGCTCTGGCCAGAGAGAGATAAGGACCTCACAAGATGAATCATCTGTTCACTGGCTTCTGAGAGACATCCAACAACCTCCAGGCAAAGCTAGAAGATCTTCTATCAATTCAATAGAATACTTGGTCTCTTACCAATATAGATGTGTTACTATGGCCTTGGTTAACTCTTCTGAACCTTAGTTTTTCATCTCTAATATGGACACAATATTACATACAGTAACAAAAGGCTGTTATGAGGAAAGTGTTTTTAGGTTTTAAAATGCCCTGTAAATGGAAGTTATTTAATAGTTGTAGTATCAGTATTGATATTAGTATTATTTTAAATCATTATTCCATCAGAGCTCTTGGAAGCATGACTGTGGCTTTTGATCTCATACAAATGGAGCCTTCAACTAAATAGCTAGGATCCTACAAGTCCCTTTGAGAGGACAGAGGCAAGTGAAAAGGTCAGGAATTCTGAGATTAAAAGCCCTCAGACTGTCAGAGCAAGGAGCTACCAAGGAGCTCTCCAGGGTACCAAGACAAAACAAACACCTGCTTCTTTTGCAAAGCTAATAGCAGTTAGACATAGCTCTCAGCATGGTGTTCGCACCTATACAATTCAGCATACAGGTGGGAAAAAGTGTTTTCTCAGAGAGCAAAAAGTGAAAGAAAGAAAAAAGAAATGTTAAAGAGCAAAAAAAAAAAGAGAGATCCAATAATCTAACCCTTTTATTTTTCAGAGGAGTAAATAAAGCTTCAAAGAGAGAAAAGGACTTATCCAAAGTCCTGTACCCGGAAGATTCAAATGTGAACTATTCTGGCTCCTAGCCTGATGCTCTCTGCATTATATGGTGTCATCTCCCCATAGATTGAAGTTCAGTGAGAAAACTTCTAGTAACACCAGACTGTCATAACTGCATCTCAAGTGGGAGAGAAAAAGAAAAAGAAATTTTTTTAAGTGACCATTTTCTTTATAGGCTGTGGCTTAATCCAGAAAGAAATAATATAACTCTTGAATAATAATTATGTCAAAAACAGAATATGAATTCAAATCATCGAGTGGCTCCATATTTCATCACCTTACATTTATATCTACAAGGGAACTTAAAGTCATCTAGTTTTTCCCCTTCATTTTATAGAAAAAGAAACTGAGGTCTAGAGATAGAAATTCACTTGTCAGAAGTTGTACAAGTGGTGAGTGGCAGGATTTGAACCAATGCTATTCCAAGTCCACTTGCCTTCACTGTACATCACACTCCTCTTCATTCATATCAGGCATAAAGTCTCCTTGTTATCATAACCCTTTTCCATGGCATCATAAATCTAATGGAAAAAAGACATAGGAAAGTTTTCAGAGAGAGAGATACACCGACCAGGAATGATAAGATTGCATTCCTTCATTTGTCAGATGACTTCCAGGGCACCATATTCAAGGAAGGATCTTGCAAAGCTCAAAATCATCCAAACAGGATGATGAAAGGATTTGAGACCATGCTATTTGAGGATTCTATTTATTCGTCTTGGTCCCAGGGGCCAGAGTCAGAAGAAAGCCTTGGAAGCTATGAAAAAACAAACTGGGATTTAATATGAGGAAAACCTCCCTGGCAGTCTGTGTTATCCTCAAGAGAAAAGGACTGCTGTACAAAGTCAGTGGCTCTACCTTCATTTTAAAAAGTTCTGAACTTAATAAACAAAAGAAAGAGCTTTTCCAAGCCCAAGAATACTAAACAAGGATTGTATATGAAACAGTTAATCTCAATTCTATATCTGCCTGATTTTAATTATATGTACACACATGCGATATGTATATAATATATGTATATGTGCATATACATATACACACATGTATCTATACATACATACATATGTGTGTATTCAATCCATTACTTTCAAAACTTTGACTTAACTGTTCTTCCTTAACTTATTTCTAGATTCTGTGCTTTTTGAAAATAGTTCAGTGCCAACTGCTATCTACTATTAACCTCTAACTTCCAATTTAAAAACATTTCTAACATTGTCGAAAAAACCAACAAATCCACAGTGTCCATGTTTATGTATATGTATACACACACATACTTACCTATGTATGTATTTCCTGCATCTTAAACATCTTATCTCTGTGAAGGAAGATGTGTTGTATGTTTTGTTATCTGTCATCTGGAGATGTGACTGCTCATCATTTTCATCAGAATTCTCAAATCTTTTCAAGCTGCTTTACTTTTGTTGTGATGGATTTAGTTGTCTCCTTCTCTTGCTGACTTTACTCTGCATCAGTTCCTATTAAATATGATTCCCTAAAATGTCTCTCTCATCATTTCTTATGGTGTATTCCATTACATTCACACACTGCAATTTCTTCAACCATTGTCCAATTAATGGCTACCTCCTTAGTTTTATTTTTTTTCTTTTTCCCTTTTATCCTTCCTTCAGGGTCAAGAAGTTTGTTTTGTTTTTATTATCTTTTCAGTATTAGCCACCTACCTTTCTCTGTACTCACTTATTTTCCCAATGACTTTTACATTTTCTAGATCGGTGGTTCTCAACCTTCCTAATGCCACGACCCTTTAATATAGTTCCTCATGTTGTGGCAACCCCCAACCATAAAATTATTTTCTTTGCTATTTCATATCTGTAATTTTGCTACTGTTATGAATCATAATGTAAATATCTGATATACAGGATGTATTTTCATTGTTACAAATTGAACATAACCCACAGGCTGAGAACCACTGTTCTAGATTAAAGTATTTGCATGTTTTTTAATTTTCCTTTGCTTCAGATAAGAGTAAGCATCATTTGGTACATGATCTCCCATTCCTTTTTCCATGTTATTCCTTTTCTCATGCACTCCAAGTATGAGAAATAGCAAGTTCATACCATTTTCTCTCCTTTCTACACTACAATATTTCATTAACTCTACTTTTTCTGTCTCTTCTTCAAATCCTTAGAACAGAACCAATCAACCTCAGGTCCTCTGATTTCCTTGTTTAACTTCCTTCATACCCCCTTAAAGACATTAAGATTCTGAAGAAACACTTGTTTCTTCTTCCTTGATTAGAACGTCAGCTTTTCATTATTATAAATCCCCTTCTGGCTGCTCAAGTAAATACACATCTCCAATTTGATTTTGAGGCTTCTGTTTGCATTTCAGAGCTCCTACTTAGCTCTGATCTTTTCATCAATAATGCTTGAGAGGTCTCTATTAAATTGAATAGCCTCTTTTTTTTGTTTTTCTTGCACCTTTACTGAATAAGTTATTCTTAATTGCAAACCTATCTCTTTTACCTGTTGAAATATTGTATTCCAGATCCCATTTCATTTGTAGCAGAATTTGTCGGGTCTTGGTCTTTAAACCGTTTCTTTCTGGCTTCTTTCTGAAATATTTTTCTTTAAAATGGAAGCTTTAGATTTTGGCTGTGACATTCCTGTGGCTTTTCCTCTGGATTTTTTTTCAGGAAGTGAGCAGTGCATTACTTTTATTGTCACCTTTTTAAATTTCTAATAGATCTGGGCAGTTTTCATTCATTATTTCTTGAAATGTAGTGTACATGATGGTTTCAAGGAAGTAATGATTCGGGTTTTGTCTCTCCTTGGACTGTCTTCCAGATCAGTCCTTTTCTTTTATAGCAATTAGCTTATGTTTTCCTATCATTTTTCAATTTAAAAATGTATTTCAAATATTTTAGAATATTACTCTTAGTCCATTATAATAGGACAAGAGTAAGGCTGACTATTTTCTATTCTCTTCTCTGTTTCCCTTCCAATTCTTTCTTCCAGAGCTTTTATATTTATCTCTCATTTAATTTATTCTAGGTATTTTTTTCAGTCTTTGCTGAAAAATCATTTTTAAAAAGTTTATGCTTGAAGTTTTTTATAGGTTTACCCTTGACTTCTAGGTTAGATGTTGGGGTGTTTCTGAATCTATTTTAATTCTTTAAAGTGGTCTGTTTTCTGTGTTTACTCTTCTTTCGAGCCTTAATTCCTGATTTATGCCAGGATCTGGCTCCACCTCCTTTAATCACAATAGATTCCTGCTTATTTAGTCCTTTACAAATATTCTCCTGTGAGGTCCTCACAACAACCCTGTGAGGTAAGTGTTTTATTGTTATTCTTGTTTTCCAGAAAGGGAAGCTGAAGGAGGTATACATTAAGTGACTTGCCCAAAGTCACAAAGCTAGGGAGTGTTTGAGACTGGATTTGAACTTAGGTCTTCCTGATGTCATGTCTAGTATTCTATCCATTGTGACACTTAGCTACTTGCTGCAGTTTTGGATGGTAGGGTTAGCTCTGGATCTTGACATGGCTCACCTGTGCTTTACCTCATAGAGTTAGCTCTTCCCCCTGTCTTTGAAGTTCTGGGTGATGGTTCTCAAGGGCCCTTGATGGCATCTCAGAGAAGGGTGCTAAGAACTTTGGAACTTCACAGTTTGAGAGAGCCTACCTTGAGTGCCAGTGGATGTGGGCTTGTCGCTGTTGCTCCAGGGCACTTATAATACCCCCTTTATGGATGTCCATTCCTTGTATATGGAGCCTTGCAGGTTACAATGAATCTGCCCTCTTTGGCAAGCTTGCAAGCATGTTGGTTTCTTAATGGCTTTTGGTGCAAATTTGCAGTAGAAGAAATACCACACTGCAAGGTAGAACTGAATTTCCTGATCATTATGCTCTCTACTGTGATTTGTAGGGGGCTTGGTTTGGTTTTACTGAAATAAATATGTGAGAACCGGCCTGTCTGCCTCAGTGTAGGCACCCATCTTTGTGGACAGGATCCTCGTTTGAGGTCTTCCGGCAGAGGCTGCGTGGTCGCATATCAGGTATGTTGTAGTGGGATTTCCTTTGGGGCGTAGATTTGTCCGGATTGCGACCAAGTTTCCTTCTAAATCTAATACGCTGGGATTCCTTGTTGTCAAAAAAGTTTGATTTTTCCTTACATCATGTTCTAATTTGTCAAGTCCGACATTGTTTCCAAATGACAGCCTTTCAGACACCTGAAGGAATCGAGGATATTATCAGCTATTTTTTCTCTGCTCCAGGTTAAGCACAATCAATTTATCCAAGCAGTTCTCATGAGGAAAGCAATCTAGGCTTTTCAGCACCCTGGTTGCCTGCCTCTGGACATCTCCAGCTTAGCAAAGTCCTGCCTAAATTGTGATACCCATTCCAGATGCCATTTGACCTAGACAGAGCACAATGGAACTAAAGTACCGGGGTGCAGTAACTAGGGTGCCAAGCCTGGAATCAAGAAGACTCCTCTTTATGAGTTTAAATCTGGCCCTAGATACTTCCTAACTATGTGACTCTGGGCAAGTCACTTACCCCTGTTTGCCTCAGTTTCCCCACTTGTAAAATGACTGGAGAAGGAAAAGGTAAACCACTCCAGTATCTTTTCCTAGAAAACCCCAAATGGGATCATGAATAGTCAGACATAATTGTAAAATGACTAAACAAAGTCAACAAAACTCCTTAATTTTGGAAACTATGCCTATGTCAGAGACAATAGGGCACTGTAGGTCAGTAAGGCTGGGGTGTAAATCCTTTTTGACACATCCAGGCTATGTGAACATGGTAAGTTACTTAACTTCCCAATTCCCCTAGGCAGCTCTGGCTGAGGAGCCCTGAATCTGCATGTGTAGAGGTTATTCATGTTCTGGAAGCTCTCTGTGCTAGTTATGAACATACACACACACACACACACACACACAAACACACACACTGAGCTCAGACTGGTTCTTAAAAACCTCATTCATAAGAGGAGAGAGTCCTTAACCTTGGATTCATGAACTTCTTTAAAATATATTTTTTATAATTACATTTAACATAATCAATTTCTTTTGTAATCATATGTATTTTAATTTTATGCACTTAAAGATGTGAATCTGAAGGAGTCCAAAGGCTTCCCCATAGTGCCATGGGGTCTATCACATGCACATGTTAAAAACTCAGGTCCTAGAGGGTTCATTAATCCAGGCATCCCTTGATTAGCTTAGTAGATTTCATATGGAATCAGTTTGTCCCTGACACTCACCTTTCTCACCTCTTGATTCATTGACTCAGAGAATCCCTAGATTCCATAAGCATCAGTTCAAGTACCACCTTCCACAAGAAGTCAGTTCTGATTAGCCCAGCTGCTGCTGTACTCATCTTTCCAAAACTACTCAAATGCCTTTGCACATTCTGCATTTAGGATGTGTATGTACACACATATGCATATTCACATAAATTATATACATGTAGAGCAATAGATTTAGAGTCAAAAGGGATTTTGATGCCATTTTCCCATGTTGTTTCCCTCATTAGAAAGCAAGTTACTTGAGGACAAGGATGGTTTCATTTTTGTCTTTGTATCTCTAGAGCTTAGCACAAGGAATTCTGCAAGGTAATGATCATGGTAACTGCCCGTGATTGATCATCAATTGAAGTGGAAGCTGTTTTAAAATGAGGTCCTATGGTCTATATTTCTCCTACTTCCCACCAAGTGCACTAGGACATGCTCAACAAACACTGCAGATGAGGAAGGTAGGAATAGACAGTAGCAGAGACAGAGAGACAAAGAGAGAGAGGGGAGGGTTCATATACATATAGACAGGTAGGTGGAAGTGAGATAGGTATATAGATAGATCGTAGATAGTGAAAAAGAAAGAAAGAAACATAGATGGATAGATAGATAGATAGATAGATGTGGGATAGATAGAGGTGATATACATATAGATGGGAGAAGTGACAATATAGATACAGATGTAGCTGGATGAGCCCTGACCCCACTGAACTTGAACTAAGAACTGAATTAGGGTCCAGGGGTTGATAGTTATTAACTCCTAGTTCCTGGGCAAATGCCTTTGGTCACTCTCAGCCTCTGTTTTCCCCATTTGCAGTATGAGGGTAATGATATTGCCTCTCCCAAGGGGTTATTGCTAAGGAAGTCAGTCAGTCACCTCGCCTTTATTATGTGCTTCTTATGATCAGACACTGGAGAGCCAAAAGCCAAATGAAACTGTTATGTATTTCAAAAAGGCTTTGGGGAAGGGGAAGGGGATGGAGGGGCAGCACAAAGCTCTGGGAATACAAGGAAAGGCAGAAAGTCGGCCCTTGTGCTCTACGACCTCCCTTTCTAACAGGGCTGACAGTGTGCACAGCACGTGATTATCTATGATATGTCTACATTGTTATATACTGTTGTCTCACTGCTATCCACTGATACCTACATATACATTCAGATGGAAGGTATTGTCAAAAGGCAGGGACTGTGAGGAAGTGGTTGTCAGGAAAGGGCTCCTGCAGAAAGTGAGATTTGAGGGGAGGCTTGAAGGAAGTGAGAAGGTGGAGGTGAAGACAAGAGGAGATAGAGAGGTAAGATAAGAACACACTAGCCAGCTGGCGTGTGTGTGTCTGTGTCTGTGTGTGTGTGTGTGTGTGTGTGTGTGTGTGAAAGGCAGGTGAGACAAGAGGACTCAGAAGATAAAAGAGGGCCAGGCTATGAAGGGCTTTAATGCTAAATAATTTTCACTTTGATCCACAAAGTCAAGCAGGGGGAATGTGATCACCCTTGTGCTTGTGTTAGGGAAATGACGGGCATTTGAGGGGAAGATGACAGTCAGGGGGAGACTGGAGGCAAGGAGACCGATTAGAAGCCTATTGAAAAACTCCAAGTGCTGGCTGATAAGAATCTGACATAAGGTGGTTGCCCCATGTGTGGAGAAGAGGAGATGTGTATGAGAGATATTATGAAGGTAAAAATAATATTTAACAAACATTTGAACATGGAGGGGATGGCGTGTTAAGTTACTATGAGGGTTAAATATCTGTAAAGCCCTCTGAGACCTCAAAGCAGCTTCTAAGCACTGCGACTTTTTGACTACGAGGGATAATGGATAGAATGTCAGAGTTAGAGTCAGGAAGTTCTGAGTTCAAATGTAGCCTCAGATATTTACTGAGAGGTATGTGACCTGGGACAAATGATTTGAACATTTTTCAGCCTCAGTTTTATCATCTGTAAAAGAATGTTGCACATACCTCTCAAGGCTATTGTGAGGAACCAATCATATACTATTTTCAGGGGCTTTGTAACTCTTTAAACCCTACCTAAATGAGAGCTATTATTAGTAGTCATTATTAAGCACCATTAGTACAGAGACTTGTCTTTTTTATCCTTGGAACCTACTACAGTATCTGACAGTTAACTGCTAATTAATGCTTCTTGTTTGATAATTCTCAATGATTAAGCAGGGAGAGATGATTTAGTCCCTCCCCTACATTTTACAGCTGGAGAAACTGAGGTCCAAGATGGTAACATGATCCCCCAGTTCCATACTGGTTAGGATGGGGCAGGGCCGAGATTCAGTTCCAGTCCTCTGATTCCAAACACAGCTCTATTTCTACTTCCCACCATCCTAATAACTGAACCTTGCTTCTAGGCTGGGAGGAAAGATTTTTTCAGAGGAATGATGGTATATTCTGTGTCATCTGGGTCCTTTTCCATTGTGTGACTGAGACTGAGAAATGAGGTCATGAGATGGCATAGTTTGGGTTCAAGTTGACCTCAGAGCCTCTTTGGGACATTCTACCTCTTCATTCTACCTTTACATTTTGGTTTTCTTTGGGGGGAACCTACACCCCATCAAGTTGTGACATTTGAAAAGGTCAGTGTTTTTCCACACGCTGTTGAGCACATTCTGCTTGGAACAGATGAAGCCTTAGACGTTGGAGTTAGACAGTGATTCTAACCAGACAAGAAGAGGCTATGACAGATTTGTTCTCATGCCAATAACTTTAGCAAGTATGGAAACAGGGCTGAGGAGGATCTGTTTGGCACGGATCCAGACTGAACTCGTCCTTGTCCATATTCTGAGGGGAAGTTCTCCCCTCCCACCATAATCTATTCCAGAAGAGTCCAACATGCTCACGTCAGTAGGAGCTGTTAGCATGCATGGGGCATCCAGAGGACAGTATGCCCTTCAGAAGGGATTCCAGCCCAGTCCATCCGCCTCCGTCAGTATCTGCATGGATTATTTCTTAGTTGTGTTCTCTAAATAGGCCTGGAAGTGGGCTCCAGCATTTGCTTTGGGGGCCTTTCATTTTATTCATTTACACCATCCATTCCTGGAATTCACTCCTTCCCTGTCTCTGCCTAATAACAATAGCAACAATAATGTGATCGCTAGTGTTTACATGTCGCTCTGAGGTTTACTTAGAGAATGATGTGCCATCCCGTTGGATCATTACAACAACTCTGCTAGGATTGCCCCCATTTTACAGACAAGGAAACTGAGGCTGGGAGAAGTTAAAGAATAATAACAATAATATTGTTGTTCAGATATTTTTCAGTCATGTCCAACTCTTCATGATCCCATATTTTTATTTTTATTTTGCAAAGATAGTAGAATGGTTTCCTTCTCCAGCTCATTTTACAGATAAGAAACTGAGGCAAATAGGGTTAAGTGACTTGCCCAGGGTCACACAGCTAATAAGTGTCTGAGACCAGATTTGAATGCAGGAAGATGAGTTTCACTGCACCACCTAGCTGCCCCTATAGAATAATAATACTTAACATTCATAGAGCATTTACTATGTGTGTGTCACTGTGACTAAGAAGTGTATAATTATTATATCATTTGATTTTCACAACCCAGAGAAGTAGATGCCTTTATTATCCCTTTTATAGTTGAAATAACTGAAACAGAGGTGACATGACTTGTCCAGAGTCACACCTCTAATAAATATATGAATCAGGATTCAAACTCAGATCTAGCTAACACCAGGTCCAATAAACTGTTTGCTGTGCCATGTAGCTGCCTCATGAAAAAGCCTCCCTTTCATCAAGACATCTGAGGCTTTTCCCACTTCTGTCTACCAAACTACCTTGTATTTATTTCACATCCGTTCTTTATGCATTTATTGTGGTAGAATCCAAGTTCTGTGAGGTCTAAACCTGCTTCATTCATTGTACTTGTTATCTTCTCACCCTCATGGTATCTGGCACACAGCTAGTATTAGATAAATGCTTCTTGGCTGGTTGATTCTCCCTTTTCTGCCTCTCAGGTTCCTCCAACTTGAACCTCACAATCACATGTGGAAATAGACAGTCCAGGTCTTAGCAATGTAACTTTATGAGTGACAAAACTGAGGCTCATACATCTTAAGTCATTTGCCTAGAGTCAAACAGCTTGGGTTTTTTTTTGGCTTTTCCAAGGAAATTTGGACTCTGGAAAGAGATGCCCGTTGATATCCTATCTAAGCCATGCCCAGGCAGTTTTCCTCTGATCTTGAGACTAGTAGAGAGCTTGGTTTTGACAGGCTAGTCCCTCCCCACCTTTGGATCTATGTGGAGGAGCATCCGGGAAAGCACAACAGGGAGGGATAAACCAGCACGCCTCCCCACCCCCTCAACCCCAGCTGTGAGGAGCTTTGTGAGAGGAGGTTGCAGAGGGCAGTTGCCATGGAAGTAGAAGCAGAGAGTAGTAGAAGAGAGAGGGGCACCAGGGCTGGACCCTGGAGCCTGGAGAGGTATCTGGGAGATGCTGGTTGGACAAAAACCATCTGGAAGACAAGTGGGGAATCTGTATTTCCTTTATCCCATTTCCTTCCCTCTCTTCTCATAGGGTGTGTAACCAACCATTGCACGGTTTCTGATGTCTGTTTCTTAAACATTTACTAACTTTTCTTTGTTTAAATATTTACTTTATCTCTTAAGGAAGCAATTGTGATAAACCCTATTAATCATTTGCACTACTAATCTAAGTGGGTCATTGCTGGAATGTTGTGGAGAAGAGCCAGTGGGTTACAGAGGAGAGAGAGCCTGATTTAAAGCTGAACTGTTTTGTTACTGTACCCTATCCAACTGAAAGCTCAGTGCTATTGACTCTCTTCTTACAACGTCCCAAACCAGAAAGATTCCCTAAACCATAGCAGGTGAATGGATCTTTATTGGTTGGGGGTGACCCACTAGTTTGGCTGACATTGAAGTGAAATCTTCATGTTTTCCTTCTTCTTGTTTCTCCTGGCCCACTTTGAAAGATAAACCTTCTTGAGATGTTGAAAAGATGAGGATGTAGCTGAGGAAAAACCATGCTCCCCGGGAGAACCAGCAATGCAGCCCACAAAGTGGAGTGACTGACAGTCCTTCTCACCACCATCACCACATCGCTGCTGGGGAAGGATGATGAGGGCCAAATGGGAACCCAGATTCCCAACACCACCCGATGCCATTCTCCTCCTGTGCCCCTTTTCTGGGAGAGACAGAAGCAGCCCCTAGCATTTTGTCTATGTCCTAGTACCTTGTACATGGTCAGCATTTAATGAAGCTGATTAACAGATTGTCAGTTTTTGAAGCATTTACTGAGGTCTTCTGTTTGTCTATCATTGGTCTAGGTACTATGGAAGTCAACAAAGCAATAGTGTAATATTGCATCGTGTATTCAGCATTGTCAGACAATGAGGTGTGTGTTAGAGGAATGGAAGCTTGCTTCTTTAATCAAAGAAGCTATTTTTATTTTAAAAGATGTAATCATTTTTTCTCTCATAAAAATTCTTTGTAAAATAACATATACTACATTCTTTATTAGACTATAAGCTCCTCGAAGGCAGGGACTCTCTTTTGGCCCTGAGCATTTAGTACACTGTTTGGCACATAATAGATAGTCAATAAATGCCAATTGGTTGAATTATTCTTTGTTTATGCTTTCTTGATGATTCTCAAGGGTCCCTGTGAATTGGTATGTGGTCTATTTGGGTTCAGCTACTTCTCTAAAAAATGAGGAAAAGTCAGCATCAGTCACTACTTTTTCCTTTTTCCCATTTCCCCGCTTTTCTGATTCAACAGGTTTTTTTCAGTTCACTCATTTTCTTCTTTCAACAAACATTTGTAAGTACCTACTATGTGCTAGGTATTGCCCAGGGACTGGAAGATAAAGATAAAAGTAAAGATGGCCGCCATCATCCAGGCACTTACATTCTAAAGGACTGGTACCACCAAGCCGACAAAAGATGCATGAAATATAAATACAAAATATTTGAAAAATCCCTTCCCGGTGAAAAGGTACCAATGCTTAAAAAGATCAGGGCAGGTTTTTAGCAGGTGGCACTTGAAGTGAGCTTTGAAGGAAGTTTAGGATTCTACAGGGTGGCAGTGAGGATAGAGGGCATTTCACTCATGGGTCACAGACTGAACAAAGACATAGATGCAGAAGAATTATCGTCCTGTACATGGAAGAAGAGGCAGGCCGTTTTGGCACTATGCAGTACGAGAGGGAGAGTAATGGAAAATGGTGCTGGAAATATCCTCTAGGCAAGAGAGAGACTGTGAAGATCTTTAAAAGCCAACAGAGGTGGGGGATAGAAAGAGACTGTAACTTCCCGAGCAGGGCAGTGACATGGTCAGAATTTAGCAATAGAAATTTGACAAAGATGCTTAGAGAGTAGAGACATAGAGGAAGCTACTGCAGTAATCCAGAGGATGGAGGATTGGGATCTGAACTGGACTGGTGACCTTGAGAGTAAAGAGAAGAGAATGAGGGGGAGATGAAGCAGTTATATAGGACCTAATATGTGCTAGGCACTGAGCTAAGTGCTTTAAGTACTGCTGTTATCCCCATATTACAGTTAAGGAAACAGAGGTTAAATGACTTACCCAGGTCACTCCAGCTAGTAAATGTTTGATATCAGATTTGAACTGAAGTCTTTTTGACTCCGGTTCCAACAGAAGACCCAGTGTTCCCCCTTCCTGGCTCTAGCATAGAGTGGAAGGAGGCAAGAAATTGTTATAATCACCTGCATTGTCTCCTCATCTGTGTTCTTTTCCTTCAAATCAGTGCTGACCTTTGTGATAACCAATCGATGCTTTGACCACATAGAAACAACTGAATCTGAAATGAATCTGACTTCAGTGAAATTCAGCAAGCTAAAAGATCTACTGGATACCAGTCACTGTACCAGGTCCTGGGGATGCAATGAAAAAACAAACTTCCTCCCACAATGAGAAGGAATCCCTCATTTCATTTCATTTCTTTTCAGATAGCATTAACTCCCCAAACTTGACCCAAAGAAAGGATGAGAAAACATGCAATCTTTCTTTTTTTAGGTAGGGGACTATGAGTGTGGAACGCTTCAGTTCTTGTCATTTCCTGATGTGCTGCTTAAGTTTTTTTTTAGCTTCTCCTTTTCCTTTCCTTTTTTACTCTTTCCATTGTTATAAGTGATGGCTCTCTAAATGGAGAAGAGATGAAAAATATTCCTAAATGAAGGTGAAGTCAATAAAAGCTAGAAAATTATAAAAAACCACCTTCATTTTTGTGGCCTGTTCTTGGTACCCATTCCATCTAGTGGCTTGGGGTTTTCAACATGGCACAGCTTTGCCTTATACACAGTGACACCTCTGAGTAGCCCACACCCCTGGGTCAGCTTTCGTTTCTTGATCCTGCAACTTATTCCTCTCTTCCTTGTCTTAATAAATCTTTATTTAACCTGTCATTAATTTATCTTGATCTTCAATATGAGCATCATGTATTACAGTATAATGTAATACATCACAGAATCATTCTAATTCCAGTGCCTCTCCTCTGTTAATCATTTTCTGTTTATCTTGAATATAGATTACTTCATATGTTTGCATGTTGTTTCCCCATTAGATTGTAAGCTCTTTGAGGGCAGGGACTATCTTTTGCCTCTTTTTGTATCCCTAGCATTTAGCACAGTGTCTGACTCTTAGTATGCACTTAATAAATGTTTACTGATTGATTGAAAGCATCAGAATCTGTTGAAATCTCCAGAAATATTTGCTTGCTTCCCATGTATCTATTTGTTGAAATATTTTGTGCTTATTTTTCTGGTCAGGGTTTTTGTGTCTCTTCTCTGGTGTTAATTTCTTCTCCCTACTTTAACCTAGTTTGATTCTAGCTATCACCCTCCTATCTCCATCCAGTCTGATACTTCTAATCTGTTCTGCACCATTATCTAAGAGCTGAGGGAAACAGAACCTGACATGTATTAAATCAATAACATGAATTTTGTACATGGTATTAAGCAAGCCCACCTCAGTTCCACTTTGACCTACTTTCTCTCATTGTTCACTTAGGTCAATTGTTGTTGTTTTATCAGTTTTCAATTGTGTCTGACTCTCTGTGACACCGTTTGGGGTTTTCTTGGCAAAGATATTGCTGTAGTTTGCCATTTTCTCCTCCAGGTCATTTTACACATGGGGAAACTGAGGAAACTGATTTGTAAATTGTAGAGACAGGAGCCTCAAACTCCTTCTATGGTTCAGCTCAGGTACCTCCTACAAAAGACTCTTCCTCATTCCCTCAATTATAGTCCTCAGCACCATACACACACACACACGTGTATGTATATACATACCTACACATGTATGTATCTTCTATTCTCATCTCTGTCCATATTGCCCACCACCATCCTAGGAGGGTCTAAGATAGATGTTCTTCGCTGTTTTTGTGTCCTGGACCCCTTGGGTAGGCTGGTGACTCCTAGCAAGAATGATTTTTGAGTGCATAAAATACATTGGATTACAAAGGAAGCCAAATATATTGAACTATAATTTTTAAATATCCTGGACTTGAAATTAAGAACTCCTGATCTAGGATTTTTAAGGACAAGGACTGTTTGACTTTTTTCTTTGTATCCCCAATGCCTACCATATCTCCCCATATAGAACAGGCATTTAGCATATTTGTCAAGCAGAATTGCATCAAACTAAATTTACAGGGGTCTCTAATTTCCAGATAATTAGGGAATTTCTTGTCTATTGATTCAACTAACATGTTGTTAGTAAGCACTGTCTTCTTATGTTCCAATTCTTATAATGAGCTGAAGGACAGAGGCTGATAGAGAAAACATGGCCCCTGACCTCAGGTACCTTAAAATGCAACACTTCGTTTTCATTAAACGCCTTCAGTATGAAGAACACTATGCTAGACACTAGAGGGTGGGAAGAGTTAAAACAAGACAAGGATATTTAGAGAAATTTTTTAAGGTCGTAAAGTAGACAGGAAGTTTCTCATAAATGTTGCACCCCCAGTACCCAATATGTAGGATACTTGTTGATTGATGAAGTGATTAACACATTTAAGCAGTTTTCTAGAAGAGAGGAAACACTTATCTTCTGCCATCGGTTGAGTCTACTGTACCCCTAAAACTTATGGAATGCCAAGATTCATGGGATCATTTTAGGCTTTCATCTTTATTCACCTTCAAAGGTTGTCTTCACAAATTGCTTGTATGGTTTTAGAGCTGGAGGCTGTAGAGCAGCAGTTCTCAACCTGAGGGTTATGTTCAATTTGTAACAATGAAAATACATCCTGCATATAAGATAGATTCATAACAGTAGCAAAATTACACTTATGAAGTAGCAATGAAAATAATTTTATCATTGGGGGTCACCACAACATGAGGAACTGTACTAAAGGATCATGGCATTAGGAAGGTTGAGAACCACTGCTCTAGAGCCAGAGGCATTTAAGGGGGGGATGATTAGTACATAGATTTGTTCTATAGCCCAGTAATAGACTGGTAGGTCAGAGAAATGCTGTGAATATAGCTAACCTATATTTTAGTTTAGAAAGGACATTGATGATCTACAGACAGCCCAGAAGAAAATAATGAAGGAGCTTAGGTTTTTGCCCTATAAAAATCCATTGAAGGAAGTAAAAATGTTTAGCCTAGGGAGGAGAAAATAGAGGAGGATATACATGAGCTGATAGCCTCTTTCACATAAGGGAAAGACTGTTATGCAGAAAATGGACTGGATTCATTCTGTTTTGGCTCCGTATGATGGCACTGGGATCAATGGAGAGAAGTTACAAAGAGGCAAATTTCTGAAGAAATTTTGTAACAATTAAAGTTGTCTAGAAATATGGAGATAGTGGGTTACCCTTTAATGAAATTCTTCATTACTACTACTCCATTACTACTATTACTACTACTACTTACTCGGTATGTTTTAGCATATATGTGACCTTTACATTTTAATCACTGACCTTCTTGGGGTGTATGCCCAAAGACATCACCTCTGGGTCAAAGGGCATGAACATTTTCATCACCTTCTTAGTATGATTCCAATTTGCTTTCCAAAATACTATTCCAATTATAAATAGCTCCACTTATTAGAATGTCTTCCTTTCACAATTACCATGGTTACACTTAATCTTTTCTTCTCAAGGCTTAACATCCCCAGTTCCTTTGACTAATTCTCTTATGACACAAAGTTAAGGTCCTCTACATTATATCTCGATCACCCTGTTTTGGATGTTGTCCAGCTTATCAATGACTCTCTTAAAATTGACTCCTAAATTGTAGTGTCCTGTACTCCAGAAGGGGCCTGACCAGAGATGACAATAGAAGGATAATAATCTTTCTCTTCCTATAGCTTACACCTTTATTCCTGCAGATTTAGGTCTCATTTGCTTCATGGTTGCCCAGTCTCCAAAGCAGAACTACACAGAGAAAGACCAAGCCTTTTAGAAGTCCAACATTGACCTATTGATCAAATAGCCAGCCTGCTGATATTTCCATCACATTCTCACTCCCATGCCCTTACTACAGAGAGAAGAGTTCACAGGGCATTTAACCATTCTCCGAGCAGTTTACTGTGGAAATGAAGCCACAGCAGATAAAAGTAATGCTGAAAGGCTTCTGGAATAGATTGTTCTGCTGCATCATTTCCCTTAAGCTCTTATCTGCCTTTCCCGGCACCTTCTAAGGAGCAGAAAACCTCTGCCCCCTTTGTGTTTCATGATAGAAACTCATGTGGTACTCAGATATGATTAACGAGGCAGCTCTGGACTTCTAAAGTTTGTCTCTAGCTTAGAAAGTTGAGGCTGAAATGTTGAAAAGTGACTCTGTTTTTAATACGCATGATGCCAATTGTAGAGCTCTCCCGTGCCCTCATGGCTTGTTTGGGGATGTTGTATCCTGTCCATCCAGGGCAGATTCCACCCTGTTAATGCCCCCCAAAAGGGCATTGACTTTGCTGAGGTCTCTTGTCCCTTGAGATGTGGAGATGCCAGAATCTGGAGATCGATCATTCAGTGTGCAACTCCTATGTGGCAGCTTGCTATGTTTTATATCATGACACGAAGTCAGGAAGACCTGAGTTCAAATCTCACCTCAGATACTTAACACATATGTGACTATGAGCAAGATAGTCAACCTCAATGAGCCTCAGTTTCCTTATTCATAAAATGGGAACAGTAACACCTCTAGTACGTCCCCAGAAAGCTATTGTCTGGCTCAAGTGAAACCATATGTATAAAAATACTTACAGACCCTGAGGCGTTATGTAAACACCAATGGCTAGTCCTGGAAAATGTAAGCTTCTTGAAGGCAAGAACAATGCTGTTTGTATCTTTGTATACCCAGGTCCCAGCACAGGACCTTTGCATGTACTAAGTGCTGAATAAGCATTTCTTAAATAATGTAGGGAGCAAAGGAAGTAATGATTGACAGCCCATAGCTAATTGGATTAGATTCCTCCTAACATAAAACCATGCGTCTAGACTTGGGAGGCCCTTCCACAGTTATCTGGTATATTTCCCTCCTTTTACAAAAGGGGAAGTCGAGGCCTAGAGAGGTTAATCAGCGTCACACAGTAAAGATCAGAAGTAAAAAGCTTAACCCCAGGCCCCGACTCCGGAGTCTGTATGCTGTCCACTGCATGGCCCTGGGGAGGGATTATTCAAGGTAAGATCTTTTTTTCTAGCAGAGGAGGAGAGAATTTCCTTGGTTCACATAAGGCCGCTGGATGTCACTGCTTTTCCACTCTGTGTTCTGTCACTTGGCAGGGTCCTACAGTCCTGCCCTCCAGCTGCTTTCCACCTCAGGTGCTTGTCTCCTTTGTCATGTTAGCTGTTCACTACAAATGAGTGACAGATAGAAGTCAGGGACAGGTGAAAGTCCCACAAGACTTCTTTTGCTTCAGCCACTCTTCAAAATTCCAGCCCAAGGTGTTCTGCCTCATTAAACCCATCAATCAATAAACATTTAGTAATCGACCACTATAGGCAGACCTCATCCTAAGAACTGGCATTTAATGTATGGGCTATGCGGCTCTTTCCAAGGTATGTCATCCTTAGGGGAAGGGCAGCAAGAGATCAGGGTCTCATGACTCATTAGCTCAGACATAGATGGGAGGAGCCGAGGCAAGACACTAGATTCAGCTAGAGAACCTATCCTTCAAGACCCTCTCAGCCAGCCCTAACACTCTACAGGTAGGAAGACTGAGACCTAGAAAGGTTAACTGATTTCGCCTGCACTCATAGGATCATACAACCATGCATTTAGAGATAGGAGGAATTTTTAAAACCATTGAATCCAGTCTCCTCCTCCTATAGATAAGGACACTGATTTGTCCTCAGTCAGTGACAATTATGACAGAGAGCTGACAATCGTCAGTCAACTAACTACTATTTATTGTTCATTTACTATACATTGAATGCTAGGATAAATGATGAGAATATAAAGAGGAAAAAGGCACGGTCTTTGCCCACAAGCAGCTCACATTCTGGTGAAGGGGAAGAGAATACATACATAAAATCAAGCGCAAGTCATCTGAATTCCAACTAACACTCCTCTCCTCTCCCTCCCTCTCTGCCCCCCACATAACATCTGTGTGCTTATATCTCTGTCTCCTTTCTCATTTTCACCAGCGCAGGATGATGCTGACATCCAAGCAGTGACCGCTGCACGGGGGCAGGAAGGTCCAAAGACATAATATCCCTCCTCTAAAGCTTTGTGCATCTTCCACTTTTTCTTTATTAACTAAGCGGAGTGGTTTTCCCTGCCCTGGGTAGTTAGCTGGCTGTGGTAAATGGGGATTTTTGAGATTATTCAGCTGAAGGGTTCAGGCAATTGTGTCAGCACATGGGGAATGCCAAACATCTGTAATATAAATTCACACAAAGGTTTATTTGTTTAACTGGTTGTGGCTGAGCTAAGTGCGATTTTATTGGATTTTACTTCTAATAAAATGGCTGATTTTGAACATTTTGCTTGCTTAAAATAGGTAGACCTTGGGCCTAATTACCAAATTTTCTTTGCTTAAAAATCTCTGCAATGGAGGTAAAAGGGTTTGTTTCCAGGGAAACAAATGTGCTCAATTTCCATTGCAGAAAATGTTTTGTGTTTTAAAAAAATTCCATAACCAAGCTTGAGAGAGATATAGTGTCATCAGATCGCTCTCACTGGACTCTTTTCTAAGAGAAAATGTATTGGCCTCCCCTGCCCTATTTTCCCCAACCCCCTCCCCCTAAAAAACCCTACTCCGTGTGTATTGTAACCATTGCCAAAACTTAAGACACACAGAGAGCCATAGACTCAGCAACATGACAAAGGAATTATGTGATTTCCTTACTCATCACTCAGTTAACTGCTGCAGGAGAAGAAGGTCTGGCTTCCCCTTCCCCAAAAGGTTAATAGCCCAGTTTAGTCCAAACAATATTTGTACTAAAGGCAGCTCAAGGTAATGGACAAAGTGCTGGAATCAGTTAGAAAGAAATGAGTTCGAGTTCTGCTTCATAAACTTAATTATTACCTGTGGGATCCAGAGAAGTCACTCAGTCTTTATGAGATTCAGATTCCTCAGAGGTAAAGTGAAGGGGGTTGGGCTAGGTGATCTCCGAGGGCCCTTCCTTCCAGCTTACATCTCAGATTCCATGACAGGGTCAGGCCTGTTCCTCACAAAAATGATTTGGACACCTGCAGGAAGGATGAATTGAAAAGGGGAGAGACTGGGGCCAAGGAGACCTGCTAGATCGTTAGAGTGGTCTGGATAAGAGAGGATGGAGTCCAGAATAGGGCAGGGGCTCTGTCAGGTGAAAGGAATTGACAGGGATGAGAAGAGTTATGGGGACAAACCCCAGCAGTCCTGTGGGAGGGCAGGGATGGAGCAGAAGAGGAAGAGATTTACTTGCAATATCATCCTGCTACCAGGACAGGGAAGGTTCAGGCTGGTTCAGAATACTCAGTGAGATCAGCAATGAGCCTTCTTGAAATGTGAACCTATGACTCAGATCACAGAGACATGAATCTCCATATTGGAAAGCAATTACAAGGAAGGGGATGGACCCAGAAGAAGGGACTTCAACTTGGGGGATAACTTTTCCCATGATTCACTGGGCTTGTCACTAAAGTCTTTTCCTCTATTGCAAAGCTAGGGTAAAAATAAGACAGTTCATCAGAGCCCTGGAAGCAGCTAATTAAACAAACTTCCTACATCTCTGTAAAGAGGTGAGGGACTATAGGGATGGAATGTGGCATACTCCATCTGACTCCAGCACTTTGTCCATTACATTGGGCTGCCTTTAGTACAAGTATTGTTTAGACTAAACTGGGCTGTTAACCTTTTGGGGAAGGGGAAGCCAAACCCTCTTTTCCTGCAGCAGTTAATTGA
Organism: Pseudocheirus occidentalis; assembly: GCA_028646575.1. Taxonomy (NCBI): domain Eukaryota; kingdom Metazoa; phylum Chordata; class Mammalia; order Diprotodontia; family Pseudocheiridae; genus Pseudocheirus; species Pseudocheirus occidentalis. The sequence continues at coordinate 9,536,497 of CM053593.1, read as the reverse complement.
GTGATGAGTAAGGAAAAGAGTCCATGCCCCATCTGACACAGGATAATGAAAGTGGCTTCTCTTTCTTTCATCAGTATTTAGAAAGTTTGGGGTTACTCCCAACTTAACCCTGAAAAAAATTAATTAATTAATGCCTGCAATAGATCCAGTTTCCAAGAAGGCAAGACCTGTGTGGTTTGATTGTACAGCTCTTTAAAGCATGCGGAAAACTAGTTCTTCCTGTGAAAGAAAGGACCAAAGCTTGGTCAGAGGTCCCCGGGACTCACAAAATGTGCTCAGAAAACAGTGTTTCCTTGATTTGCTGACAAAAGGACCTTGGAGAGATACAGCAACACATAGAAAATGATAACAACTCATTATATATACATATGTGTGTGTGAATGTATAAATTCCTTTGTCACCTAAGCCCTGTGAAGTAACTAGGAAAAATTGTTATACCCATACTCATTGTAAAGATAAGGAAGCTGAGGCTGAGAGGGTGAGTGACTTACTAGAAGTTATACAACTGACAAATGTCAGGGCCTGCATTTAATCCCAGCTCTCTAGCTACACTATGACCCCCCCCCGCCATAGAATTACTGAATATTAGAGCTGGAAAGTGCACTCAGTTTATTTCACACTACATCAGATAAAATCATTCAGCACAATATTTCTTCAGAAGTACTGACTTATTGGATCAAACAGCAACTAGGTAGCATTGCAGTGGAGAGATCCCTGTACCTGGAGTCAAGAAATTCTGAGTTTAAATGCAGCCTCAGATACTTGGACCTTGGACAAGTCATATACCTCCCCCCCCACCTTAGTTTGCTCATCTGTAAAATGGGGATTTTGCCCATCTCCCAGCATTGCTGAGAGAACCGAGTGAGATAATATTTTCAAACAGTTTTGCACACTTTGAAATGGTATATAAACACTGAGTATTACATAGGTGAAGCTGGATGGGACCTGGGAAACCCTAGGGTCACAGATTTTGAGCCGGACAGTTCCTTGTTGGACATTGAGTCCAACCATGTTGTTTTACAGATGAAGAAACTGGTTTCTGGAGAGGAGCTTGCCTGCTGTGACATTAGAGCCCAGGGCCACTGATTCCAAGCCCAGGAATCTTTCCAGTCCCCAAATTAATAGCGTTCCAAGGCCTACTAGAACCAGAGGCCAGCAGAATTTCCATGGACCTGTTTCCTGTATGCAGTAGGTGTTTAATAAACGTTTTCTGTATTGACTCCCGGCTCATGGAGATTGTACGTTTGCATGAACTTTCTTCCAGATCCCATTGCTTCCTGTGGAGATCAGCTTCTTTTTATTTTTCCCAAGTAACTGGATAAGGGAATTTCTGACCCTGCAGCCTTCCAATTTCTGTCATTCTTGGTGTCTGGGAAATGCTATTAAGAAGGCTATTTGAGGAGATTTTTTCTCATTAATAGGATTATCTATTTAGTATGACAGAAGTTGACCCAGAGATAAGTAGCCTCTCACATAGGAAGAGAGCTAGTAATGTTTATTTCCATCTGCCAATAAAACTATGAGATAGTATGGCTTAGTGGGTAGAGAGCTGGACTTGGAGCCAGGGAGAACTGTCACATTTTGACTGTGACACCCTGACTGGCAAGTCCCTTAACTTCTTAGAGACTGAGGCCACTCTCCAAGACTATTTATGTCACAGGTATAAACCTGCAATAGTGTATATCTGTGTGTGTGTGTGTGTATGAGAGAGTGTGTGTGACTGTGTGTGTGTGCATGTGTGAGTGTGTGTATGTGTGTGTGGCACAGGGGGGTAGTCTCTTCCTCCTGGTGCTCCAGTATCAATGACATCACAGCTCCAGTTAGTTCTGATCTGTCCTCAGATAATTCCTGGCTTTGTGACCCTAGGCACATGTACTTTTCCTGACTATATGCCTAAGTTTCCTCATCTGTAAAACATAATGACAGCACCTACTTCTGAGGGTTGTTGTAAGGATCAAATGAGACTAGATTTTTTTTCTTCTTCTCTCCCCTGGCCTTTTATTCTAGAACAGATTTTGTTTGTTTTTGGACAGGGGAAGGCAAAGAAATTGGGGCTAAGTGACTTGCCCAGGGTCACACAGCTATTAAGTGTCCAGTGCCTGAGGCCAGATTTGAACTCAGGTCCTCCTGACTCCAGGGCCAGTGCGCTACCCACTGTACCACCTGGCTGCTCTGAAGTCAAGATTTCTTATAGTTATTATTCTTCATAAAATTAGATGTAGGCTTGCACCAAACGTATGAGCCAAGGGAGACCTCGGAGGCCCTATCATTTGACCTCCATCTGAAGAAGAATCTGGCCTGTCTCTTCCAAGCTCTCGAGGACAGCTGCTCCCTCCTGGGGTCTGTCGTTTCTCTTCTGAATATCTGCCATCCTGACTTGAAGCCCTAATTTACCATTTTGTAATGCTTGCCCAACCCTCTGGGGCCTTTGCAAGGTGATGATAGCCTCCTGAGCATCTGAACCTGGCCGTCACGGCCCCACCCCTTCCCCTCTCTTCTTCAGACCAGATACTTCCTAGTGCTTCCCCTGCCCTCATCTGGCCAGACAGCAAAGACAAGACATCCCCTTCGATACCTTCTTTTTATTGTTCTGTCCTGAGCATTCTCCAGCTCCTGTTCCTTTCTGGTCTGTCAGCCATGTCCAATTCTTTGTGATCCCATTTTGTGGCTTTCTTTGCAAAGATAGTGGAATGATTTTCCATTTCTTTCTCTAGGAAAGAAACTGAGGCAAACGGGGGTAAGTGGCTTGCCCAGGGTCATACAGCTAGGAAGCATTTCAGTTCAGATTTGATCTCATGAAGATGAATCTTCCTGACTCCTGTTCTCTATCCCTTGTGGCACTACCTAGCTGTTCCTAGTTGACCAAAGTCCTTCTCAAATTACAACACAAAAATAGAATTAAGATGTACTTGACCATGACATGACACACCATGGAGAGCTACCAAGGAAAGCCATCAGCATCCCTGGAGTCAAACAAGTGAGTTGTCCCAGCTCTGGGACTTACTAACTGTATAACTGTAGGACCGCCGCCTAAATTAAACCTCAGTTTAGGGAGAATCTCTCCCTGAATTGTTACAAGGAAAGTAGTCCTAAAATCATAAGAGGAATGTGATATTTAGGAGTGGGCAATCAAGGTAAGAATAAGCTTGACTTGGAAGGACCCTCCAGAAGCCAGCTATCCCCACCCTCTCATTTTACAGATGTGATAACCGAGGACCTGAAAGGCTCCATAATTGCATAGGTCTAGAGTTAGAAGGGATCTTAGACATCATCTAAGCCAACCTCCTCCTTTTAGTTGAGCATAAAATGAAGCCTAGGAAATCCAATGACTTGCAGAGATAGCCAGCAGAGGTGAGATTTGGAATCAATGCCCCGTCCCCCAGTGCCTGGTGGGCAAGGCCACCAGTGACTGACTTCTCTGTCTTTGCTTCCTTCTCTCTGGGAAGAGGAGCAGGGTCCAGAGATGATTCACTCACCACTTCTTTTTTTTTTTTAAGAGACCACTGGTTGCTTTTATAATGTTTTATCCTGCGTGGCACATAGGACTGTACATTCTGGGGATCATGAAAACCAATTTCAAGGGAGATGTGAAGGCAGTAGAAGGCCCTAGAAACAGCAGGCTGATCCAAGGCCCTCTCTCTTGCTCCTCCCTCTCCCCTCTCTTGCTCTTTTCCCAATTCCCTCAGAAATGTCCTTTGAAATCCAGCACCTCAAGGCAGCCAGGATTGTGTTTTTCTTTTTCCCCCACACACTCTTTTCACACCAGTCTACCAGTAATGACCTCCGTGATCATAAAGAATTCAGTGGGCTGCATCTGAGCTGAATGCTGCCTCCATCTTTCTGGCTCACATCTGAGACTTTCTCAGAGAAATAATTCAAAAACAGGGCCAGGGAAGGCCTAAGGTCACCCGACTGGTTTAACTGGCTTTATGGGAGGCCAGGAGATACAGATGTGCCTCACAGTCGGCAATAGAAAGGCTAGTTCATGGAAAATTCTGTGTTGAGAATCCCAAATTATCTGGCTGCTAGCCAGATAACAGTGAATGATGGGGACAGTGCTAACTTTGGGAAGCATGGGGTGGGGGAGAGAATTACAGCTCAGCAAAGAAGGAACCCACTCCTCCTTCCAGCTCTTTATATAGATGTGTTTTATCTAGGTGCTTAATAAATGCTTATAGACTGATTGGCTGGCTGGCTGGCTGGCTGGTTATAGTGAGTATCCAAGACAGTGGGAGGTGATGAAGATGTGGACGGGAAGAACAGATGCCTGTTGCCTTGGAAATCTAGGAAGAGGTGTGCGTGCATGTGTATGTGTGTGAGTGAGTGTGTGTGTGAGTGTGTGTGTGTGTGTGTGTGTGTGTAGGAAGGGGAGGTAGGATGTTACATACTGATGTGAATTATATATTCTAATTATATTCTATTGTAATGAACCTGTCTCCTTCTCTTCTCCTCCTCCCTTTGAGTCATCCCCACAGTAGGAGACCTTTCAGAGCTCTGGGCCCAGTGCAGTCAGGCTTCCTTGTTGGACCCTCCACAATCCTGTGCCTCTGCCTCTATCTCTGACTCCAACCCTATTCCTAACCCTAAATGCCTCCAACTCCATCACAAGAAGAAACACTCTCCACCAAGAACTTCATGACTTGAGAAGAAAACCCAGCTCCCCCCTCTAATCTCCTGCTGAATAGCTTAGCCCCTCCAAGCCACAGCTTGCCCATTTTATAAAGAGAGATGATCAATCAGCAGATACCCATAAGCATCTGCTCTGTTCCAGGCACTGTGCTGCATCTGGGGTTTTAAAAATGAGAACAAAACCTGATCTTAGGGACATTACCTGCCACTGGAATTAACTGATTAATTAAACATCGTGCCAGAGAAGACAGTGTATGTGGAATCACTTCAGACTGTGAGCTGCTTGAGGGCAGAGGCTGCATCTTGTGTATATTTATCCTGTGTTTATCACATAGTAGACCCTCAACAAATGCTTGTTAATTATTCTTCTCAGTGCCTTCTAGTACATTGTACCTTATTAAACCCAAATCTTCCTGCCTTCAAGGTCAGTTTTTCATCTACCACCTAATGCTGCTTAATAAATGTTGACTAAAAGAATGTCCAGAACAGCTAGATGGCACTGCAGGGGAATAAGGAAAATCTGAGTTCAAATCTGGCCTCAGACACTTATTAACTGGGTAACCCTGGGCAAGTGACTTACCCCTCTTTGCCTCAATTTCCTCATCTGGAGAAGGAGCTGGAGAAGGAAATGGCAAACCACTTCAGTGTCTCTGCAAAGAAAGCCCCAGATGAGGTCATGGAGAGTCTGACACAATTGAAAACAACTCAACGTTGTCCATATGAATGAATGAATTTTTCTGGGGATTTATCAAAAGTTTTTTCATAGTTTTGGTATTTTTTTTTACATTTCCTACATTCAGTCATGGACATTTATGAGTAGAAACAACAACTCTATGGGGCGGCTAGGTGGCGCAGTGAATAGAGCACCAGCCCTGGAGTCAGGAGTACCTGAGTTCAAATCCGGCCTCAGACACTTAACACAAAAAACTAGCCATGTGACCTTGAGCAAGTCACTTAACCCCAACTGCCCTCCAAAAAGCAAAAAAAAAAAAAAAAGAAACAACAACTCTGTGTGCAACATAGGACAAACAAAAAAGCTACGCTGGGACTATAGGAAGACGTCTAAATGAACAGCCCACCACTAAAGGAGCAGCTTCTCTCCTTGCCAAAATCATGCAGCTTCCCCTGGAAAATGGAGCATAATTCTGGAACTCTGACACATCGTTGTGCCTTACTAAGAGACCGTTGTAGTTGGCATTACGGAGGAGTTCTGGATGGAAGAGAGTAGGCATGAGTCATGGGGTAAATTTATTTTTTAACTTCTACTGTTTAATAAGCTTTATTTAAAAAAAAAGTTGTTCAAGGAACAGCTTAGAACCCATACACACACCTGTGGCTTCCTTTCTGTCCTTGTGAGTTTCCCTGAGCCTCCCTTGCTTACCAGTTCTGTTTTTCCATTGTTAAGGGAAAGACAGGAAGGAGACCAGGTAGTGCAATAGAAAGGACATTGACTCTGGAGTCAGATAGACTGAATTCAAATCCAGCCTCTGACTCTCATTGCCTGTAAGACCCTTGAGCATGGTCTTCGTACCTTTCTAGGTCTCAGGTTCCTCATGTGAAAAAGGAGGGAGTTGGTCCAAATGGCCTCCGAGGGGCAGCCAAGGCCATGACCACAAGACCTCTCAGGCTCCTTCCTTAGACACTGAGCTTTGCATCACACATTCACATCTCTCTGAGACTCCCATAGTCTCCCTCATTGGAGGAATAACCAATGGCACATGAGAACAAGAAGCTGATTTGTTTGGTCATTTTTCAAATGTTTACACCCCTTCATGACCCCATTGGGGAAGATACTGAAGAGGTTCACCATTTCATTTTTCAGTTCATTTTACAGATGAGGAAGCTGAGGCAAACAAGGTTAAACGACTTGCCCAGGGTCACACAGCTAATGTCTGAGACTGGATTTGAACTCACAAAGATGAGTCTCCCTGACTCAGAGCCCAGCACTCCATGCACTATGCTGCCACCTAGCAGCCCACTAGTAGCACTACTATATCACTATTCTATTACTGCTTTCTCTTCAGAAATCTCTTTTTCCTTTAAAATTTGCCCTTCGGGATCGCATTAGCCAGTTTTCTTCTAAGCAAAAATATAAGTAGAGAGGAAGAAGGAGACACTGACCATGTCACACACCGATGCCTCCAAGGGACAGCCAAGTCAGGTTAAAGTAGTCAGCAATTATTATGTGACAGGAATGGCACTAAAAACTCCCTGGGTGTAGAAAGAAAAGTGATCCCACCTCCAGTCTAGTGGAGGAGATAGCAGGCAAACACCTATTTGTATAAATAAAGCACATACAGGATCAATGGGAGATGACCACAGATGAAAGTACTGACATTAAAAGGGGCAGGAGCCCCCCTACCCCTACCCCGATTTTCTTTACCTACCTTAGAAGAGCTACTATAATAAAAGTTGATATGGAGGGTGTCCCAACAGTCTTAGTGCAGTTCAAACCTATTAAACCCTAGACTATTTAAGCTAAAACTTGAAATAAAGCTTTTGGGACATCTTGAGTTCCATTTTAAGGCTTAAAAAACTCTTCCTGAATATTTTCTCTCTCATTTGATCTGATTCAAATCTTGCCTCTGACACTAACTGTATGATCTTGGGGAACTCATTCACCATCTCATTGAACCATAGTTTCTTCTGTACAATAAATGGGTTGGATGAGGTGGCTTCTGAAGTGCCTGGCAGACTGATATCTTGGGACCTGTGATCTGTGACTTAGGCACTATAGGTATGAGCGTTCTCATTTTCTAATGTTGAAACTGAACTTCAGAGAGGCTAATGACTCACCTAAAGTCACACAGCTAGAAAGTGCCAGACATAATTCAAAGCCAACTCTCCCCTGACTCAGTCCAGTACTCTTTCTACTCCACCACCTTGGCTTTATAGGCAAAGATCTTAAAATATGATCACCCAGAGCCATTAAAAAAATAATGAGCACAGAAAACAACAAATAATGAGGAATCTAATATGAAGAATGAATGCATCCTTATATAAGACAACATAAAACATGATTTAAAGGTAGAAAAAGTGTTCCATCAAGAACTGAGGAAAAATTAGCAAAAATATACCCATTGGGACAATCAATGTGATAAAAAACCCAGAAGCAAAACAAATGAACAATGTCTCCTAAAATGAAATATTGATGTTCAGTCATTTCTCAGTCATGTCTGTTTCTTAATGACCCCATTTGGGGTTTCCTTGAAAAAGATACTAGAATGGTTTGCCATTTCCTTCTCCAGCTCATTTTTCAGATGACAAAACTGAGGCAAATGGTGAAATGACTTGGCCAGGGTCACACAGCCAAGAAATGTCTGAAGTCAGATTTGAACTCAAGAAGAAGAGTCATCCTAACTCCAGATCCAGCACTCTGTGCACTATGGCATCACCTACTTGCCCCCATATGAGATATTAACAAATCAATTATACCTCACTTCTGCATCTAATGAATGCTATTCTCCTCTTCCCCTAGGTGTGTTGCCCGTGACTTTTTCATCTGGCCCATGTAGTATAAGAAACAAAAGACTTGACGTCCTAATCTGGGAAAGAACACAATAGCCATATAATCCAGCCCTCTCACTTTACAGATTAGGAAACTCATACCCAAAGAAGAAAGGTAGTTTGCTCAGTGTCACAGCAGTAGTATCACAAATGAGCCATGAATCCAGAACTAGAATCCTCTGAATCCAGAACTAGACCTCTTTTCACTATTCTATAAATGGAATGCATGTGTGTAAATATATATATATATACATATATATATACACAAATATATACACATATATATGTAAAATTATTCTATACATGCTTCTATTTGTTAGTTTTTTCTCTGGATACAGATAATATCTTTATATATCCTTTATATTTAATTTCGGTATTTATAATAGTCAAAATAACTTATTTGCTCAAAGTCATTCTTTTTTTTTTAATTTTCTTGTTTGCATCATTCCTTTCCACAAGATTTTGAGTTACAAATTTTCTCCCTGTCTTTCTCCTACCCCCAACCCCAAAACAACGATCCCACGTTAATGTCCCTCCCCCAATCTGCTCTCTCCTATGTCCTCCTCCAACACCCCTCTAATTTTCTGATAGGGCAGGGAGGGTCTCCCTACTCCAGTCCCTGTATATCTTAATTCCCAGTTGCATGTAGTTAATGATAATAGTAATTCTTATTATATATGTTGTTTTTTAATTTGATTTTAGAGCTTTAAATTCTAGATTCTTTTGGTTCCTCCATTTTCACCCACCCCCACTGGAAGGACAAACAATTCAATACAGGCTGTACATGTGTAATTTTGCAGGACAGTGGACCTATTGTGAGATGATAATTACATGTCCTTCCTTCCCATCCTGCCCCCCTTGTTCTATTCTCTACCCTGTCCCTGTCCCTTTACTGAAGTGTGTGCTTCCAGCAACCGTCCCCTAGACCCTGCCCTCCCCTCTGTCATCCCACCTCTCATCCCTATCCACCCTACTCTCCTGTGTAGCGAGATACTCAGTTTAGAGTTTATGTTGTTCCTTCCCTAAGCCAAATTCAATGAGAGTAAATGAAAGTAAAGTTATAACAGTTATCCCTTGCCTCTTCTATATGGGATGATTAACCCCATTTTATCTCTCCCTTTCTCCTCTCATTCTAGTCCTCTCCCACCTCAGAATTTCACCTTTTAAACTATTATCCCTTTGTATTTAATTGATCCTGTACCCTCTATGTACACACATACACACATTCTCAGATATGTATTCATATGCATACATGACCTCCTATATAGAATTTGTATTCCCTTCACCTATCCTCATACTAAGAAAAGTTTCATAAGTTAATATTATCATTTTTCCATATTCGCATGTAAATAGTTCAACTTTGATAAGTTCCTTATGATTTCTTTCCCATGTTTACCTTCTCATGCTTTTTGTGTTTGAATGTCAAATTTTCTGTTCAGTTCTGGGTTTTTTCAGCAAGAATGCTTGAAAGCCCTCCATCTCACTGAATGACCATATTTTCCCCTGGAACATTATACTCAATTTTGTTGGGTAGGTGATTCTTGGTTTTAATCCCAGCTCCCTCGATTTCTGGAATATCATATTCCAGGCCCTTTAATCCCTCAGTGTAGAAGCTGCCAGATCCTGGGTTATCCTAATTGTGTTTTCACAGCATTCAAATTGTTTCCTCCTGGAAGTCTGTAATATTTTCTCCTTAATGATGGGGTTCTGGAACCTGGCTATAACATTTCTAGCAGTTTTCTTTTGGGGATCTTTTTCAAGAGTGAATTCTTTCAAGTTCTATTTTGCCCTCTGATTCTAAAACATCAGGGCAGTTTTCCTTGAGAATTTCTTGAAGGATGCTTTCCAAGTTCTTTTTTTGATCATGGCTTTCAGGTAAACCAATAATTTTCAAATTGTCTCTCCTGGTTCTATTTTCCAGGTCAGTGGTTTTTTCAAAGAGATATTTAACATTGCTTTCTATTTTTTTCATTTGTTTGTAACTGTTCAATAGTATCTTGGTTTCTTATAAAGTCATTTGCTTCTACTTGCTCCACTCTAATTCTGAAGGAATTTTTCTCTTCAGAAAGCTTTTGAGATTCTTTTTCCATTTGACAAATTCGACTTTTTAAGGCATTCTTCTCCCCATTGGCTTTTTGGGCCTCCTTTCCATTTGAGTTAATCTGTTTTTAAGGTGTTATTCTCTTCAGTCAGGTTGTTGACTC
>CM053593.1:9493077-9525657 GCA_028646575.1 Pseudocheirus occidentalis | reverse complement strand
AAAAAAACACTCTCCCCTTTCTCATTCTGCCCCCCTCCCATACACACACCTGCAAAATCATGGAAACCAATCATTTTAGCCACAGGAAAGAATCAAATATTTGTAAAGTCCTTAGCAAAGAGCCTAGCACATAATGGGGCTATATAAATGTTAGCCATTACTATGATTATCAAGACCAGATGCTTTCAGAAAGAACAAAAATATGGATCATGTGAATTTCTCTTCTGCTGAACAAAAACTTGTGAGTTGTAATCATCAGTGACCATTTCTTCTGAACATTTGTCACTATCTTGGTCATAGATGGCAAAGATAGTGAATGCCTTTTTTTTCTTGTTTCCACACATTAATATATATGTGTGTGTGTGTGAGTGTGTGTGTATACACATATATATTAGCACTCATATAATTTTATTTTTAAAAAAGTATTAATTATATGGTAAAACTGGATTAATTCTACCATTTACTGATGAAATTCTCTCCTGCTCAGTCACTCCCCATCTCATTTTACTATCTCTCAGGACCAAAGAAAGAAGATCTAAGTATTTTTCAGTAAGGACTATTTATCAGGTTCCCCTCACCCAAAGCCATTTATACCAGTTACCCATTATTTTTTCAGACTTGAAAAAGAGTAGTTTCATTGGTTTCAGGAATTCCTCTACAGAAAACTCACTGTAGCTAAGCAAATGCCCAGCTGTTTGCAATTATATTTTAGCATGTTGCCAAGGGCATTCAGAAGTTAAGTGATTTGCCTAGGGCCACACAAGCAGGATGTATCAGAGGCAGACCTTGAACCCACGCTTTCCTGATTCTCAGGCTGACTCTCTATCCACAACACATACTCTCTCTTTGTATATTTAAGAGGTTCCCAGACTTATTTGGCCTACCACACCCTTTTCAAAAATAAAATTACTCAGCACCCCCTGGAAATCTACTTTAGATTAGATTGTTAACCCTGTAACAGTTTTTTTAAAAATTTGTATCATTTAAAAATAAAACGTGATTTTAAATGCATCTTAAATTTAATAATTTATTGTAAATTTAAGGGTTTTTTCCCTTCATTGAAATTTTGATGGTGCAATATTGCATCACGTAACCATAAAGTATCATATTATAAACAAGTCATTACATGTATATATTTCTACCAATGCATGCTGGACTTCCCAACAACATAGTTAGTGCTTGCTAGCCTGCCAACACTTGCTTAAGGCCTGTCAGCCGACTTGACCACGGATTGGTTCCAACTTGCATTTTGTGTGTTTGTTCAGAAAAGAATACAATCATTACAACTTTAATTCTGTAACACAACAGAGGAAACATGTTCAAATGCTTTTTCAAAATTTTCTGCTCTTCTTTTCTTATGCTTCCACTGCCCCCCCTTATTTTTATTAAATATGCCAAATTGTGCCCAAGACTACTAAGGCTCCCCTGGATAGCTCCAGTAGCCCCAATGCAGCAGTATCTCCCACTTTAAGAACCTACAGATATCCACATTCTCATGAAAACCACAGAAGAAAGAGTATATTCAGCTGCTCAAGTCTTTTTACCTACTATGTGTCAGTATCAGTACCTACTATGTGGGGGACCAAAGGTCAAAATGACATAGACCCCAAAGAGCTTAGATACTATTAGAACAAACAACATGCCCAGAGTTAAGTAACAACACAACGTATAAGAAGTAAGGACCAAGTTGGCCAAGGAGCATCTGTCCAGGTGCCTGGGGCTGGTTGTGAGCATCACTTTCATGGTGACGTCATAATATCAGCTCTCACTGATACCATGTTTTCAACTTCACAAAGTGCTTTACATAATCTAACCTGGCTCTCCCTGCAGCCCTGTGAACTAGGCTGTTATTATGCATATAAGGAAACTTAGTCTCCAAGAGATTAAATGACTTGCCTAGAGTTGCATGGTAGTAAAGATGAATCTGAATCAGAAATTAAGCTCAGGTCTTCCTCACTAAGCAGAATGCTCTATCTATTAGGCCATGCTGTAAAGAACACAAGTCTTAGACCCAAAAGAACTACATTTTGTTCTGAACTTGGAAAAGAATTCATTTGTATGACCATGGCCAAGTCAAGCTCTTAGACCCTCAGTTTCTTCACTTGTTATATGGGGGAAAGAAAGACTAGACTCAAGGCGGGGATCTTAACCTGAGGTCCATGAGTCTTTTTTTTTAATATTTGGGGGGCATCTAGGGGATGCAGTGAATAGAACACCATCCCCGGAGTCAGGAGGACCTGAGTTCAAATCCAGCCTCAGACACTTAATACTTTCCAGCTCTTTGACCTTGGGCAAATTATTTAACCCCAATTTCCCTGCCTTCTCCCCTCCAAAAAGACAAACAAAAAATCTGGTAAATATATTTTTTCTTAAAAATCAGTGTCTCATTAACTGTGCTATAATTAATGAAGATGAAGTATTTGTTAAGAGCTTACCAAATACCAGTCATAGAGGATAAGAAATGAGAGGTGCCAAGTAGTTTGAGTTCTAAAAATACTTTACATTTGTTATATCATCCAAGCCTCACAAAAACACTGTGAGGTAAACATATAAAAGTCCTGTTGTTCCCATTACACAGATAAGGAAACTGAGCCTCAGAGGGGTTAAGGGATTTGCCCAGACACAAGCAACTAGTAAGTTTCAGAAACAGGAATCAAATCTAGATTTTTCTCGATTCCATGCCCAACATGGTCTGTATTACTCACAGCTTCCTCTCAATGATTGCTTTGTACCTTGAACACTAAGCCCCTAGTAGTCTGGTCCTTGGGTTTGAGTGGCATTTGGGAGCCAACTGACACTTTGGAGTCTGTACCCCCTCCTTTAAGTGACTGGAGAAAATAACAGTTCTACTTTATTAAGGTATTATGATGACTTCAGAGAGCTAAAACTCTGTCAAAAAGGAGAGGAAAAAGATCTACCCATTCATTCAGCTTATAGCTATGGGTCCAGGAGAGCAGGAGATGCACACCAGTGCCTAGCACCCAGTGCCAGTGCCAGAGAGACATGAGAGTCCTGGGCAGAGAAGCTCGAAAGAGGATAATTCAACCTCTAGCCAAACTGCTGTTCCCTTTGGTAATAGAGACGTTTTCTTTGCTCTGTAATCTCCTGTGATGAAAAGGACCTTATAATCCATCCAGGGTTTCTTCCTTCTTTGTTGTGGTCTAACATATGTCATTCAGGAAATCCGATCCCTTGGGTTAGGTGCTCTTTCATCGGTCTCTGAATGAATTGAACAATGCAGAGCCAGTCAAACAGGAGACTCTGGGGCTCCGAATGCCACAAAAAGGGGAGGACTGGGAGAAGGAGAGGGCTTAATAGCTTTAAAATGAACAGTGTAGACTTTGGGGGGATGGACTTGGAAAGCCACTAGACTCGTTTGTAGAAATCCATGTGGGTAAAAGACAGAGTCCTAAGCTTCAACAGAGCACTGTCTTGAATTAGAAAAACTGTCTACTTTGTGCCAAGTGAAAGTAGAAGAAATCCTTCCTGAAAGTACAGGTAGCAGCCCTTCCCAATTGGGCCAGAACACATCTTCTCATTTGCCATCGGAAGGAAGCTACCGATGGTGTGCACGGTGCTTGTTTACATTCTGATTGCAATGGCCCCTGCATTCCCCAGTGAGATGGCATCCACCCTGCATTGGGGAATGACATCTAATCAGAAAGGAACATTTAAGAAAGGTGCCAAGCAATGACTGCGTGCCAGCCGGCAAGGACGTGGGGACAAACTGGGAGCTAATGAAAAAGAGAATTGGATTTGAGGGAGAAAGAAGAGGCCAGTTCTGTCGGCTCCAGCCCTGTGAGATGTTAAACATTCATGGTTTCCCTCCTCGCCGTCATTCTTGGATCTGGTAGGTGTCTGGGGTATCTGGGGCAGGGAACTTTATCAGACTCTCCTAGACTGAGATGAGTCAGAGATAAGTGAAGAGTCAGAGCTGGAAGGGCCTTGGAGGAAACCTAGTCCAATCCCATCATTTTTCCGGATGAGGAACTGAGTCCAAGGGAAGGAACTTGCTTTCACAGTTGTCGCAGGTAGGAAAGGTCAGAGAAGGGATTCAAACCCAGACCTTCTGACTTAGAACCCCAGGCAATTTCCACTATGATGTTGCCTCAATGGCTGGGTACCTGGTTTCCTTTTCTGTGGGCCCCAAGTAACAGGTAAATAAGTTGGAGCGCAATGCCTATAGAAGAGTGCTTTGTTTTGTCTTGTTTTTAAAGTAAGGAATAAGAAGGGTGTGACGGGAAAGGATGTATTTGTAACCTTGGTCTGCTGTCAAGCTCCCGTTCTTACTTCTTTTCCACCCCAGGAACTGAAGGTACTTAGTTTCAAGTTTTATAACTAGAGGCATCTCACTTTTCCTTAAATTCCTCCATGCATGAGGTTTGCATCATAGGGAAACACAGGGAAATCTTGCTGCTGTTTGCCTGGGAATCTAAGTGGCCAATCAATACTTTTCTCTTTCCTGTTTCCAATAAGTTTTCCTGGAAGGAAGTTTTTTTTTTTCTAGACTATTTCTACATTGTGAAACATAAAGGTCCCAGAAACATAGTTTTAGAGAGGGAAGGGGACTTGGAGGCCATTTAATCAATCACTTTTATTTCACAAAAAAGGACATTGAAGCCAAGAGGGGCAAAATCAATGAGCAGTAGCCAGGAACTGAGATGCTCTGTTTGAAGTTGGAGGTCAATGCTTCCCTTTCCCTCAAACCACTAAGTGCCCCTCATCTCTTGAGGGATCCCAAAGGGCCACACTCCTTGCGCTGAGATTTCTCAAGCACCGGGTAAAAAAAATATCGTCCCATCATCAATATAATTGCTACTCATTTTGAAGAGTAACCACTTCTGATAAATGGAATCATGGAACACTGGGGGTAAGATACCACAAATTAGAACAGTGATTGTAGATGGATGTTTTTAGAATGATTCCCCACTCCTTGGCCCCAAACCCCTGCCACCTGCCAGATCTGAAATTGTGCACCTATCTAAACACTGAGTCTGGTCCAAAGGAGAGATTTTAGCATGGGCCTCCCACTGGTGGTGCTTCCATATACTTCAGCAACCTTCAGAAAAAGGCTTCCGTGTTTGTGTCTAGGAGAACAATCTGTGTTAGCAACACCTAGGGACCCCAGTAGCTTTTTATGGAGCAACTGGCAAACAGTAACACACAGCACGGTCCTCAAGAACAGCTTCTGGGGAAGAATGATGGCAGTACATGGAATTTCTATGGTGCTTTATAATTTCCAAAGTATAGTATATGTAAGTGGCAAAGCGGGTTATCAGATGCCAAATGGTTTAATCCCTAGCTTCCCCAAAATTTAGTTTGTCACCTTCTAAACAGGGTTTTCTTATTCACTCCCTGATTTCTGGTGCCAGGACATTTTATTTACTTAAAATATTTGTGTATGATGTGTATATGCATGCATATGTGTATATATATTTACATACCTATGAGAAAAAGAGCGAGGGAGACAGTGTGTGAAAGAGAGAGGGGGGGAGGGAGGGAGAGAGAGAGAAACTACTCATTTACTTAAGGGTCCATGTAGACTCATAGATTCAGAGCTGGAAGGGACCTTAGATACAAGCTAACCCTAGCCCCGTAAGTTCATCTTGTTTCCTGGCAAATAAAAGGTAAGCTCCTAGAGGGCAAGGGCTATCTCATTATTGTCAGTGTCGAGCATATTGTAGACATTTATAAGTGTCCATTGGATGAATGAATGAATTTGGTGTCCAAAATGTTGTAAGATAGATAGGAACTGGCCCATTTTATAGATGAGAAACTGCGTCCTTGAAGGTTGATCAATTTCCCTGTCCTAAGTCATGTGACCCCATGTGAATGCTGCCACTAAATTCACATCTCTTGTTTCCAGGATGAGTGCTTCTTGTCTACACTGCCTCTAGCAGGGGGACAATGACAGGGCATCAATCTGTGATGTAGTTACTGTAGCAACTCCCAGGTGAGGGAAATTCTTCTACCAAGGTAGGCTGGCACCTTCTTTTCAACCATAGCCTTAGAGAGCCTTCAAGAGGAAGATTACTCCTGCCTCATAGACATGAACCTGGAAGAACCTTGTATCTTTGCCACATTTTAACCAAAGCTAAAATTCACAGAGGGCCTTCTGAGGCTTTTGTATGGAAATCCTTTTTGATTTTAGCTCAACTTTAGTTTCAGATCACAACAGTCTTATGAGGGGTGAAGGAAACCTTTCTTATGTGAGGTAAAGAGCAATGCTCCTGGTTTCTTTTCTTATTAAGTTGATTTTAGAAGTAAGAGAAGCTGTAATTGAAAAGTATTACTGTCAAAACTCCACCTAGCATTTTGTAACCCTTTCTTTCTATACCTGGTCATAGACTGGAGACCACCATGGGCCTCCCTCTCCTTGGCTATTCTGAAAAGGTTTTCACTGATTCTAGATTTCTCTCAGAGGAGTAACAGGGTGGTCTAAGACATATAAGATGATAGATGGATGGCTTCATGACCTTCAAGGTCATCTAGCCCAATACTCATTAATTACAGATGAGGAAACTAAGGCTCAGAGAGGGTAACTAGCTTGTCCATGATCACCTAAGTTGTAAGTGGCAAAGCAGGTTCTCAGATGCCAAATTCATCATGTTTTCCACTGTACCACACTATTGATATTTTCAAATAAAGGAACAAATTTATTCCTAAGAGAAACTGTGCTGGTAGGGAGGATGCTTCAAAAGAAGAGCTTACAATATATGTATTTATGGGTCTAAATATGCTGTGGACCACTACTAGCCTTGAGCTGAAATCAAGAAGGGTCCTTGGAATGTCACAAGATAGGTAACTAACACTCTTCTGAATTTCCCCTCCTGTCTCATCTCAGAGAGCCAGCATCTTCCTCAGGGGCGAAATGATACCATATATTTCAGGGAATATGTTCATATTCTGTTTTACACAGAAATAAGCTCTACAATGAAGAATCCCCAAGAAATCATTTGCATCCATCTATGTTCTGCCAGATGGTCCAAAGGGTCTTATATGGCCATCTCCAGACACCCCAAAATGGTGCATAATTGCGAAGATTGAGATTTTGTTGTTTATTAATTAAACTGTAGATATGAGGGAATCCTATCAGAAAGAAACTTGTGCTGAAAGGCATGCTCCACTTTCCTGGCTCAGCCACAACCTGTGTAAGGTTGGCTAAGTCAATCCCATCTTTTGGCCTCAGTCTCCTCAACTGTAAAATGAGAGGGTTTTACTAGATGACCGAGTTCCCTCCCAGCTTCACATCTGTGATTCCTGTCCATGAAGGCTGACCTTTCTTATGCAAAAGGAGTACTACTGAAATTCTGTGGGCAATCTCTATTTTGGGAAAAGTGCTGGTCGAGCAGTTTGATTCAGTAGAAAGAATTGCCTCTGGAATCAGAGGATCTGCCTTTGAACACTAGATGATGGGTTACTTCTGTCTGTGGGGCCTTTGGCAACTTGTTCCACATCTGCACAATGAAGGGGTTTAAAAAGCTGACTTCTTAGGTCTTGTCCAGCTTTAACTGTGTGCTGCTGTGGTCCTCACTATACCCTGTGAACATGCTGAGGTCCTTTATTACTACCACTTCTGTTTATTACTAGGAAATCCTGAGATAACGTATGTATGTATCATGATTATTCATATCATTCTGCTGCCCCAGCCCCTATGTCAATTCTCTCTAATTGCAAGTGGAAGATGGTGTGGTCTTTGAAGCAGACATTCAGAAAACCAATGGAAGCCCATGGGATTGAGATGTCAGCAGTCAGGACCGGGCAGGGTTACTGTTCAAGCAGGAAAAGAACAATCAGTCTATTCATTAATGAGCTGTCTGTATTTCGCACATAAAGGATCATCTTTCCCTAGCTTCAATAAATCCCTCAGATTTGAGCATCAGTGTTAGAATGGGGAGATTTTGCCTGAGCCTACCTCCTTTATGTGAAATACAAGGTTTCCAAAATGGATTCTATCGGACTTGTGGAGAAGCAAACATTGACTCATTTACTAACAGGTACTGATAACTATTGAAGGTAAAGGAGCCTAATTTTAAAAAAAAACACCTTTATAGGTGACAGATGAAGAATATTGATAAGGTAGATAGAATGCTGAACCTGGAATCAGAAAGACCTAAGTCTGAATCTGGCCTGAGACACTGACTAGCTGTGGGTCCCTGGGCAAGTTTGCCTCGGTTTCCTCATCTCTAAAATGGGGGCTAATAATAGCACCTACTTCCCAGGGTTGCTGTGAGGATCAATGAGACAATAATTGTGAAGTGCTCAGCCCAGGGCCTGGCACATAGAAATACTATTGTTATTTGCTGTTTCTGTTCTTCTCTGGGCAGATATTAGCCCATGTTCTGTCTTTAACTGTGGAGAACATGATGTGTAGAAAATGCCGGCTACTTCCCTTGGTTGAAGGACCACAGATTTTTTACTTTAAGTATGAAGAGTCAGAGCTTCATTTATTCAACTAAGTGATCAGTCTGTCAACATTCCTTTGGCTTTATAAAGTGTCATGGGGTAACTGTGATATTAATAATGGTTAACGTTTACTTCTGAAGCACTTTCAGGTGCACCGCATAATTGACATGAATAAACCCTATGAAGTAGTTGGTGTTATCATCCCTATTTGGGAGATGAGAAAACAGAGACTGGAAGAGGTTAAGTGACTTGGCCAGGATCACAGAGATGCAAAGTTATTTACATCAATGTGACAGCAAAGACAGACTGCATATTGTCGTGGAGAGAGCCAGCCTTGAAATCAGAAGTCCTGCATCTCATGCCGGCCTTCGACACCCACTGCCTGTGTCCCTATGGGATTGGTGCCCCCAGGGTACTTGCTAATGCTATAAATTACAGCTGGTTTGCTGATTGGCACAGATAGAAGGAGATTTCACACCAAGAGTGCTCCATGCTGATGAAATCACAAGGTTCAGAAGGCCGAAAAATGAAGTTAACTCTTCAAGAGGAGCTGAATCTGCATGAGAAGATTAAAGGCAATGTTCTTGAAAATCCAGAAAGCTAGCAGTTCTGGAAGGAAAAGACCAAGAAGAGGCAGGGGTTCTTAGTTGCCCTTCAAACCCCTTGAAAGGTAGATGGACACGGTGTTTGCATCACAGGCTCAGCTCTGCAGAAGCCCCACAATTCCCCTAAGAGCTGATGGCTGAGGGGGCGGCCCTTTGTCCCCAAGACCTCCCTCTATGTCAGAAATGTTCTGCTCTCTTTCCAGGCTGAATCAGCCAAAGCCAGATCTCCCCAACTGCATGCCAACTTGGAGTGAAGTTCTGAACATTTCATGGATACAGAGCTAGAAAGTCTGACTGTTTGCCTGCACCATCATCCTAGATATTGTGCCTCAAGACCACCATTTAAGGATCCTTGGTGCCAAGCTAGATATACAAATTCAGTGCCCGGCTTTTGCCTGAATTAATTAGGGAGTGGGCTCTGTCCACCTCCTGAGTCAACCTAGTAATATTAAACAGTTCCGATGCTTCCAAAACCACAGTTTCCTTTCCCTGTACAAGTTTACTCAGCTGATAATACTTTGTACTTCGAGAAACACAGTAATTTAATTTTCTCCTGATAATTGGGAAGTTGCAGAAAAGAAATGTCTTAAGTAAAATTTCATCTTCTCCCCTAAACTTAACCAAATGATTTTATCATATTGAATTAAACATTTTAAAAGATAATCTGGCCATGAAATTACTGTTTCTAGCGAGTTGGTTTGTGTCAGCTAATTAAAAGTTTGCTTCTAAGCTATTAACTTATTGAATTGGCTTTCCTGTGAACAATGTGAATAGCACTTTGCACAAAATGGTACCATTTCAACCCAATACACTCCTTAATTTACACATTAACTCAGACGTCAATATACAAAGGAAGTGCAATAATCATAATTTGTCCTTGGGGGTTGTTCCCTTAGAAGTATGGAATTAAAGCTTCCTACTGTTGGTTAAGCTGCCTGTTTGGTTTTAAGGCTTAAAAAAAAAATTCTCCTTTAACTCAGCAATGTCAACATTTGGCGAATGTCATTTTAGGGCAAGCCATAATGTCAGTCATGGGGACTGTGCTTTCCAAATAATTTTAGCCTCTCTTTTGATCTGGAAGAGAAGCTGAGTATTAGTGGCTTTCAAGTCTGTTCTACTCCATGGTATGTTTTCAGGGTCATTCAGTGGGGCTCTATTTTCCAAAAGGAAATGATACCCACCCAGAAGCACATTGGGAGGAGGTGAGGGAGAGAGAGGGGAAATCTTGTTATTTAGACTCAGAAAGTCAATTAGTAACCTTGATGTGGATAAACACTTTTATCATGTTGTTGGCATTGAGATGGCCAAAGAAAACATTTTCTCTTCTAAATAGGTTCTTCATCTGGTTAAAATGTTTTCTCCTTTTAAAGAACTATTTATTCACAGGGACTTCTTCCTGTTCCTTTATGTTTTTCTCACAGAGTTGCTGGGATCATACCTTAATCTGATGACTGTGTTACATTCCCATAACGTAGGCAGTAGGAGATAGTAGACAAAGGAAAGAAGCTGGAGTTAGAAGAAAGCGATTCTCAGCTCGATTCTGTCATATATTACCCATGGTAATGATGGTGACAGTGATGATGATGATGATGATGATGATGATGATGATAATGATGCTGATGATCACAATGATGATGATGATTATAATGATGATGATGGTGATGATGATGGTGATGATGATGACCAACATATATATAGCACATACCATGTGTCAGGATTTTACAATGATCTCATTTAGGTAACTAACCTCAGCATTCTGAGCCTCAGTTTCCTCATCTGTCACATGAGTGTGTTGGGCTCAATCACCTCAAAGGTCCCTTCCATCACTAAGTATAAGAGCCTGCAGTTGCACATGCCCAACTTGTTAGTGCAGAAAGAAGGGTGGATTTGGAGGCACATATCCTGGCCTTGAATTCCCACTAAGTGTGATATTAGGCAATGCACATCATGTCTGTGGGCCTCAGTCTCTTTACTTGTGAAATCAGAGAACTGGACCAGGTGGCCCCAGGATTCCTTCTGGCTTCAGGTCTATAAACCTTCCTCCTATACGCGGTGATAAGGACAGTCAGAGTCCAGTAGGCATTCATGAAAATAACCACTTGAGTGGAGCTCCATCACACTCCAACATGCAATGAGAGCCCAGATATTCTAGCCCCCTGAGAACTTACTACATGGCCAGCTTCTTTTTCCATGTTTATATGGGAGAACCTTCCTGTAGAACACTCCTGGATGAGACCTGGCAGAAAAGTGGAAGATGTGCTCCTGAGAAGTCAGGGGAAGTTGCAATTGTAGCTGGTGCTTTGCCTAATCTCTTGCCCCTTGAGGCTTGCCCTCCCTTAGAAATCCCTCCAGTTTTCTCTGCCTAGATCCTGTTTGCACATAATTATTTGCATGTTGTCTCCCCTGTTAGACTGTGAACACCCTGTGAACAGGGCCCCTTCTTTGTTTGCCCAGCCCATGAACAGAAGGTGCTTTATAGACTGACAGGCGTGATTTGAGAGGCTGTGCGGTTCAGTAAGATGAAGGCTGCCTTTGAACTTGTAGGAGATGCCTTTAAATTCTGGCTCAGCCATTTTTGCAACCCTGTGCAGTTACTGGCCAAAGGTCAAAAGCTGATGTTGCCAAAGAGCCATTGTGAACATAGGTGTAGCCATGAGACGATGTGCAATCTCTTTGGGAGCAGAGGGTCTGGACTTACCCCATCCCCTTCTTTGATCATTATATGCCGTGTATCTGTAAAAGTTCTTATCGACCCTGCCAAGGTCACTGAGAAATGTAGCCTGGAGTTTAGGTAGCCTGTGGAAAGTGGAAAAAGTATTGGCCGGAATTGGAGTCAAGAAGACCTGGATTCCAGTCCTGCTTCAGACACTTACCAGGTACAGGAGCCTGTAATTTATCAACCTCAGTTCTCTCAGCTGGAAAAGAGGGATGGTGACAGCCTTTCCCTCCCAGAGTTGTTGGGAGGATAAGTTGACGTGATTTCTGTAAGTGCCTTGCAAACCTGCAAACATTCTAAGGTTTTTCAATCAGTGATGATCTCAATGGTCAAATCTGATGCTTAAAACAAAAGAACCTCTGACAGTATCTACATTGACCCAATGAATGCCTGGTACCTAGAAATTAATTTCTCCGTTAAATTAGGAGGGAATGAACTCTCATCACTGGTGTGGGGGATCAGGAAAGACCTCCTTCAGAAAGTGCCACATTCAATGAGGCAGAAGAGAGAAGATATGCCATGTGTAGGGAAGAGCTGGCAGAAGCATTTCAACAGAATGGAGAGGGTATGAAGGAGAGGGATCTGACATGTCTGAGAAAGCAGGCTGGAGTATGGAGGGCTCCAAAAGCTAGTCTGAGGATTTGAATTTTATCCTGAGGGAGACACGGAAGATTTTTGGCATTGTCTCAAAGCAAATAAAATCAACCCCCAACCACATCAACATCTTCCACACTGAATCTCTTCAGTGCAGCAAATGAGCCAGCCTGAGGGGAAGGAGAAAGGGAAGGTCCCACTGCATGCCGGGCACTTTGCCATTATTCTCCTGTTTGATTCTCATTATGGTCTGGGTAAATTGTTGTTATAATTACCCTCCATTTTACAGATAATGAGACTGAGGCAAGCAAATGAATTACCCTGGGTCATTCTGTTAATAGGTATCTGAGGCTAGATTTGAACTCAAAACTTCCTGACTCCAGACCCAGCGCTCCATCTGTGCTAATGTAATGAATGATTCAGTGGGAGGATTGTGATGCAGTTAGCAAGTCATCTGAGCAGAAATGCAAACTCAAGCATGATCTGGGGTGAGTGTTCGTTCCTAACTTTTGACCGTGGAGGTCTTGGAAAAGCATAGCTTTAATGAGAATAAGGAAGTTGGGTTTTTGCACCAGGATGGGAGAGGCCTGTCAGTACTTAGCCTCCTTCAGAATCATCGAAACAACGGAAGTCAGTCAGCACCTCGTTAGCAGAATAATTATTTACTTGAGGAAGCTACTAGACAAGCGACTTCCTCCCTCCCTACATTGTGTACCTCGTCACTGCGGGGCTCCCTGACCCCACTTGGATGTCATTCTCCCTCTGACTGTCTAATCTCATGGCGGCTATACCCCACTACCTGGCAGGAGCCTGGGATCTCTTCCCCCACAGGGGCCTTGGGCTGCAGAATCTGCCTACAACCTTCCCTCCTCACCTCACTTGAATTTACTTAAGAAAGAGTCCTGAGCCTGAGGCCATAAAACATGAGTTCCCACTCTGCTTTTTATTGACCAGTTATGTGGCCTTAGGTCAGTTATTTTGCCGTCTGGGCCTCAGTTTCTTCATGTGCAAGATGAAAGAGTCGGACTAGATAAGGCTTTGTTTTTTGAAGTCTGGACCCCTCTGGCAGTAAGACTGATGAAACCTCTGGACCCCTTATCAGAAATCACATTTTTAAAAGCTAAATATAAAATGTATAGGATTTAAAAAGGGAAGCAATTTTGTGGAAATAACTATCGTCAGAATTATTTTACAAACCAAGTTCACAGACCCAGGCTAGGAACCCCATGTTCCCTAGGTCCATGATCCTAATTTGAGAAGCCATTGTGTTCTGCCTCCCCAGACACATCTTGTACTCCCTGCCCCAGGCGTCAAATTAACTAGTGTCAGCTCTGTTGGAAAGTAAACGATTTGGCTGCTGTGAGTTGCAATGCCATCCTTGGCTGGGCACTTCCTTTGTGCTATTGTCACATGGTTTTAAGAAGGCTCGGCCACCTGCCTTCCTCAACAGGTTGTAGATACTTGTAGATACTGGTTTCATCTTGTCTTTGTATCTGCAGTGCCTGGCATGTGAAAGACACCCAAGACATCCGTATTGATGGATTGATTTATGTTCATGCCATACCTCCCTGGTACTCCTCTCAAGCTACAGGCTCACTTCTCCATCCTGACCATAGCAATGTCTAAAAAACCAACAAGATTAGAAGGCATCACAGAGCCATAGACATAGATTTGGGCCAGAAGATTGAGTTCCCAGGCTCCCATGGCAGTGGGACATGACCCTATCAAAGGTTTCTTCCATTGTGCTTTTCATTGGATTATTTCCCAGGCAAGGCTCTTCTCAGCGATGGAGGATGTCTCAAAATGGGATGTCATGACTCCCCTGTAGACAAGCAATAGGGAAGACTCGGGGGAAACTGCAGGAGTTCAGTGGCAGCATTTTGCAATGGAAAGTCAAATATTTTCCTATGATTAAAAATGTCTTCCTACAAAACAAAGGATCCATTGTTGGAATTAGTCTTTTTAGTTTTCCCACAGAAGATACCAAAATTTCCTTGTCCCTAGGATCCCTCCCGAGTGAATAAAGTCATGATGTTGAGCATCTAAGGGCTAGTGGACAAGGGAACTAGCTTCATCGCTCTTAGGTCAGGGAAGCCCATGGGACTGAAAGATAAGCCTTGCTATTTCATGGTGTAATGGCTGCCTGGGAGATTTCTGTGTCTCCAAGCTGGTGTCTCCAGGAGTGACTGACCCTCTTCTATTCTAGCCCATAACAATTCTCAGCATGACCAAGAAGAACCCACACAGGAAGGAAAAGTACTGGACCTGGCTTCAAATACTGGTTCTACCACTTCTTACAAAGCCTTGGGCAAATCATTCAACTTCCCTGGGCTTTCATGTTCTCATCTGTAAAATGGAAGGATTAAGTTAGATGACCCCTGGGATCCCTTTAATTTGAGTTCCATGAACCTATGGTTCTGTGAGGAATTTCTCCAAAGTATAAGATTCTCCTCTTGAAGGCAGTGGGTTCTCCATCCCTGTAGGTCTTGGTCAAATCCTATGCAACCCATATTTATTAAATGCCTACTATGTGTTAGGTCCTGGAGCTACAATGGCAAAATGAAAAAAAAAGGTCATACCTTCAACAGCATCAACAAGAGCAAACATGTATTAAGTACCTACTCTATGCCAGCCACTATGGGATGTACTGAAGATAGAGACAAAGGGAAGCAGTCATTCTATGGGGAGGAAAGTAGGGGTGGGGGAGCATGACAAAGAAGAACGCTATTGGGTATTAGAGCCAGAATCCAGTCCAAGCCTCCCATTTTACTGAGGATGAAACTGAGGTTAAGGCACTTCCCACAGAAGGTATGCTTCTCATCACAAAGTCTGCAAAGATAGATATTCAAGATAATTTGAGGCAGAGGAGAGAATTAAAACTGGGGGATCCATCAAGTCATGACCTTAGACAGCCTCACCCCAGTGCCTTCCTCCTGAACATGACCCCGCTCTATTCTCTCAGAATTGGGTTTGTTCATAATCATTTCTATGCTGTCAAATTCTATTAGGTTGTGAGCTCCTTGAGAGAGGGGGCTGGCTTTTGCCTTTTTTTGTGTGTATACTTTGGGCTTAGCATATTGCCCAGCATATAAGCAGTGATTAATAAATATTTATCAATTGACTGACAAAGAAGTTGGAGCATGTGCTGGGCCTTGAGGGAAGTTAGGGATGCTAAGTGGAGGAGAGAGGGAGGGCATTCCACACATGGCTTAGATTGCATTGTAGTCAGGTCCTTGTTCAGGAACTGGGGAGAGGGAGAGGAGTAGGAAGCCTCTGAGGTCCCTTTCAACTCTGGACCTGTGATTCCCTGAACTCGTTTTGCTTTGAATCATTTCCTTTTATTCAGAGCCTTTCTTAAGAAAATAAAGAGAAAATAGATAGATGTTTCCTTTTCTCTGTTCCTTGAAAAGCTCATTGTGAGTAGTTTGGATGAACCTCAATTTTTCATTTCTTTTCTCAGATTGAATCAATTGTAAAACTATCTGGCAAAGAAAGTTAAAATTAAGTGATGCTATTGAATTCTGAGGGTGACCAATGGCCATTTGTGTAATCATTGATGATTTAGTGACTAAAAGCTGTGGTTTTCCTTTTGGTGTCCAATAAAGTAATTTATTTTCACATTTTTTACAACTATTCATATTAAAAAAATTTTCATAACACAATCTTGATGAAAAGGCCATTGTTCAGCAATGTGGTCCTGGTACAAATTTGGATTCAGAGGACCTCCTCCATCAAGCCTCCTCCATCAAGTGCTCATTTGGAGCACTCACTCCAAATCATTCTCAGAAGTTGGTAGGTCCAGATTGAAGAAAGCCAAAGTTGGAGTTGGGAAGGTCAGCTGGAAAGCTACTTTAGGAGTGGGGAAAAGGCAAAATTTCCATTGTAAATGTTCACTGAGACAGAGAGAGTTCCTGTGTCCTCTGTTTTAGGCAGTGTTATGAAGCAGAAAGAGGAACTGGAAGAAGAGTGGTTTGAGAGAAGAGGCTTAGTGTAAGTTATATGTAATTGGCAAGTGGGCCATCAATCTTGTACATGGTCACTCCATGTGTGGAACAACTTCCTAATAATTCGAGCTATTCCCAAATGGAATGGTTCACCTCAGAGGGTAAATAATTGCCCCCCATATTCAAGTATTAGCTGGATAACATCTTTCAAGTGTAGCATAAAGGGATTCCTTTGGGCCATGGGTCTGACTAGATGACCATGGAGGACTTTCCACTCTAAAATGTTGTGATTCTGTGATTCTAGTGACCCATTCCTGCTTAGTTATCCTTCTAGAACCTATCCTCAACCCCTCCCCCCTCCTCTGACCCAAACAAAAGCTAGAGGAAAGAGAATGAGGGCCAAGCCTAACACACCAGCCAACATGACCCACATTGGGGAGAAGAATATGACTTTGGACACTTGGATTCACTCACATCATAAATATGAACCTCAGGGAAGATCAGTGCTTGGACAATGTGCCATTAACACCTGGTAGCATTAAGACTCTCACCGACTGTTTTACAAAGTATTATTCCCTCTACTGACCTGCATTTCATTATATGTGCCTTGGTAGATTATAGGAATGGATAGGGTTGAGAATGGAGGGAAGTTCCATTTTATTTTCTGTACTGTATCATCAAAATTGAAAGATGGATGGAAAACTGCTTAGGGCCAACTAATATATTACACTTTGTAGGTGTGTACCCTGAGTAATGAGACTTGATTGGCAGGAAGTTCCTCATTCTATCTAACCCAAATCCTTTCTGCTGCCATTTCAGTTTCATTTCTCATTCTTCCACTTTCCTTGGAGACAAAGAACAGCTGGACATCATCTTCTGGATAATAAGCTTTTACATTCTCAGAGACAGTTAATAAACTACAGAATATATATTATGGAAAACCTGATGTGAGGAGCTTAATGAGAGCTTATGTTGGTGATGTAGAACACTCAGCAGGAATTCCTATCTGTACTGAATTGTTTCCTATGTTCCTTTGCCCTTAGCCAATTGCCTGTTGTTCAGATTAAAGGGGCCAATTGTTCAACCAACTTGTCTAGGTCAGCTCTCTAAAGCCAGACCGTTATGTTCTGTAGCACTGTCTCCATGATTTTAAGAATGACAGTGCCTCTCCTTTAAGAAGGACAGATGCCTCTATCCATCCATCCATCCATCCATCCATGCATCCATCTGTCCATTTGTCTGTCCATTCACCCACCCTTCCATCTGTCTGTGCATCAATGCATCCA
The DNA here is from genome assembly GCA_028646575.1 of Pseudocheirus occidentalis. Lineage (NCBI taxonomy): Eukaryota > Metazoa > Chordata > Mammalia > Diprotodontia > Pseudocheiridae > Pseudocheirus > Pseudocheirus occidentalis. The sequence continues at coordinate 9,508,106 of CM053593.1, read as the reverse complement.
TCCATTCATCTATCCATCCACAAGCATTTGTTAAGATTCTTTCTGTGTGCCAGGCACTGTATTTGTGTTGGGGTTTTATGAAATAGCTTCTGTCCCCCAGCAGCTCTCATTCTATCCCCCAGTGCTTCTACACTCCCCTTCCCATGCTCTACCCCAGCTTTTCATTGGTAGGGCTCTCTTTTCACCTGTTCTATAGAAGTAAAAGTGGGGAGATAAAGGGCCTTCCATCTCTGTTGATGAGAATTGGAAACTCCTCTTATCAATGCAACCTGTAGTCTTAGAGAATTGCCACAACACTGAGAGATTCAGTGATCTGTCTTGGAGTACTCCAGTGGGCAGCTAGGTGGTCTAGTGGATAGACAACTGGGCCTGGAGTCAGTAAGATCTGATTCCAAATCCAGACTCACATACTCACTAACTGTGTGAGCCTGGGTAAGTCATGTAGTCCCTATGGCCTCAGTTTCTCATCCATAGAATGGGGATATAGTGGAGAAGGAATTGCAAACTAACCTAGAATCTTTGTCAAGAGAACCTCAAAAGGGGTCATGAAGACTCAGACATGGCCAAAAACCAACTAAAACAGCAACAACAAATTATTGTATTATTTAAAACAAAGGGTTTGGACTAGCTCTATCTGCCCCCTAAATCTCTCATCTTCCAGGCAGCCTTGGTGAAAGGAGTCTCCAGACTGGGATTTCCTTAAGCCAGTGATATTATAGGTGTAGACCAAGGGGGGAACATTGGGGGGAAGCCAGAGCATATTATAATATTATTATAATTTTTATAATATTATAATAATATTATATTAACTTGTTTGGCTTTGATGAGCTCTTAAGAAAGGTGCATTTGCTAATTTCTTAGGTAGTTTTCAATGAAGCACAATCCTTAATACTTTGAAAAATTGAAAATACTTAGCTATTGAATGCACAGAAGCATTTCTAGAACAAGCCCCCATTTGCTCAGGCTTTCATTGCTTTATTCAATGTTGCCCAGCCAATTCTTCCTGGGGTAAAAGGACTGAGCAGCCCGCTCTCCTCCCCGTTCTTGCCACTGGGAATGATAAAATGCCTTTGATTTGGTGCTGAGCCAGGAGAGAGCCTGACTGATAAGATCTGTCTCGGATGTCACCCCGAGAGAAAAGAAGAAAACCTCAGCAGGCCCGGTGCAATGCAGATGTCTAGCTGAGCTCTCATTCTGAGGCCCGATTGACGTCATTGGGAGCTTTCAAACCAGTCCAGTGTGTCTAGTAAACTCGCACACAAATGAAACAGAGGAACGAAAAAAGCTTTCGTTCCCTCCTCCCTCCCCTCCTCACTTCGCTGAGAGAGGAGCTGGTTATTTCCTCTGTCGAATAATGGACAGATGTTTTCTCATCTTCTCATTTTAAATAATTGTATCTAAATGCCAAGAGGCATGGGAAAAACCAAACAAAGGCAGAAACAGCCTTTGTGGGGAGAACCGAGAGAGCCATTGGGAAAGGCAGATGGATGGTGTCCTGCTCTGTCCCCTTGGGAGAGCTTTTCCAGGTGCAGCAACTTGCAGCTGGTCCATCTGTCCGAGCAGGAAGGTCTGTATGAGGGAGAGGGGTAGTCTGAGCCAGCCTGCTCCGGGTGCCAGAGCCCTTGGGAGCTTTCTGGCCCCATTCCTTCTTCTCCCTGGCCAAGTCTTTTGTGCTGGGCTCTAACCAAGCTACATCCATACATATTGCCCAGATGCATCCCCTCTTCCATAAAAAAGTCTTTCCCAGGGACTGTGGCAAGCTCATCAGGTGAGCTGTCTTTAATTATTCCAGGCAAGGACCATGTAAAGGTGGGGAGACAAGCCCCAGAGACAAAAACAAGATACTTTATCAACCTAAAACATTAAATATCATGCACATTTCTCAGCCTTCAAGAAATTTATTAGATGCCTTTTCTGAAGGCTTATATGGCTAGGAATCATGGAATCGCCTATTTAGAGCCAGAAGGGAAGGCACTGAATCCAGCTTCCCTCAATTTAATCAACAAGGAAACAGAGGTGCAAAGAAGAGTGACTTGCCCAGGGTCACACAGCTAGTAAGTGTATTTGGTAGGACGACCTCAGATCTACTTGATGTCAGGTGCATCATTCAATCCCCCTGCCTCCGGGCTTGGGGGAGCATGGTCCTGGGATGGCTATTCCTGAAGCACAGAGTAGTGAAGGCAGTGGCCTGGCCTGGGGAAGTGCTGGAATAGTGGTCATGGTAGTGTGTGTAGAGAACATGCTCCAGTCTGTGTCACTGCTGCCTTTGTCCCATTATTGTTCTGGATCTGGTGCTCACTCTGGTTGTGAAGTGCTTCGTCTGTCAGGCAGTATCTATGACCCTAGAGGAAATAGGGAGCCACTGGCATTTACTGAATGGGAGAGGGGTATGCCACGGTCATAACTGTGTGGTAGAGAATAGAGCAAGAGGGGAGATACAGAGATATCAGATAGGAAGCTGCTACAATGTCCAAGCAAAAGGGGTCGAGGCCAGGGTGTTGGCTGTCAATATTCCAAGGGGACACATCTAAGAGACAGTGGAAACAGAAACAGGAAAAGTCTGGCTTCTGATTACCCAGGAGAGGTCATTGACATTGAAGATGTCCAGGGTTATGGAGGGAATAAATGCCAAAGTCAGAATTTGAATCTTTGTCCTGCCTCCAATTAAAGGACTATTGCTATTATTTCTTGCTCAGATTACTTCAGTTGCAGGATCAGCAGCAGGGTCTGAGGGGATTGTCTTTTGTGTACATTTTCCCTATAAAAAGAAGTATACATTCACGTTTTAGGATGTTTCATTAAGCAAATGGTTTCTTATTTGGATGGAATGGGAAGAATCCATTGAGAATGTGTGTGAGTGTGTGTGTGTATGTGTCCACTAGGATTTTTAAAGTATAGAATCAGGAGAGTATTTCATACTGAAAAGAAGTGCAAATCCTTTCCAGAGGACTGCTACTATGAACAGTTTTCAAGGTTCTGATTGCATAGTATAGTGAGCCCTCTATTTATTCAATAACAAATCAGAACAAAACATTAGCAGAAAATCAAGGTACAGCATTCACCATGTCACAACTCAACAATTTATCACTAAAATTGGCACTAAAAAACATAGTTTTCACCAAAGTGGTCACATAGTTTTGGACAACATACAATCATTTAGTGACTCACAAAATCTGTAATTCAATTACAAAGTACAAAAGTCAAAGTTCTCCACCCCTAGGTCACAGCAAATCATAATCTCCTCAGTCAGTACACAGTATCCAAGTAAAGTCTTCTTGACTGGAGGCTGGCTCTCAGCTTCTGTGGTTCCTCTTCCATGGTCCCAGCTCCAACTGTCACCTAGATTCAAAGGCAGGCAGTTCCCGGTTCCTTGTCCAGCTCCTTGTCCAGTTCTTCATCCAGTTCCCATTCCACATTGAAGCTCAGTGTCCAGTCTGCCTCAAGTCCTTCACATTTCCTATTTCTGGGAAGACAAATCTCTTTCAGGGCTTCCAGTCCCAGGGCTTCTGTATAAAGTATCACAATCAAACATCAACACAGACAAACCAGACAAACAAAGTGCCGAGATGCCACACGTTTTCTCCTTCTTGACTCTGCCACCACAAGATTCTCTTGTCAGTTCTGCTCAATTCTCAGTCCAGTCTTCAGTCCAGCAGCAGCTGCCCTGCCTCCACGATGCTTACCCCAAGAAGTTCTGACTGTCCAGCTTGTGTTCTTCCTTCTATACAGCGTAGCTCCTCCCCTTCCTATTGCAGGAGGTCATGAGTTCTAGGGTTCACAGTTTGTGGGGGTCACACATTCTGTTTCCTAACAGACTTGATACAAAGCTCAAAAGAAACTGGAACTGAAACAAGGTGGTAGTTCAATAGCTGAACCAAGGTGTGAACTACTCCTGTGCTTGCCGTCACAGCTATGGGCAGAGACCTTCACCAACTTTTTCCAATGTGGAAAAAGCCCTGGAGTGAGCAGCCTTGGGTTCAAATGTGCCACCTGGGGTCAATTATTTTACCCTTCTGAGCCTCTGTTTTCTAATTTTTAAAGTGAAGAAGTTGGAGGGGATGGTCTCTGGAAGCTCCTTTTAGCACCAGACACTGATTTTCTGAACTCGGGAGCCAGTGGCATGGTCCTACAGTCTCTAAGGCTCTACTAAAATATTATAAACTCTATCACAGCTGACCAAGTTGATGGAATAAGTGGTGCATTTCTCAGCATGGTGTCAGGAAGAACTGAGTTCAAATCCTACAACAGACACTTGACTCTGAACAAATCACTTGACCTCTATGTACTTCAGTTTCCTCATCTGTAAGATTAGAGGCACTGGACTTGTTATATACAAACCCAACTCCCAGGTCACTACACACCACCTGACTTGTAGCCCACCATTAAGCCCCTCTTGTATCCCTGTCTTTGTCCCTGTTTTATATTTTAGTTTGAAACTGCTTAAGGCATGTCTGAGCATATTGCTCAGTGTTCTCTGACTCTGTCTCCCCTGATCAGTATTTTATAGTTTCTCCTTGAATCATTATAGTGTACCAGGCTCATTATGGTACAAGGATCTTATCTAAGTACCATCCTGTCCTGCCCCACTGACCACGCAGGGCCTTTACTTCCCTTGCCCAGAACATGAACCCGACCAGTTCTGGAAATTCCAGCCCCCTCTGACTACAAACTGGGGAATTTCAGTTCCCCTCATACCATGCCCCTCCACCCTGTGCCCTCCACCCAGTTACTGGTTGCACCCTGTGTACCCTTGCACCATACTCCCCTGAGTCATATAGATTTGACCAATGGCCTATCTTTGCTTTTGTACGTCATAGCTTTTGCTAGCTCCCCTCCCTATTATAATTTTGTGGTTTTAGCTTATATAACCAAGATCTGAAAATCCAGAAATCACCGCCAAGTTGAGTGAAAACTCTTGCAGTCCTGTGCTTGCCCAATAAATCCACATCTAAATTTATCATGAACCCAGGTCTTGGCTCGCTCTTATTTCTCTGCACAACAGACCCAATGGCCCCTTGAGCTCTCGTTCCATTCTCTTATGACTACACATTATCTGCCACCCAAGAATCAGCCTAGCTAGCTTCCAAGAATTCCATAGAACATTTGATTAATATGGTCAGGAGGTACCACTTTTTGACTACAACAACTCTCCAAGGGTTAGAGTGATAGTAAGTATTCATGCAATGTGACAGAGGAGCCGCAATCTACATTAGTGCAGGAAAGATCCCCAAAGAGACAATCCTTGTCCTAGAAAAGTTGATCATTCAAAGAATCATGAAGGGGAAAAGGCAAAGCTTGATCTCCAACCTCATGGAGCTTATAGTATACTAGGACAACAAGACACTAACACAGATGACTGCAACAAACAACAGGACTTCATTTTAAATACACAAGAGAGACCTGGAACAGATTGTTTGCTGAGGTCTTAGGAGAAATTTCATTCCCAATAGAGAAGAGTGGGACAGGGAGGATAAGGGAGGAATTCCTGGAAGAGTTTGCATTTGAGATGGGCTTTGAAGGATGTGCAGGAACTCAAGAGTTTAAGATGAATAATAATGCGATAGTAGCTAGCATTTACAAAGCACCTGTTATGCACCAGGCAGTGTACTGAGCACATTACAAGTATTTTCTCATTTGATATTCACAGATGAAGAAACTGAGGCAATTAGAGGCTAAGTGACTTATCCAAAGTCACATAGCTAATAAGTATCTGAGGCTGAATTTGAACTCAGGTCTTCCTGAGCATCCCCAAGCACTCATTATCAGTTGGTTGACTGTTAAAGCAAAAAAAAGGGCATTCTGGGTATAGGAAGGATTATAGGTGAAACAAAGAAGCAGGAGAAGAGAAGCAGTTGGGTAATGTAGGGAATACGATCCTGCACTTGGCATGAAGAAGATGTGAGTTTAAATACAGCCTCAGACACTTGCTAGCTATGTTATCCTGGGCAAGTCACTTAACTGCTGTTAGCCTTGGTTTCCCCTGTAAAATAGGGATAATTATAGCACCTACCTTCCAACACTGTTGGAAGGATTGAATAAGGTAATACATACAAAAGGTTCTTTGAAATCCTTAAGGTATTGTACCAATTGTACTTTCGTTACTATGAGGTAGCTGAGTATGGCTCTGGCTGGCTGTGTGGAAAGGGAAAGACAGTGACTCAGCACTCAACACAGAGATACTATGTTCAGCTTTGGGCTCTAAAGTCTAAGAAAGACATTGATGCCCTGGACAAAATGCAGAGGAGAGAAAGGAAGAGTCTAGTCCATGTCATACGAGGATCCCTTAAAAGAACTGGGCATGTTAAGCTTTGAGGAAAGAAGCTGGGCACAGTAAAGGGAAGGGAGATTTCATAGCCATCTTTGAGGATTTGAAGGGTCATAGCTTGGGAGAGGGATAGACTTGTTCCATTTAACCCCACAAGAAAGAGCCAGGGACTATGGGTGGAAGGTGCAAAGGAGCTATTTTTGACTTGGTATCAAGAAAACCATTCTTATCAAGAGAGCTGTCCCAAAGTGGAGCAGTCTCCCTGGAGAGGTGGACAGTTCCCTGTCTTTGGCAGCTTCAAGGAGAGACTGGGTGGGCCCTTTCAGGTAATTCTGGGGCTCTGTGGCCTCTGAGGTACCTAAGATTCTGACAGCCTAGGATTCTGCAAGTTCTTTCACCATTTAAGAGATTTCCGTTTTGTAGCCAAGTATGATTTGTACAGTGTCATGGAGATTAATCTCCTATATGAAAATTGGGTAAGATGTAGGATTGAAAGTCAATCTATTTGACTTTGAAAATAATACCCAGGGTCCATCTGAGGTATAATTATGGAACTTCCCAACAAGTGATGGTTTTTATTGACTCTTCCTTAGTATCTGCATAATGGCTAGCTATGAATGATTTAAAGATTCTCCTCTTTTCTAGGGGGTCATTTCTATGAATGACTTATATTAATTTACTGGAGCCTAATTATCTGCCTGCCTATAAGGGAGGCTGTGGCCAGAAGGGCTTGTGTTTAGTGCATGGATCTGATGGCTGAGGGATTCAGATTCTCCCCCAGCAGAAGAGAATCTATCAGCAAGAATAAATTTTAGTGACCTACAAAAAAGACACTCTGAGCACAAATGAGGCCTATTCCTGGCCTCAGCTCAGCAATCGGCCACTCCTCCAGAGGGGCAGGCAGGGGAGGGAGCCAGCAGGCAGGTCTTTTGCTCAAGAAGACTGATGAGGGTCTAATTTGGCCCTGCAGGTCTGACCTTTGCAAGACTGACAATGAGAGAAGCCTGGCTTAGTGGCTGAACTGCTGGGCTTAGAACCACAAAGAGCTACTCTGAAAAATTGCTTCTCATCCTTTGTTAGCTGCATGACCCTATAAGAATCCCCAAGCCTCAGTTTCCTCCTTTGCAAAATTAGCAGCTATCTAGGGCCTCTCAGTCACACGAGACAGAAGCCTCTGATCCATTATTAAACTGGTCCCAGAGCTGTGCTGCCTTTTGACAGTTCAAAAGTGTTATTGCAATCTTTGGTGATGCTAATCCACACAGCACACTCTGTGGTTCAGCCACACTGGACTTCTATCTGTCCCCTCCCCAACACCGGGCTTTTCCACTTGGGGCTCTTCACTCTGCATCTTTCCTTTATTGCTCAACTAAGATATTTCCCTCTGTAGGAAGCTTTTCCATATTCCCATATTCTCTCCCTCCCTCCAACCCTCCCTCTTCCTCTCTCTTCCCTTTTCCCTCTCTTACTCCCTTCCCCTTTCTCCCTCTCCCCTTCTCCCTCTCTTCCTCTCTCTTTCTCTTCTCTCTATGATTAAATTTTACATATAACATTTTGCGTTGCAACTCTCTAATGCATTTAACAAGAAGTATTTTTATTATACTTATCTATTAGTTCATAGACAAAGTATAGAACAAAAGACCAGGATTCGAATCCTGCTTCTGAAACTAGGATTTTCTAACTGAAGAAATCCTGTTGCCAGATACACCTTCGTATAGTACTAGACTTGGAGTTCAACATCCCAGCTTCAGTTCTGTCTCTGGGACCTCATCTTTCCTGGATGACTGGGAACAATTCAACCTCCCTGAAACTTCAGTTTCCTCATCTGTAAAATGGAGGTGGGGTATGAGGGTGGCCCAGCTGCAAGCTCTTAGACCTGTGGTCCTGAGTTAATGGATACTTTGATTTACAAAGTCCTAGCCCCTCTCAGTGGTTGAGGACGTCCCATCCTGGCAATTTCCCACAATGATGAAGTCACAGATTAGTAATCAAGGTATGTGGCCTACATCCCTCCAAAGGGTTAAGTTCCAAGAGGGAAGAGCCAGCACCTTCTCTAAATACTATGTCTCCTCTCAGAGCCTACCATAGGGTCTAATATATACTAAGAGCTAACTTAACAAATGCTTGGTCACTGGAATCCAATTCCTTATAACAATGGGTTTACTCTGAAACTAAGCGTGTAAGAGATAAGAAAACCCTGTATCTCACTCTTCTTCACTTGGTTGCCAATCATTTTTTCTCAAGTCTTGACCACAAACTACCTTTCTAATACTTTCAGTTGACAGAGTGGAGACCCCTCTTCAGGGAGAACCTTATGACTGTGTAGGGCCACTGGTAGAATTATTCATGAAAAATGAGAGACCTCAAATTACTCCACATTTTCAGAAGAAAGAGAGTTGTATATGGTATAAGCAGGTCTGCAACAATTTTAGTCTTCTTTAGTGGTAGGTTCATCAGACTGAAATGCATCTTGTCTAGGCATCCAGAGTTGCTGCTCCCTTTCCCTGCTACTAATACCAAATTGTAAGAAGCCAGAAAGACTGTCTTTGCTACAACTTTGGTGGCTGTTGATCCAGCAGAGTTGGGAGTTGGGTCTCATCAAAGATCCAATGAATCTCAGAACTCGCAGGGACCTTAGCTACTGTCTAGTCCCATTAGTACCTGAGCAAGCATCGCTGACAAGTGACTGTATGGTCTTTGCTTGAAACCAGCACATGGTACTGCTTTGAGAGCCAGACTGCCAGTCAGGAGGAGCTTGAGTCGAACTCTACCAAGGGTACTCACAACCCAGACCAGTCGGTGAATGTCTCTGAGCCTCAGTTTTCTCAGCTCCAAAATGAGAGCGTTGAAGACGCCTTTGAACAATAGTGTCACACTCAAATGTAACCAGCGGCCAGGAAGCCATACAAAAGATTCCCTGCAGGCAGCAAGATGACTTAGAGAAAGATCATGAACATTATCTCCATCCTACTGGGTTTTGTTTCATTAATTAAATATTTCCTAAATATATTTTAATCTGATTCAAGTCCAGTTGGGAATGTTGCTTTGAATTTGACACCTCTGCTTAGAGCTCTAAATATGATTCAAGTGGAGGGTGGAATGGTGCACATGTGCGCGTGCACGTGTGTGTGTGTGTGTGCGTGTGTGTGTAGAGAGACAGAGACAGAGATAGAGATTAGACGGATAGATACATAGATTGATAGATAGATAGATAGATAGATGGATAGATAGATAAATAGATAGACAGACAGGTAGATAGGTAGGTAGATAGATGATAGATAGATAGATAGATAGATAGATAGAGAGAGAGAGATAGAGAGATAGATGATAGAGAGAGAGATAGATGATAGACAGATAGATAGATAGATGAATAGATGATAGATTATACATATAATATAGATACATGTACATAAACATGCATGTTGTACCATTGTTGTTCAGTAATTTTCAGTTGTGTCTGGCTCTTCATGACCCCATTCAGGGTTTTCTTGGTAGAGATAATGGAAAGGTTTGCCATTTTCTTCTCTAGCTCATTTTATAGATGTAAAAACTGAGATAAACAGAACTAAGTGACTTGCCCAGGGTCACACAGCTAGTAAGTGTCTGAGGCTGAATGTAAACTCAGGTCTTCCTGACTCCAGCCCCAGCACTCTATCCACTAAGCCACCTAGCTACCCCATAGATACATTTATCTATATAATAAGACCTTTAGTGAGGGTGGAATTGACTCCCAAGTCAGTGATTCTCTTTCATATATTTCATTATTAGAACGTCATATTTTACATTTAGTCAATATACATTTGCTTCATATCTTATCCTTGTGTTTAAAAAAATCAGGTTCACATATATAAGATGGGGGATATATGGCTAGCTAACAGTTTGCCTGACAAAAATCCCTGGGGGTATTAGTGAACTGGGAGTTCAATCTGAATCAAGTGTGATATGACAATTGAAAAAGCTAATTCAATCTTAAACTGTGTTTCAAGAGACAGACTGTCCAGGACTCAGGACATAATAGTCCCAGTGGACTCAATTCTAGACACAGAATGTCTGGAGTGTTCTGTTCAGTTCTAGGAACCATATTAGTAGGGGGAGAGATCAATAAACTTGAAAGCATATGGAAAGGATGGCCAAGGGCCTTGAGGTCATGGATTAGAGAGGCCAGGAACGTTTAGCTCAGAGGAGAATGGAAGTATGTTGAGCTTTGTCCTTACTTTCACAGATTTGAAGGGCTGCCATAGGAGAGATCTGTTCTGGTTGGCCCCAAGGGTCAGGACTGGGATTAATGAGAGGAAACTGGGGAGAGCCAGATCTAGGTACAAGGTAAAGAAAGACAATCACTTATCCCAGGGTGGAATGTGCCAACCTGAGAAACAAAGGGCTCCCCTTATTGGAAGTTTTCAACAAAAGCTTGGCTAACAACTCTTCTGGGGAGTATTTCTGTTCAGGGATCGGGGCAATTGTGTTTTGATGTCCTTCTAACTCCAAAATTAGGGGATTCTATATCTGTCTTTCATGCCTACACTTCTTTACTGGTCATTCTTCACTCAGGCTATGATCTGGCTGTGTTTAAAGAGCAATACAGGGGCTGCTGGTAACTTTAACAACTGAGCTCTTCAGAAAAAAAAAAGAAGAAAATGCACATATCTTTTTAAGTTCAATCTGCATCATTAACATTTTCTTAAGTCTAGGCAATCAATGAAACAAAAAAATCAAATCCTGATTGGTAGCCCAATGTCTGAGATATAAATGTTCACGTTGAAAATTTAACAAGCTCACAAGCCGGTTAGAGCTGGTTCCAGCACATGCCTGACCCTTTTGTCTCCTACGATCCATTTCCTCTCTGCTTCAGCTAAGTAAGACGTAAGTCATAGTAAATATGTCCTTCTGCTGGATTGGAAGAGGAAATGACAAAATCCTCCAGTATCTTTACCAAGAAAACCCCAAAGAAGTTGACAGAGTCAGGCATGACTAACAGGACTGAACAACAAAGTGGATGTCGATATGAATGATAGATATAGACATCGATATAGAAATGAATATAGACATAGATACGAATAAATATAGATATGGACATGGATATAGATATGGATATAAATATAGATTATCCGTACAAAAAGGAGTATGGTCATCCAGGTATAAGAATTAGCAGAGCAATGGGGCACTCAGCAAGTTAGGGGTGCTGATTCTTCATGGCCTTGTCTCTTTTATGACCTTGGACAACCAGGAAGCTGAGTGATGGATTGAGTTTTAGCCTCTTGGGCCAACTGAATCTCAAGGTTGGTGTCAAACAACACCTTTTGAAGGAAAAAAACCAAGCTAGTTTGGGTGGGGTAGGGTCCTAAGGAAAACGAGGCCAGCTTCCATGGCAGAGCCCAAGCCAACTTTGCTTCTACCACGGCCTGGCGTAGAGTAAAAGCCAGGGATGGAGGATGTCCTGTCTATGAGATGCATGGTACACATTGACTATGAGGAGATTTAACCCAAAACCTGTAACTTATTGGATCAACCAGAGTTCTATAGGATGGGCAAGCAGAAAATTAAAATGGACTTCTGTGATTATGTACTCTAACATCCTTTCTCCTATCGCATAAATGGGAAAACTGAAGTTAAAAGACTAAGCAACTTGCCCCGACCTATTAGGTATAGAAGGTTTGGATCCCCCTCCTAGATGCCATGCCTGGGGGAAGGGCTGCTTTGCTTCTCTGAGCGTCTTCCCAGCTTGTGGACTCTCCTTACCCCATTTCTGGTCCCTCCCTATGCATTAACTTGAGGGGAAGCCACTGCTTCCTCCTCACAGTCTGTTTTTGTGCAACCCAACCACATCCCTTCATCGTCAGCCTAAGACATATTTACTTCAAGGATCTCTGATCTCATCTCTGCGGGGACTCCCTCTGTGAGAGATGAGCATGAGGAGCTGTTTGTAATTTAGTAGCTAAATCTTGGCCAGTTGATTATGACTTAGAGACAGAGGTCTGGTTACTTGCCTGTGGTCACAAAGCCAGCAAATGTCCAAGGTCAAACTTAAAGCCTTTCCCTGACTAGATCCACTCTGTAACACTGTCTCTCTGGAGCAACATTTAAGCCATGAGGTAGGGAATGATAAATCATATCTGTTTTTCAGTAAGAAGCCAGGAGCATGGGATTGTAAGATTTAGAAGGGCCCTTAGACATAATCTAGATGCCCCTTCTCTCTTTGCTGGCAGGGAAACATCATCAGACTCTCTCCAGCATATTTAGCTCCCATAGATTCTTTCAGGAAATGTTTTCTCATATCTCACTTTTATGGCTCAAGCTGCAGGAAGACCACATTGTCCAACACCAGCCGCTCAGTTAAGATGGAAAACAGCTGGTCCATGTCCTCTGCAAAATAACCCACCTACCCCCATTCCCCACCCCCATGCACATGAAAGCTGTGATCAATTTGGCTCCCAGGGCTCTTCCCCCCAGGATAAATCCCTTTGTCCCTCCATCATAAATCTCTCTTTCCAACCCATTAATCATGTTCTTTTGTCTCAGCAAACTGTCTCCAAGTTCCCCAGCATTTTGGGGGGACTTGTGCCCTCTCTAGGTCTGAAAGGGCTTAGTTTAACACCATTAGAGAATTATAAAAGCTACCGCTGATAATAATCATAACTAGCATTGAGATGGCATTGCACGGTCTGCAAAGAGCTCTACATGAACTATCTCATGTGATCAGTGGCTGTCATCCTTAAGTCAAATCAACAGGTCAGCAGCCATTATTATGAAGCAGTGACTTTGAGCTGGGCATTGCCCTAAGCCCTGGGAATACAGGGAAGGCAGAAGCTGAGCAAAAAGACATTCCCTGCACTCATAGAGCTTGGTCTGATGGAGAAACAATGTGTAAGGAGCGAGGCACAAACCAGATTTATACAGGGGCATGTATGCAGGGAGGCAGTGACATGAGGGGGGTCCGAGCAAAGGCCTCTTGTAGAAGGTGGGATTCTACTCGTGACTTGAAGGAAATAGGAGAAGGTAGGAAGTGGAAGTGAGGAGGGAGAATATGGCAGCCACAGGAGGCTGCCTTCCATTGCAAGGGAGGTGCAATTATTACCCCCATTTTATAGATGAGGACACTGAGGCTGGAAGGTTAAGGTCCTGACTTGCCCAGGGCCACACAGCTGGGTCTTCTGAGCCCAGCACTCAATGTACCACATCATCTAGCTGGCCCCATAGTAATGATAGCATTTGTTGAGGTTCAGTTGTTTTTCAGTCATGCCTGGCTCTTCATGACCTCATTTGGAGTTTTCTTGTCAAAGATACTGGAGTAATTTACCATTTCCTTCTCTAACTCATTTTAAAGATGGAGAAACTGAGGCAAGCAGGGTTAAATGATTTGCCTAGGGTCACACAACTAGTAAAAGTTTGAGGCTGGATTTGAACTCAACAAGGGGAGCTGTCCTGACTTCACTGTACCACCCAGCTGCCTGACATATAGTAGGTGCTTAAGAAATGCTCACTGTCTTGACTTGACTGTCCACACTTCTTCATTTGTACATAAAACTGGATGCTAGGAAAAAGCTGCCTAACAAATAGAGTTGTTCAAAGGTAGACTAGAATCATAATTATGGAATAATAATTATGGAATTTTGGTTTGGGAATGAATGAATGAACACTTATTAAATACATTGTTATGGTATGAATGAATTTATCAAGTGCTATGTCCATCTAGTCAAACCTTTGTCTAATCAGAGCTCCCCTCTACAACAGTCCAGCAAACGTCACCTCTGGCACCTTTGCCTGAAGAGTCCAAGGTCCCTCCCTCCCCAGGCTGCCCATGCCTTTGTTCCAAGATTATCTCTCACTTACCTCGTATAGATCTTGCATTTATACCCAGAGTTTTTTGCATGTAGCTACCCCCCCACACACACACACACTGGAATGTGAGTCGCTTGACAGCACAGAAAGTGATTTTTCCACTTTGTGTATCTGTGCCTGACACATAGTGAATGCTGAATAATTGCTTGTTGACTGACTGATATGTATGGAACTAGAAGTCCCTGGAAGGCAGAGATGTATTCTTTCTATCACTCCCCTCCTGCAATACTTTCCACAAATGTCATCAAGGACAGTGGGGCTGCTTGGGTCAATACCAGGATAGAGCTGAGATGTGGGGATATGAGAAAGCAAACAGCTAAATGGCCACTAATGGGGACCCAGTGATCAGGAATAGCAAACCACTGTTGTCTGGAGTTAATTCAACAAACATTTGCTGAACACTTATTATGTGCAAGTCATTGTACTGTGGATGGGGCTGGAGAGAGAAAAAGGATCTCAGAAACCTGGGCAGAACTTCAGAGGTCACAGCATCCAATTCCCTCGTCTCAGAGATGGGGAAACTGAGTCTCAGAGAACTTTAGTAACTTTTCCAAGGTCATATTTGTTGCTGAAATGTGATACAACAGACAGAATGTAGATGAGAATTAGAGGACCTGGGTTCAAATTCTGATTTGGAAAAATTGATCTCATTTCCTCATATTTCTACATCACAGGAACAATCGAGATCAATTGTTACAGAAGGTAATAAGAATAATACTTAAAGTTGGAAGCTATAGGACAGCACCCTTTCTCCCCGAGAAGCCACCCCCTAGATGAGCTCTTCCTCAGCCTCTATTAGCCTTGCCCTCCTCCATGCAACTTAATTTAATAGTATAATGAGAATTTAATAGTAACAATACCTAATACTTATATGTATGTGTTGTGGGGGGGGGACAGAGAGAGAGAGAGAGAGAGAGAGAGAGAG
>CM053593.1:9459537-9492577 GCA_028646575.1 Pseudocheirus occidentalis | reverse complement strand
GAGAGAGAGAGAGAGAGGGAGGGAGAGAGAGAGAGAGAGAAAATTGTGAAGCAAAGTGACAAATATGACCTCATTTTATCCACACAGCAACCTGGAAGGTAGGTGCTATTATTTTACCCATTTTTATTTTTTAAGAGATGAGAAAACTGAGGGGAACAAAAGTTAAATGACTTGCTTGGAGTCACATGGCTAGTAAATAGCATGAGGCAAGATTTGAACTCAGGTCTTTCTGTCTCCAGGTCTAGCACTCTCTCCAGTGCCCTACTTTTTGTCTGTTAAGTACCAGGCACTGAACTAAGAGCCAGAGATTAAAATATGTATATATTAAAAATTTTCCAAATCAAACTCAGCTTTACTCTAGAAGATTGCATTTTAATGGGGAGACGACGTGTGCATGACAGGTATAAATAAGGAATAGACTAGAAGACAGTCAGCCTAAGAGAGGAAGGTATTAATAGGGGGGGAAGCAGGGAATCCAGACAAACCTCTGGCTGATAGTGGAATGTAAGCAGATTTTTGGAGGAATTCAGATAACCCAAGAGGTGATATGAGGATAGAGAAGCTTCTAGTTATGGGTGATGGCCAATGCCAAGGCAGATAGAGGAGAGAGTGTGCTTGTGTGCCCGTGTGTATGCGTGTGGATGTGTCTGTATGCATACAAGTGTATGTGTGTCTATATGTATGTGTTATGTGTGTGAAAAAAATTGTTTCCAAAAGTTGATTTTGGGGTATGTTTTAGACCTCCTGACCTGGGTGCTGAAATGACTCGTTATTTCTCTTTCAGCAGTCAAGAAATTTGTGGTTCAACTCCTTAAATTTATTAAGTTTATTCTTTAAAAACCAAAATGATGCCTCTTTTTTTCCTGCATGTTTTCTCTGGCTTTAAGAGGGACCGCATTTAAACGGCATTTAAATGGCTGTTCATCATTGAGCCCATTACATTTTTGGCAATAAAGGCATTTAATAAACACATTTTTTTTCCAAATGTAGAATAACTCACAGGAACTCCCTGAGAGCTGCCAATAATGCTTGGCTCTGTCCACTCTGGCTCTAATGGGAAACTAGCATTTGGAGAGGCCATGTTTTTCGTTAGTAGCAAGAGGAAAAGCAGGAGGAAGAGGAGGAAAAAGAAATCAGAGACGCAGCTGCTGGTAGCTGGCCACATAACATGAAAACACTAGTGGGGGCTGGTATTTGTCACAGTTTGAATTGCATTGTGAGACTCTCCAGGGACATATTTTTAAGCAGAGCCAGGATTCAGGAGAAGTTAGGTAGGCTGCTACTTAAGGCACAAAATGGAGCCAGAACACCACAAGGGACCCATTACTGTGAATCTTTATGAAATGCATGAGAGCTAGTGTGGTAGAGTGGGGGTAGAGCTAGCCTTGGAGCCAGGCAGACCTAGGTTTAAGGTTTGCCCTGACAGATAAAGGCTGTGTGACCCTGGGCAAGTCACTCAACTCCCAGTGGCCTGGAATAGTTGTATAAAAAAATTAACTAGAAACAGGAGTCAGTAAATCATAGACAAGGCTTCCTGCAGACTGCATATTATTGTCATTGTTTAGTCATTTCAGTCATATATAACTCTTCAGGACTCCATTTGGGGTTTTCTTGGCAATGGTGATTTGCCATTTCCTTTTCTAGCTTGTTTTACAGAAGAGGAACTGAGGAACACAGAGTTAAGTGACTTGCCCAGGGTCACACAGCTAGTGTCTGAGGCTGGATTTGAACTCAGGGAGAGGAGTCTTCCTCCCTGGTGCTCTGTGCTGCCCTTGGGCTGCATATTGGCTTAGTTTTAAAATCTAATATTATCTATATATTATATTTTAACATATTGTGTTAAATAGATCTCAGCTACATTTTAATCTAGTTTTGGCCTTATTTGGAGATGTTGTGGGGCTAGGAGCTGACATTTCTCTAAGACTATAAAATGAAGAGAAGGTGCCTGCTTTAGTAGAGGGAATTTCCTCACCTGAGAATTCACTATACCAGTGAAATAATAGATCCACTCTATAAACTGATCAGTGAATACCTGGGGAGGGGGGAAGAGAGGGAAGAGCAGTACAACACATAGGCATTTTTTCCCAATGAAAAATTAAGTCCCATGTGCTGGAATGAAGACCCACCCCCAAACTCCAGGGATACTAATTAGCACCATAGGGGAAAGGAGGCTGGATTTGGAGGCATAAGACAAGGTTTGCCACTTACAAACTGAGCTTGGACAAGTGACTTAAAATTTCTGTCCCTTTTTTTGTCTCATCTGTCTCTAACATCTATAGCCAACCCTTTCTTTCATACATAGAGATACCCCTAATAGCCAGCCCATGTTCAAGATTCTATGTGGATCCACACCCACCTGAAAATGATAGTTCCAAAGTCTCCAGCCAGGTGTCTACATTTTCTACTACTCCAGAAAACACAATTAGTTCCAAACAAAAGTATTTAAGCCTATTAAGAAAGTTGAAGGGGTAGCTAGGTGGTGCTGTGAATAGAACACTGAAGATCTGAGTTCAAATGTGGCTTCAGACACTTAATACTCACTAGCCATGTGATCTTGGGCAAGTCACTTAAACCCAACTGCCCTGCCCTTCCCCCTCAAAAAAATGAGAACTTTTCTCCAAAAAGCCAGAGGTGATATTCTCCCACAAATATATGCATTGGTGTGGGGGGTGGTGAGTGCAGAGGGATCGAAAGCTAAGGACCCAAATGCAGGGAGGACATATTGAGGGGCAGCTCACAGTGCCAACCCTTCCTTGTACGCTCTCATCATGCTGCTTTCAGACAGCAGGGCTATTCTGCTAGGCAGACTGCTCACTGCTCCTTCTTGGACATTTAATTTCTTCATTGCTGCTTCTGCTAGTTTGTGATGGACAGAGGACTGGCTGATAGCACTTTACTCATCACCACCACACCCAGTTGGCAAAAGCCAGATAAGCAGCCTAATATTTGATCATAGATCAGAATCTTCAGTTACAAATAACTGCCACAATTAAATACTCCCTGCAACTGAATGTAAGCCAGGACATAAGGTTACTCATGGAGCCCAAGTGCGTGTCACCCCTGTCTACTATAAGTATCAGTCAACAGCAAAGCCTGTGGATTTAAAGCTATATTTTGGTCAGCAGAAAGTCTTGGTGTCCCTACATGTAAAAAAAGGTGGGGATATAGAATTAGACCTGTAAGGTTTCTTCCAGTGCAGAATTTCTGACATCTGAAGGGGAGATGTTATTCAAAAGATTGTGAGTGGGGTAAGGGAGGAGGGTTGGAAAACAACTTTGTTTTCAGGCGTTGCCTAAAGGTTCACATATTGCTTATCTATGATTTTAAGCCATAGGGAAGACGTGGATAGAATACCAGCTCTGCTAGTTCCTGGCCACATGGTCTTAGGAAAATTAATTCAACTCTCACCCTGTTTCCTCAAATGAAAAGTAAGGGGCTTGAAAGAGATTCTCCCTGAGTGATTCTCTCATTCTGTCATGGTCAATGCTTGAGAGTGGGTAAAAGGGAACTCAAGTTCTCTGAAATTATAACAGATCGTTGAATTCTCCAAGTCCACCATCCGCTCATGTCAGTGTTCTTCGCAACTTTTTTTTTTGTCCCTCAAATGTAGGATAGGCTAGCCCAGTTGAAAATGATCTTGTGGTCCAGAATAAAAGCTCATTCAGGTTAAACTGTATCTCAACAGACTATCACATATTAGGAATAAAATTGACAGTCCTGGTTCAAAAGTCAGGAGAACTGGGTTCAAATCCTCCTCTCATTTATTATTTGTGGACCTTGGGCGATTTACTTGGTTCCTTTTCTCCCCTGCTATTGCCCCCCAACCCCCACTCTGATGCAGACTCTCCTCACATCATGCCTGGAATACAGAATAGCTGCTGGGGTGGGCAGCAGTTTGCATGCCTCCAGTCTCTAACCAGACTCCAAAGTCCATCCTCCGTTCAGCCACCAAAGTGATCTTCCCAAAGGATGAGTATGATCATATTCCTGCCTACTCAGTCAATGTACTGTTATCTCCACGAGCAAATCCAAAACACTCTGATTGGTGCTGGAAGCCCTTTGTGACTTATACTGCACCTGCACCTTTCCAGTCTTTGAACACCTTACTCCACGACACACATTCTTCTATCCAGAGACACTGGCCTCCCCATTGTTTCTCTTGGCTCTGGATGTTCTCTGACTGTCCCTCATGCCTGGAATGTTCTCCTTCCTCACCTCTACCTCCTGGCTTCCCTGGCTTTCAGTCCCAACTACAATCCCCCCCGTCTACAGGAAGCCTTTCTCAACCCTCTGAATTCCAGTGCCTTCCCTTGGTTGATTATCTCCAATGTATCTTGTATCTAGATTATTTGTTCATTTTCGTTGGGATCTTGTCTCCTGCCCTTAGGCTGTAAGTTCCTTGAGAGCTGGGACTGTCTTTGGCTTCTTTTTGTATCCATGCCATTTAGCACAGTGCCAGACACATCGGAGATGTTTGATAAATGTTTATTGACTGACTGACTAAATGCCTCCCGCCTCAGTTTCCTCATATGTAAAATAAGGAGCCCAACTTCATGGCCTCTCCTCCTCTCCCCTCCTTTCAGCCTCTTTCTCCCCCCCTTCTCTTCCTGTCTCTCAAAATTTCGTGTTCTTACTTCAATTTCCATTTGACCTTTACTGTTATTTCTGTGAATTTATGACAAAGTGACTCCTGCTGAGCTCTCATATCAGCCGCAGGAAAGGGCTCTGTGGGTCAGGTCAGGCAGCTTCACCGCCCTGACTCTAAGTGCCTTTCTTTGCAAAAAGCTTTTTTGGATCCACTTCTTGGCTGCTTCAGCTTCTCAGAGTCAAAAACCACTAGACCCTTCCCCTGTGGCAAGTAGGTTTGTATTAGAAGAGCATTAACACAATAGAATTTCATATTAATCTGTGCTCAATAATTCATTGGCTTCCAATTTATTCCTGGGTCAAGTAGACATTTTTCTGCCTGGCATTCAAAGACCACTGATGAGTCAATCAACAAGCATTTATTAAGTGCCTCCTGTGCTAAGCCCTGGAGCTACAAAGAAAAATAAAAACCTGGTCCCTTCTCTCACTGGGGAAGGGGATAAGCACTATTAAGTGTCTACTGCATGCTAAACACTTTACAAACATTGCCTAATGTAATGCCACACATGAACAACTTTCCAGAAGAATGCTACTGTGAACAGCTTTTAAGGTTCTGATTACACAGTACAGTGAACACTCTATTCCATAACAAATCAAAGCAAAACATTCACAGTAAATAAAAGTACAGCATTCACAATATTACAACTTATCACAGGAAATCAAAATATAGTATTCACAACAGCTTAGCACAGAAATGGCCACATAGTTTCCTCCATAGTGGCCACAAAGTTTTGAACAAAGGAAAATCATTTAGTAACTCAATCATTCACTATTCTCCAGGAGGCTTGCCTCCTTACCCAGTCATTCATTCACTAGTCAAAATACAATAATCAAAGTCTTCCACTCTGGGGCACACTAAGTTAACTCAATCAGTCACTTATTTGGCAATCAATTAATTATCATTAATCTCTAAGTACAATCATTAGAAAATACACAAACCCTCCACCCCTAGGTCACTAGTAAACTACAATTTCATCACTACTCAGTACCCAGGAGAGGTCTTTTCATTTTGACTTGAGGCAGGCAACTCCTACCTGAATCCACCAAAACAGTCACCTGGATTCAAAGGCAGACAGCTCCCAGTTCCTTGTCCAGCTTTCCGTGTAAGTCCTGCTCCACACTGAAGTTCACAGGGTCCAATCCATCTCAAATCCTTCACAGTTTCTGTTCCTGAGAATTCAAGACTCAACCAAGCCACAAACAGACAAAGTCTTAGCATCCTAGACATGCTTCGTCAGTCTTCTGCAGCTTGCTCAAAAAATCAGAATCACCTTATCCAGCTGGGGGAGAGGGAAAAAGGGGGTTTTCCTGGGCTCCTGGGCTCTTCTTCAGAAGAAGCTCTGCTACCACAAGTTCTCAGGAAATTCTGACTCATTTCTCTTCTGTAGCTGCTCTGCCTCCAGATGCTGGTCCCAAGACATTCTGACCATGCCTCTCTGGGGCTTTTTCTTATATACACACAGCATTAGCTTTCTGTTTCAGCCAACTCTTTCCTCTTACATCAGCAACAGGAGACAGAAGCTTAATCAGTTACTAAGTGCTAAGTACCTGCTACTTTTGCCAACACAAAAGGATCTTCCAATTCAAATTAATTACCATTACACATTATTTCATCTTTATAATAATGTTGGGAGGTAAATGCTGTTATCTTTACCATTTTACAGGAGAAGAAACTGAGGAAAACAGATTAAGTGACTTGCCCATGGTCACACAGCCAGGCAGTCTCTGATGTCTGATTTGAACTCTGGTCTTCCAGTGCTCTATCTAGGTAGAAAAGAGTGATAAATTGTTTGGCCCCAGAGGGCAGAGCTAGAAACAATCTGTGAAAGTGGCAAAGAAATCACTTTAGACTGGAGGTCAGAGAACATCTCTGAACCCTGAGAGCTGCCCTCACAGGCTATACCCAAGGCAGAGTGGCCCTCCCTCTCCTTGGAAGTCCTCAAACTAGGTCAGAACCTAATCTATTAGACACATTCAAATAAGCAACACTCTGGTGTGTAGCTTGGACTAGATAAGCCCCAAAGTCCCTTCCAATTCACAAATTCTGTGATTTTGAAGTTTATAGCATGCTCTGATGGGGGATAGAATTTGAATTTGACATTGAAGAGTAGGTGAGGGGTGGAAAGGCAGAGAGGATGAAGGACATTCCCAGGAGGAGAGGACCTGACAACAAGACCTAGGATGAATTGCAGTGGAGAGGACCCCGAAGGTGGGGGGTGCTCATTAAGAGACTATTGACGTAATCCAGGCTTCCAGTAATGAGGGCTGAGCTAGCTGGTGGCTAAGGGAACATCAAGGAAGATAGATGGGAGAGGTGGTTTCCTATTAGCTCAGGGCCATGATGGAAAAACGGATCTTTTTTCTTTTTTTCGCCTTCCTCATTTGGCTCTAGAAATGTTATGTTGGTTAAGTTGTTTATCCCAATCACCTCAATCATTCCCATGAATATGCTGTTCCTCCAGCCCTTTGAGATACCTCTAAGACAGCTCTGCAATGAGCAGGTAAATTTCCTTGCAAACAATTCTCTGTTTTTCTCTGAGACTGCAAACCCAGGAGAGGGGCTGGCATTCTCATTTTCTCTGCAGCATTTCCCCTTCAGGTCAGACCCAGATCCTGGGAATCCCTGGACTTCTAGGGAGTGATGGCCTCTGACATCTGTGAAGCTGTCTTTAGATTCCATGAAAATCTATAACCTAACAATCTATAATTCACATTTCCCTTGTGAATAACAGTCAAAACCACACTTTCCCTGTTTCTGCAACAAAGACATCACAGGATTTCAGACACAGAGCTGGAAGCAACACTTGATGCTATTTTAGACTAACCTCCTTGGTTTGCAAAGGTAGGAAATTTTCTTAGTTGAATCCCTACAGAATATTAAGGAAAATTAAGAGGAGAATGAGATGTAGAATTCAGAAGCTTAGGAGAACATAGTCATGCATTCAGAAATCCACTGCATATGTGCTCAGAGGACCCAGGTTTGCATCTGGGTTCTACAGTTGACTACTTGGGACGGTGGGCACTTCATGACGCTGTTCCTCAGGTTCCTCACCGGTAAATGAAGAGTTGGACTTGATAGTTTCTGAGGTTCCCTTTATATATCTTGTCAAATCTCCCATCAGCATAGAGAAGCCTTGCATTTGTTTCCAATTTGCTGTTGTATCCCTAGCATTTAGCAGTGTCTACACATAGGGTTAGGTTTCAATTTAATAAATACTCTTTTCCTTCCCCTTTTATAAAGGTAACGTGCCATTGGAGGTACCTTCCAACCCCCCATTTGTACAAGCCAGGGAAATCTCCAGAGGGCAAAAGATGACATTCCCCCTCAAGATTTTAAGGCTAACCCTGAAAGTTTTGTTTAGTTGCCTGTTTGCTTTTTAATACTGTACTGTGATTCATGAGGCCCTCAGTGTGCTCCTAACTGATGATCAGTTAGCCAGTCAGATTGACTTAACTTTATTTAAGGATATAGGCAGCATAATTCCAGTTGGTATAAAACATTTCCACCAAAAGTCTGAGACACACTCTCCTACAACTACATACAGAATCTGAGCAAAAGATAGAGATCACATATGGCAAATTAACAATTTATAACACTTGCTTTTATGGAACTACTTTTCTCTGTTTCAATGGCCAAAGAATGGGGTGTACAGCCAAGATGGCAGAGTAAAAGCAGGTACTTGCTTGAACTCATCTCCCAATCACCTCCAATACCTGTAAAAAAAATGACTCAAATGCCAAAGAGTTTAGTTTAAATGTATAGCTCCCTCCTGAACTCTAAGGACTGAGAAGCTTACAGAATCTTGAAACTGCCTTTTTATCACCCCGTTACCCTATCCTTTCACAGCTCCTGGATGGTTGCATTTTTGCTACTGATCCATTCTTCCTGATGACTCAGTCACTAGGGATTGGATGACCCCTCTGTGCTTAGTTTCCTCCTTCATTGAGAGACTCCAAGGAATATGCTTTCTCAAAGGCTCCTGGAGCCTGACTTCTGAAATATTTGTTGGAACACCCCCTATTCTGATATACACAGACCTGAAGGTATATGTAACTCTTTAAATGAATCCCAATACATTTCGTCACTTGGTTTTATACAATATCTGAATGCCATTTGCTTCTTGACCCAAAGTTAATATCTTTGGGTGTCTGAAAATTGTGCATACCTCATTTATGTATTGTACTGAATGATTCTTTAACTCAATGGAAGAGGCATTATCATCTCATAAAGAAAGGAGACTATCAAATATTTTTTTAAAGTTACATTAATCAGCATTGGATTGTGGGACACATTCCTCCTTTCTAGATAAGGAAAATGAAATGGAACTAAAAGTTTTGACTTGCTCAAATTCACACAACTGCTAGTCGTCATAGTGAAGACTTTAGCCCAGACTCCTCATTACAAATCCAGTATTTGTCATACTGTATCATTCGGTCTTTTGACTCCTGGAAGCCCATAGATACTACCCTACCTCTGTGCAGGCTTGCTGCTCTTATGTTTGTGTATTGCTCTCCTTGCTCCAAGCTATTGTAACCTTCCCATTGTTGGGATCTTTTGGCAGAGATCTGCTTTCAGATATCAATCATTGGCAAAGGATGTGAGAAACTCATGCACACTAGCAATAGTATTCAGACTAAACGCTCAAGGACAATGTGGATTTTTTTTTACTTCCAAATTCTTGCACTTGACAATTTTAACTTCCCAAGACTATACTATATAGTATACTATAGCATACTAGAGCCTGTAGTTGTATATGTAGCACTAAGTACCTACAAATATGGCTTTGGGAAAGGTCCATTCCCTAAACACATTGACAAAAGTTAAGACATTCCCTTGTTACTCATATATTCATACCTGAATTTGTAATAAGGTGTTTTTCTCACAAAACCCATCTTAGACAAGTATTATAAAATGGGAAATCTGAGGCTCGGGGAGCACCTCTTTTGTAGCAGCCAAGGATGAGCCTCTCAAGGGTATCCATCCATGAACAATGGCCAAATACATTATTGGCCATTGTGATGGGGAACTATTGCTCTTTTAAAAAGATGAGGAAGATGGTTTCAGAGAGACTTGGGGAGACTTCTATGAAATTATGCAGGATGAAGGGAGCAAAACCAGGAGAACAATTTATACTTTGCTAATTGTGAATATTGTGAAAATAAATAAATCTGAAAGCCTTGGGAACTCTGATAAATGCAACAAAAGACCTACCATGATTCCAGAATACTCATGATGAAACATACTACCAACTTCCTGGTAGAGAAGCGAGAGACTCAGAAACTAGATGGAAACTTTGGGGGCTTAGGGTGTGGGTAAGGCAGCAATTTGTTTTGTTTGACTGTAAAAGGCTGTGCCACAAATTCTGTTTCACTTGCTTTTTCAATAAGGGTTAAGGGTCAGAGGGAAAGAATTATGACTTATTGATAAAAATAAAATGCAATTTTAAAAACTTTTTAAAAATTAGATAATATGAAATACAGTAGAACCAGTTGGCATGGTGGCACAGTTGCTTCCAAGAGTATTGAGTGACTTTGTAACTAGACCCAAAGAGGGTTCATGGGGAGAATAATCAAGAAGTGAAGTTTGGAAAAGTATGAACAGTGATAGAACTAGAGGGACAAGGGATTCCTGTGCCTGGCTATTATTTATTAGAGTGGTCAGTCTTAAGGGTCAAGACTGTGAAGGGAGGCAAGTGAGGCCAGACTCAGAAAGATGGCCTAGAAGACCTGGCATGGGTGGAGCAACTGGAGGCCAGAGTGAGTGTTAGGGACAGTAAGCTAGTAGAAAAGATGGCAAGGGAAGAGTGATCAGAGAGGAGAATCTTATATGATTTCTGATCATCATCAGTCCTACCTGCCACCTCCATGATGGAACCATTTCAAATTATCACTCTCCCCTCCCAGTGTGTTGGGAAGGATGAGGAAAGAAACCCTCCGAAAGCCAGGGGCACTTTGATGGAAAAGGAAGGGAAGGATGATTTCCATGAGATGAAAAGAGTGAGATAAACAGGTCTAGGATTAAAGGGAGTTTGATAAATGAATTTGTGAATTCCAGAGGAAAGTACAGACATATGGGAGACCACCAATGGACAGTAATTGAGGAGAAATAATCCTGAACTGGCTCAGGTGTGCAGGCCCTGGAAGTAACTCTGAATCAAAAGGCTTTAGTGAAGGAGAAAGAAAAAAAGTTGTAACTAGCCTATATGTACCTAGGACAAATTCAGTTTGTGCAAGATCAAGGTAAAATGGAGGCCCATCCATTGGAGGCAGGATTCGTGACCTGAGGCAAGTCCATTTCCTCATTCTAAGAAAGTTCTGCAGGGTGAGCATTTGATACACACAAGATGGAGGAAGAATCAGCTGACTGGAATTCTGTACTGGCAGAAGAAGCTTCTGTGATGGGTCAGTGGCATCAGCCTGATCTCTCCAAAAACCAGGGAGGACTGATCTACAATTCAATTCAGTTCACTTTTGTCAAGGACCTACTATATTCAGTGCATGGTGGTAGACTCTGAGGGAAATCTGAAGCTTCAATAATACCCATGTCCTGTCACCATGGAGCTTACACTCTAGCAAGGAGAGGTGGTACTTGTAATGGAAAGCAAATCAAAGCACTGTATGATGATGACAAAGAATAAGATGATCCTTGCCTGGAGGAGGGGGGTGCACCAAGGAAAACTCTATGGAGGAAGTGGTTTCTGAGCTGAGTCTTCAAGGGCGAGGAGAAGGTCATGTAGGGGAAGAGATCAGGAGTTGGAAGGGGTCTTAGACATCTTCTAGTTCAATCTCATTTTACAGATGAGGAAAATGAAGCACAGTGAGGTTAAGTGACTTAATTGAGATCCGAGGAGTAGTAAGGCATCATGGTGTAGTGATTAATGTCCTGGACTTGGAATCAATGCTGCCTCCAACACTTATTGACTATGTAATGAAGGCCATGGCTTCCAGCCTCAGTTTCATCATCCATAAACTGGGGACATTAACATCCCTTCCAGCTGTAAATCTATGATGCTCCGACTCAAGAGCCCATGTTCTTCCCACTGCACCAGTATGGCAGAGCTGAGGAAAGAATGAAATTCAGCTCCAATGAAGGTCTGTGAGCAAAGGTAGAAAAGAGGAAATTTCAAGATGCCTGATGAGGTTGTTACAACCTTGGGGTTGATTATAATAACTTAGTACCTTGATTAAGAAAATTTAATTGATACCCTGTGTCACTCGGCCCCCCATTCTCCAGAATTTCAATCTGAAACCTGAATATTCAACACAAGTGACATTTTGCTACTATAAATATTTATGAAGGTACAGGTCACCTCGGGGTTATTTCTCTACCCGGGAGATTTAACAATTTGTGGCATAATGGGAAGAAACTGCCATTCACAACATTCTGAGCCACAATTTAATCTCTTTCTTGTTGATCACACTCCTAGTGGGACTCAGAAATGGAGCCCTCCATCCAGGCTCTAAGAAGCACAAACTGCTTCATTTCTTCTGCAGAGCATGAAGAAGCCAGGTCTGTTCTGGGCTGTGGTCCCCAGTGCAGTGGTGAGTCACAGCTAGCAGCAGACAGCAGCAAGCCCATTCTTCTTAGCTACCTCCTCCCAGAGGTAGCACATCCATCCAGAAATTATGTAATTATTCCTCCTGGATGGGTTTCCTGATTGGTTTGTAATTACCAATGCTCCTGGAATGCTTTGGCATCCCAGAATAAAGCCTTTGGAGAAGCAACAACAAGTAGAAAGGTCCAAGCCTGGTGTGTTGGTGCTCATTGTGCTCTGTTTTCCCAATTACTAGAGCAGCTTTGCACATGTTAAAGTAGGACTTTGTGATGCTCTTAGTGAGGCTTCATGCATCATCAACTACTTAGCCTAAGTGGAGAGGAAGCTACAGAGAAACTTTGTCATCTGTCCTAGAAAGTTTAGGCCTCCTTTGTTTACAGCACCCCAGCTCAATTCCTGTGATTGGTCACTCATCTATGTAGGTCATCAATGATCATCTCATCAATGCCCCACATTGGATTTGAGTCCATTTGTCTGGTGCACAGTATGGTCAAAAGCCAGGAGGAGGAAGAAATGCAGGATGTGTTCAGATGCCAGAGTGCCATCCAGTCTGGCTAAAGTATCAAGATGTGAGGACCTTGAAAGAGAGGCAGAAAATTTTGAGCTTTTTAACATTTTCAATTGGGACTCACTAACAACTTTTGAAGAGGAGAGGGATATGACCAAAGTCCTGTATGAGAACTATTAGTCTGAACAGGATGATGATGATGGTGGTGATGACGATGGTGATGATGATGACGATGGTGATGATGATGATGATGGTGATGATGATGACGATGATGATGATGACAATAAGGAAGACAATGAGGAGGAGGAAGATGACAATGACAATGATGATAATGAGGAGGAGGAGGATGACAATGACGATGGCGATGCTATGATGACAATGACAATGATGATGATGACAATAATGAAGACAATGAGGAGGAGGAAGATGACAATGACAACAATGATGATGATGATGATGATGATGATGATGATGATGATGATGGTGCCAAAGACAGTGAGGGTGATCATAGTAATAATGATAAAATTTCTGTAGCACTCTATGGTTTGCACAGCTTCCTACAAGTATTATTTCATTTGATCCTCACAACAACTTTGGTGGAGTAGGTGTTATTGCTATCCCCATTTTACAGATGAAGAAATGGAGGCAGGCAGAGGTAAAGTGACTTGGTCAGGATCAAAAAGTTCAGAACTCTTTTCATTATACCACGAGATATGGATATATGACTTATAGATAACTCTATTGAGTTCCAGTTATGCCTATAGTACTTACATATGTGACCTTAGGCAAGCCACGTGTCCTTTGTGAGCCTCAGTTTCCTCACCTCTAAAACAGACCAGATTTGGGGTGGCTAGTTGGTACAGTGATTAGAGCACTGGCCCTGGATTCAGGAGGACCTAAGTTTGAACCTAGCCTTAGGCACTTAACACTTACTAGCCATGTGACCTTGCCGTGCCCTCCCCCCTCCAAAAAGAAAAAAAAATTAAAATGGACCATATTGACTCAGACATCTCTTCCAGCTCTATATTTGTGGTCCCAAACATTAAGAACTTTGAGTTTTTTCCCCCTTCATTCAAATTTGTCCATATTTTCTGCCTACTGCTCACAAAATCACACAAGTTGAGAAATGACAAATTCAAGCTTTGTGTCAAGGAAAAACTTCATAGGATCATAGATCTGGAAGGGGCCCCTGAGGTGGTCCTAATAATTAGAGCTATTTCAAGTGAAACAAGTTATCTCAGGAGATAGTGGGTTGCCTCTCACAGGAAGTATTTGAACAAAGGCTGAATGATTCCTTGTGAAGCATCAAGCAGTGGGAGATTCTTTTCCCAAACAGGGATGGCTTCAAGATCCCTTCCTTCTCTAAAATTCTATGACTCATGGTAGCCAATGTATTAGGGAAATAGACCAGGAAACCTTCTATTTTTCTTTGTAAAAATTAATATTAGTGTGTCTACCTACTGAGCTTTCAGTAATTTTAGAAAAGCAAAACAAGAGTTGATCCTTTTCTCCAATAAACTCCAATTCTACAAAATGCCAGGCATTTTTAGATGACCCTATTTAGAAGGGGGAAAAATAAAAGAAATCCTCAGGTGGTGTATTATTCCTTAAAATTCCATCTGGTGATATTTTATAACTACAAAAAGTCTTTGAAATGAAAGGTAATTAAGGGGAATAGATGTGGAAAGGGGCCATTAAGTGGCCAGGGAGGTTCTAATGTCTGATTCCCCCCCCTTCCATTTTAGCACAGAAGGGCACCAAGTAGAATCATAGAATTTCATATTTTAAAGGAGTCTCAGTAACCATTAGACCAATCAAACATAAAGAAATATCCTTCTCTCTGCAATATGCTCAAGTGGTCATCTGTCCTTTTTCTTTAAGACAAGCAATAAGGGAGAACTGCCCGCTCTTGAGATAGCACATTTTACTTTGGAAATATATCATTGTCAGCAGCAGCAGCAGCAACAACAACAGGTTGACAAAGTGCGTTATATATTTGATCTGTATTATGAGCATTCATAGCTCAGATTTATATAATACCTCAGAATTTACAAACCATATTTCCCACTATGCCTCAATGTGACTAGTGGCAAGAGTATTCTTATTCTTATTCTATTCTAAGACTCAGAGGGGTGCTGGTTGCCTGTGATTGAGCATGTTAATGTTATTCCTAATGCATATCAGAGATAACATTTGAACCATGGGGTGTCAGTTGAAGAAACTCTTTCCTATACAGGTTGAGACCTTCTCTTCAACAGATGAGTCTTAGAGCACCTCCTAGAGTCCTGAGAACTTTGTGACTTGCCCAAGTTCCCATGATCATGAGGAAGAGATGGGAAGCACCTCAGGGGACAACTAGTCTATACCCTTCATTTTTCAAATGGGGAAACTGAGCCCCAGGGACATTGAGTTGGTTGTCCAAGCTCACAGAAGTAATAAGTCCAAGAAGACAGATTTAAACCTCTCTTTGACTCCATTTTTGTTCTTTCTATTTGTCAGAATGAAGCAATGATAAGATAAACCCACTTGTACCTACTACTCCCTTCTCTTCCTATCACCTACCCCCAGCCCAATTCCCCTTTGACCAGGGAAGGACTGAATGCAGTGAGCTCTGCCAGAAGTATTCACATCCCACAAATTCAAACTTAGGGCTGCTGTATATCTGTGTTATCTCTCCATTAAAAGAGATATTTAATTACTAGCTTAAACAAGATAAGAGCAAAGGAAAAAAACTACAGAAAAAAGCAAGCTATTTTGAGGGACTTTAAAATCCATTTTAACTATACTCTATAATAGATAAGTGATTTGCTAATTCTGAGTGATCTTGATGAGGGATTCTCATCAAGTAATTCAATAAGGCAAGGCAAGTAGGACTTCTCCTTAGCAAGTATGTTCATTCTCTATACTTAGTGGAATAGCTAGAGGTAGTGATAATGAGAAAATCACTCTGTGGCATATGTAGGACAAGTATTACTACCTTCATTACACAGATGAGAAAAGTGATGCCCTGAAGGGTCCTGGGGGGTAATGTGATTTATCTCTAGTCAGAGCTAATAGATGACAGTGTTAGGTCTTGAACCCAGATCTTGTGGCATTCTTTCCAATATATCACAGGGCTTGCAAGGAAGGAAAAAAAGCATTTCTTTTGATTAAAAAGAAATCTGTACCCAAGTCTTTACACTAAGAATGAGAGGCCTGTCCTCAAATTACTGTCCCAGGTTACATTTTCTTTAATCTCTACCATCATTAAACTTACCATAATTTTGAGAACTATGTTCATCATGATTAAGAGATGGAATGATGGATTAAACAGAAGGCCAAGGCTTGGAATCAGAAAGATCTGTGTTCAAGTCTTATCTCTGGCATATGCTAGCTGTGTGACCCTGGTCAAGAATCTTAACTTCTCTCAGTCTCAGTTTCTGTATCTGTCAAATAGGAAAATTAGCACTACATTGCTCTTGTGAGAATAAAATGAGAGAATATTGATAAAGTGATTTCCTTAAACTTTTGTTTGTTTTGAGTTTACATCATTCGTTTCCATGAAATTTTGGGTTACAAATTTTCTCCCCGTCTTTCCCCTACCCACCACCCCAAAACAGTGATCCCACTGTATACTCCCTCCCCCAATCTTCTCTCTCTGATATCCTCCCCATAACCCCTCTAACTTCCCGGTAGAGCAGGGTGGGTCTCCCAATCCCAGTGCCTATATATTTTATTTCCCAGTTGCATGCAAATAATAATAATGACTATATATATTTTAACATTTTATTTTAGAACTTTAAATTCTAGATTCTTTCCCTTCCTCCCTCATCACCCACCCTCACTGGAAAGACAAGCAATTTAATATAGGCCGTACATGTGTATTTATGCAGAACATCTCCACAATGGACATATTGTGAGAGACTGACTATATTTCTCTCCTTCCTATCCCATCCCCTACTTGTTCTATTCTCTACTTTGTTCATGTCCTTTTACAGAAGTATGTGCTTCTAACAACCCTCAGGGAGGGAAAAAGTGATTTCCAAACCTTAAAGCACCATACAGATGCTATTTGTTATATTTGTCATTATTGTTGGATAGATGGGTGATAATTGGATAGTTAAGGAGAGACAGAGAGTAACAGAGATAGAAAGACAGACATAGAGACACAGAGAGAAGAGGAGGAAGAAGAGGAGGGGCAGTAGGTAGAGAGAGAGAGAGAGAGAGAGAGAGAGAGAGAGAGAGAGAGAATTAGCTGAGTTGCTGTCTAATAACTGCAACCAAAGGAACAGTTAGTAAATTCATAAATTGTACTTCTGTCTTAACTCAGTTCAAGAAATATATCCAACACTCATTCATCCCTGTGCTAAGTGGAAGTAGGAATGCTAAGTAGGAGTAGAAAAGTGGTTCCCACTCT
This sequence comes from Pseudocheirus occidentalis, assembly GCA_028646575.1. Classification (NCBI taxonomy): domain Eukaryota; kingdom Metazoa; phylum Chordata; class Mammalia; order Diprotodontia; family Pseudocheiridae; genus Pseudocheirus; species Pseudocheirus occidentalis. Next base: position 9,475,470 of record CM053593.1, on the reverse strand, counting down.
CAAGAAACTTGACTATCTCTTTGGAAACAGGACAGAAGCATATGGAACAGGGCATTGAGTATATAGTGAGCTAACTATTGAAGACAGGAAATGGTTAAACACCAAACTTTGGGAGTCACAGGGAGAAGACAGGTAAAACAGTAGTTTATCTGAAGAAGAAAAAAGTAAATCTGGAAAATTTTGCTGAGCTAATTACAGTTGTCTGGGTCAATTTTTAGAAACAATATATCATAGCAGTTAATGAAGTTTATGCATTCAGAAGTTGCATTAAGAAAGTCACACTGTTCATAAAGAAGAAGACAATAACTTAATGGGACTCTATCCTGGTGTAAACACAACTAGAATGCTATATTTTGTTCAGGGTGGGGGTGTTATATTGTAGCAGGGTTATTGATAAATTGTAGCATATTGAGAATAGGGCAGCCACAAGGATAATGTTCATGCCACGTAAAGATTAGTTGAAGAAATAGGCGATGTTGAGCCTAAAAAGGGACATGATACATATCTTCAAGTATCTGAAGGAAGGATTATCCTGGGGTCTGAGTACCAGATATCCTAGGGGGCAGAACCAGGAGCTGTTCCAAAGTGGAACTAACTGGCTCAGAGATGGAGGTACACCATTCACTGGAGGTCTTTGGGTAGAGGCTAGAGGATTATAGGGAAGAAGTGGTCCATGTAGAGGTTTGACATGGATTAAATGAATGCTGACAAGGTCCTTTTCTGCTTTGAAATTTTGATTCCATATTTTTATAAAAATTCTGAATGTGATACAACCCACTTATATTTAAGAACTGATGGGCACTTAAACCATATCCTATAGCAAAGTGCTTTTTCTATCTGTTATTTCAGTGGATCTTCCCAGCTGAGCTGTGAGATGGTCAGGGCAGGGATTAGCTCACCTGAGAGAAGCAGCCAGGTATGCTGAAGATGACTGCACACACTTTGATGAGTCTTTGTACCCCCACTACCTTTTAGGATAGTGCACAAGGCAGAGGAGAAGCCTTACTAAATGATGGTGGAAGTCAAAGAAGTTCTGTGGATCATCATTTTTCCCCTTACCAAGGTGGTATAATGGGCAGAATGCTGGGTCTAGAATCAGGGAGACCTGAGTTCAAATTCAGCCCCTATTTTCTAGCTGTGTGATCCTGAGCAAATCATCCAACCTCTAGCTGCCTCAGTATCCTCAACTATAAATTGGGGGTAATTGTAGCACCTACCTCCCAAGATTGTTGTGAGGCTTAAATAAGATAATATTTGTCAGCATTTAGCACAATTTCTGGTGCCTAGTAAACCCTTAATAGATGCTTGTTTCCCTATTCCCAGCATTTAGTACAGCACTTAACAAATAATAATTTTAAAAATAAGTATAAATGAACCAGAGGTATTGCAGTCCTATACAGATAGATGTGTATGCAAACAAATGGGAATGGCAGCTAGAATGGACCTCAGTAGTAATATTGCATTACATAATCATAATGTTATAGAGCAAGAGCTGGGGGAAACCTCAAAGGACATCCAGCCCAACCCCCTCATTTTATAGTAAGGAAACTGAGGCACAAAGTAGTTAAATGCCTTGTTCAGGATCACACATCTAGTACATATCCAAGTCAAGATTTAAACCCATGTCCACCTGTCTCAACTTCTCTGCTTCTTCATGAGTCACCTCCATTTTACAAATAAAAAACCCAAGGCCTGGAGATATAGAAGTGATAAGGACACAGGAAAGGAGACTGAAGTTATGGAATGGCATGAAGCATTAGAAAGAAAAGATAATAATTGTGACTCACTTTTCTCCCAACTTATAGGACCCCTCACTTCTAAATCATCATCATTTAAGATATAAGGAAGCTGAGGATGAAAGAGATTAACTGAATCACACTAAGCTTGAGTCTCTTTTTTCCAGAATCTTTATGCATTTGTGTGAGAATATGTCACATGCATTTTCAGAGGGATTATTTGTACCCACCATAGCAACTGAACTAGCTTAGTAAAGACCCCATTTCTAAAGGCTAATTGGTGGGAAGCACAATGATGGGGGCTCATGAATTATAGAATTAGAAAGCCAGGACCTCTTAGGTAGTGTATATGCTCCAGTCAGCTCTTATTGGTTCCTGAGAGAGCTAATTGTAAGGTTTCTGGTGTAAACATTGATACCTAAGAAATCATCAAATTACTTACTCCTCTGTCTCATGCTATGGATAAAGTATACTCTTTACCCTCTTAGAAGGAAGAATGTGGGCCAGAAAATGGACTATGTCGTAGTCTAACTAGTTTTAAATACACGGTCTATTCCTGTTAAGTAGCTAATCAAAGAAGGCTACTCCCACCCACATAGTAGGAGATGCAGAACACCTACCTCCATGTTAGGCAATATAGGTATGTTCCAAAGGCTTCTCAAGATGTACAAAACCTAGGCATGCCCCAAAGACAATATTACATGTGTGTGTATTTCTGGGTATATATGTGTGCATCTACCTACACAAATATAGAAAGTAAAGTCCATGATGACAGGAGCAGTTTAACTTTTGTCTTTATATCCCCAGTGCTTGAGGTGCTTGTCATATCGTAGGTTGAGGATAGGACTGGACCTATGGAATGTGATTTCCTTTGTATAGGAACTCCTAGATGAGTAAATCCCTTCTACCAATATAGAGTGCACCTTCTCTGCATCTTAGACACATAGAGAGCTGTCTATGGTGCTGACAAATTCAAGTTATCTTCCCTGGCTCACACAGTCACTATGTGGCAGAGGCATTACTTAAACCTAGGTATTTGCTGTGAGGCCAGTTAAGTATCCAATGTATCACACTGCCTCTTTAATTACCATCATCATCATCATCATCATCGTCATCGTCATCATCTCACTCATTCTGCGTTGATCACATGGGCAGTATTCTGCATGCAGTAAGCATTTAATAAATGCTTGTTATTATTAAGCTGTTCACTCCTTTCCCATTTTGAAAGCCCTGTTAAATTTTTAAATTCATACTTTCTTCTAGGGATGCAATATCTTCAAACCAGCTCCTAGAAATGGGTCGGCTTTTTTTTTCAACTGTCACATATTTCATTTAATGAAACCATGCTGTCATTAGATAATGAAAGCCAGTTTGGCAACAAGCCTGCTCTTATGATTCATCTCATCCCAAAACTTAACAAAGATTTGGCTATGGAAGGTATTAGCTTGAAATCAAATTGTACAATTCTGATGATTCTGGCAACTGCTCTCCCTGAAGTTACTACTGCTCTCTTAATTGCAAAAAATATGTTGACCTTTTCTCACTCCTCATCCTCAAATTCTCTGCATTTGATGCTGTTTTCTACCATTTTCTTGAGGTTATTCTCTCTTCTCTGGGTTTTTGATAGCAATCACCCTCTCCTGATTCTTCTCCTCTATAGTAATCTTTATTTTTATTTTTGCTTTTTTTAACTTTTTTGGAGGGCAATTGGGGTCAAGGTAGGGCAGCTGGGGTTAAATGACTTGCCCAAGGTCATATGGCTAGTTTTTGTGTTGAGTTTCTAAGTCTGAATTTGAACTCAGGTCCTTCTGACTCCAGGGCTGGTGTCAGCCCTGCACCACCTAGCTGCGTACTCTGATGATCTTTAACCAAGAAGTTCCCTGATTTGATGTATCCCACACCTCTGACCTGAGCCAAAAGCATTTCCTCCTCTTTTCTTCCTCCATCTTCCTTCTTTCTCCTTTCTTTTTCTTTCTTTCTTCTCTTCCTGTCTCTGTTTCAGTCTGTGTGTATGTGTATCTCCGTCATTACCAACTACCTACAGGAAATTTCAAAATGGATGCTCCCTGGAAACCTCAAAAACAACAATCAAAAAAAGAACTCATTGCTTTTCCCAAAAACCTATCTCCTGTACCACTGTCCTGTGATTTCATATATGCAGGAACTCCCAGGTGCATAGCCGCCTTCTACCACTGCAGGTTGGTACAGTCTCTGCTACTTAGAGCCCCTGAGAACTGTCTAGACAGTTTCAGGTAGTTTATCTAGATTTACAGTCAGTCAATCAGCATGTGACAGAGATAGGTCTTGAACACAGACCTTTGCTATGAGACCACACTGAAGTAATGAGATAACATTCCACCTAACCACTGTACTCCTGGTCATGCACATCCAAGTAACCTCGGGATTAACCTTGACCCCTCCTGCTCACTTATCCCATCTAGCCAATCGGTTTCCAGGTCTCATAAGTTCTACCTCCTTCATGATTATCCCAACCTTTTTCTTTCCCCTCCTAGTTCAAGATTCCATCCTTTCTCTTTTGAACTATTATAACAACCCCTTTAATAATATTTTTGCCTCCAGTCTCTCCCTTCTCCAACCTATCCTCCACATAGTGGCCCAAGTCTTTTCATAATGGACAAATATGGCAGTCAACCCCTTGCTCAATAAACTCTGTCTAGTTATCAGAGACAATGTCTATTGTTGAGCATTTAAAACCTTCCTCTATATAACTCCAGCCTATCTTTACAGGATGACTATACATTACTTCCCTTCACATACTCTACAGTCCAGCCAAACTGACATGCTTGACTGACATATATGACTGAACTAACCATCTCTAAGGTTTTGCACAGGCTTCCCCTGCCATGTTTGGAATACCCTCTTTGCTCACTTGTGCTTCTTAAAATTCTCTTTAAGTTGCTGGTTGTATAAAAGACCTTCTTGAACCACCTTCCTCCCCTCCCCACCCCAAGCTAGCCACCAAAAATCACTTATTTTTTTCCTTACATTAGCCACCTGTGTAGTTCTCCTTCTACCTATCTACCTATGTATCATGTGCCTACCTGTATACGAACTGTGCAGCTTCTAAGAGCTCCAGGTGAGAGTTTAGTGTCAAGTAGAAACCGAAGGTAGATGAGCAGCCCTTAGAAGGGCTTGGCAAGCCTTCACATCAGACGTGCTAGTCCTTTCTGAACACTTTAAACAATCCGTTTCAGCAGATGGGCAAAAGCAGGTTTAGGGTAATGTTGGGTGAGTTGAGGAGAGGGATATCTGCCTCAAGCATATGATGACTTCCCCTGGTAGAATGGGCAGATGACAAGAATTTGTTCCAGCATCCTTGAAGGCACCTGAAGCAGGTGTTGTGGGGTGCTTAGAACTTGGGCAGACATCAAAGGCACCGGGTAAACCACTGCCTCATAGGCCTTCGTCAGTCATCCTGAGCCTTGTCCTGCCACGTGGTGATTCTGGAAGACAAAATGATGCTAATGTCTTTGAGCAACTCTGCAATTCACCTGCAAGTCATCACCCAGTGATGTCATTGGCCCTCTCTGAAAATGAAGGGTGAACAACAACCCCTATATATTCATTAGCACTCCATGAGAGGCAGGATGGCATAGTGGATAGAGAGGTGGCTGCCAGGTCCAGAAGATCTGTGTTCTAGTCTTATCTCTGACTCTGGATGTCACTCACATTTTCAGTGCAGCAGGAAACCAAGACTCTACATTGCAGAACAGATATTTATTTACACTGGTGAAACCATTTCTTGGCTGGAAGCATCCTTTGCCAATGAGATGTAGGCCTTATCCAAAATATAAAGATACAATTATAAACATAGACATAGAGATGTTGCCTCCCTTGCATTTTTTCTCTTTTTTTGTCTCCAGTCGTCCTGATCGATATCTGGCCACTGGACCCAGATGGCTCTGGAGGAGAAAGTGAGGCTGGTGACCTTGCACAGTCTTCCCTCACTCAAATCCAAGTAAACTCCAAGTCATATCATCATTTCCTTGATTCCATGGGCCTCTTCAAAAACAAAAGACAAACACAACCAGTCTTTCTTTGTATCCCTAACACTTGGCATGCAACCTAGTACCTATTAAGCACCCAATATTATTGAATTGATATGACTAGGTCAGTGTCTGACATACAGTAGGTGCTTATTAAATGCTTGTTGATTGATTCATTGGTCTTTAGTGTTATAAATCATTTTTCTAGGACATTGCATGATATTTGTGTATACATACATATAAATACTTATATATGCAAGTTTGTTTCTCTATAAATATTTATTTAAATGAGATTTTCACATCCTCCTCTGGTATCCAGTAAGTATAGCCAATCTAAGTTCCATGTCAAATGAGTGCAGGGAGAAATTGGCACATATTTAATTTGCAGAGAGGTTTGTGAGTGTTCCATTTAGGAACTGAATAGTCATGCATGGCTAAAAGGCTGCTCTGAGTGGTTGGTTATTTTTGTATTTACTTTGGAATACCCATAGATGGAAAAGCTTTCTTCTTCTGGCATGATCTGGGGATGCTCAGATCTCAAGAGGGTCAGAATTTTGTGGTGAATTGGGTATGATCAAATGTGTCTGGCATGTCCCAGCTCACTCACTCCTCTCCCCCCCCCCGGCCCCAAACTATTCAGGGACTATAGTAATAATAGGTCATATTTCTATAGAGTTTACAGTTTGCAAAATGATTTCTCTCGCAGATCCCATGAGATAGGGATAGTGCATCTAACTATTTCCATTTTACACATGAGGGAATTGAGGCTTAGACAATTAGGTAGTTAAACCAAGCTATGTCTCTTGAAGGTTGTCCCTCCCCTCTCCTCCAAGACCTATTGCTGACTTTCCTAACTTTCTAACTTCCTGCCTTCTCTATTGCTGGCTTATCCAACCTATAACTTCCCTCAGTATCCAGGGCCTCCTCACTCTGGAACAGCTTAAACTGCTGAAGTCTTCTCACCCTAGGAGTATTCCTTCTTGACAGTCTGTGCCCCCCCACTTCTCCTATTTGTGAGTTCCACCAGGATCCTCCATTTTGTGGAAGGGCCCATGTTCTCTTGGCTTCATTCCCTTCCCAGCCCCACTCCTACCACCCAGCTCTTTCAGTTCCCTTATGTGTATTTACCTTAAGAACAAATATCTTCCTTCCTTCCTTCCTTCCTTCCTCCCATCCCGCCTGCCTTCCCTCCTGCCTTCCTGTCTTCATACCTTTGTTCTTTCTTTCCTTCTTTCCTCCTATAAAATGAAGAGGTTGGGCCAGATGTTCTTGAAGTTTCCTTCACCCCTAAATTTCATCACCTGGTGAGTAAATGCTTCCAGTGCTAAGCCTTCCACATTTATCCAGGCTAGTCCTTAGACAATAGATAGCTAGTTTGTCTCCAGGTTTGTACTAAAAACCTTTTTAGCTCTCTAGGACCTGCTAGGGCTTGCCATCCACCAGAATCAGCACTGAGAATCTCAAATTACTTTTACATATCCAGGATCACCTCAATGCCGAGATGGAGCACTTCTAATAGGTTTATTTAGGGAGCACCTACTATGTACCAGGCATTGGGCTTAACTCAAGGAAAATAAAAAAAAGAACATTAATTGCATGTCCTTAAGAGGTTTGCATTCTACTTAGGGTGATCTTGGCCAATTTAGCTCCCAGAAAAATCTCATTTCTACATGATTTCACCTGTAATTGAACCTTAGGACTTGATGCCTAAAAATAACATGATAAGGTCAAAGTAGATTTGAAAATAAAGGACCAGGGGACAAGAGGATGATGTCTGGAAGTGATGTTCTAAGCTCAGCAAAATATAATGGAAAAATGACCAGATTTGGAGTCCAAAGGCCTGAGTTCTCATCTCATTTCTACCAGCAAATACCCTTGTGACCTTAGACAAGTCACATACATTGTCTGGATGAGGATATTGGACTAGGTTAGTCTCTGAGGTCCCTTTCAGCTCTAAGTGTTTGATCTTGGATCTTGGGATGTTAACTCCCTTTGCCTGCCTGAGTCTCAGTTTCCTGACCTGTAAAATGAGCCAATTGGACTAGATTGCTTAGTCCCTTCCAGCCCCAGGTCTATGGCCCCATGAAATGTATCTGCTGCTCTCTTTCATTCTTCCCCCAAGTGGGGCAAAGGGAAGAAACAATCCTGTGGAGCCACCTGCTGGTCTCTCTAATCAAGTTCACACTAAAAGCCAAAGACTTCTCAACAGGTATCTGGTTGTTTTGTTCCTCTTAAGAACAGTATAGAGAACATCTTCAAAGCAGAGGACCTACATTCAAATATAATTATTTTTATTACCCAAATGAGTGGTCCTGGCCAAGTCACTGTACTTCCTAGATTCTCCATTTCTTTATATGTAAAAATGGGTGTGTTGTGGGGCATAGTATATATAGGTAGATGCCTTCTAAGGTTCTATCCAGCTATAAAATCTTATGTTCTTAGAATCACAAAGTATGCTGTCCAGAATTCCATTGCCCATGAAAATGGGAGAAAGTCAGTCATCAATATCACACTGTTCCAAAGCTGGAAGGGACCCCAGGGGCCATGTGGTCCAACTGAAAGAAAGAAAGGAAAGGAAAGGAAAGGAAAGGAAAGCAAAGCAAAGCAAAGGAAAGGAAAGGAAAGGAAAGGAAAGCAAAGGAAAGGAAAGGAAAGGAAAGGAAAGGAAAGGAAAGGAAAGGAAAGGAAAGGAAAAGGAAAAGGAAAAGGAAAAGGAAAAGGAAAAGGAAAAGGAAAGATCCCTCTCCAATGGAAGTGTCAAACACACTGGGCCCACAGCACTCCCAACTACAACAAGAACCATATTAAAATGTAATTGGGATACTTTGAACAAAATAAAGAAAATATGGAAGACATTGTTTTTTAAAGCTAAGTTAATATGGATCCACAGAGATCTTTATGGATGGATTAATGGCCTTGACTACAATGTCCCCAACAAGTGATCACCAAACCTTTCTTTGGAGGCATCCCTTGGAGATATTTAGTGATTTGCTCATGGTCACACAACTAGTGCCAGGTAGCACAGTGTAGCCTCAAACCACAAAGATCTGGGCTCAAGTATTACCTTGGAGACATCCTTGGCTCTAGGACTCTCACTAAGCTGTTGACCTTCCCTGTGTCCTGGGCACCTCTTTAGAGTTCTAAGTTACAGAGAAGCTGTTGACTTGCAGTGGTAGAGGGAAAGAGAATTTCCTTGACCTAGGGGTTATCTATGTCAATGAAATCACAGGTCTAATATGAATCTCAGCCCCTCCCATCCCCACCATCCATTTGTTGTTTAGGACTTGAACCCAGGCTTTCCTAGCGTCTAGTAAACCGGGAGTTCCTAGAGGATAAGGGCTCTCTTTGTGTAGTTTTTGCTTTTCTTTTTGTTCCCAGTGCTTGGCAAAGTGCCCAGCACATAGTAGGCATTTTCTAAATTCTAGTCAATTGATTGACTATGTCTGGCTGTCTCCCTTTTGGATTTGTGTCTGTGTAGGGTAGCACAGTAGTACAGTATCTGTAGTAGGCACTTTGTCGATACTTTTTCATTCATTCATCCATCCACACATCACTGAGTCTAGGTCTTGCCCTGTCTGTTATCCCATGCCACCTTGTAGACTTGCCTTGTACATTGTATCTGTGGTTAAGAAAAGCTGGTGTGATTGCTTTGGATTGGATTAGATTCATTTTAGAGACACTAGCAGAATGGGAGAAGTTCTAGATTGAGAGCCACAAGACCTGGATTTGAATCTTAGCTCTTTATTTAGATCCTATGTGACCACAAGCAAGTCTGCACTGACCCCTCAGGCTCCCAGTCTGTTTATGTCTCTGAAAAATGGTAGGCTGGGACTGAATGACCTCTAGCTCAGCTCTAACATTTTCTTATTCCAAATTCTATCATCTCCCAAATGGAACTTTCCATCGAGGGCCACCTAATGTTCAAATCAATTATCCAAGCTCATTTTTGCCACTGCAAGGAACTCCTTTGTAATAGGAAGCAGTGAAGATGGATGGGCCTGCGACGGGCATCTGGCATTATAAATGGGAGAGAGGGTGGCCATCTGAAGTCACTGCCCTCTCTTGTTGGTAATTCATTCTCCTCTCAGTCATTTTTCAACCACCGCATCGATGTGTGCACTGGTTTTCCCTGGTCTGCTCTTTCCTTATAGCATAGATCTGTATTTACTGTGGGAAGGCTGGGAAATTGAGATGTAAAGAACGGTGTCTTCCTATTGGAATTGAAAGCTTTCTGGAGGTGGCCAGTTTACTTGCATTAGAATTGATGGACCTTGAAGGAGATGAGCTTGAAAATATCCCCAATGCTGGTGGGTGATACAGTAAATCACACAGAGCAATTCCATTATTCAGTCTTGCAAATGAATTCTAGTTTTTCTAACCAAAATATTGAGTGGACAGGACAGGTTGGTGCTTGGTTAATTATAGACACATCCTAGTTGTGTGATTCTGGGCAGATCGCTTGAACCCGTGGAGGCTCAGTGGATAAAATACTGAACATGAAGTCCAGACCTGTCCTCAGGCACTCACCGGGAGAGTTACTTACCTGTGTCTGCCTTACCCGTAAAATGGAACAACTCACCAGTGTAGCTGTAAGGCTTAAATGAGACAATATTTGTGAAGTGCTTACTCAGCCCAGTGCCTGGCACATAATAAATGACTGTTTTTTCCTTGTTCTGTGCCCCCATCCTGTGGTTGTGGGGGTCTCTTTTTTGAGGGGGAAGGTAGGGAAATTGGGGTTAAGTGACTTGCCCAAGATCACACAGCTAGATAAGTGTCAAGCGTCTGAGTCTAGATCTGAACTCAGGTCCTCCTGACTTCAGGATCAGTGCTTTATTCACTGCACCCCTTTTTTGTTTTTTTTTTAATTTTTTTTAGTTTTCCTTTTTTTTTTTTTGCAAAATTCTGTTTTAGACTCAAATGCCAGAACACAAATACAGAATAAAGAAAAGAAAGAAAAATGTATCATAAACTTAAATATTGGAACTTAAATACAAAGTTAGAAAGGGGAAAAAAGCATTTCATGTGGGGTCTCTTTGATCAGGGCATCCCCTCTTCTGAGTACTTCGGCATTTTGATTAGCCTGTGATGTCGCTGACACAGCTGCTCCCTCCAGGAACACAGAGCCTACCCTATGCCTATCTATTCCATCATCCTTTGCTGATTTTGTTTCTATTCACCTGTAAATCATAGGGTCCGCTCAGCATGCTTGGGAAGAGTGGAAGAGCTTGGGAGGCAGAGTGCTGGACAAAGGGCAAAGAGACTGAGATTCAAATCTAACCTCAGATACATACCGTTGGGAAAGCACTGTGACCCTTGGGCAAAGCAAGTAACTTTGAGGTTTTCTTCCATTATCTTTAAAATGGGGATAATATTTGTCTCACCCAACTCATAGGACTGGTGCACAGGAAATCAAATATGTGTGTAAAGAACTTTGTTTAACTATTCAAAAATCAGATATTATTGAAATATGGTATGTATTGGTATATTATAATTATATTGCTGATCACTCTCACTGTTAGTGATGATTGCAGTGGTGTGATAGATAGAGAGCTAGCCTAGAGACCAAAAGCTTTATGCTGGTTTTGTGACCCTGGTCAGGTACCTTAACCTCTCAGAAATCTAGGCTTCTCTCCAAGATTTTAAGTTGCAGAAAGATGCCAACTTGTCTCAGTGTAGGGAGATTCCTTACCTGAGAGCTCCCTGTATCTTTGAAATCCCAGGTGTGGCCCTATTACCACTCCTGTTAGACACCTGGTGGTGTTGATAGTAATCTCAATTACAGCAGCACCATTAAATGGCATTTCTGTAGTTCTTTGAACATTCCGTGGTCCCTTGCTACATGACCAGCCCACCTCATTTTTCAGCAGTGCATCTCATTGATATTTTCACACAATTTCTTCATTATTCATCATCAGTAAAATGGTGCTGACTACTTGTGTTTGTTGAGCTCTTCTTTGCTGACTTTTGAGTTACTTGTTTTTTTGATTCTTTGGAGCTTGGGGCATTTTGTGAGTTGTACTCATTCACCATCACAAGAATATGAGTGACTTTGGTTTCAGAGACAAGCTTAGGGATATTGCCCACTTTTCCAAAGGCTGTCTGGCCTAATCTTTTCTTCCTGTTCAATTCTGCACCCATGTCATTATCTGACCATAGCATCTATACATGTGCCCATGGACCAGTTCAGTGTGCTTTTCATGAAACCATGTTATCAAAGTCTGGACCAGATAAAATAGGTAACAATTTGGATTTTTCACTTCATGACTCACAAGAAACTTTTGGTAGTTAAACCACACAGCATGAAAACAATGGCCCCAAACCCAAACTCCTACATTGGAAATGAAATTCTTAGTATAAAAGTTAAGTAGGATTCTCTATTGCCTGTCTTTCATCTGTGAATGGTAATAGCTCCCAAGATAGAGAACACAGTGAGGCAGAGAACGTGGGCAGAGCACAGTGTGACCTATATTCCTGGAGTGTCACAGACATTATCTTCTGGCTCATAAACAGGCCACAAGAAAGTGTTGAATGCCATGACTGATGAAATTCATAAAATCCAGTGTGAAGGTGTGGGCACCTCAACTCAATTCCCTCAAGGAAAATTATGTGATCAAGTAAGGATAGTTTACTAGGAAAGAACATTGAAAAACAGAAGATATTGGGCTCACCCACTGTGAGAAGCTCATAGACTGTTCTGAGTCAGAAACACATAATGGGTAGCCCTGAGCCATCCTGATTATTGGCACAGATATTTTGGTCCAATTGGGTAATTGACTGGGAAGCTAAAGTCATTGAGAATTAAAAAAGAAATGCATGTTTGTGTAGGAAATGTTAACCTGATGGAAGTTGGGGGTGGAGTCATTGAAAAAGAAATACTAAGGTAGGGTCATATAATTTCTCTATAATTATGTTCACATTTGGAGAGGAAATCAGGTAATGGTTCAGGCAAAAGAAGGAAAAGGAGATAGAGTATCTTAAAAGTTGAATATATCTTGTGGATTCTTGGTTCATTGGAAAAGATTATTGGATTGGTTCATTGGAAAAGCCTGCAGGGGGCTGGATGAATAGAGTGAGGGGCAGAGAGAAAAACGGGGGGTGGAGAGGAAGGAGGTCTTGCTCTGGTTTGGGGCGGTGTTTCCACTGATGAAAGATAGTCACGAAGAGATAGAGTCTATGAAGCAGGATGGAAACCGCGACCTGGGTGTGTTGTAAGGGATTTGATGCTTTAAAAGATCACTCACCCCTTCTTCGTGCCTTGAAAAAGGGAAGAGAGAATGGCTGGGGCCAACTGCTACATGGGGGAGTACAAGGACATGAACCAAGAGAGTAGATTTGGGGGTAAATGGAGAGGAAGAGGTAATGAGGGAGAGGATATGGATCCATGACAGGTTACATATCAGGGATGTATTGGGGGAGGTCCTCTGACACCTGCAAGAATCAGCTTGTTCCAGGACTGAGACACAATGGGAATAGGGTAGCAGGGTCAGCTTCAACAATGTAGTGGCAAAAAGTACCTTGAGGGGAGAGCTCAAATGGATACCTCAAAAGTTTGGGGAGCATGAAGAATATTGAGAATGAAGAGAAACGAAATAAGTATTGGAATCATGGATCAGCCTAATGGGTTGTGAAATGTCCCTCCATCCTTTAAGTAAAGTAGTATGGGCTATGGGGACAGAAGGTCCCACACCTTGGGTTGATTTTTCTTTGTTTCAAAGAAGGACTTAGTGGGTCTGGTGGCATGTTGGGAAATTCAATGAGGTGAAAAAAAAAGTCTTGCCTGGCCACATCTCCCCTGTCTGTGTTGCCTTGTCTTCCCCCATTCAGAATATAAGCCCTTTTAGGGCAGGACCTATGTTGCTGCCTTTGTATCCCCAGTATTTAGAACTATAAAAAATCTTCTCAATTTAAGCTCATAGTAGGTGGTTGAATGCATTTCTACTTCATTTATTCATATTAGTGGTGTCACCTTTGGAAGGCCCCTTGTTCCTCTGAACATTCATTTCCCTATCTGTATAACATTTTGTTGTTTTTATGCAGTGGTTTTCAGTTCTGACTCTTCTTAAACCCACTTAGGGTTTTCTTGGCAAAAACACTGGAGGGGTTTGCCTTTTCCTCCTCCAGCTCATTTTACAGATGAAGATACTGAGGCAAACAGGGTGAAGTGATCTGCCCAGGATCACACAGCTAGTAAGTATCTGAAGCCAGATTTGAACTCACGAGGATGAGGCTTCCCAATTCCAAAGCCAGTACTCTGTCCACTGGGCTGCCTAGCTGCCCCATCTGCATAACAGATACAGTGGGTATTGGCATTCCTTGGCTCTCCAACTTAGAAAATAATCCTGGTCTTCAGGGGGCTGGAAAGAGCATTGCTTTGTAAGCTTCTTGAGAGCAGGGACTCATTTTCACTCTGGTCTATGTATCCCCTGCGCCCAGCATACAGTAGGTGCTGAATTGATACTTATCCATTGCATTGATTGGTTCTAGTACTATATGCAGCCATTTATTAAGTGTTTAATTTTTAGTAAATTCCTACTTGTGTCTCAATTTCATTATATCTGAAATGGGGTGAAGGAGAAAGTCATACAGCAGGAAGAAAGAAAGGGGACAAGCATTTACAAAGCCCCTGTTATGTGCCAGGATTTGCGCTAAGCACTTTGCAAAGCGTGTCTCATTCAGTCCTTACAACAATCCTGGGAGGTATGTGCTGTCATCATTCTTATTCTACAGCTGAGGAAACCAAGGCAGACATAGGTCACATGCCCTGTCCAGGTTAGTCAGTCCTGGGAGCCTAGTAAACTGGGAGGTGAGATTTTCACTCAGATATTCCTGGCTCCACGTTCAGAGTTCTGGATTTGAATCCTAGCTGTGTGACCTCAAACCAAGTCATTGAACCTTGTTGGTCCTCAGTTAGCTCATCTGTAAAGTGAGTGACTTTGAACTAGATGCTTCTGAGGTCCCTCAAAGCAAGGTGTTCTTAATCTAGATTGCTGATCTTAAAAAACAAATGGTATCTGCATTTCAATATAACTCATTTCTTTTGCAATCCTACGTATTTTATTTTATGTATTTGAAAACACGATTTTGAAAAAAGACTCACAGGCTTCATAGATTTCCCAAAGGGGGCCAGAATACAGAAAAAAAGTGAAGAAACCTCACAATCTAAATGGATGATCCAATAAGAAATTTCAAGTTTTCTAACTAAAAAGGCAGGGCTTTGTTAGTTCCTGGGAACATCAAAGTTATTTCTTTATGATCTACCCTCCAAGAAAAGCTGAGACAAGGGACCTTTCCTCCATCCTCATTCCCCTTGACCTCTGCAACCTCGGTCACTGTCCATCACACTCTCCTTCTCTCTGGGTTTTCAGGACACCCACCCTCTCTCCTGCCTCTCCTCCTCCCTCTCTGAGTGCTCCTTCTCTGTCCCCTTTGCTGGAGTCTCTTCCAGGTCACCCCTTCTTAGGTGTCTGTCAAGGATTCTTTCTATCCCCAATACTTAGTACAGTGTCTGCCCACATAGTAGGCACTTTATAAATTTTTAGTGACTGATGCAGTGGTTCTCAACCTTCCTAATGCAATGACCCTTTAATACAGTTCCTTGTGTTGTGATGACCCCCAACTATAACATGATTTTCCTTGCTACTTCATACCTGTAATTTTGCTACTGTTATGAATCTATCTGATATGCAGGATGGATTTTCATTGTTACAAAATGAACATAACCCACAGGTTGAGAACTGCTGGATTAGGGGAAAAAAGCATTTGCCCCCTTTCAATGGTGTCTGTAAGGAGAGTGAAGTATTGCCACCCAGCCCCCCTCCCCCTTCCGTACTAGCCCTCTCTCCCTCTCCAGGCTCCCACATACTTCCCGGGCCCAAGATATGCTAATGGAAGCAGAATTGCTTTTGTTGAGGAGGCTAAGATGTGGCTCTGGAGGCATCCTTTGGGCTTTGATTGCGTACTTGTATTGCTAAAAATAAGCACAGAGAACAGCAAAGTCTGGAAGACTCTGGTGGATTCCTAATAGAATTGCACACTCGTCTATTTCTAGAATGATGCACTAAAGCCCATCAGAGAGAGAATCTGGATTGATCCTTGATGCAGTTCATGTGGCATCTGGGGGCAAAGAAGAAGATCTCAAATGGGCACCTTCTATCCCTCAGTGGAACATACAGGGGATAATACCTGAGGAG
>CM053593.1:9442972-9459037 GCA_028646575.1 Pseudocheirus occidentalis | reverse complement strand
GGGGGGGGGGGTGGAAGGGGGATGCTAAACAGTCAACCCATTAGTGATTATTGACTACCTACTATGTGCCAGCCCTGGGTTAGGCACTGTGGATACAAATACAGATACAAAGCAACCCCTACTCTCAAGACAGGCAGCCTGAGAGGAAAGGTAGATCATATATGAAGGGATGCTGAGGAGTGAGGAGACTGGGCATCCCAGGCTGGGAGGAGAACACTGGACCAGATGCTCAGGAAGAGGCAGGAGGGTATGGTGGACAAAGCTCCGGGTGAGGAGTCCAGAAGAGGAAGGCTAGAATCCTGCCTCGGGCACTTATTAGCCCTACTCAATTCATCCCTCTCAGGCCTCTTTCCTCACCTCTGAAATAAAGGGGCTGCACTTGGTGGCCTTTCATGTCCTTTCCAGCTCTTTATGATTTTATGTCTTTAATCCCCAATCCCACCTTCATGACTCACCTCTCTGTAAACCTGTCACTAAGAAAAGCCAAATAACTGGCCTGAGGTTTTCACCAACCTTCTTCACCCATCCCAGAGCAATGAGGAAGATTTAGGGTACAGCAAATTGTGCAAGAACCTTCTGTCCCAAACCACCTCAGCCTGGCTTTGCCGGCCAGATTCAGTGCTTCTCTTCTCCTCATTCCATATTCCAGATCTCCATCTCCCCCATTCAGGTCTTGGGAAACACTTTCCGCTTGGCACACAGTGCTCCCTCCTCTCCTCTCTGCTCCTTACCATCCCTGGCTCTCTTGGCCTGGCCTCATCTCCCTCCAAAGCTAAGCTCATATGCCTTCTTCAATAGAAAACCCTTTCCTGGGCATCTTCTTTCCTCTTTCTCCTTCCTTCTCAAATGGTTATACATATTTTTATATCTTTGCGTGTTGTAAGAGACAGTGTTTCTGAATGGAGAGAGAGCTGACCTCAGTGTCAGGAAGGCCTGAATTCAGGGTCCTCCTTTGACACATGCCCTCAGTGACAAGCATCATCTCCCAAGCAGGCACAAGTCAAGTCACCTTTCAAAGAGGTCTCCTCCCCACTCTGCTCCATATCAACAGAAGGGGTTTCCATAATTGGGGGTTTACCTACAGTAATAAATTCAAAGCTCCAGTTCCTAACCCTGCCCCTAACATTGCAAGTTGCAGTGCCCCCCCCAAGTAGAATGTATGCTTGTTGAGAATAGGCACTGTTTTTGTATCTCTGTCACCTTGTACAATGCCTGATATATCTGAGGTAGTTAATAAGTACAGCAGGGGCTTCATCTGGAAGATGACTCTTTGATCATCCCCATACACCTGCCTCAGTTCCCTTGATGGCTTTCAAGCCATGAATTTGTTCAAAAAGATACTCTTCCCACAAAGCTGAGCTCATGCACTAGAGCCACTTGAGGACACAAAAACTCCTAATTGGTCCCCAGTAATAAATGCTCATAGGATTAGAATCAAGTCAACATGCATTCATGAAGCCCTTACAGTGGGCTAGGCCCTATGGGAAGTGCTGAAAATGTACATATGAGCAGAGCTTGCATTCTAATAGAGGAAGAAAGCCCCTGAAGTGGCAGTGGGGGGGGGGGGGATGAAGACACTCAGCACAGCTTCATTGTAAAGAAAGTTCAGAATAGACAGAGAGCAGCCTAGGAAGGAATGAGGATCTGACAGGCCCAGGAATTCTCTTTAAAATGGAAAATGAAAAGAGCCAGCCAGTCTCAGGAAGAGGCCACAAGGACAGAGGAGATTTCCAGTGTGAGAAGTCCAGGACTGTAGGGTGCTTCTAAGGTGAAAAGATTTTAGAGGCTAGGTTGAGAAAGTCCAGAAGAAATGGGAGTGCAGCCCGGGAAAGGCAAGAAGAGGAGTGAATTGAGTTCTCAGGCAAGAAGAGGAGTGAATTGAGTTCTCCTTGTTTCCTGGTTTTTATTTAGATCCAGTATTTAATGCCCAAGGTTGTTGGGTAAAGATTCACAGCTCAAACAAGGCTAGAGCTGGGGAGGCCTTAGAGCTCTTTTTGTCCAAACCTTTCATTTGATAGATGTTGAAACTGAGACCCAGAGTAAGGTAACAACTTTGTAAGGTTAATGAGCTTTAAGAGGAAGGCATTTGCCTTGTACTGAGAGAATAGTTCAGAAGTGGAATGGGAAGCCTGAAGAGGCCCCAGGATCCTCCCACCAGGCAGAGACCAGAGGTTCACTTTCGATGTTATAAAAGAGATTCCTGGTCAAGTGTAGGTTGGATCAGGTGGCCATTGAGTCCTCATCCAAACTGGAGACTCTGTGATGCTAGGAGAATGGTAGGGTTTGAACCCAGGTCTTTTGGCCCTAAGCAGAGCACTCTGTCAAACATGGAAGGTATTAGAAAGCACCTTGCCATGCAACTTGGTGCTGGCCAGAGTGCTTCTGGTTTACATACTGAGGTTGGTTTGGGAGCCAGATAAGCTATGACCAAATGCTCTGCCACTTTCTATGAGAGTGATGCAAGTCTCTTCACCTCTCCAATATGTAACATGAGGAACTAGATGACCTGGGTGAGATGCCCCTTCCTGCTTCAAATCTGATTCGGTATTTGACCTTGGGCAAATCACTTCTCCTCTCTGGCCCTCATTCATCCGATGAGAGGTTTGGGCTAGGTTCCACCTTTAAAATATATGATTCAATGTTTATGATCCTTGAAAAACAAGAACAGAACCAAAAGAGAGGTTTCAGGTATTTTTCAGGCCAGGAGAAATAGGACTGATTCAGATATGTCATTTCTCTTGCCTCTCTTCAGTCAACAAAGAATCAATAAACACTGAAGAAGACCTTACCTATGTATCAGGACCTTGGGTAGGTACTGATGATACACAGCAAAATCAAGTGGACCCTCAAGGAGTTTACATTTTGCATTAGCTGCTAGAATTAAAAACCCAACATAATCCAATTAATTTTCTTCACATGGAGATGAATTGAAGGAGAAGATGGGCATCCCCCAAATGGTGAGCATATTGATCTAAGCTGACCATTCAGCAAAGCCAGAAAGTGAGAAGTCATATAGTTGAATTCCACCTCCCTGGATTCTAAATGTCTTCATTTGCATTAGTTATATCCAAGCTAGCAATCAATTTACAATTATAATTGTTACCCAGAGATGACTTTAACTAGCATTTTGCAAGGGAAAAGCCCAATTTGCATTGTTTTACTGAGTTGGAAAACAGTTAATGGATTATGAAAAATTGGTTTTCATTAAGGGAAGAGTGAAATTTCTGTTCCTGCTCTGGGGTTGTAATCACTCCTGAATACAGGATACCATTATTTTAATATGTGTGTTTTACATTCATTGTGGCATTCCGTAATAAGATAAATGTTATTATTGAATTACACAATAGCAATGTAAAAAATTAGGAACACATCTCTAAGTAAGAAAATGAAATGTTGAATTTAAAGGGCCCTTTATGATGTCAATTAGAGCTATGTCTGTAATGACACTTGCAGTGGCTTTGAATCTTTATTTGTGGGTTTCTGTACATTTTCAAATATCATTTAGAAAAGTAAAATGCATTTGTGATGTACACCATTCCTCTCCATTAGTTCTAAGGATTATTTCCAACTTTTCTGAGTGCTGAAGGCCGATAAACAAGAAAAGAAGGCGTCTTCAATATGGGTGGTGTATGTTATCTTGAGGGGTGATAGACAGAATGGTAAATGGTGTACTTAGATGCTGGTTGGCAGAAGGGTCTAAGTAAACACCAGGGTAAGTGCCTGTGTTCCTTTTGTTTTCCAGAGCAAAGTAGTTGATGAAAAAATTATAGGATGTTAGACACTTAAAACTAGGGAAGAGCATAAAAGCCATCTAACAGAACCTCTCATGTAATGGGAAAATCTCTTATGGTGCCCTTGACACACAGCCATCCAGCTGCCACTTGAACATCATTATCATCTCTATGCAGATGGCTCTGAAATCTCTCCCTATATTTAGCCTTAATATCTCTCCTAGACGTCAGCCATGCTCGATCAGCTGCCTGCTCAATAACTCCTACTGGATATGCCCTGGGCATCCCAGGTACTCCATGTCTAAAACTGAACTTAGGTTCTTTGGTTTCCCATCATAAACTTGCCCTCTCCTTCATTCTTCTCTACTTTTGTTGATAAGATATTTCCAGTGAATGTTTACAATCTTGACGTCATCTTAGAACTTCTGCCTTACCAGTGCTCATTCCCCTAGTAATATCTTTTTAATTTTTTTTATTTTTTTTTTTACCATTTTTACCTCCACTCTCTTCTCCCCGTTCACATAGCCAACTCCATAGTTCAGGTCTTCATCATCTCTTACCTGAATAATTGGAATAGCCTCCAAATCAGTTATCCTGTTTTAATCTCTTTCCTTCCTCAATAGAGATGTCAAAGTATTCTTCTGGGTGGACAATCTGATACTGTTACTCCCTTGCTCAGAAACTTTTGGTGACTCCCTGTTGTCTACAGAATAAAATGAAAATTCCTTAGATTTAGATGAAGCCAGGATTCCAAAATACCTCCTGATGGTGAGTGTGGTGCCCTTCCACATCCTGCAACCAATTTCAGATAAAGCCTTAGGTATTCCTTTTCATCGTATGGAGTCCAACTGCCATTGTCCATGGAAAAGTTGTCCCTCCTTCTCCAGTTTTCATGGAGCCTCCAAACATTAAGACTTTGTATATATCATTCTTCCACTTATCCATGTCTGGAACTTCAGCTTGTTCTTGGACTCTTGAGGCAGTATGGTACTGTGGAAACAATACAGGATTTGGAGTTAAAAGATTAGACATCAAATCACATTTATGTCACTACATACTTGATGCTGACAAATGTTTTCCCCAGTTCATCTCTTTCCTAGAATGGCTGGAGTAGGTCACTACTCCACCAACAGTCTATTAGTATATCTATTTTCCCTCATCCCTTCTAACATTTGTCATTTCTGATAGGTGTGAGAAGATACCTCAGAGTTGTTTTAATTTCTATTTCTCTAACCAATAGTGATTTAGAACTTTTTATATGACTATGGATAGCTTTGGTTTTTTTTCTGAATACTGTCTGTTCATATCCTTTGGTCATTTATCAGCTGGAGAATGGCTCTTACCGTTATAAATTTCATTCAGTTTTCTATATAGTTGAGAAATGAAGCTTTTATGAGGGAAACTTGCAGTAAAACTTTTTTTTATGTTACTTCATTGTCTATAGTATTTTTTTTAGCAAAATATAGTTTCCCTTTTTATCTCTTTTAATTTAGTATATTTTGCTTTTGCTTTTTCTGAGGTCATGATTGCTACTTCTGCCTTTTTTTACTTCAGCTGAAGCATAATAGATTCTGCTCCAACTCTTTATTTTAACTTTGTGTAAGTCTTTCTGTTTCAGGTGTGTCTCTTTAAAACAACATATTGTTAGACTCTGGTTTTTAATCCACTCTGCTCTCTACTATTGTTTTCTGGAGAGTTTATCCCATTCAGTTTAAGTTATGATTACTCAAGGTATATTTCACTTCATTCCATTTTCTTCTTTTTTCTTCTCTCTTCAAAAGTCTATTTTGTCCCTCCTCAAAAGTCTATTTTGCTTCTAACCACTACTTCAATTTATAATCCCCCTTTACTTTTATTCCCCTTCCCTAATATTTTCCTACTGAGGAAGATAGATATTTATACAAAACTCAGTGTGTTTATGTAGTCTTCCTTCTTTAAATCAATTCTGATCAGAGTGAGGTTCATGCCTTGCTTGCCACCACTACCCTTTTTCTGTTGTTGTACAAGCTCTTTCTTGCATGGCCCTTTTATGTGAAATCAACTTCTCCATTCTTCCTCTCCCTTCGCCCTCCTCCCAGTGAAAGCCTCTTTATTACCCTTTCATTTATTTATTTATCTTTAGAGATCATAATTGACTCAAACATATGCCATCTATCTATGTAAACTCCTTTTAACTGTCCTAATAATGATAAAGTTCTTAGGAGTTACATGAATTATCTTCCCATATAGGAATATAACTTTAACTTTACTGTTTACAATTCAACTTTACTGAGTCCCTGATTCATTTTTCATGTTTATCTTTTAATGTTTCTCTGGAGTCTTGGGTTTGAATGTCAGGTTTTCTATTCAGCTCCTGTCTTTTGTTGGAATGCTTGAAAATCCTCTATTTCATTTAATATTCATTTCTCCTGCAGGATTTACTCAATTTTGCTGGGTAGGATATTCTTGGTTATAATCCTAACTCCTTGAGCTTCTGCAATATCATATTCCAATCACTCTGTTCCTTCAATATGGAAGCAGTTACATCTTGTGTGACCATGACAATGGCTCTACAATATTTGATTTGTTTCTTTTTGTCTACTTATAATATTCTTTTGTTGACCTGGGAACTCTGGAATTTGGCTACAATATTCCTGGGAGTTTTCATTTTGAGATTTCTTTTAGGAGGTGATCTGGATCTGAATCTAAGATATTGGGCAGTTTTCCTTTATAATTTCTTAAGATGTGTAGGTTCTTTTAAAAAAAACCATGGCTTTCTGGTAGTCTAATAATTCTTAAATTATCATTCCTTGATCTACTTTCAAGATCAGTTATTTTTTGTTGAAATATTTCACATTTTTTTCTATTTTTTCATTCTTTTAACTTTTAAAAATTGTTTTGAATCTCATTGAGTTATTAGCTTCTACTTGTCCAATTCTAATATTTAAGCAACTATTTTCTTCAGAGAACTTTGATACCTCTTTTTCCATTTTGACAATTCTGTTTTTTTAAAGAGGTCTTTTCTTCAAGGAATTTTTGTACCTCATTTACCATTAGACCAATTACTTTTTTTAGGTGTTATTTTCTTCAATATTTTTGTGCCTTTTTTACCAGGCTATTAATTTTTAAAATAATTTTCTTAGCAGAAAATTGAGAAAGAATTTTAACAACTAATATCTCTGATAAAGGCCTCATTTCTAAAATACACAGAGAACTGAGTTAAATTTATAAGGTTATAAGTCATTTCCCAATTGATAAATGGTCAAAGGATATGAACAGGCAGTTTTCAGAAAAAGAAATTAAAGATATCTATAATCATATGCAAAAATGTCCTAAGTCACTATTGATTAAAGAAGTGGAAATCCAAATAGCTCTTAGGTACCACATCTTACTGGCCAGAATGGCTAACATGACAAAACAGGAAAATGATAAATGCTGGAGAAAATGGGGGAAAATTGAAATATTAATGCATTGTGGTAGAGTTGTGAACTGATACAACCATTATGGAAAGCAATTTGGAATTATGCCCAAAGGGCTATAAAAATGTGCATACCCTTTGACTCAATAATACCACTTCTTGGACTGTATTCCAAAGAGATCATATGAGTGGGAGGAGGACCTATTTATACAAAAATATTTATGGCAGCTCTTTTTGTGGTGGCAAAGAATTGGAAATCAAGGGGATGCCCTTCACTTGGGGAATGGCTAAACAATTTGTGTATGTGAATGTAAATGGAATACTGTTGTGCTATAAGAAATGAGGAACAGATGGACTTCACAATAACCTGGAGAAACTTATATGAACTAATGCCAAGTGAGGAGAGCAGAACAAGAAGAACATTGTACACAATTCTAGACACATCGTATCTGTGATGACCAACTTTGATAGATGGACTCTTCTTAGCAATTCAAGGTTATAAGACAACTTCAAAAGACTCATGATGGAAAAGGTTATACACATCCAGAGAAAGAATTATGGAGTTTGAATGCAGACTGAAGCAAAGTACTTGCTCTCTCTCTTCATTTTGTTTTTTTTTCATTCCTTTTTCATTGATCATTCCATTAATTTTAATTCTTCTTTATAACTTAAGTAATGTTTAATGTGAAGGTATATGTAGAATCTATGTTGGATTGCATGCCACCATGGGAGGTGGAAGGAAGGAGGAGAGGAAGGGCAGGGGGGAATTTGGAACTCAAAAACTTGTGAAACAGAATATTGTAAACTAAAAATAAATGAATTTAAAGAAAAAAAATAATTGTATTGCATCACTCTCATTTCCTAGTTTTTACTCTGCCATTCTTATGTCTTTTACAGGAATTCTTGCTGGACTTGTATTCAGTTACATTTTTCCTTTGAGGCTTTGATTGTAGCTGTTTTCACATTGTTCTCTTCTCCTGAGATCTCTTGATCTTCCCTGTAACTGTAGTAGCTTTTTACAACCTAGTTCTTTTGCTGTTATTTACTCATTTTTATACCTATTTCTTGACTTTGAGCTTTATGTTAAAGTTGAGCTCTGCTCTCCTGGTGGTGGGGAGGTAGTATCCTAAGCTTTAACCTTTTTTCATGCTGCTGATTTCAAAATTAGTTCTGGTGGTCTACAAGTTTTCAGTGCTTCAAAGGTGGTGTGATCAAGGGAGAGGTATGATCACTGTTTTCCTTGTCTGCTCTCTGGCTTTTACTCAAGAAGAAATCCTGTTCCCCTTCAGTCACAAGCGCTAGTGCTCCTCTTTGCCTTGGAACTGTAACCAGGGCCCAACCTCTCTTGTGACCAATCACAAGCACTCCTCTCTACACTGGAGCTGTGACCCAGAAGTATTTATGGGCAATAAAGTTGCCAGTCAGTGCCAGCTGTACCCAGTGACAGCAAAGGGTCCCCTGTAATCTCTTCCTGAAAAGTTGTCCAACCTTCTTACTGTCTCTAGCCTGAGAACTCCCAAAGCAGTTTCTGCTGCTTTTGTACTCCTGTTGCTGCACACTCCCCTATCCCCAGCCCTGCCACACACACACACACACACACACACACACACACACACACACACACACACGTATGTGACCTGGACAAGCCTTCACCATACATAGACCTCACCTGCTGATCACCTAAGTTTTCTTGAGCTGAAAAGTGTTTCACTCTGACCTTTTGTTGACTCCAAAGGAAAAGTGACTCCTTTCCAATAATTCCAAATTCCTCTAGTTGTTGACTCCAAAATTTTATTTGAAGCATTGTTTTTCAGGGGAATGTTGAAAAAGTTTAGCTGAGTTGCTCCCTCTTATTTGTCATCTTGGCTCCACCCCCACCTCCCACCCCTTTTGGTTATTTATTAACATCAAAGTCACAGAGCTATATTCTTTGGAATCTACCCTCACATTCCCTTTAAGTATTGAAATGTTTAGCCATTTCCAGTTCCATGGCATGTTTATAATTGAATTTCTCAAGATTACCAATAGTGATTCATTAATTTCACCTACAAATTCTCTGTGTCTCTGAGATGTAATTTGTTTAAGCTAGAAAACTTGAACAGGTGTTCATTTACTATCTCCTCACCTATTTTTGGAAACAGTTCTCCCTTCAGTATGTTTGCTCAATCCTTTCTATCTGAAAAAAACCCAGTCCTAATAAAGAAAATGGAAGCTGAGTGGGAGTTGAGTAATTCTTTTTCTGTCATCATCTGTCTAATTATATCATCTGCTTTAATCCTTCTCTGTATTTCTTCTTGTGTGCAAAACTATATGAAAAGGTCTTCCTGGGGTTCTTTGACACTTTTCTTTGGCAAACATTAATTTCATAACCTTAAATAGCAATATAAGTGTGAATTATTATTTTATCATCATCATCATCTGGGATTTAGCCTTCCTGGTTTTCGAAACTGTCTTCCTGCTTTAATAATGCCATGAACATGAAGCAATAAAAATTAATAAGAATTAATGTAAAGGCTTATCCTTGGTTCAAAATGATTTCAAAAGGACAATATAGAGAAGGCATGGGGTTCATTCAAAAAAGATCCGAAGAGCTTATTTTTCAACAAATGTGATGTGAATCGACAATATGATATGACATGGCATCTTAAACTGTTTTAAAAATATGTTTGATTGATTTTCCTCTCCCTATATATAGTCAAACTATATGTGGGCTGTGATATTCAATTCTGCACATGATCTTTTAGGAAGGACATCAATAAGCTAGAGCAGGAGCTCTTCAATTCTTTATGTTCTGAATCTCTTGTGTTATCCAGTGAAGCCTGTAGACCTTTTTCATGAGAATGATTTTAAATGCATAAAATAAAGCCAGAGTAATAAATGAAACTACTTTATTGGAATGCAGCTAACAACCATGTATCTTAAAAAACATTCAAGAACCCATGTTAAGAACTTCTGATCGGGGGAAGGAGAATAGAATGGTGAAGAGTCTGGAGTCCATACTCTAGGAGGATTATTGGGAAGAACTGGGGATGGTAAACCTGAAGAAAAGAAGATAGGGTGGAGAGGGAGACCAGAGAGCTGTTTTTAAGTGCTTGAAAGGCTGTCATGTGGAAGACAGATTAGGTTGTTCTGTTTGACTGCAGAGGTCAAAGCTGGAAGCAATGAGTGGGAAATTGTGAGAGATAAATTTATTCTTTGTGTGCGTGTGTGTTTGTTCATTTTTAAAAGACTAGGTCTCCTCATCTTCCCCAAGAAAAATGTGCAGAGGCTAATCATGGATCAGCTCAGGTCAGGATCTTTAATCTGTTCCATTTCCAACCTAGGGATATTTACTCAGTTTCATTCCCAACCACACTCCCTGTGTCCTCTTTCCCACACCATACTGATGCTGTACTTGATATAGACATGGATTGGCATAGCACACTGTCACTCAGAATGATTGAGTTCCACAGCAGTAGGGATTATTATAGGACAACATTCAGCAAAATTTACTCTTGATGTAAAATAAAACTTACTAACAACAACCAGTATACAGAGATTTGATGGGCTGCTCTGGAAGAAGTGGGTTTTCCCTAACTGGAGATCTTTTACAAAGCAGATGACTGGGATCACTCACTTAAGGAGTGTAATCTGAAACTCAAGTACTTTCTTCCCCTGGGGCCTTTCCCTTTGATTACTTCCTCCTAGAATCTTCATTTAAGGAGGACTCCAAGGCCATTTATTTCCTCATTTCCTAACTGGATATAATCTCTGAACTTCTCCATTGTGCCCCATGCACAATATTTTCTTCCCTTCTAGCCTTTTTCAACTTCTTTATCTATATTGTCTTTCTCATTAAAATATAAGCTTCTTGAGGGTGAGAACTATCTTCCTCTTTCTTTGTGTGTGTATTCCCCATGCTTAGCACAGCATAGTTGAGTACTTTAAAAATGCTTGTTGACTGACTTACTTTAGTAAAGAGACTATTATTTTTAATATTTTTTCCAATTTCATGTAAAAACAACTTTAAATTTTTTTAATTGAGTTTCAAATCCTCTCCTTCCCTTCCTTTTTGCTCCCTTCCTGAGACAGTAAGAAATTTGATATAGGTTATACATGTGCAGTCATGTAAATATATTTCCATATTAGTCATGTTGTGAAAGAAAACATAGACAAAAAATGAAAAAAAAATAAAGAAGGTAAAAAAAATTGTATTCTTTGATCTGCATCCAGACTCAGTTCTTTCTCTGGAGGTGGATAGTATTTTTGTTTTTTATCCTAAGTCGTTCAGAATTGTTTTGGATCTTCATATTGCTAAGAATATCTAACTCATTCAGAGTTGATTATTGTGCAGTATTACTCTTAGCGTATACAATGTTCTCCTGGTTCTGATCATTTCACTTTGCATCAGTTCATCTAAGTCTTTCCAGGTTGCTGTTGTTGTTTTCTGAAAGCATTCTCTTCATCATTTCTTATTGCACAAAATTATTCCATCACATCCCTATACCATAAGGTGTTTAGCCACTCTCCAATTGATGGGTATCCTCTCAATTCCCAGTTCTTAGCCACAACAAAAAGAGCTGCTATAAATATTTTTGTACATATAGATCCTGCCCCCACCTCTTTTTTTTCTTATCTCTTTGGGATACAGATCTATTACGGGCATTTCTGGGTCGAAGGGTATACACAGTTTTATAACCCTTTTGCCATAGTTCCAAATTGTTCTACAGAATGATTGGATCAGTTTGTAACTCCACTAACAATGCAATAGTATCTCAATTTTCCCACATCCTTTTCAACATTTCTCATTATCCTTTTCTGTCACATTAACCTGATATGTATGAGCTGGTATCTCAGAGTTGTTTTAATTTGCAATTGTCTAGTAAATAGTGATTTACAGCATTTTACATGACTATAGATAGCTTTTATTTTCATCATTTGAAAATTGCCTATTTATATATTTGACTATTTATCAATTGAAAAATTACTCATATTCTTACAAAATTGACACAGCTCTCTATATATTTGAGAAATGAGACCTTTATCAGAGAAACTTCCTATAATTTTTTTCTAAGTTTTTTTACTTTCTTTCTAATCTTGATAATACATTGTGTCTGTTTGTGTAAACAAAACTTAATATAATCAAAATTATTCTTTTTACTTCCCATAATGCTCTGTTATCTATACCCACATAAATTCTTCTCTTCCCATAGATCTCACAGGTAAAATATTCTTTGCTCTCCTAATTTGCTTCCAGTATCACCCTTTATGATTAAGTCATATACCCATTTTGGCCTTATCGTGGTATGTGGTGTGAGAGGTGTGAAAAATCTACCTAGCTTCTACCAAACTGGTTTCCAGTTTTCTCAACAGTTTTTTTTCTTTTTGTCAAAATATGAGTTCTTGTTCCAATAGCTGGGATTTTTTATTGCACTATATTACTATGGTCATTGCCTGCTATGTACTGTGGACCTATTCTATTCCACTGGCTCACCACTCTATCTCTTAGCCAGTACCAGATAGTTTTGATAATGATCACTTTATAATATACTTTGAGGTCTGAAACTACTAGGCCACCTCCATCCACTTATTTTTTCATTAATTCCTTTGATATTTTTGACCTTTTGTTATTTGAAATGAATTTTATTACCTTTTTCTATCTCTATAAAAATTTTTTGGTAGTTTGATTGGTATAGCACGGAATGAGAAAGTTAATTTTGGTAAAATGAGCAGTTTTATTATATTGGTTTCATCTGCCCATGAGAAATTATTTTTTCCAGTTGTTCAGATCTGACTTTATTTGTGTGAAAAGTGTTTTGTAATTATGTTCATGAAGTTCCTGGGTTATGTAAAATGTTATTATCCGTGTATGGGTTGCCCTTAGTGGTATTTGAAATCTCCTTCAACTCTGAGATTCTGTGGTTCAGTGAATGGTTAACTGTTCTTTGAGGCATCAGAAGATTTTGTGGCATATGGAGGGAATGGGAGAATGGAATCAAAAATGAACAAATGAATAGAAATACTTATTAAGCAGAGTGCCATTTACTGTGATGTGTTACAGATAAAAATGCAAAAGCAAAAGAAGTTATATTCTAATTGGGAGAGATAATGCGTATAAGGGAGAGGTGGTCAGGGAGAGGTATTTTGACTTGGAAAATTACTAGGAAGTTGTATAGTTCCAAAGTGGTTCATAGTAACACTCTTTCCATGGGTAATGATAGAGTTGGTTTGATTATGGTTTTGGTACCAGAATTACTTATGCTAAGACCTGATTTCTGTGGGTATATGATTGTTGTTGAAATGAACATGATGAGAGTTGAACCTAGATGAAGTAGAACCATAGAAGTCACGAATAATTTGACACTGGGATATTATGGATGGAAGTCCAGGGAAGAAAGTGTTATGTTCACATCAGCTTGGCCTCTGGTCTTTGTGTAAAGAAATCTATTGAAGAAATAGGTGAAGACTAGAAAGAAAAAAGTGAGAAAATATTATAATAAGGTTGGTGTAATGTAAACAAAGCAGTTAATTTCATTTTTCATGTTTCATTTTGTTCCAGTGCCTAGTAGAAATACTCTGGTGTGTTTTTGTCTAACTGTTTACTGAGATGATAATGATTCTTTGAGCAAGATGAGGCATATGCCAAGTAATGACTAGGGGTGGGTGGCAGGAAGGCTGACTCACACCTGGTAGCCAGTCTCCTTTCAACAAGTCCCTGGTTCACTGCCCTGGATTTGATTCATCACCATCTCCAGGTGAGTCTGTCTTGCCAAACCTAACTGGGATTTATTTGTTTACTTTCCCGATTTGGGAAGCATTCCTTCTTCACAATTACTTTGGCATTGGCAATGAGAGTTTACGTGGGCTTAAAAGATGTAGAACAGATTTTATTTCACTGTGATGGTATCACTTTCCCTTAGCCTTCTATTGCAGATAGAATCACTTACTGCAGATGCCCTGTTTGACCTTGGTCATATCACTTAAACTCCCTGGGCCTCAGTTTCCTTACCTGTGAAATAAAAGGTGGTTCAATTATAAGGCCTTTGAGGCCCTTTCCAGCTCTAGAGTAGTCTTCTTATTTTCTCTAATTTACCTCCTTTACCTCCTTTCCCAACTCCAGTTCTTCGTGTCCTTTTTTCACTGACCTTCATACCACATTTGTCAAGACGAGGCTTCTAACTATCAGGGGAATTTTAAAATTACAAGAAGTCTCGTCTCTATCTCCTAGAGGCAGCTAAGTGGCATGCAGACAGAACATTGGGTCTGGAGTCAGAAGGACCTGTGTTCAAATTTGAACTTTGATACTTACTAGCTATGTGACTGCGGCCAAGACATTTAACTTCTGCTTGCCTCAGATTCCTCAATTTTCAATGGGGATAATAGTACCTACCTCCGAGGGTTGTTTGTGGGATTACATGAGACAATATAAAGCTCCTAACATAGTGTCTGGTGCATATTAAATGCTTCATAAATATTGGTGTTCCTTCCTTCACACCACAGTTGTGAGGACACATCGTCTGACCATCAGGGACATTCTTTTTTATAATTAATTACTTTTAAGTTTTCAACATTCACTTCTATACAATATTGAGTTTTAAATTTCCCCCCTCCCAAGGGAGGTGGAGTCAAGATGGTGGCATAGAAGCATAAGAACTCCATCATTCCCTCCATAACCACCTCAAATACCTATAAATTATGACTCTAAACAAATTTAAAAGCTCCAGAAACAACAAAATTACAGAGTAATGAGGCTCCCAGTGAAGGCAGCCCAGCAGGTTGATGGGAAGGGGTTCATTATAGCACACTGGGAGCCTAGACCAGTACCACATGAACCCATGGCTGGAGTCCTAGGGCAGCCAGAACAAGCCATGGCTGGAGCTTTCAGGAGAGCGGATCACCAGCAGCTGTGGCAGTTTCCATAATTACCAATTGATAAGAGCCAAGGACAAAGGGAAAAGGTCAGTGGAATTTGGCTAAATTTCAGGGAAAGTGTCTGGTTGACTACCTACAGAGTTAGAAGCAGTTGGAAGTGGTCTCCCTGCAGCTGCCTCTATGTGGCTGCTTCAGAAGCTTCCAGCCTGGAGATTGCAGGGAGGCCAAACAATCATTCAGAGGCTAAATACTCTTGCCTTGAGTTGCCTGGATGGAGATGGCAGTCTTGGGTGGTAGTTGTGAGGTGCATGACCAGTGAGCCAAAGTCAGAGGGGGCTCCAGAGATGGCAGCCTCCTAATAGCTCTGGCAGCTACAAAAACTCCAGCAATTTGGGACAGAGTTCTCCCATCTGTAAGCAGAGATCTACTGAGCCCAAAAGTCAAATAACTGACTGGCAACATGAGCAGGTAAAGGAAGCAAGGAAAGCTCAGCAATCCAACCTTAGATTCCTTTTTTGGGGACAAAAAGTATCAAAGCAAGGAACCGGAGGAAGACAACACAGTCAGAATTCCCACGCCAAAAGCTTTCAAGAAAAATGTAGACTGGTTACAAGCCAAAGAGGAGTTTAAGAAGAATGCTGAAAACCAAATAAGAGAAGTAGAGGAAAAATTGGGGAGAGAAATGAGAAGGATGCAAGAAAATCATGATAAGAGAATCAACAACCTGACTGAAGAAGATAACACCTTAAAAAATAGATTAGCTCAAATGGCAAAAGAGGCCCAAAAAGCCAATGAGAAGAATGCCTTAAAAAGCCAAATTTGCCAGATGGAAAAAGAATCTCAAAAGCTTGCTGAAGAGAATAATTCCTTCAGAATTAGAGTGGAGCAAATGGAAACAAATGACTTTATGAGGAATCAAGATACTATTAAACAGATCCAAACAAATGAAAAAATAGAAGGCAATATGAAATATCTCCTTGGAAAAAAACCACTTATCTGGAAAATAGATCCAGGAGAGACAATTTAAAAATTATTGGACTACCTGAAAGCCATGATGAAAAAAAGAACCTAGAAAGCATCCTTCAA
>CM053593.1:9416746-9442472 GCA_028646575.1 Pseudocheirus occidentalis | reverse complement strand
GGAGAGAGAGAGAAACAGAGAGGGGGAGGGAGGGGGAGAGACAAAGAGAGACAGAGACAGAGGGTGGAGGAAGAGAGATGGAGAGAGAGGGGGAGAGAAGAGAGATTGAGAGGGAAGAGACAGAAACGGAGACAGAGAGGGAGGGAGGGAGAGAAAGAAAGGAGAGAGATTGAGAGGAAGAGAGAGAGAGAGAGAGAGAGAGAGAGAGAGAGAGAGAGAGAGAGAGAGAGAGAGAGAGAGAGGAGGGAGGGGGAAAGGGGGAAAGGGAGAAAGGAAGTCCATTATTGTTTCTTCAATGTTCATTGATGCTCTCCATTTAGACCAATCTGTGGAAGGATAGATAGCAGTCATCACGGCTCATGTGGATGGAGTAGGAAGTAATATGGACTAGCAGAGCCTGTTAGGTAGACCTGGGTTCCAATCTTGATGCATGGTTGTTGTTCAGATATTTCAGTCATGTCTGCTTCCTGACCCCATTTGGGATTTTCTTGGCAGACATACTACTGTGCTCTGCCATTTCCTTCTCCAGTTCATTTTACAAAAGAGCAAACTGAGACAGAGTGCAGTTACTTGCCCAGGGTCACACAGTTAGCCAGATTTGCATGCACAAAGATGAGTCTTCCTGACTTCAGGCCCCCTCTCTACCCACTGTAGCACCTAGCTGCTCTCGGCTGAATGTCAGATGCTTCCTAAATGCTTGTTGACTGACTGACTGACAGATCTCAGACCTTTATAAGCTCTGTGACCCTGGCACATCATTTAAACTCTCTAAGCCTCTTGTGGGATGGGGATAACAATAGCCAGATTACCTAGCTGGGGGGGGGGGAGCCCAGAAGAGATTATATGATCCTAAAGCTGGTGCTTGAAAGGACCTCCTCGATTTACAATCGGCCAGTCAACGAGCATATATTAAGCTCTTAGTGTATGCCAGGCACTCTGCTAAATGCTGGGGATATAAAAACAAAAATGAAATAATTCCTGCCTTCAAGGAGCTTCTGTTCTAATGGAAAAGACAACCAATAAATAACTAGTTACCACAAGATCTGTCCAGATTAATGAAGGCAGCCAGAGAGGGGAAGGTGGGGAGGCATTAGCAGCTGGGGAAGAGAAAGGGCTCCTGCAGAAGGAGGGGTTTAATCTGAACTTTGAAGGAATCATCTTTTTTTTCTTCTTCCATTCTACTGTGTTATAGAAATTCTTGTTTTATTTCTTAAGTTCAGAATAAAAGAAGTAAAACTTTAAATAAAAGTTGAAGGAAGCCAGAGAAACAGACGGAGGTGAAGGAGAAAAACATTCCAGGACCAAGACCCAGTGAAGTAAACTCCTCTATCCAAAGTCCTACAGGTAGCAACTATCAGAGCGAGGATTTGAACCCAAGTTAGGGTCCTTTAGTTACCCTCCCTATCCACTGATCCATTCTTCTCTCACCATGGATGTCCTAGATTTCCTCCACACAGTCAGAGGCAAGGGCCTCTAGGGAGGTGACAGGATCAAATGAGGTTTGGGGGCTTAAAGAGAGAGGACGGAATTGGGAACAAACACTTAGGAGAAGGTGAGACAGAAGCAGTCAAGGAAGAATAACAGATTGTGGAGCCCAGTGAACCTTAGATTGTGGGGATCTGTGACCCAGCTCTCTGGACTTCAACCTGTTTGGAGAAGGCAGATCATGGGGCTGATGCACAGGAAGAAGACCCAGAGGTGAGGATGCCTGTAAGTGTTCAGTGCCATGGATTCAGGGAGATTTTAGGTAATAATTCTGTTTCCAGAAGGAGGCAGGGTGGTGCAATAGATGCCTGGCCTTGAAGCCAGGACACCTAGGTTCAAATCTTGCCTCTGGCATATGTCAGCTGCGTGACCTGAAACTAGTCACTTCTTTCAGAGTTCTGGACAAGGTCCTAAGAATATGGATTGTAAAGACAATGCTGACCTATAACAGCACAGAGTTTCCTCACCTGGCAGATCCCTATACCCATGGTATCTTAGAGCTGCTCCTTATCACCTATACTGATAGAATTTTTTGTTGGCAAAATGATGTTGGACTAGAAAATCTCAGAGGCTCCTTCCATCTATAAGATTTCCTTTCCTATTTAAACACTGAATTCAAGTTAATGAAGTATTATCAAAAGGGACAAAGAAATGTGTCACTGAATCCCAGAGGGATGGACCTTCCCTAGTAGAAATCCTTCCTTTGGTCATTAAGATCTTTGTCCCAGGAATGCTTTTTTTGCCCTATTTTTAAGGGTCCCTCTCCCCTTAAGTATTTCCCATCAAGTTTGTCTTCTCACTCATTGAAACCACTGGAAATTCCCTTGTAAAACAATGAGTTCTTTGTAATAGATTCTTGAAGGGTTCAACCCCTCCCATTCCCTGCTCTGAGAACCAAGTGTGTCCCTATAAGCCACACTGGATTTTTTCATCTTCTGCCTCCTTTCTCCACCCACCCAATCACTCAAAATATACTTGGCCCATCAGCCATCTTGAAGGGTTTCCAGTGGACCATGGGGAAAACCAGGCTGCTCTCAAATGTTGATTTCCTTCAGTCCAAGTACAAGCAACACTTTAATTTAGGCTCATATAACCAGAGCTTAAAAGAACCTCAGAAGCCTTGAGCTCAATTGAAAAATGAAGAAACTGAGGCCCAAAAAGCTTAAATGACTTTTCCAAAGCCATATGGGTAATGGCAGAGGCAGGATTTGAACCCTGTCAGATACTCTCCCTTCCCTCATTCTTTTAAATCTGCTCTGGTATATACATACATCATACACACACACACACACGCATGCACACACACATACACACGTGCACCACTGTTGATGACTTCTATGATATGGGCAATTCCTGGTATGAAAACTCCATCTGCTGGTTTGGCTCAGCTACTCAATTATGGCTTACAGGCTTAGTTCACTGGTTCAATGAGTGGTGAAGATGATATATCCTCATATATTAGAGGCAAGGCTTGAACCCAGGTTTTCCTAACTTCCAAGGCTGGCTCTGTAACCAATACTCATGATGTTATGCAACCTTTCTGAAAATATTCCCTCTGTCGGGACTTGGAGGCATTGGAAGAGTATACGGCAGTACTTTGTGGAGGAAATGACTTCTTCCCAGTCTCTGCTGACTGATTTTATGAAGTTTCAGTTGGCACGAGGAGGTGAGCTTGCCTTAAAGGGTGGTCTCATTTCTGGAAACATTCCCCTCTCCTCCACAGGAAACTTATGGGTTGAACACATTTTCACCTTGTTGGAAATAATGCCCCTATTATGAGGAAGCGGTAATGTTTTAATGTGGGGCCATTTTCCTTTCTCATTAAAGTCTTAAAACACAAACACAATTTGAAGCTATTAAAGGCTCACTCTAAAATACAGTCTCAGGCAGCTGAAACTGAATTTCAAGAAAATTGGCCCCCAGCCCCTCAAACTCATTTTCACAATCTGGTGCTTTTGGAGGTGGGGGAGGGGGGTTTGGAGGTTGTTTTGTTGTGTGTGTGTGCTTCCTAACTGTTTGTTCCCTCTGCAAAGAGAATCCAACCTAGGAAAGGATTCCAAACAGCATTAAAAAACCACTTAGCAAACACATTGTCCCCACAATCCAGGCCAAGTGGTTTGTCCACCAACGTTCTCCAACTGAAGGAATATCCAACAATCATTAAGACTTAATAGGGTTCAGCTCTGAAAAAGAGAAAGTTGAGCACAGATTAGATCATGCATTTGAAGGGGATCTTTAAATTTTGTTGCATAGAATTCGATTATATTTAATATCCCTTGAAATAGACTAGAATTTAATGAGATGTCTAAGCTCAAAGGGACTTCAGTGAGTCCAAGCTCCTAGTTTTAGAGATTAGAAAACAGGAATAAGGGGCTCAAATGATGGGGGCAAGGTCCCGCAGGTATGAGGCAGGGGCAAGGGCAGGGACAGAAGCTTCGTTTGTTCAGTCCCAGGCTTTCCTGTAAAGAGTGGGCTATGGGGCACTTCCTAGAAAGCTTTAATCTATAGATAGCTTTCATTCTGTTGAATTCTGTTCTAATGGAATTTTCACTGGAAAAAAAAATGTCTTTACAGAAGGAAATAGTAGGGGGCAGGACAGAGAATAAAGAGGCATGAATCTAGCAAGAAGGAAGAGGGCAACTGTTTCTGTGACTTTACAACCAGACTGCTACTCTGTTTTCCCTTGCATGGGGGGAGAGGGTAGAGTTGGGACAAGACTTCCTAACTCCGATCTTCCAATCTGGATGTGGACAGAAATCGTAGTATTTGAACCCAGGACCCACTGACTTAGAATACATCTCTCTCTCCACTCTGCCACTTGTCTTGGTAACTCTAGCCCTGCGCATTGACATAGTCAGGCACTTGTCAGGTTATTTCAGGGCTTTCGTCTTTCCAAGCTGGCCATATTTCTTCTCAAGCTGTTTGTTTCTCATGTGGGCTTGCCTAATCATCTGGGAAAAGTCTCAGTTCTAGGCAATAGAAGCTCCACTGGGAACAAGGAGGCCATTGGGAGCTGAACCCTAAGTTCCCATCTCCCCAGCTCTGCTTCAAACAGAAAAATCTGCTAGAACTCGCTGGGATGTTTCCAGTGACCAGCTCCCCTTGAGGATGTTCCTGCTGAAAAGGAACCTCTTCAAAGTGAAGAAGGAATTGGGCCTGGCCACTCTGGGGTTCTACCCTTCTGCTAAGAATCTCAGTACACCAGGCAGCAGCATGGGGATCGGGGTGCTTCCATGGCATGTGCTCTCTCTGTTCTCATGCTTTAACTGAAGGTCTCATCAACCCCTTGTGGTTCCTTTCCCTTTGCCTTCTTTTTTACTCTCCTCAGGTTTCTCAATGTGATCTTTTATCCTGTTTTTGTCTGCATCCTGGTTCCGTTCCATGGATTCCGTCCCAGCATTTTTCCTTCTAATGGTGGCTGAGTAAGATGTAGCTATCTTCTGCCATCTGCTGGTTTGCTGTCTTCAGTAGGGAAAGGGAAGGAAGGAAGGAAGGAAGGAAGGAAGGAAGGAAGGAAGGAAGGAAGGAAGGAAGGAAGGAAGGAAGGAAGGAAGGAAGGAAGGAAGGAAGGAAGGAAGGAAGGAAGGAATTCTCTAAGGTTGTATCATGTCACTGAAATGACTTTATTATCTTTTATAGACCATAGTTAACCTTAATTCTCACCATTCCACTCTGCCTTAAAGCCTGGTTACAACACCTACCAC
This sequence comes from Pseudocheirus occidentalis, assembly GCA_028646575.1. Classification (NCBI taxonomy): domain Eukaryota; kingdom Metazoa; phylum Chordata; class Mammalia; order Diprotodontia; family Pseudocheiridae; genus Pseudocheirus; species Pseudocheirus occidentalis. The sequence goes on along the minus strand of CM053593.1, from coordinate 9,437,283 downwards.
TCTGACCCAAATCTATCACCAGCCACCAAAATTATTCAGGTAGCAACTAGGAGTAGCAGGAGGTGCCAGTATGTGCCTGGGGGCCAAAAGGCAGAGGAGGCATTATGGCATGCCATAGGTCCACCCACATGCCCTCAATCCTTGGTAGCTGAAAAAAAAATACCCCCCCCAAAAAAACATTACAAATAAACAAAAACACCTAAGCCCATATACATATCGTCATCCATTTATATCCAGAAGGGACTTCAGAGGCCATTTAGTCCATTTTACAAATGAGGAAACTGAGGCTTAGAGATCTTCAGTGATTCAGCCAAGGTCACCCAGACCTCAGGACCTTAGGAGTTTGTCTCTAGTTGTAGAGATAAGAGACCACTGGAATTTATTGAGGAGGGGAGATGACATGGGGAGACCCCTGGATTAGGACACACTTGCCAATGATTTTCCCCTTCCTGGTCACCTTCAAGCAAAAGGCAGATAACAAGTTGTCAGGAACGTTGTAGAGGCATGTGCTGGGCCAAGTGGCTTCTGAGGCACCCCACAGCCCAGAAAGTCTCTGAAATCTTCCTTCTTTATTTCTCCTTCCTTTCCTTTCCTTCGTCCCTCATTCCTTCTCTCCCTCCCTCCCTCCTACCTCCCTTGCGTCATCAATTTGAACTAGAAATAATCTCAGAGGTTACCTAGCCTCACTCTTTCATTTTACAGACAGGGAAACTGAGGCCTAGAAACAGTGATGCTTGTCCAAGGGAGTGGATGTCAGAGTCAGTTTCCAGCCTAGATCCCCTAACTCCTAATTTGGCTCTCTTTATAATTTATACGAAGGTTTTGACAAATTTCTAAGCACTGTGAATACATGTCAGCTGTCATTGTTGTTATTCACAGACTCAATCAAGAAGCCCTTATTAATCGCCTAATGTGTACCAAGTATTCAGCTAGGGTTTGAGGAGACAAATGCAAAGAATGCGCTGGTTCTATTCACCAGAAAGAGAATTCAGGATCTTGGAGCTGTGGAGACAGAGTGGCTGCCACAAGTAGCTGGATGAGAATCTCTGCTACATATTCCCAACAAGTAGACACCTGGATCTGAAGACCTGCAGTGAGGGGGAATCTGCTATTTCTTGGGGCACCTAGAACATGGGACATTAGAACTGGCAAGGACTTTAGACTTGGTCCATTCCAACCTCAAGTCTAAAACGTCTGCGCTGGAGGTGCCTCCCTCACTTCTCCCTCAAATTTCTCAGGACATTTTACACATCTCCTACTCCCTTCTCACAGTCTGTTTTGTATTTTAGACCTTTGTGTACCTGTCTATTCTTCCTGACTCAGCTTTGAATTCTTCTGAGCAGCAACTTATTCCCCATCTCTGCTCTTCCACTCTGGTCCATCTAGCAGTGTCCATATGGCCCCTCCTAGGATCTAGGATTGTTTATACAAGGGGGAAACCCATTACTTTAGACTTTCATAGACAATTGATGGACTGGCTCCCAGTGACTTCTCACAACAGCCTCTGCATGGAAAGGGATCATAGTCCTGAGTTCTGCCATTCTGTGTTTAATGGTTTCAACTAATGGACTGAGTCAACATGTATCTATTAAGAGCTTCTTGCATGCTATGCACTGTGTTCAGCACTGTGGATACAAGTAGAAAGAAACAAAAAAAAAAGTGCTTATATTCTAATTCTAGAAGCTTACATTGTAATGGAAAAAACAGAACACAGAAAAGGAAGGTGAAAGGTAGGGGGCAAGAGAAGGTATCGCTAATTGGACTGTGATGGAGAAAGACTCAGGGATGCAACCTGGGGAGGAGTGAGTGTGGGCATAGCTAGACTGGACACTTCTTTGAGAAAGGGGCTTCTGTGGTATATGATTGAGATGGAATATTACTGTACTATAAGAAAGAACAAGCAGGATGATTTCAATAAACCTGGAAAGACACAAACTGATGCAAGTGAAGTGAACAGAAACCAGAAAACACTACATTGTAACAATGATCAGCTGTGAATGACTTATGTGAACTGATGCAAAGTGAAGTGAGCAGAACCAGAAGAACACTGTACACAGTAACAGCTACATTGTAACAATGATCATCTGTGAATGACTTAGCTCTTCTCAGTGATCAGTACCCATGATGAAGCAAACATCTTATCTGCCTCCAGAGAAAGAACTGATATTGACTGAACGCATACTGACGTGTGCCATTTCTAACTTTCTTTCAGTTTTTTTGGAATCTTCTTGAATGTTTTACATAATGGCACATGTATAACCTGTACCTGATTGCTTACCCTTTCAGAGATGGGTAAGGGGAGGGAGGAATAGAATTAGGAACTCAAAACTTTAAATAAAAATGTTTAATTTTGTTTAAAATAAAGTAAAACCCAAAAGAGGGAAAAGAGAAGAAAAGAAAAGAAAAAGAGGCTTCCCAGAAGAAAAGAATAGCAGATGGAGGAATTTCATGGGGTAAAGAGGCTACTGGGACATGGTGGAGAAGATATTTTGCCAGGGCAAACTAGAGCAGGAAATATCAAATATACTAACATAAAATAATATTAGCCCTGATTAAAATATGTAGTGCTACTTAAGCAGCTTTCAAATGGATTTCATTCTTTTGTCTACTGTATTTTCTCAAAGTATTATGAAACAAAAGTGATTCATAGCGACCAGATAGCCCCCTTTGGAGGGGGAAGTACACCCTGAAAGCACAACAAAGAGCCAGAACAGGGTGTGGGAAGAGGGGAGGGAAGGGTTGGGGGGGAGAAAGCACAAAATATTGACAAACTGGAACTGTAAAGTCAGGAAATCTTTTTTTTTTTTTTGCTCCCAATGTTGCCCTGGAGAAATCCCAAGTCTCAGGTAATGCAAACTTCTAGACTTGGAAGGGGCTTCAAAGTGGTCTGGCCCAATTCTGACCTGAAGCATAAACTGCTCAGCCTCTCCTGACAATCTCCAGGCACAAGAAACTGATTCTCCAAGAATGAAACCCATTCAATGGAGCAGTGACTCTAATAGTTCACAAAGTCTTCCTTGCCTGGCTCAATACCCATTTCTTTCCACAAGCCACCCATTGTTCCTAGCTCAGTCCTCTGGGGTCAAATAAAAGCGGCTTAGTCCTTGTTTCACTTACCAGACTGTGTTCAAATATTTGCAGAGAGTGGTTATTGTACGACCATCCCCATCCTCACCTACCCCATTACAAGCTCCACCAAACACACTCTCCTTCAAATATCCACAGAGCCCTCATGCAGCATTAGAGTTAAAATGAGTGGGTAGGCTCATATTGATTCTAGGGCAGCAGGTTAGCACCAGTTTGAGGATGATGGTGAATGATATGAGGAAATCAGAACTGGGTACGAAGGGAAGGGTTGGGTCAATCTTTTCAGAAGGGCTCTGGGATAGGGGTCACTCCTGAGTAGGTTGGGGGGGGTTACATCTCCCACCTAGTCCAAAAGTGATCTATCCTTCCCCCTCCCCCCAACCAGGAACCATCCATTCCTTTAGTGAACTCCAGTAATTAGAGCCTCTACTCTGGAGGTTAAGCGAGTCTATGTGAGTTGAATGAAATCTCTTTGTGGCTATATTTGCATACATTATACAGCTTCACCTCAGGCTGGCTCCTCATCTCACCAGTCAGTGGGTGTTTTCTGGATGGCAGGAGTTTGTCCATAAACATCTGAAAATATTCATAGTCTGTGGTTAATTAGACTATGAGATTCATCAGCTGGAAACTCTGAGGTGCTTCTGCGGAATCAACTTCCTAGCTCCAGGCCCTCTTCTCTCCAGAAATGCATGGTTGTGACCAACCGTTTGGGAGAGAGGGAGCTTGGTCTTGTTCTAAGTGCAGTATCATTGTCTGGGATCATTCTTCTCTGTCCTCCCCACACATTTAGCTCGGATTTTGTCTCAGGTAAAAGGAGCATCTCAGATTGAATCAAAACCATGCAATTTACCATAGATCAGTGTGACCTACCACTGATTCTGAGAGTATACAATGGAGAGAGGACTGCATTTAGAGTCAGAGGTTCTGGGTTCAAATTTTATATCTCTCACTTACTACTGTGACCACAGGAGACCATTTATTCACAGAATTACAGGTTTTAAGAGTTGTAGTAGACCTCTCTGGTGCAATCCATGCCAGAAAGTAAAGCCTACTATAAGGTACCCAATATGTGATCACCCAACCCGCCCACATCCAGTTCCTCATTTACAAGGTAAGAGGTTGGATTAAGTTAGCTTTTAAAATTTATGCTAGGAAGGAAGAACAATGATAGGGAGGGACTGTCCCCTTCCCCAGCACAAAGCAAGGCAAGTAGTAGATAATAAATGCTCATTCATTGATTGATCCCAACCATCAAATGCTGATGCCAGGAACACAAGTTCACCTTTGCTTCCCCCCAGGACCTCTCCAGACACAAGTAGAGGACCTGGTATTTCTTTTCCAGGATTACCAGCTACAGGCTAATTCCACCTTCAATCACTATAGAAGTCACAGTCCTGGAACAAAACATAGATTCAGTTCAGGCCATCAGAATGAGAGGGGCAGTAACCAGTGGGTGACTGGTCTTGGCAAGCACTTTGTAAGGTCAGACTAGAATGTTAACAGTCTGCTGAGATGATGTCCCTATGTGATATCCAGCCACTGGTGGGAGTCTTCTGCTGGTTCCTATGAAAGGTGCTCATGGGTGAAGGAAGGAACCTGTGACTCCTGATTCAAGCCACCCTTTGCCAAGTCTGGTCATTTCGGTCTTGTTGGGGTTCAGGGTTGGGAGAGCTGGTTCAGATTTTTGAAAGAATTCAATCGGACCTTCTCTTTAGCTAAAGGGAGCTTTATTGACTCAAAAGCATGTGGGCCTGAGACTTAGCAATGAGATAAACAAAGGCACTGATATAGGACAAGGACCAGACTTACATAGCCAGAAAGCTATACAGTCCATAGGATGGTGATGTAAGTTTTAGGGTTTCTCAAGGGGGTTGGAAATTTAGGAACAAGATAAGTCTTGCAAGATAAGGACAGGGGATGAGGACAATGAATGATAAGGGAGACAGAGAATTTTTATGACCCAGAATGGGAAGAAACAAGGAATTTTAGGATAAGGGGGAGTTTTGTGGTAGTTCAAGATAAGGGGTGACTTTAGAATGCCAGAGAATGACCAACTCAACCCTTAGGGCACCTCTGTATTTTAGGGCACCTGTAGAGTGTTGTAGGCCAAGACTTTCAGGGTCCTTGGCCACATGAGCTCCCCAGTTCTACAAAGGTCATTAGGCAGATATGCAAGGAAAGCATAATCTTGTTGGGTGGATGCTCTCAATCTAAAGAAAGTACTGAGTTAATTTGCAAGTCTTGATTGTAACACCCTGTTTGTGCCTCTGGACATGGTCCCAGGATAAAGAGCTTAAGGAGAGATTGGCTTTGGGTTGGGGTAGAGAAAGACCTAGACCAAGGATGGTTCCTTGCATTCTGCTAAGGGTATATAAACCTTGTATCTTCCATGTATCTTTGGCTCTGTATGAAATACAGAGTGCAGCAGGTTAGCACCAATTTGCAGCACCATAGGTCTGCAATAAACAGATTATGGAATACATCCCCGTCTCTCTCCCTCTTTCTTATTCAACTAGAAGCTCTCTCTCGCTCTCCTTTTATTTCACTCAGCTGGTAGCTAGGCCCGGACTTGCTAGCCACAGCACTAGAGGATAAACCAGGGAAAGGGCAACTCAACCTTCGGGGCACCTTTGTATCCACATCATGTCTCTGCAGCTTCTCCTGCATAAGCCCCAGGAGCTTCCCTCTGCTTATGCAGCCACTTCCCTTGTTCCTCTTCTTCCCTACCTGCCCAGGTTATTACAATAACCTTCTCACTGGTCTCCAGACTCAGATTCTGTTCAATTTAGTAAACCTTTATTTGTGCTAAGTGTTAGTGTTACAAAAAGAGGCAAAGGACAGTCCCTGCCTTCCAGGAGCTTATAATCTAATGGGGGAGACTGTGTGCAAACAAATATCTATGCAGCAAGCTATAACTGGGCAAATAGCAAATAAAAGAGGGAAAGCATTGGGATGAAGAGCAGTGAAGTCTCACCAAGCCCCAAGCCATCCTCTACACTCTTAATTCTGCCGGCTTAGCTCATTTGCACATGTTTGTTTTCTTGTTTTTTCTCTCAGTAGGTTGGGGGCTCCTGGAGGGCAGGGATTGCTCTTTGCCGATTACCACAGTGCCTGACACTTAGTATTGACTGACCCATCTTTGTGCTATTCCTCCAACTCCATTTCCAGACACCATGCCTTTGCATTGGCTGTGCCCCATACCTGGAATCTTCTCCCTCTTCCCACCTCCACCCATTAGCTTACTTGCCTTTCTTTATGACTCAGCTGAAATCCCACCTTCCACAGGAGGCCTTTCCTGCTTTCCTCACTTCCCCCACAGCCTTACCCTTGAAATTATCCTTGAAATCTCTTCGTGGTACAGTTATTTGCCTATTATCTCTCCCATTAGAATGTAAGCTCCCCAAGGGCAGGGCCAGTGTTTTTGTCTTCCTTTGTACACCCAGCTCTTAGCCAGGCATCTGTCAAATAGCCTATACTTAAATTTGTGTTTATCAGTTTGTTGACAGACTGCAGTAATAACGGATTATTCCTACCACTATTTCCAGCCACCCACTTCCCTCTATAAGACCATGAGAATGGTCTGCCTGCCCATTAAAGCCTGGTGATCAGAGAAGCTAAGGAAATGGGCACCATTTTGATCATGTCTGATGATACTTAGATGCCCAGGTCTCTCACAATGGTGACATCACCCCAGACCACAAGTGACTCAGTTTCTCTGTTTTCTTTTTCAGTTTTGATGTGGAAAATGGCCCGTCCCCTGGTCGAAGCCCCCTGGATCCACAGGCCGGCTCTTCGTCAGGCCTTGTGTTACACGCCACCTTCCCAGGGCACAGCCAGCGTCGAGAATCATTCCTCTACAGGTCAGACAGTGACTATGACCTCTCACCAAAGGCTATGTCTAGGAATTCTTCCCTTCCTAGCGAACAGTAAGTATCAGCTTCTGGCTTCCAATATCACACCACCTTCATTTACAGTCACTATTAGACAAAACAGGTACAAGCAAAAGCCTCAACAACTCCTCATTCCCTTTTCACCTGGACCAACAAAGTGTGAAAATGAATAGAGGGAAATGCTGTGAATGTTTTCAGGCCCCCAGGAACATCACTGGGAACTGGGAACAGCAGACCTGTGTTGTCAAAGGCATATGGCATTCTTAGGGTGTGAGTAGGAATTAGAGTAATGAGTGCTTTCAGCTTTATTCCCTGCATTGTTTAGACAACAGGGGTCTTAAGATACTTTTAAATGCCCTTAAATGATATTTGAATTTTCTGGCTGGGGGGGAGGGGGGGAAGAGCAGCTAGTCAGGCACCTTGGTTTTCCTTCTGGCAAAACATCTTGGTGGATTTGAAGCAGGGAGGGGAGGAGAAACAGAACTGTCTCCCTCTCTTGAATCTTCCAAGAATGCCCATTTATTAAGATATGGGCTTGGTGAAACCAAACTCATGGAGTTCTATAATTAGCTATAGTCAAGTGTTTCCACTTTCCTTTGATTAATTAGGGGTATCTGATTTTTATTTAAGGAACAACCCCTGGGTTGTGTTTCTGGTTTAATCTAATTTCAGAATCCAAATAACACTGAGTACCATAGCCCATGAGTAAAAAGCTTTCTGGGCACACACGTGAGGTTTTTGGTTGTTTTGGTTTAAAAACGTTGCATGTATAAAAACATCAGCGACTAACTTTAATCCCAAAGAGGAAAGATTCTTCTGGGTCTTCTTTGGTTCCTAGAAGGGATCAACAAAATGGATAGGAATGCTGAAAGCAAAGACAGAGAAGAAGGTGAGATGCGGAGGAGAGAATGATGATTTCTAATCTCAGTCTTGCCATTACTGGCATGACCTTGATCAAAACATATCTTCTTGGTCCCTGTTTCCCCATGTTGCCTTCAACTGAAGGGCAACAAATCTGCAACCCAAGAAGACCTGCTTCAGACACTTGCTGATTATGTGGTTGAACTAGGTGATTGAACTTTGAATGACACAAAAATCTCTTCCTGCTCTAAATCTGTGAGCCTGTGAGGATGTCCTCAAAGGTTTCTGTAGGAATCATCAACAGGTGCACCTCAGTGTCTCTGAATGGTTGTGAATGACCATGGAAGTCTGTAGTATCTCCCTTGACAATCTCTTTCATTCACATGGCTTCATCTCTGCCAAAACTCCCACGTGTAGCTTCCCCATCCTGCATTACCATCTCAGATCACTGACTATTTATAGGACATCTCTCCCTTAAACAATTTATCACCTCAGCTTAGGACAGCCTAAAATAATATTCCCTCAACATACACACACACACACACACACACACACACACACACACACGCACGCACATGCACACACACCTGCTTCTCCATCCAATTGCACTGTTCCTATGGGAATCCCCACCATTTACATGATGTCCTGGATTCCTAAGCTTGAATTTTCTTTTGTCAATTTTCTCATCTTTACATCCACTAGGCATGTAACTTCTCATGACCCATCAGTCAGCAAGTACCCATTGATCTCCTCTCTGAAACAGCCCTCATAGGACAGCCTCCTAAATATGTATTGTTATTACCACTCACCTGGATTATTTCAGTGCCCTCCTTATAGGTCTTCCTGCCCCTTCTTTCATGTTATCAAAATCCTCTTTTCATAACCTTGCCAGAATAATAAATTATTATTATGGGTACAAATGTTTTGCTTAGAAATCTTAAGTGATTTCCTTTGCCTAAGTAAGGCAAATAAGTAAGTTTGAGTAAAATTCAAACTCCCTTACACAAAACTTTCCACAATCTGGCATCTATTTTCCTTGTAAAACACACACACACACACACACACACACACACACACACACAGTCCCAAAAGTCTCAGTATGGTTTTAAGTTATTAAACATATGTGTCTATTAATATGTACATATGCATGTGTGTATATTTTGCTAGTTTTAATAGCTTAAAACTGTACTAAGACAATATATGTACACATATGTACATGTGTATGTATCTGTATGTATGCTAAAAATGTTTTCCATAATACACATATTCACATATAGATTTGTGTGTGTGTGTGTGTGTGTGTGTTTTGGATGTTTTGTTTTGTTTTTAGTTACTGTTATTTGCTAAAGATTTCCATCTCCATGAGAAACAACAATAAAAAAAGACACTGGGCATATTTGAACACACATCTCATTTCTTGTTATTCCACCACTTGTCTCTCCAGAGGAAAAAAGTCAGCTTTGCCAGCATTCCTGTGGAATCCGTGCTGACACCGTCCTCCACTCCCAGCATCATCTGTTGCCACAGATTCCTTCCTTTTCCCTCCCCTTCACTATGACTCTTTTGCACCTTTACAAGGACAGGCATAGAATGAGTCAGTTGACTCTATCACTATTCTGTTCCCCACACCAAGATTAATTAATTCACTCATTCCTTCATTTATCCGCTCAATCAAGAAGTCATTTGCGCCTCCTGTAGACCCCACTTATCTTAGTGACTCTGGGAGATAAATACAAGATACGATATTTGATATCCAGAGACCTGGGTTGGAATCTGTTCTATACCAAATGGTATCTGTGTGATAAGTGACTTCTTTTCCTCCTCTGAATAATGAGGATAATAACCCTTGCTGCCACTGCTTTAAGTACCCAATATGAGGAAAGCCTTCTGCAAACCCTGCCATCTTTTTACTCTTTGTCTATTTAGAATCTTTTATGTGCATAGAAAATCATAGGTTTAAAGGTGGAATGGAAATTAGAGGCATTAAATGGACATTAGAGGCTATTAAAGTTTGACATAATAAACAGATGATAATAACCACAGGAAGAATTGATACAGCACTCTCAGGTTTACAAAGCCCTTTGTTAGTCTGTCCTTATAACAACCCTGAGAGATAGGTGCTATTATCATCCCCATTTTGCAATCCAAAAACTGAGGCTGAAAGTGGCTAAGGGACTTTCCCAGGGTCCCACAGTTACTGTCTGAGGCCAAATTTGAACTCTAGCCTTCCCGACTCCAAATCCAACATTCTGTGCAGTGTACTACCTACCTTCCAGATGAGAAAGCTGAGGAACATAGTGATTATATGACTTTTCCAGGTTGATACAGCTAAATGGCTGAAGAAGGCTTTGAACCCACTTTTTCCTGACTCCAAGTCCAACATTTCATCCTCTATTTCATAATATGTGGTTTCTTTCCAGTGGAATATAAGGTCCTTGAAGGCAAGGGACATTTCACTTTTTGTTGTTGTTCATCCTTCCTCTTTAAAGGATCAATGATATTAAAGGGTGGGGTCTTGATTTGTGTGTGAATTGGATTTAAGTGAGACAGGGCCTTGAAAACCTGTCAGCCTCTGCAGCTTCCAGCAAAGCATCATGCCTGGCACTTAGTAGGAGCTTAACCCCAAGGCATCTGGAAGACCAAAGTCCACATTTCCAATCATACTCAGATGCTGACATTTGTATAGAACTTTTAAAATGGTCAGAGTGAAGAGGTTTTCCCATTTAGAGGGTTAGGGTTGCCTGACACCCCCAAATACCAACATGTTGGGTCCTGCAGAAAGAATTCCACTCAAATCTTCTCAGTCAAAGAAAAGTAAAGTTTATTGAAAGTTCATTAAAAGTTCACCATATGGGGTAGACTCTTAAGGAGCCAGTCTATGCTAGGGCATTCTGTGGCACTTTCACACCACAGGAAAGGGAGATGGGATTCTTATATTCAGAGGAATCTAGGAGTAGTCTAGAGGAGGAGTTTGGGGAGGGTCTTCAGGAGGAGTCAATGAGATCAGACTCCAGTAATGAGTTTGGGGAGGGTCTTCAGGAGGAGTTAATGAGGTTGATACAAGACTGGATTGATATCTTGATAGGCTCCAAGGTGGGAAGTAGACAAACAATGGAGAGCTAGGCTAGTAGCAAGTTTGTGCCCAGCCACAATGAAATACTTATGGCCTCTTCAAATGCCTCATCAAGTGGGAAGATTCAATCAGACTTCAAGGGGTTTCCCAGAACATGTACCTCAAAGATTCAAGGAGAGCTCAAAGTGGGGGAGGGGGGATCCCAGAGCATATGCCTCATCAGTGGGGCAGTTGAAAGAGCTCTGGGCTGCAAGTCAGAGCCTGCCTTTACCTCCCTCTCTGCCATGTACTTTCTGGGTCCTCTTTGTCCCTCTCTCTCTATCTTCCCCTATAAAATGAGAGGCTTGAACTCACTACTCTCTAAATGCTCCTATGAACAGAATCTATAGACATCTTGAAGCCTGACAGTTTTCTGAGCATCCTAGCTGAGGTTACAATGTGAAAAGAAGAGGAAAAAGAAGAATTGGTGATGACCGAAATCTTGACAAAGATAATGGTCGTGTTTAATTTAGCGCCATCTTTTAACCAAGAGATGAGTCTGCAGGTGGCTCTCTATGCTTGCAGTATGCTGGTTCAATTCAATTAAATGGCTCAGTAAGTGTGTTAAGGGCCCACTGTGTGCTAGGCACTGTGTACAGAGACAGGAAGGACATGCTGGTCCTCTGAGGACTTTGCCTTCTCCTATAGGATGAAAGATCTATACAGAGAAACAAATACAGAGCCGTTTGAGAAAGAAGAAGGCCAAGCACGAGGAATATCACTGTAGGAAGCAACATCTCCTGGGGAACAGCGAGGGAAGAAATGAATTCCAGGCTCTGTTCAAAGAAAGACCCGGAGGAAGGAGATGAGTAGTCCCACAGGGGCTGGGTCGCCAGATGGCGCTCATGCACCATCCTGGCCGGTTTCCAGCCATTTCAGAAGTGGTTTGTGGAAGAACGGCCAGACACGAGTCATTTTAAAATAAACTCATTAAACTTCATGTTTTTATATTTAATTCATAATAAACTCTGCATTTAATTTTATATTTAAGTGCAATTTTATATTTAATTCTAAATAAACAGGACATTCTCATTGAGAGTGAAACTTATAAAGTTAATACTTTAATGAAGCACTTTGCGATTTTTAAATAGCTTTCCTGTTATCTGATGTGAACCATATCAGCCAACCAACAAAGGCTTACAAAGGGCCTACTGTGCATCAGGAGTCCTACTGGGTGTTGTAAGACAGAAACCAAAGGGTCCCTGCCCTCAGTGAGCTTCCATTCTAGTGGGGTGCATGTTCACAAATAAATGTAGAATATCCAAAATAAATGAACAATGACTGGATAGTGTTTATTCTGTGCTCTAAGGTTTGTAAAGCTTACAAATATTCTCAGATCCTCATAACAAAATTGAGAGAAAGGTACAGGAGGAAACTGAGGCAGGCAGAGGTGGAGTGCTTTGCCCAGGGTCCACACACTTGATAAATGTCTGAGGCAGGATTTGAACACAGGCCTTTCTGACTCCAGATCTAGAACTCTCTACTGACTGGGGCTCATCCTTAAGGAATTAGGGTTCATTCATCAAATTGGGCTGTGCTGCTTTAACAGAGACCTCTAGGTGGCGCTATAGTGTACACAGCAGGGGCCTAAAGTCAAGAAGACTCATCTTCCTGAGTTCAAATCTGGTATCAGACACTTACTAGCTATGTGACCCTGGGAAAGTCATTTAATCCTGTTTGCCTCAGTTTCGTCATCTGTACAATGAGCTGGAGAAGGAAATGGCAAACCACTCCATGTCTTTGCCAAGAAAACCCCAAATAGGGTCACAACCTAAATGACTCACCACCACCAAAATTCCTATGGATCACCTTGTTTTTATTTTGCATAGACATATATATATGTATATATATATATATATTCACACACAGTATACATACATATATGTATATGTATGTATATATGTGCACGTGTGTGTATGTATACATACATGCTACCTCCCCAATTGGGGTATAAGCTTCTGGAGGGCAGGGGCCATTTCACTTGTATCTCTATGTTCTTAGCCCCTATCAATGCTTTGGATTGAATAGCTCCATCTTTCCCCTTAGCACAAAGGCTGCAGGAAGGGAATCATGTCCTGTAAAGTAGTATAAAAAAAAAAAAGAGAGACAGAAAGAAAAGAAAAGAAAAAGAAAAATCCAAGACAAAATAATCAAATAATCAAGAAGAGTTTGCTTTAGAAGGAAGGTGGGAGAATGAATTGTTCTCCAAAGGCAAAAGGGCAAGAAGGAAAGAAAGGAAGAAAGCCTGCCATGATCTCCGGATTACCTTCATGGTTGACTTAGATGTAGACTGTATACAAATGTTAGCCTGTTCCCAGTCCTTGCTCAGACATGGCTTCTAAAGACCTTAGGAGAAATGTTTCTGGACAGTGACCTCAGGAGGCACAGCCAAGCACACATGAATTAAGAAAAACACTTCTGAAAGCATCTAAGTCTGTATTTGGCTCTTCCTAACTACATATTTGCAGAAAACCATTCTGAATTTTTGTCTACAAGCGGGCAGGCTTCCACTGGGCACTTAAGTCACATTAAAAACAAAAGTAATAGGATTCCCAGACAGCAAGCAGGTATCTCAGCAACCTTGGGTTGCCTTTGGTTCATCAAAAGTGGGGAAGCTCAGTTACTCTTTCCCCAAACTGTAAGGCCTTTTTTCCAGGGCTGTACCCTGAATACCCAAGAGAGAAAGAGAGAGACAGAGACAGAGACAGAGGAGGGAGGGAGAGAGAAAGAGACAGAGAGAGAAAAGAGGAGAAGGAGGAGGAGAAGGAGAAGGAGAAGGAGAAGGAGAAAGAGGAAGCAGCCTTTCCTTTCCATTTTCTGGCTCCTGCCATCAAAATTCACCAGTTGTATTGAATTCCAGGAGGCTGAGTGAATTCCTTCCTATGCCCATGAGCCTGGTTGGTTTCTTGATAGGGAGAATATCACTATACATGACCAACCCAGGGCACAGGAGTCATTACAATTTCTATTTCTCTGAGGCTGAAATCTGCATCTTCATATTTATATCCACTATTGTTAATATGGTTCCCAAGAGGATGCAATGTTGGTACCATTCACATTCTCCAGAGTTAAAGCTAAACATTCTTGTCCCTGGGGCAGGGGGCAGGGGGCAAGGAGTTTATCTGGCATGTTGCTGATGCCCCCCCCCCAAATAACCCACAAGGTTTCCACTCAGCTGAAGAACTGAGAGGCTACGGAAGGAAGGGAGGAAGAGACAGATCCTGGGGTGGTGCCATGGGTGGCCTCCAAAATTTTGTTCCCTGAGACAAAGTTCTAGTTGCTTAGGCCTAGGTATACCCTAGCTATCCTCCTGCACCATGCAGGGGTCAGTGTGTTCACTACCATAAAATTCTAGCATTCTGAATCACTTTTAATGCTTTCCTTTTCTCTCTTCTTTCTCACTAGACATGGTGACGACCTGATTGTAACACCTTTTGCCCAGGTGAGTATGAGACTGGACCCCTACTTGTCAGGACATCCCTTTTTTCCTGCATGTGCCAGACCCTTCACCATGTCACATTGCCATTTTTAAATTTCTGACCTTCTACACTTCCTAGGTCCTCGCCAGCTTGCGAAGTGTGAGAAATAACTTCACCCTCCTGACCAATCTGCATGGAGCAGCCAACAAGTAAGTCCAGTGGATCTTATGAATTCAGACAGGGCCTTTCATGAAAAGAACAGCTTAGAATAGAACCCAGGTGTGAATCCTGCTCTGATCTTCCTGGTTGCTCTGTCCTCGGGTCTCTGATTCCTCATCTTTAAAATGAAAAGGGTGGCCTGGATGTGCTGAAGGTCACTTCTAGCTCTTGATTGATGGTCCTATCATCAGCTGAGACATCTGTAAAGCCCTTAGCATCTTCCTGGCACATAGTAGGGGCTTAATAAAGGCATGTTTCCTCATAGCCCTTCCACTGACCTGTGCCTGAATTTCAGGTTTTTCACTTATTTCCTGTGCAGTCCAGAGAAACTCGCCTCAGTTTCCTCCCTTGTAAGATAAGGAGTTTGGATTAAGGTGTTTCCCAAGTCTCTCCCATCCCTGAATTATAAGCATTGTTAGAAGGTTGGCTGATGCAATTGGATGTGCCTCCCACAGCTAAATCACAAGGTGGCGCCCTTTATGATGGTTCAGGCTGGAGCACATCCTCAAATCCAACCCTGCTCATTTCCCAAGAAAGGGAACCGAGGCTGGGAAAGGTATTCTAGGTCATACAGGCAGCAAGAGTCAGAGGCAAGATTGGAACCCACGTCCTTTGACTCCGTACCAAGTGCTCTTTCCACTGTACCACACTTGGAAGTTGTACGAATTGCCTAATACAACACAAAGAACAACTGACAAAAGAGGGACCGGTCAGCTAGGGGGCGCCATAGTGGATAATGCACAGAGCACTGTGTCTGGAGTCAGGAAGACTCATCTTCATGGGTTCAAATCTGGCCTCAGACACTAGCTGTGTGACCCTGGGCAAGTCACTTAACCCTGTTTGCCTCAGTTTCCTCATCTGTACAATGAACAGGAGAAGGAAATGTCAAACTGCTCCAATATCTTAGCCAAGAAAACCCCAAATGAGGTCACTGAAAGTTGGACAAGAGTGAAAAGACTGAATGACTTCTCCAGCTTAAAAGCCGATGCCCTTCCACTGCAGTCCCAAGCATTTATTATATACCACGATAGTCACTACAGATACAAGACAACAATGGAACGGTCCCTGCTGTCATGATCCTTGCATTCTATCAGAATTATAAATACTCACAGGACTGGGCATCGGAAGCAGCCAACATGATTAGGTGCCCAGGGACCCGCAGCTAGTGAGTGTCTGAGGCAGGTTTTGAACTCAGGATAATAAATCTTCCTGACTCCAGGCCAGGGCTGTATGTACTATGGCACCAGATGATTGCCCCTTTCCAATTTGGCTTTCATCTTAAAAGTAACTAGGTGCTAAATAAATGCTTGTTTGGTTGGATTGATCCATGAAATGTATCAAATGGAGATTTTATTGGAGAAAAGAACAAATTCCAGGGAACCACTTGCTTTTTTTTTGAGCTATATACTTCTGAAGGAAGGAGCAAAGTAGTCTCTCTTCCCCTACTATACCCAGGGGTTTATACTACGGGAAGTCAGGCCACCATCATCCTGAATTTTACCACCCACAGAGTGAAAAATCCCCATGTTCTTTTTTGGTTCCCTTCCAGTGAAATATGTCCAGGTGCAGGCCTTGATCGGTCTTTCTTCTTTTCTTTTGGGCTTCAAGTTCAAATACATTTTTAAAGACCCCCAGGGGCAATGGAAGGGAGGCAGGGAGAGGGGGTTCTAAAGATATGGTGGCCATCCCTGGTTTCCTGCTCAGTTCAATTATTCCTCCCTCCCCCCAGCTTCATTACATCATAGAGACCAGGTGGGTGGATGGCTCATTGAGATTGGAAAGAGGCCTCAAAAAAAGAAGACAGGGCCAGAGGCAAGAACTTCTTGTATTCTGACCTCTGCCCACTATCACTCATGATGAGAGAGAAGGGGGTTGAATGATGCAAAATGATTTAATATGGCTGTGTTGAGATGCTTTTCATCCAAAGGTACAGAATCCTTCTAAAAAAATTAATATTCTAAAATTGATGGGATCATAGATTCAAAGCTGGAAAGGGTCATAGAGGTCAATAAGACTCCCCCAACCCCCTCCCCAATAAAAACAGAAACTGAGACGCAGAGAAATCTAGTCATTTACCCAAGGTCACACACTTACCCAGTGCAAAGCTGAATTTGAACCCACGTGCCTTCTTTCCATTCTTCCACATTGTCTACGTATGAAGACCAACCTGCCTCTCATCATTTCATTGCTTGTCTGCAAAATAGAGGGTCGGCCTGGGCAGCCCCAGGTGACATCAATCAGTCAATCAGCAGGCATTTATTAGCCCATGCTACATGCCAGGCTTTGTGTGGTTTGAAGAAAGATGCTCATAAGCCTTAAAGCAACATCAATGGGTAGGCTGTCATCATGATTATTGTTGATGATGATGAGGTCATGGTCAGGATTTCTACAGCCCTTAAAGTTCTTTCTATACTTGGCTGACCTCATTGGTCATGAGACGCTACCAGTGGCGTCTTTTGTTGTAGATGGAGTGCCTAAGTCTAGGAAGGATAAATACAGTCTGGCCAATCCTTGGCAAATGCGCATCAAATGAGTAGTAGATATGGAAGGTGGAAACTGGGTCTCCCCTGACGCAGAGCCTGTGTATCTCTCCATTGGACTAATATTCCTCCTGATTAACAATTACCATCATCGACTGGGCAGAATACATAGAGGGTTGGCCTCGGGGTAAGGAGGGAAGGAGGGCGGGTGTTCAGGTCTCCCTTCTGACACATAAAAGCTGCGTGACCCTTACCAGTCACTCAACTTCTCGGGGCTCCAGACCACTAACCCAAGATGAAAAGCTGCAGAATGGGGACATTCTGGGACTGGTGGGGCATCCCACATGTGGAGCCGGATCCCTGTAGTAATGAAATCATTGGTCCAGATTTAATGGTAATCCCCAACTCTGGAATGCTTTTAAAGTTTACAAAATTCTTTCCTCACAATAAAACTGGAAGGAAGGTAGTGTTAAAACCCCCATTTTCTAACGGAGGAAAGAGCTCTGCAGCAATGAGTGACTCATCCAAGGTCACACATCTGAGGCAGGATTTGAACCCCAGTTTTCTGATGTCAGAGCCAACATCTTTGCACACTACCATTTTTCCCATGAGTACCTGCCTACTGAGTAACAAAGTCAGTCATGGATTTAAAAGCTGGAAGGGACCTTAGAAATCAGACCCATCTGATAGATAAACTGAGGAAGGTGGGTATAGGGACTTGCACGAGGTCAGGCAGATCCATTTGTCCAAATGTACAAGTGGCCAGGGAGTCCTCTGACCCCAAAGCCATTCCTCTTGCTAGAGTTCAAGCCCCGATCTCCTGCCTCTAGATCTGGCCCTCTTTCCAGGGCTCCCTGGTGGATCAGGAACAATAATTTTTCCTGATCCCGCTGTCATTGACGTCATCCTCATCTCCTTCATCATCACCTCACATCTGTCACTTCCCCCAGTTGCCATATGTAAATGACTTCCTGTCCGGAAGTGGAGCACCTTGGGCAAACAAACTACATTGACCAGGCTGGGCCAGAAGAGTCCCACCATCCACTCAGACCCAACTCATAAAGTACAAAACCACCCCCTGTGGTCCATGAGAGACAAGGTACCTTCATGACAATGGGTCTTGCTCTGAAGAAGGTGCTCACTCAGAACCCCTTAAGGGACACCCCTTTTGCTAGGCATGGCTCGTCTTTGAATTTGGGGGTTCAGAGAAGCCTCCACCCTGCTCTGGGTTTAATTTCTGTACTGGATGACTTTGGATTATCTGCAATGGTTTTTGCATTTTATCAACCCGGTGCTGGGTCTTCTGCTTCATGAGGGTTACTCATCCCTTCCAGGACCCATTTTCCTCATTTTTAAAATTGGAATAGCAAGATTCAAACTGTTCTTATCATCCCAGGGAGAGGGGACACTTCCTCTCCCCTCCAAGTGCTACCTGGAACCCACATTTGAAATGCTTCAGATAACAAAGATAGCTCACATTTGCAGAGCAGTTTATTACCTGTGTTCAACAGCCCTGTGAGCTGGGTAAGGCAAGTATTTAGCTCTACTTTACAGCTAAGGAAACTGAGGGTTATCATGTGCCTTCCTCCCATTCCACAAGACTACTAAAAGGGGGAACCAGGGCTTAAACCTATGGGTTTCTAATTCTTGTTGAGGGTTCTTTTCAGTGACCTACATACAATGCCTCTTTAAGCTATTTTAACCTCAAGACCCTGGGTTCAAGTTCTAACTCAGACCCATCCTGGCTGTGTGACCCTGGCAAAGTCACTTCCCTCTCAAATTCCCTGGAAGTTCTCTGAGACTGTAAATTGCAGTGCAGGTGCTAACCGACACTAGTGACATTTCCTAAATGGAAACTCCCTATACCAAAGAAATCACCAATCTGGCTAAAAAAAAACAAAAAACAAAAACAAAAAAACCATGTTCCTATTATTAGGGCTGTTAACATTAATGATAATTAAGACCAGGAGTAGCAGCCAGAGAATCTGACCAGGAAGGACAGGAGTCCTCAGACTGGACGCTCAGCACTTGGTGATACAAGCATGGCGTGTTTGCACCTTTCTCAATTTTTACTCAGATTTGCTTTGATTATTTTACACATATAGTGAGGATGATTGATGGCTCAGTGGGAAAGAATGAAAGCCTGGGAGTCAGGAGTCCCAGATCCGACACTAGTGAGCAGGTCTTCTCAGGGTATGGTTTTCCCAGCCCCCATGGCAGGGAGGTGGGTCATTCCACACAGTGTGGAGGAATGACTGCTGAGTTTGAACCTGCTTGTCTAGGGTTTGAATTCTGAGACTCAGAGAGTGATCCTAGTCAGTCACTCTCCTTTGCAGAGACTGTTTACTCGTCTGGAAAATGGGCCTCACACAGGAGAACCCTAGCCTTTGTCCCTTGCTCATAAGGTTGTTTTGAGGAAAGTGGTTTGTGAACCTTGAAATGGCTCTGAGGAACACCAGTCTCACACTGCAAGGGGTTACCAGAGCCCAGGTGGTCCAACCATCACTTACAGATAAGGAAGCTGAGGCCCAGAAAGTCGATGGACCTAGTGACCAACACTCAGAGTTGGAAAAGGTCTCAAAGGCACAGAAGAGAGACAAGATGGTTTACATCTCAGGTTGGAAGAAACGATCTTGTTTATTTTACAGATGAAGGAAGCCCGGAGAGGTCATGTTACCCTGAAAGGTTGAATTTGAAAAAAAAAAAAAACTTTCATTTTACAGAAGGGTAAACTGAGTTTCATAGAGGTTAAATGACATGCCCAAGGTCAAACAGAAGTAAGATCTGAACCCAGACCCCTGATTCCAAATCCGGTGCTCTTTGTGTATCACCTCACTGCTCTTCGACAAACTATACCATGGGGCCTTCCAGACCCGACATTCTAGGCTCTTACCAGAAGAGATGACTGCAGAGATTTAATGCAACATAACAGTTCCTGAGTAAGCGTGGAAATCTCCTGAGGCCCCTCCTTGGACGAGCAAAAGAACAAAAAACAAGAGGTGAGGGGGAAGCCAGGAACAAGGCTGGCCGGGGAACCAGAGCAAAATGACTTCCTTCCTGCAAAGTCTTAGGTTCCTTTAGTAGTAGATGGGGAAATTCCAGGGCAAGGAGAGAGTGAGAGAATTAGAGAAGGCCTTTGCCTCCTGCTCCAAAGGTTTGGCTTCTGATACTCACATTGTGTCCAGATGTGCACATAAAATCACCTTAATGGTCATAGGAGAGTCAGTTATGAGCCTCCTCAGAAGCTCCTGGCCCCCTTCTAAGCTGGGTTACCCTTTTGGCGAAAACTGATGAATCATCTCTCTCTCTCTCTCTCTCTCTCTCTCTCTCTCTCTCTCTCTCTCTCTCTCTCTCTCTCTCTCTCTCTCTCCTTCTCTCCTTCTCCCTCTCCCTCCCTCCCTCCCTCTCTCTCTCTCGCTCTCTCTCTCTTTCTCTCTTTCCCTCTTTCTCTTTCTCTTTCTCCTTC
>CM053593.1:9392769-9416246 GCA_028646575.1 Pseudocheirus occidentalis | reverse complement strand
TTCCTTCCTTCCTTCCTTCCTTCCTTCCTTCCTTCCTTCCTTCCTTCCTTCCTTCCCTCCCTCCCTCCCTTCCTTTCTTCCTTCCATCCCACTATTGATGGGCTGAGTTCATTTCCAGCACCCTGCAGTCTAATGGTAAATGCATAAACATCTCTAGGACAGCACCCTGCTCTGACACCACAAACTGGGATCCCCGTATTTATCCCTGGACGTGAACTTCCTCTAATGCCTTTGGCAGATGTCCAGGGGAGAGCAGTGGTTCTATACCATGGGAAAGGAAGCCCTGGCCCAGAGTCAAAAGGCCTAGGTTCAAATCCTACCCCTGAACTTAGGGTTTTAGCATCTGTGGGATCGGCTCTGTAACTTCCCTAGGCTTCATCTGTAAAATGGGAGGGCAGAGCAGAAGCCTCTGAGGTCCTTCCAGCTTCCAAGTCTTTGACCATTTCATCCTTCGGTCGGCCGCTCAATTTCCTCCGTAATGACGGCTTCTGCAGCACCTCACCACTCAAGAGCCCCGATCCTACAGCCAGCCTCCCGGGCCTCAGTTTCCTCATCTGTAAAATGAAGACTTCACATTAAAAGGCTCTGAGGCACCTCCCGGCCCTAGAGCTGGATCCTGACTGTTCTACCTTCAGGAGCCAAAGCCCCACTGCCCTTTCTCCCCCTCAGCCTCTGCCCAGTCTCTCTGATTCTTCTGCTCATAACAGGGAGGGAGGTGAAAGGGTCCTGCTTCGGGGGCCACAGGCTTTCCCCCGAGCCACTCCCACCCTCCTTGCCGGGGCTCCCACCAGCAGCAGCTGCCGGGCACAAGCCCGGTCCTGCAGCTGTCAGGGGAGGCCAGGCGGGAGAAGCCGCAGCTGCTCCGCCGGGAATCCATCTGCCAGCCGAGGCAGCGGCCAGGGCGGCCCCGGGAGCCCCAGGCTGGCTGACGGCGCACCTGAGCTCCTCCGGCTCTGTCCCAAGCTTATGTAAGACTCTTCTTGAGGAGACTTGCAGTGTTTACCTAACCCCTGGGCCCTCACATGTGTTCCTAGGCCCCCCATTGACACCATTTTTTCCCCCTCAGTCCAAGCTCTTTATCCTCCCAAGCACCTGCCTAGGCCTTTGTGGCCCGGCTTCTCCCCACTTACACACAACCCTGGTTCTGGAGTTGAGGGGTGTGGCTGACTCCCAAATCCCACCTAGCTGAGGAACCGTCCTCAGCATCCATCACCGCCAACCATTACCTGAATGGGAATCAGCCCAGGGCAAGGGCTCATCCAGAATTCCTTCAAGTCCCTCCTCTGACCGAGAGCTCACCACCTCCCCAAGCCAGCTAGCCCATTTTGGATCAGCCCTTGTTAGAAAAATGTGCAGTGATTTTCCCCCTGGAATCAGTCATTCACAGTCATCCAACACTTCTAAGAAGAGCAGTATACCCAGGTCTCTTTCCTTCCTATATAGTGGTCAGAACAGTGAACCTAGAGCAGTGACTATGTGGGTTCAAATCCAGCTCCAGACTCTTACTGGGTATGGGGACCTGGGCGTGTCACAGCACCTCTGCTGCCTCAGTTTACCCATCTGTAAGACGAGCATACTAAGGATACACACTTCTTGCTTATAGACAAAAGGAGATAATTTGCATGAAACCCTTTATAAAATTTAAAAAAAATTATACAAGGGTTTTGTGGTTGTTGTGGACAAGTCAGTGTAGGGAACTCCCAGTGAGGAAACTCTGTCTCCTGGTTCAGATCTCCATCTGCTTTGGTGGAGACATTAACTGACCTGCCCAGGATCACTCAGACAGGACAGTTGTATGTGTGCGGCAATACTCGAACCCAAGTCTGAGTTTTGGCTCTCTAGCCACCATACTATCCTGCCTTTCAGTGATGATAATTACTCCTCATCAGTAATTCCTCATTATCAGCTGCCTGTTTCCATAGGAAAATATTTCAACTGTATTCATTTTATCTAAAAATTGAATTCTTCCATAAGCTTGGATTCCCACAGATGGAATGGAAGGAATAAGGCCAAAAAGACGTGTTTCCTAGTTTCTTCACCAACGCCTAGGAGAGCGCCCTGTTAGCATTCACCCAGCCAGGCTGAGCTTCAGTCTGGCACATTCCTGACCCTGGCCTGATGGCCAAACAAGCTCGGAGAAGTCAGAGCCTCCTCGGGGGCTCAGGGATCATGGAGTGACCTTGGGGGAGGACTGGGAGCAGAAGCCCTAACTCATAGCACCTTGGAGGAAGAATCCTGGGAGTTTGGGTCCCAAGAGGCCTGCATCCTCTCTTTACAGAGGAGCTGCAAAAGGACAAGCGCCTTGCCCAAGATTGCCCAGGCAGAGCCAAGGAGCCTGAGGCCTCAGGCAGCCAGTCCATCACGCCTTCACTGAGGCAGAGCTTGTCTTCTTCAAGACAGCAAGCAGTAACATATAACAACCCAAGAACAATAGCTAGACAGCTTCTAATCACACATCTATACATGTATGTATGTGCATATGAATATGCGGTGTATGCACTGTATGTACACACACTGTACAGACACACGCATTATATTCTATTTATACACAAATCACAAATGTACAGTGACTTTTTTTAATCTTTTTTTTTTTTTTTTTTGCTTTTTGGAGGGCAATTGGGGAGGTTAAGTTGTACAGTGGAATTTAAAAAGACTCTGAAAACATCTGGTTCACCTCATCATTTGCCTGATGAAGAAACCACAGCACAGAGCGGTTTTAAGTGACTTATCCAAGGTCATAGAGGTAGGAAGTAACGAAAGCCAGGAGCCGAGCCTGGGGCACTGACTCCAGAGTCCACTCACTTTTTTCTGGGCTACACTTGTCTTTGTCTCTTTTTCCTAATGCTGGAGTGAAACAAATCATTCTGATTCAGAAGCCCTTGGGGTCCAGATGCACAGAAGTTCTGCTCCATGTCAGACCCAAGAAAGGCCCTGAAGATGAGATGCTGCAGGAAAGGTGCCCACACCCGCTGCAAGGTGCTTGGAGGGCTGACCTCAACGTCAGGAAGACATGATCTCCTGCCCAGTCCTGGCTGTGAGATCCTGGGCAAGTCACCAACCCAAACAGAACAGGTGTGCCTCTGAAGCGGCCAGAGAAGGCTCCCCCCAGGGATTCCCTGCACTTGTGATGGAATAGCACAGGTGAAAAAGTGAATAAAAGAAAGAAAGAAATCAGGGCTGGACCTAGATGAACTTTCAGGCTTCCGTCTTTCAACCCAGACATTACCTTCCTTTTTAAAAATAAAATTACACAAACACACACTCACCTGCACATGCACACACATATATGTATAGCATCCCTTCTGTTTCCTAATGCAGCACTTTTCCCACCCATTCCTCATAACATAGTACAAAAGAGGAGAGAGGGTTCAGCAAAACCAACCAGCTAGTGGGGGGGGCGGGGAGGGACTAACATGATATGCAGTATTCCCCACCCACAGACCCCCACTTCTGCCCCAAAGCAGATGGAGGCACCTTCTCCTGGCTTCTTCAGCGCCAAGCTTGCTCTGTCTAATCGCCCAGGACGTGGGTTCAGCGGCTTTGCTGCTGACGCTTCCCCTCCTGGCATCACTGGGCACTGTGCCGGACACCGCCTTTCTGCTTGCTTCACTCTGTCACTTTGCATCAGATTTGTCTTCCCATGTTTCTGCGTCCCTCACTTGCTGGAAGGATTATAACCTTTGTGCAGATGAGGGAGGGAAGGTCGGTGGAGGGAAGGGGAGGGTGGCAGCTGGAAGGCTCCCCTCCAGGGAGAATTCACAATGCTCGCCCCAGGGGCTGGCGGCTTCTTATTAGTGGGGGCGCTCAGGGTTTCAGCTACTTTCTGATGGGTTTTCCTTTCTTTCCACTTGTGATAAATAGAACATACTGACTCACACACACACACACACACTCAGACACATTCATACACACTCTCACATATACACTTACACACTCACACATGCTCACTCACACACACATACACTTACACACACTCACACATGCTCACACACACGCTCAGACACATTCATACACACTCTTACATATACACTTACACACATTCACATACACTCTCACTCACACACACTTGCACTTATCCCACATCCTGTCAGCATCCTCCAGAAGCCCGGAGGATGGAGGCACGGAGCCTGTGGGGAATCTTGTCTAGCCCCAGCCCCCAAGACAGCAGGCAGTGACAGCCGCTGCAGCCTCTCCTGCTTCCCTGATCCTAAGCTTGTTCCGACCTGGAGTCACAAAATCTCCATGACAGTGGGAGAGGGAGAGGACTAGAGGGTCTTGGGCTGAGATCCCCATGTCAGGCACTGGTTTGGTTGCTTCAGTCCGGTCTGACACTCTGTGATCCCATTTGGGGTGTTCTTGTCCAAGATCCTGAAGAGATTGACCAGTTCCCTCTCCATCTCATTGGACAGATGAGAAAACGGAGGTAAATTGGGTTAAATGACTTGCCCAGGGTCATGCAGCTCCTATGTATCTGAGGCTGGATTTGAACTGGAGTCTTCCTGACTGCACATGCTCTATCGGAGGTGCCACACAGCTTCCCTATCTTGATGGAGATGATGACGACGACTTCCTCCTCCCTCAGAGCAGGACCCTCCTAATTTCACTGAATGGGAAACCAGGGTCTGGCAATGGAAATTGAGTCTCCCGATGTCTCATAGCTCTCAGCGTTGGATTTGAACCCACATCTCCAGACAATGGATCCAGGGCCAATTCCACTCAGTTATCGATTTTGTATCTTTGCCTGGGCACCCTCAGTTATGTCTGTAGGGCTAAAAGTGAGCTGAGAATCTGGCGAGTATCCAGTTAATTTGATCAATGGGGACAGATAGATGGTCCCACTCAGGCCCCTCCAGGGCCCTTTGGGTCTTGAATGTCCCGTAACAGCCCCGGCCTCTGCATCGGTCAGAGAGACCGACCAGTGGCAAAGCCCACCCTGTCTCTGGCATCCATAGCGGGAGAGGCGGCAGGAAGGGGGAAGGAACAAAGACGCTCCTCGCCCTCTTTGGTCTGCCTCTCTTTCCTGAGGCCCATTCTGCTCACCAGCCCTATGCAACAAGCACTTATTAAGTTCCTGCTTTGTGCAAAGCAGTTTGGTATAGTGGATGGAAAGGGAAGGGAGCTGAGGAGACCTGAGTTCGAGCCTTTTATCAACACATATTGTGCAGCCCAACCCTGGGCTAGTCACTGAATTTCTCAGTGCTCTAGGCTTAGACCATATATTAGCGGCAGTCCCAGGACTTGAGTCAGTAAGATCTAAGTTCAAATCCTGCCTCACATACTTTCTAGCTGTGAGACCCTGGGCAAGTCACTTAACCTCCATTGGCTTCTGTTCCCTTACCTATAAAATGGGTATAATGATAGCTGCTCCCAAGATTGAGACGATCAAATGAGGCCATAAATGTGATACAGTCACTGTAGTGCCGGGGACATGGCAAACACTATGTAGACAGGAGGAGGAGGGGGAAGGGAAGGTGGAGGGGGAGAGGGAGGAGGAAGAGAAGGGGGAGGGAAAAAGGGAGGAGGAACAGAAGCAGGAGGAAGAAGAGGAGGAGAAGGGGAGAAGGAGGAGGAGGAGAGGAGGAGGAGGAGGAGGGGACCAAGGGGAGGAGGAGGGGGAGAAGGGGAGGAGGAGGAGGAGGAATCAGTGCGATTCTGTATTGATACAGGAGGTTTCTGCACCTGAGAATTCTACACCATTAAAACCAGAGGCACAGGACAGAGGCACAGCCCCTCTTCCCAGGCACACAATGGAAGGAGCTCTAGGCTTGGAAGGTCAACACAGTTTGGATTCCACTCCTGCTTCAGATACACACTGTCTGGTCTTGTGATTCTGGGGAAGTTGCCGAGGCTCTGGGGCCTTAGGTTCCCCAGCAGCATGGGGAGGGAGGAGGGACGGTGCTTCCTCCACACAGATATCATGGCACTAGCATGACTTCATGCCAATCACTGTGCTTTATGAGTCTGAATGTTCTATATTAGCCAGAGAGAGTGTTGTTATCACAAGGACAAGACCAAAGAGTCCCTTCCCTCAAGAAGCTCCCATTCTCCTAGGGAAAGAGGTCATGGGGATACCTTGTTGTCGTTCGGTCATCTCAGTCACGTCTGGCTCTTTGTGACCCCATTTCAGGTTTTCTTGGTAAAGATGCTAGAGGGGTTTGCCATTTCCTTCGCTTTACCAATGAGGAAACTGAGGCAAACAGGGTTATGTGACTTGCCCAAGGTCACACAGCTGGAAAGCATCTGAGACCAGATTTGAACTTATACAGATGGGTCTTTATGACACCAGGCCTGGCGCTCTATCTACTCCGCCGTCGAGCTGCCCTGCCATGGTATTGATATGTAGGAGGTAAGTGGAGCAAGAAAGCATTATCAGAATCACAGCATTTTAGGTTACAAAAGGCCTCAGCAGTCACCCCATCACTGGAGCACCTCCCAACACGTCTCCAGCGTGGCTGAGCCAGATCCTGAAGCCAAAGTTGTGAGGGTAGTCTTCTTTCCGGGTACCAAGGGACTTTTTAGCTCATGTGGGAATCTCTCGATTCTCTCAGGGCAAATGTTGGTGAATGGCAGGAAGGAGCCAAAATAAAGAAACAGGAAGAGTTACAGGAACCCCAGCAATGAAAGGACAAATAAGGACACTTTCCCTGAGGGGGAATAGCCTGTCACCCCAAAGGAAAGTCAGGCAGAGTGAAAAGTGTGCAGGTATTTGGAAACACAGACTGTTCCATAAGTTCTGGCCTCTGCCTAAAATATGTTCCC
Organism: Pseudocheirus occidentalis; assembly: GCA_028646575.1. Taxonomy (NCBI): domain Eukaryota; kingdom Metazoa; phylum Chordata; class Mammalia; order Diprotodontia; family Pseudocheiridae; genus Pseudocheirus; species Pseudocheirus occidentalis. The sequence continues at coordinate 9,409,487 of CM053593.1, read as the reverse complement.
TTTTCAGGATCTGTGCTTGAGAAAGTGGCGTGTTCCTGCCGGCTCAGTGCTAAAATGCTAACATCCACTTGGGCGTCTGTAGCCTTCCAGACAGCACCTGTCTTGCAAAGCCATCAATTAAGTGGAATGACCCTTGAACTTGGGGTCTGGAGAGTCCTGGGTTTGAATCCTACTTCTAGACTATGTAGATGTGTCCCTGGACAGGTCATTCAATCTCCCAAATTTTCCTTATCTATATAGTGGGGATGAGGATACTCATACTATTGAATTCACAAGGTGATTTCAGAGCTCAACACAATATGATGTGTGTAGAAAATGCTTTGTAATCTGGAAAGAGCCAACTCATGATCAGCTCCCAAAGGCAGCCCCTGGAAACAGGGCGTCTCGCAGAATCACAGAACTAGGGCTCTTCTCTAGTCAGAGGCTAGGCACCTTGAAAACCATCTCATCCAAACTCTTCCTTTCACAGATGACAACATGGAGGCTCAGAGCCTCGTCCAGGATTTTGCCCAGTATCAGAATCGGGATATGAACCCAGATCCTCAGACTCCATTGACCTAGCACTACCGTAGCCCTGGACTGCCACTTCCCTGACATTGAAATCTCCAGGTTCGGCTTGACCATGTAGCCTGACATACATCTGAAGCTTTCCCTGCACAGGGCCCAGGGGCAGCCCCGTGTTGTATTTACATGGTTTAGAGGTCTTCCGAGATTTCTTTGTAATAGGGACTTATTTTTTTCTTGCAAATGTATGTATACCTGACCTCCTCAGACAATGAGCCCTTTAATTCTTTGAATAGTCTTGTTTTCTCCCCCTCCAAGTGTGGGTTCCTCTCTCCCTCTCTGTGAAAACAAAGATTCTCTCTTCTCACCAACCTGCCTTCCCATTATTTCTTCCCTCTCTCGTTCAAGCCAAGGCAGGCTGTTTTTAGTCCTGTATTTTCAGTGTTCTTTTCCCGCCCCCATGTGCTGGTGCCTCTGTTCCCATTTCCAGTGACCAACGCCTATCCATATCCCTCACGTCCTTCACAACGTGACTCAAAAACCCACATCATTTGGATGGTTTTTCACAATAGGCCAAACTTGGCTTGGTGGACTCCCCTGCTTGGGACAATCTCCAGTCTTAGATTAAGGCTTTTAATTCCTTTGTACCTGTTAATATATCCTTTAAAAGGGCATTTTGGGGCATCTAGGTGACACAGTGGATAGAACACCAGTGCTGGAGTCAGGAGATCATGAGTTCAAATCCAGCCTCAGACACTTAGCTGTGGGATCCTGAGCAAACCACTTAACCCTGATTGCCTCAAAAAAGTGGAAGGGACATTTTTGGTCATTGTGATATGAATATAGATCTTATCCCCCAACTCCCTCAGGGAAGTTCTCATAGAATCTCAGAGTTAGAAGAAACCTCAAGGGTAGAGGAATACTGTGGCAAGAGTCATGATCAGAGTCAGAGAACCTGGGTTCAAATCCTTCCTCCCACACTTGCTACATGAGGTCATTTTTCTTCCCTAGAATGTAAACTTAAGAGGGAGGGCCCGGAATGCCTGCTTGTACCAGCGTCTCTGCTACTGGGGGTACAATCCACGCTGAGCGAATTCTTCTAGAGAGCCTTCAACCGTTTGTGTGGTCTTACAATCGGTAACCCATGCCTTGGGGTCCCTGACTAAAACAAAGAGATTGGGTTAGTTGGACTTGGTCATGGTCACAGGTCACAGTTTGGACTGGGTTCAAATCCTGCAACAATGTTGGGCAAGTCTTATGAAACTGTTCCCCCTCTCTAGACCTGTTGCTTGTATGCTAAATGGGGGGGGGGAGGTCCTAGGTGATCTCAATTTATGTTTCAGTCTAAACCCATGCCTCTTAATTGTTGTGCAAAGTTTATAGGGGATTCCGTCAATAACATTCCCCAGCAGTGGGGATCCAGGATCCGTGGGAAAAGCTGCTCTGAGCAGGAGGGAACCCACTTGTAGGAGGGGCACTTTCCACTTAGGGATGCATCTGGTTGTTGGAAAATCCCAGCTCTGCCACTTTCTGAATGTGAGGCTGAAGGAAAACCCCGTCATTTCTCTTACTTAGGCCCATTTCGTCATCCAAGCTTGAAGCTGAAATGTTCTTGCCCTTACAGCTCTCTCTAAATGTGGCCCTTTGGGGTCAAGTGGGAGCAAATCTAATCTTCCTTCTCCACAATGACCCTTCCACACCCTGAAGACAGCCATCCTCCTCCTCCTCCTTCACCCCCCCACCCCGTTACCACGACCTCCCACAGTTTCTGGTGCCATTCTGGTGCCATGCCGTTATCTCTCTAGATTCAGTCCAGTTGGTCTGTCAGTCACTCAGCTAGCATTTATGTGCCAGGCACTGGGCTAAGTGCTGGGAATGCAAAGAAAGGCAAAAAAAACAAAACAAGAAAAGTCCCTGTTCTTGAGGAGCTCCTCATCTAATGAGAAAGGCACATGTGCCAATGAGATACAGAAATGAAGAATTAAGGGTGGTCTCAGGGAGAAAGCCCTGAAGTGAGAGAGGACCAGGAGAGGAGCCTTGTCAAAACAGCCTTGAAGGAAGCTGGAGGACATGGAGGCAGAGGTAGGGAAGGAGGGCACTTCAGGTGTCAAGGACAGCCAGGGAAAACACCTGCCCTCAAAAGATAGAGAGTCATGGGCAAGGGCCCACAAAGAGACCAGTCATCAGAGCCCAGAGAGTCAGTGTCCTTCCTCAAATTCTGGACAAGACGTTCAGGATGCAGTGACTGGCACAGAGTTTACACAGCAAGCTTAGCACGGCCTTTGCTTTGGAGGCTCTGTCCCTTGAGGCAATCTGAGCTCACCTTCAATTTGGCTACCGTCCACACTGCTGACTCCTACTGGACGTGTGGCCCTCTAAAGCCTCCATGTAGAGGTGTGTGTGTGTGTGTGTGTGTGTGTACACATACACATTTAGATACACACATACACATGCATTTTATATGTGTATATGTGTACATGTATATATTTTATGTTAAATATTCATATATGTCTCTGTGCACAGATTTACATGTACACATGTATGTATCTGTATGTGTATATTTTAGATGTGTGTACATATGCATGTGTGTGTATATCTGTGTATACATTTTATATAAACCCATACCAAGTCATGTCCTACCATCCTGTACTTCAATAATTAATTTCTTGAAACCAAGAATAAGACTTTACATTTATAGTTCCCTCTTTTAAATTCTATCTTGCTCTTTCCATAATATCATTCCAGCATACTGAGATCTTTGTGGACGCTCGATGGATCACCCGCTGTGTTCAGAGGCCCTCTGAGTCTCGGGTTATTGGAAATGTTGCCGTCTTTGCCTCTGTCCAAACCATAGATGTAAATAGATACCACTGTTGAATGCAATAGGTCCCGACTGGGGCCTGCAGCTAGGAATCACAAGACCCAGGTTCAAGTATAATTCTCCAGCATACCTTAAGCAAATCAGTGAACTCCCTTGTTCTGAAGTCTCCTGGCCTGTGAAATGAAGAAACGATATCTGTTCTAACTGGTTCTCTGTTTTTTTTCAAAGATCACAAGAGATAAAGAACATGGGAAAATATAAAGTACTGAACAAATAATATGTGTGCTTCTTAATGTATTCAACAGCTATTAATCAATGTCTGATGTGTACAAGACATACTTTGCCCACCTGCAATACTTAGTGTTCTGTATACAGTAGGTGCCCCTGATGTGTTTGATCTTCTAGAACAGGATGCTTTTTCTTTACTTGCTTCTCCAAGACTTCTCAGGATACTCCCATGAGGATCTCACTTCCTAAGATGGAAAGGGTCTCTTAGGAATGCATTAAGAGGAGTGCGGTGCCTTGAAGGGAGGAGGTGACCATCCCATCCCACTCCATCCTGGTTAGGTCATTCTGGGCTCCACATTTGAGAAGGAACCTTGGAAAAATGGAATGTATCTAGAAGATAGAAACCAGTATAGCACATTTATAGTTCCCTCTATTAAATTCTATCTTATTCTTTCCATAATATCATTCCAGCATGCTGAGATCTTTCTGGGTTGGTCTAAAAGTCCAACCCTTTGTGGATTGGTAGGAGGACCTGAAGAAATTTCTTCTGGAGAAAAGAAGACTTAGATTAGGGACATGAATATGAACACCATCTGTAGATATTACAAAAGAAATCACATGGAAGAAAGAAGGAGGAGGAGGAGAAGGAAGAAGAAGAAGAAGAGGAAGAGGAAGAAGAAGAAGAAGAAGAAGAGGAAGAGGAAAGAAGAAGAAGAAGAAGAAGAAGAAGAGGAAGAGGAAGAGGAAAGAAGAAGAAGAAGAAGAAGAGGAAGAGGAAGAAGAGGAAGAGGAGGAACAAGAACAAGAACAAGACAACGATGACATATCCTGTGATGCTCCAGGTGAAGAGAGGGCCTGGAATCCAGTCAAATGACTTCCCCAGAAGGCCACAAAGCCCTCCCAGGCAGGCACAAGCAATGAAGTTGTGGAATTTGAAGGGTCAGAGAGATATAATGGAAAATCTAAAAATTGGAACTTTTCACAAATGGAAAAGAAAATCAACGCAGGACTCGCTCACAGTGTTCCAGGGACCCAGTGATGAAGAGCAGTGTCCCCCTTCCTGACATAGAGGTGAAAGACTCAATATTCAGAATGAGATACATTTTTAAACATGACCAAGATGGTAATTTGTTTTGATTGACCATGAATATTTGTTATGAGAGTTTTGTTTTTCTTTTGTAATGGGGTGGGGGGGAGGGACAGAATATGGGAGAAAGAAAAAAGTGCTTGGGAATTAAACAACCATTTTAAAAAAATAGAAAGGACCACCTTTTAGAATGTACTTGGTAAATGTTTACTGATTGATTTTGAGCTAATCATTTGTCGTGGCATAACAAGATCAAAGATTTAGGTGTATAAGAGATATTTGCAGTCATCTAATCAAATTAACTGAGTTTATAAATAAAGCAGGTTAGAGAGGGCTTTATACAAGGGCATCTGGGTAGTGAGTGGTTGAATCTGACTCCAGATCCAGCCCTCTTCCTAATGACCCAGGCTGCTTCCCTTGGGTGAATTGAATGGATGGATGGATGGATGGATGGATGGATGGATGGATGGATGGATGGATGGATGGTGTGTGTGTGTGTGTGTGTGTGTGTGTTAGGAGAGGCTGAACTAGATTCCCTCTAAAGGCTCTTGTAGCACCAGAAGCTGATCCATCCATGGGTCAGTTTACTTTCTGTGCATCACAGGGGGGTTGGTTGTTTAGACCCCAACTTCAGAAGTTACAGCAGACAGTTGGCAGACAGCGCTGTGGAGACCCTAAGCCACTGCTGCCGCTGCTCTACCCTGCCCTCCTTAGCTGCCAAGACCCTGCCCCTGAGCTGCTCCTGACCTCTGTTCACAAACTCAAAAGCTAGATGGGAACTAGAAATGCAGCGTTGGCCAACTTCTTGTCCAGAACTTTAAATAGAAAAGAGGTAAAGCGGCCCTGGAACCCGGGGGACAAAATGTATGGGGGCTGTTAGAGAGAGGCTTTTGTATTTTATATTTTAATATTATATTATATTATATTTATATTTTATCTTTGCATCCTCAGCTTCTGGCACAGGGTCTTTTGCCCTGTGGATAGAGATTAGACCTGGAATTTCATTGATCTAAAGACCTTCCATATAGGGGCACTCCATCCACCAATAATATTTAGCGCTCTATCTACAACTTATAATCTTAGAGGAGGGCATCTCACCCTGCTTTCTTTCTTTTTTTTTTAATTAGGCATCTCTGGATTTTTTTCCTCTTAAAAGTATTTTTTCCAACTACATGTAAAGATACTTTTCAGCATTCACTTTCTCTAGATTTTAAGCTCTGAAATTTTTCTCCTTCTTCCTTCTCCCAAGATGACAAGCAATCTGATACAGCCTACAACAATGCATGAACTTCTTTAAAAATATTTTGATAACTATCTCAGGATAATTGGTTTCTTTTTTAATCCTTTATTTTTATTTTATTCATTTAAAAACATGATTCTAAGAAAGGGTCTACCACATGGCTGAAGGGATCCATGAAAGAAAGTAATTCAAGAATTCCTCTGTTAGAGAGTTACTCAGTGTATTAAGAAATTAAATGACTTGTCCAGGGTCCCTCTACCAGTAGGTATCAGAGACAAGACTTAATACTTGTTCCTTCCTGAAGGAAATATATCTAGATGTAGCTCGGTGGTGCCACAGTGCACAGAGCCCTGGGCCTGGAGTCTTGAAGACCTGAATTCAAATCCTCAGACACTAGATGCATGACCCTGAGCAAGTCATTTAACCTCTGTCTGCCTTAGCTTCCTGAACTATAAAATGGGAACAATCATATCCCCTGCCTCCCAGAACAGTGTCAGGATCAGACTATGTCGCTGTTTATAAACTGCATAGCATACACTAAGTGCTACATAAATGCTCATTTTTGTGGCGGCTGTTTGCTGTTGTCATCACCATCATGGTCCTTACCATGACTTCTCTCTGTCTGGAGTCAAAGGGCCAGTGTTCAGATGCCAGCTCTGCTGCTGTGCACAAGTGTGATCATGGATAAGCTGTGCTGACTTTCTATGGTGCCTGCTCCTCATTTGTCAAAGAAAGAATTGAGAGGGAGGAGGAGTTGGCTTCCATGAACCTTAGGGTCCCTTCTGCCTTTGAGCCGAGGCTCCTGTCCTGGGTCGGGCAAGGACAGAGGCAGCAAGGGGAGAAGGGAGGGGAAGAAGGAAGGTTATCTCTGGAACGTTGTTGGCTGCCTTTGACGATACTTGTCCTGCCTTTGATATCAGAAGGAACTAGACAGGAGGCCCATCATGAAACTGGGGTGTGTCATGAAAAGGAGGAAGCCAGCCAAGCCCTAGGCTGCTCTTGGAAAGCCCAAGCTTGAAAAATTAATTACCCTCTGGTTGGGTTATGACCAATTTACTTATACCTCGACAATCTGTCATTTCAGAAGGGTAAAGATTCCCTCCACCTGGGCAGCTCACCTCCCTCTGGGGCTTAGTGCAGGGTCTTCAAGAGTTCCACGGTTGAGCTGGTTCCAGCCAACAAACACATGCTCTGGTCCATGTGCCCTTTACGCACAAAAGTCAGAACGTCAAGTTAAACTAACCCAGAAGGATCATGGGTCACTACCCAGCCCAGTGGAGCCTCAGAGACCTTCACTGGCCTCCTCCTTCTCCTCTGAAACACCACTGGCCACATTCTCCTCAAACATACCCTTGTATCTTGTGTGGCTATGTCCTGCCTGGCTGACCACCATTCCTCAGCTTCCTTCACCTGATCATCCTCTCTCTCCTGCCACCTTAGAAGGGGCCTCCCCAACCACTCTGTGCTGGATCTCTGTTTCTCATGTCAGACCCTACACTAGGTGATATCATGAGCCTCCATGAGGTCAAAGAGCCATTGGCTCCCAGATCTGGAGCTCCAGCTCTGACCTCTCTCCTGAGTTTGGATTCTATAGGACCAGCCTACTTACCTGGTAACAACGGCTGATATAAAATGTTCTGATCCAATGGAGAGGTTCCAGAGTGAAGAGTTGGGATCCTGGGGGTCTGGTCCTGGACATGCCCATTTCCAGTTTCATAGCATCAGACAGGTGACTGCCTCGCTAGGATTTAGCTTCCTTATCCATAAAGATGAGAATTTTGAGGTGAAACTGCCAGGAATTTAGCCTCCAAAAGCAGACTGGAATAGGTTTGGGCTTGGATGTAGTGGAAAGACAGAATGGAAGAAAGAAAAAATAGAGAGAAAGGGAGGGAGAGGGGTTGGAGGAAAGAAGGAAGGAAGGAAGGAAGAAGGGGAAGGAAGGAAGGAAGGAAGGAAGGAAGGAAGGAAGGAAGGAAGGAAGGAAAGAAGGAAGGAAGGAAGGAGGAGGAAGGAGGAGGAGAGGGAGGAAGGGAGACCCCTCAGGCTCTCACTTGGCGGAGAGCTCCCCTCCCAGGTCTCACACAACTCTGTTATTTTCATTCCCTAAGGTAATCATTTATCACTGGGTGTTGGGTGTCGCTTTGTCTGTGTTGGTACCTCATCCCCTACTAGATGGGAAGCTTTATGAGGGCAGAGATCACATCTTATCAAAGTTGTGTGCATTCCCCAGAGCCTCGCACAGGGCTTAGCACATAGAAAACATCTGATAAATATTCATATGGTGCTGTTGTCTTGGAGAGAGGGAGGAACATTTATTATGTGCCAGGAATTTGCTAAGCTCTTTAAAAAATAACCTCATTCAATCTTCACAGCAAGTCTCAGGATCTCTATTTTACAACTGGGGAAAGTGAGGCAGATAGAAATTAAGTGGTCAAGGTCACACAGTTCGTACATGTCTGAGTAGGTATTTGAGCTTGGGTTTAGGCCCGGTGCTTTGTCCACTGTGCTACTTTTGAGTAATGCCTTAGAGGAGTTCCTTATCTGTACTTGGCATTGGGCAGGGATGATAGCAGCCATATACACACATGCCTCCTACCTCTGCTTCTTCATAGCCCTTGAAGGATGCTGTCACCAGCTCACATTATTTCAATGAAAGCATTCATAGCAGCCACAAATTCTAGTCCAATATGCCTTTGAAAAAAAATCTCTTCACTCTCCCCAGTCAGACATCACCCAGTCTGGACAATGGCTCCCCGCTGGTCAGCAGGCCTTGTTCCTGGCACTGCCCTCTGGGGTCAAAAAGAACAAATCTAATCTGTCTTTCAGATGATGGCCTTTGGCTCAATAGAAAACAATTATAATTCCCTTCAGCCTCCCTCTAACCTGCAGGGTTTCTGTTCTCCAGATTAACCATTCCCAATTCCTTCAAACAATCATGATGCAGCATCATTTGTGGTCCTTCCCCATCCAGATTGTCCTTCGAACTCTCTCCAACTTATCAAGGTTCTTCCTAAAATGGGGTCACCAGAACTGAACACCATTCTAGAGATGCTCTCACTTGGGCTGATGGAATACTCTCAATGTCTGGATTTACCTCTTAAAATACTGCCAGAGGCCACATTTGCTTGTGTGACTATTATGACACATTTTCCATTTTTCCCACTGAATTTGAAGTTCACCCAAAATGCCAGATCATTTCCAGACTGACTGCTGGCTTGCCTTACTTCCCCCTTCTTGTGCTTGGGAGGTTGATGTTTTGAGCCCAAAGATAAGAATTTACATTTGAGCCTATTAAATTCCATGTTAGTAGAATCAACCCAACATTCTGACCTGTCCAGATCTTTTTTTTTTAACCCTGATTTTCTCCCCTGTGCATTAGGTATCTCTCTCAGCTCACTGTCATCTTCAAATCTGGTAAACACAACATCTGTCCCATTCTCCAAGGAAATAATTAAAAGGGTAAACAGTACAGAACCAAACATAGACTCCTGGGACTCTCTACTGGAAACCTCCTAATTTGATATGGAAAATGATTTTTTAAAAAAGCTTCATGATCATAAGATCAGACCAGATTCAAATCCATGCACTGGGCCCCACCACAAAGTCATCAAACAGTCAAATCTGTCAGTGCAGGGAGAGAGAGGATTCTTTTCTACAAATCTATCATCCCCAAAGTGGAAAGGCAAGAAAAGGCAAGAAAAGGCAAGTTCTATAGAATCTGTACACTATTGGGAGGTGGTAGGACAAGGTAGAAAGAGTCTGGGCTTGGCACTGTCAAATCCTTCCTCGGATGCTAAAGAGCTATGTGACCCTGGGCAGCCACCTCACTTTCTGAGACTCTGCTGTTTCCTTTTGTCTCAAATGGGAACAATCATACCCACATTGCTTACTTCAGTAGGTTTTTTTAGGGATCAAAAAAGATAAACGACAAACAAGCTTTTATGTATCAACACCCTTCTGCAAGTAAACTATTTTACACACCTGAAAAGTGCTACATAGATATCCGTTATCGTCATTAGTTTTGCTCACTAAGCAAATCCTGCAAGCTTTTAATATAGATGGCCAGAAGGAACAAATCAGAGCTGAGCGCCTTGAAGAAATTGCCCTAAACTGTCTGTTCCTTCAAGGAGAAGCCAAGGTCAAATGCGCAGATAAGGTTTGCTAAGCAAAACAGATAAAACAGGGTCACATCTATGACTTGAAATGGGCGGACGTGGGAGAATGTTTGGTGGATCAGAGGAGCATTGCTTCTCTACCATAGGTAATCTCAGGTCTTAGGAAGGACAGCTGTTCAAATTATGTACTGATCCTAAGCTATCAAAAGCTGGGAGTCAAGGCCCTAGAATGCAGTTTCCTCCATGGTGATACCTGGTTGATGTCTTATGTAAGTGGTTCTCAGTGAATAAAATGTGCCTTGTCTAGGTTCCAGGTTAATGGAAAAGAGAGAATGGAAGGAAGGAAGGAAGGAAGGAAGGAAGGAAGGAAGGAAGGAAGGAAGGAAGGAAGGAGGGAAGGAGGGAAGGAGGGAAGGAGGGAGGGAGGAAAGAATGAAATAAGGAATAGGGAGAGGGAGAGAGGGAGGAAGGAAAGAAGGGAGAGAAGGAAGGAAAGGAGTAAAGGAGGTTCCCCTTTTTTAAAAGCAATGAATGCTGGTCAGCTTTTGGCTTTGGTTTTTGTTTTCAGGAGGGTAACTTTAGCATTTTAAGCTGAGACTCGTCATCAGATGAATACACAGTTGATAATAAATAACCAGTTAATCAGGACACAACTAAAGAGCTGCGTAGCTTTCTCAGAGGGCTCATTTCTGACCACAGTTGTGCTGACCGTGCTGGTCCATGCTCTTGATGCTGTCCGGCCTCTACCCACCCACTGAAGTGACCCTGGATGTGAAGACAGTATTTTCTCATTTTTTTTTCTGCACTTGTGCCCCATTTTCCGCAGTTGCGACATGAAGGGGTTGGAGTGGGTGGCATCTAGTGTCCCAGCTTTGTGACTTCCATAATACGCTGTATATATCATAGATATAACTTCACAGCAACTCATCTGAAAAAAGATTTGAGTGAATTGCAGAGAATTAAAAGCCCAACTTGAACCAGCGGTAGGATTTGTTAAGAATAATAGCTAACACTGTAGTAGTTCTTACTACGTGCCCATGCAGCATGCTAAGTGCTCTGCAGGTGTCTCCTTTGGTCCTCACAACAATGCTGGGACATTGGTGCTATTATTATCCCATTCTACAGAAAAGGAAACTGAGGCAGGCCCAGTTAAGTGACTGAGACGGCTAACACAAAATGGATGCATTAAGAGGGTTCTGCTGTCCAGGTCCTGAAAGGTGATAGTCCATCTGTGCTCCGCTCCCGTCAGATGCCATGTCGGGCTCAACTTATGATCAGGATGGAAAAGAAAGGGTCTGAGTGTGGGACATTTGAAAATCAATGGAAGGAGCTGGGGATATTACACTTGGGGAAAAAAGACTTGGGAGACCCGACCGATGGCTCCCAGACTTTGAGGGGTGGTTATGCGGAAGAAGCGACAGACTTTTCTGTTGGTTCCAAAGGACAGATCAAGAGGGATGGGGGAGGCGGAGGGCTGAAGAGCTGACCCAGTTAGTTAGATGTCCAGAAAAGCTTCCTAATGATGAAAATCGTCCATGCGTGGAAGGGGCTGCCTCGGACACTCGCCAGCGCTCTCACCCGAGCGCATCATTTCACCGCCGTCTGCCTGCCTCCATCACTCCATCTGCACGAGGGTTAGGAATAAGCCCTTCTGTGGTGCCTCCGACGAGGCAGACACTATGCGTAGCACTTGTTACTGATACCATCTCATTTACAAAATTTCTGTAAGTGCTGCTGATATCTCCATTATGCAGTTGAGGAAATTAAGGCAAACAGAAGTTAAGTGACTTGTCCAGGGTCATTCGGCTACTAGTAAATGTCTGAGACTGGATGCAAATGCACGTCTTCCTCGCTGCAAGCCAAGCACTGTATCCACTGAGCCACCTAGCTGCCTAAGGAGAATAATAACAGAATCCAGCTCCCCAAGTTGTTGAGAGGATAAGATGAGGCCATATTTGTAAAAGGCTTTGCAGTCATCAGTGTGAACTCTCATTATTACTATTAGGCATAGAACCAATCTCTGAATTGGAGAGTCCTCTGTGACCAGACCTGTAGATCTGACCAATAATCCTCTTTCCAGCAGCCCTAACCAGGCAGCATCGAGCCTGTGCTGGAAGGCCTCCAGTGAGGGCGACCCCACTCCCATTTCATTTTCTGCCATCACCCCAAATTTGCCTCTTGGGAATTTCCACTTGCCACCTTTTGTTCTGCCCCTGTCACCTCTTTCTAACCCTGGCACCGAATGGAAGGGATTTCTCTTCCCTGTTCCTCAGGATCATCTTGGTGAATGGTACAAGGATGTCTGGCCAAGCCTTCACACAAACATGCCACAAGGCTCCCATGACTAACAAAGGGAGTTAGAAAGCGGCATCTGCTCAGAGCAGTCTGAAGGAGTTACCTTTTCTATTTTTACTTAATCAGCACATGCTCATAAAGTACTTTCTATGACAAACTCTCTGCAAAGCTCTGAGGCTGCAAAGAGAGGCAAAAACAGAGCATCTGAGGGGACCTATCCCTTCTCTCTGTTCTCCCTGTGGTGAAGGGAGGCTTCAGAAGCCCGTCACACACAGCTCAGTTGGGCTTCCCATCACTTCTCTCTGCCCCTGGCCCACAGTCGGCTGAATACACACTTATCAGCTGATGGAATGGAAGGTTAGAGCCACCTGCATCCAGCTCAGGGCCTGGCCCAGAGACGATGTTAAATAATAACAAGACATGAGGCAGACATGGGAAAGATGCTTACTTTAGGGTCAGGAAGGGCTCAAATCCCAGGCTAGCTGCTCACTGCCCTGTGTGACCTCAGCCGGTTCTCTGCCTCCCTTCTCTTCTTCAGGCCTCAGGGTCTGGACCAGAAGGTGTCGGAGGCCCCTCTGCTTTATACCCGAGATCCCATGATCTCCAACGCTCGCGGAAGTGAACCATGAGCTTGGGTGAAGATGGGATGATGTGTATGTGTGTGTGTTTGGATGTGTCTGGTGTGTGTGTGTGTATGTGTGTGTGTGTGTGCATGTGAGTGTGTGTGTGAACCATAGACCCAGAATTGGGGGAGACCACACATAGTCCAACCCCCTTACTTTACCGGTAAGGAAGCAGGCTCAGGAATTGTAAGCGAATTGTCCTAGCAAGCATCCATCATCATCCTCACCTTCCTCATCACTGCCATCACTGTCACCATCACTGACATCATCATCATGGACAAATTTTAAAACACAACACTCTAAAGCTTATAAAGCCCTCTCATTCTTCATCTCATCCCTGAAAGCTGACCACTGAGGCAGGTTCTATGACCATCCCAGGAAGGTCCACAAGCCCCAGCTTTTGTCAGTCAGTCAATAAACATTTTATATGCCAGGTGCCACACTAGGTTCTGGACATACAGAAAGAGGCAAAAGACAGCCCCTGCCCTCAAGGAACTTGCAGTCTAATCTAATGTTCTGTTCCTCTGACCTTGGACAAGTCATTGAACCTCACCAGACTTGTTCCTCAACAGTAAAATGATGAAGGTGAGTTAGATGAAAGGGCTCTTCACCAGGGACTAAAGAACTTCTTGTTCTTAACATGCTGATAGCTACGTTTCACCATGGTTGGTTTCTCTGATAATCCCATGTGTTTTATTTTGTGCATGACAAGGGGTCCGTGACACACAAAAAGGTTAAGAACTCTGGCAGAGTACACAATTTGTAATTACATCAACCTTTGAGCACCACATTAATCTGAGCTGAGAGCTTGCATTTGAGGTAGAAAGACTAAGTCATTTGCCTTCTGGACTTTACCTTTGAACCTCCGGAGCATAAGATAAGCTAACACAAAGAAGCAGAGGTTGCTTAGAGCCTATTTTGCTCCCAGGCTCCCAAGCAGAAGGACCCAGAGGCCATGTAGTTCAGTCCTCTCATGTTGCCAATGAGGCTCTGAGCATTCAGGTGACTTGCTCCCAAGGCCTCCTGGCTAATGAGTGGCAGAGAAGGATTTGAATGTGGGGCCAAGGACGCCCTCTCTATCACATACGCTTCAACACTCAACTGCTCCTAGTGATGCAGGCTCATAAAGGATGCTCGGGTCACTGCTAACCAGCTAAAGGCCACTGGGAACAGCAACACCCACAAAGATTAGGAAAGTAGCTGGGGAGGTCACTTCCGCCCGTGATTCACTAATGACTTTTGCAGTCATGGAGCCTCGTTGCCCTGCCCTGAAGGTCAGGGCACATCATTCACTCCATCTTTACGAGAAGAAGACAGGCCAGGGAAAAGCAAGATGACATCAGGGTATTTGTTTTTTCCAAGAAGAGAAAATCCCCAGTCATTGCTGGGGTTAGGAGCCATTTCATCCCACTCCATCTGCATTGGAAACAAGCTCTCCGGCCTGTGATGCTGGTGACAGTGACCCTTGGCCATTAGGGCTTAAGCTGTCCAGTGTTCTCAGTCTTAGAAGTTAGGCAGGGAGGCCTTCCAGCCTTGGCAGAGGTGGGGACCACAGGTGTGGAGAATCCCTCCTAACTCACCCTCCCTTCAGACAGAATCTTGGAAAGGACAAAAATGAGTCATGGGATCAACAGATCAATTAATTAATAAACATTTACTACATGCCCACTATGTCACAGATGCTGTGCTAAGTACCATGGGCACAAAGAGAGAGTCAAGGAGCTTACAGTCTAATGGGGGAGAGAACATGCAAGCAAAGGGGCAGAAAGCAAGCTTTGGCCAGGACAGCTAGAAAACAATGCTGGAAAGAGCCTCAGAGTCATCATGAAAATGGGAACCAGGGGGAGGGGGGGAGGGAGGCACTTAAGTGACTTGTCCCAGCTCATAGAGGTCATAAGGCTCCAAGGTGGGATTTGAACTCAGTTCAGAGGATTGTTGGAGCATAGATTCTGAACTAGGAGGGGCTTTGGAAACCATCAAATTCCAACCCCCTCCCTTAAGAGATGAGGAGATTAGGGTCCTGAGAGGTGGAATTATGTCTCCCAGGGTCAGTCAGCTGTCGGATGCCAGAGGCAGGGATTTACCCCAGATCTCTCTGACCCCCCAGCCCAGCCATCTCTTGGCTGCACCACGATGCAGTGATTCCTCTGTCCAGGGCACCCCACTGCCTGCCTTGTTCGCTTTCCATTTGGGCAGATGATGTGGGAGACAGGACTCTGCTGAGGCCCCTGGATGTTGAGGATGCCCCCGGCTCTCAAGGGGAACCCTTCTCTTTTCCTTTTCCCTTTCCCTTCCCACTCCCAGGTTCTCACAGTGTTAAAGGAATCGGGAAGCCACATTCTCAGGATTCAGGATCATGGGCCCAAGAGCTAGAAGCAACTTCAGAGGTCATGCCCTCTCCTTCTACAAATGAGGAAACTGAGGACCAGAGGGATGGTGACATTGACTCAGGGAGGCAGGATCAAAGCTGAGTGTACCCTGTACCTCCAAACCCAAATGCTTCCTCTTTGGGGGTACCTGAGGCTTCTCTGCTTGTGCTGGAGCCTTGGGGCACTCTTAGAATCCTGCAGCCAAGACCTCCTTGTGTTGAGTCAGCAGAGGGTAGCTGGTGTGGCTGCTGCTGGCCTTGGGGGCCGGCCTCTCAAGCAGGCCAGCCTGGGGGGATGCCATGAGCAGTTGAGGTTGGCTTTGATTGATAGCTTAGCCAAGCAGCAGCATTAGTGGCAGAGGAAGGGGACCTCCCCTCACATTTGGGTGTGCTACTCCACTGTTTCTGGCGCTCATCAGTATAGAATCACTGCCTCAACCCCAAGGGTATGTAGGAAGACAGAACAAGGGGAGCAGGGGAGAGTCTGTGGCTTGGATTGAGTTGGAATCCTGCCATGGGCACTTTCCCCTCCTGTGACCTCAGAGAGTGGTGCCTGTTCTCTGAGACTCAGTTTCTCAACCTGTAAAATGAGATGCTTGGCCTAAATGATCCTTGAGCCCCCTTCTAGATCTAAACCTGTGATGCTGTGCTCCCTCAGTGGGCCCCTCATCAGAGGAATTCAGGCAGAGGTTACACATCTGACCTCCAGGGCTGTTTGCTGGGTATGAGTCCCCAGATCAAGGAGAAAATATTACAGGCTGCCAAGAAAAAACAATTTAAATACTGTGGAAACACAATCAGGATAGCCCAGGATCTGGCAGCTTCTACATTGAGGGATCGAAGGGCCTGGAATATGATATTCTGGAGATCAAGGGAGCTGGGATTAAAACCAAGAATCACCAACCCAGCAAAACTGAATATAATCTTGCAGAGGAAAATATGATCATTCAGTGATGTGGAGAACTTTCAAGCATTCTTGCTGAAAAAACCAGAACTGAACAGAAAATTTGACATTCAAACACAAGAAGCATGAGAAGGTAAACATGGGAAAGAAATCATAAGGAACTGATCAAAGCTGAACTATTTACATGCCAACATGGAAAAAAGAGAATTGTAATTTATGAAACTTTTCTCAGTATGAGGATAGGGGAAGGGAATACAAATGTATATATATGTATATATACATATACATACACATATATGTGTATGAATACATATCTGAGTATGTGTGTATATGTGTACATAGAGGGTACAGGATCAATTGAATAGGAAGGGATGATACTTGAAAAGGTGAAATTGAGAGGTGGGAGAGGACTAGAATGAGAGGAGACAGGGAGAGACAGAATGGGATTAATCATCTCACATAGAAGAGGCAAGGGATAACTGTTACAATGGAGGGGAAGAACAGGAAGGCAAAAGGGAAAGGGTCAGCCTTAC
>CM053593.1:9370188-9392269 GCA_028646575.1 Pseudocheirus occidentalis | reverse complement strand
GGAGAGAGACAGAGACAGAGAGACAGACAGAGACAGAGACAGAGAAACAGAGAGACAGAGACAGAGATGGGGGGGGAGAGAGAATGAGAATTTCCTGGTAAAGGTGGTAAAAAAATAAAGAAAAAGGGGGGAAATCCATGGGGTCACAGGATCAGCAGAACACTGTTATTCCCAAAGAACTAGAAGGAGTTGTGTCTATGCATACCAAGATAGTAAAGTACTTAGATTAGAAGTCAAGACACACTAATGAAATTCATAGTACATGCAGCCCACCAGTAACATGAACATTGCCACAGGATAAACACTCACTGGTATTCAATTATTATCCAGGCATCAGGTATTTATTGAGTACCTAACACTGTTCTAGGCACTCTGAGGAATAAAAAATATTCTTTTTTTGCAAAGAGCTTGTGATCTAATTAGAAAGATAAGAAATACACACATGAAATACGAAAATTAATTATAAAGAACGTATGAAGAAAGATGCTCTCTGCATCCAGAAAAAAACTGATAAGAAATGCGTATAAAAATATTTGGAGGGAATAGAAAGTTGTACAAGGAGATTTACAATTCCATATGCAATCATCTTTTTATTGTACTACGTAATGGAAGTGCTTTTTTACTCCAAAAATTTGTGTATATGTATGTGTGTGTATACATACATACATATATATATATATACACGCATATGTGTGTGTGTATCTTTTAAATTAGCAGGGGCACCTAGGTGGTGCAGTGAATAGGGCACCAGCCCTAAAGTCAGGAGGACCTGAGTTCGTATCGGGCCTCAGATATATAACACTTACTAGCTGTGTGACCTTGGGCAAGTCACTTAACCCCAGTTGCCCTGCCCTCCCCCCTGCAAAAAAAAATAGCATAGAAAATGGTGATGGTCTAAGGGCCAGAATAAATGGGACAGACAATTCCCCAGCAGGATTTCTTAATCGTTTTGCATGTGTCATTGTGCCCCTTGTGAAGTCTGGTGAAAACTATAGACTCCTTCTGAGAAATCACATTTTTAGATGCATCAAATAAAATACAGAGATATGCAAAGGAAAGCAATTCTATTTGAAGAAAGCTGGAACAGTGGACAGAACAATGGACTTGGAGCCAGGAAGGTCTGGGTTCGAATCCTGTCTCAGATACTTACTACCTCTGTGATCCTGGGAAGGTCATTTAATCTCTCTCAGACTTGGTTTCCTCATCTGCAAAATGGGGATAATAATAAAAGCATAGGGTTGTGATGATCAGAGGAGATAATACATGTAAACCACTACATAAATGACATTGTTATTGCATTAGTTTTCTTGGCACAATGCCTAGCTCATAGTAGGTGTCTTACAAATAAATATTTGTTGATTTACTGCTTGTTGTTGAGTAAGATGCACAGAAAGGGGTACATTGGAGACAGAAGCCAGACTCAACCCCAGTTCTCCAGTCACTGGGCATTCCATTTCCCCTCCTGAGGGGCAGATTGGAATGTCAATTCAAGAGCAAGCTGTGATTTGCATGGGAGTCTTCAGCCATCCCATTGAATAATACTCTTAGTTTTGAGGTTGACATTGAACTTTGGAGAGTTCCTACCTTCTCGTATGCAGGGCTGTGCCAAGTACACTCAGACCACCCTTTCTCAGCATGTCCCTACTATTCCAGGGCTGAAGATACTTCTGGCGGGGAAAAAGGTCCTTAAAGGTGACTTTCTTGAAATGAGAAACTAGGGTCTTTGTAAAAGTCATTTGTAGTGTTGAACTGGATGGCACATGCCAGGGACCCAGCTCCCTTAGCAGGAGATAAAGATCAATCGCCAACTGGTTGAAAGCTGGGTGCAATTTTAATGGAGCCATTCCCTTTGTTTTGCCAACATTTACAGCATGGGAGGTCGGAGGGAAAAGTACAGCATCAGCCCCATTCTAAAATGTCCATCTCAGGATGGTTCCACACAATCTTCTTCATTGCCTCCTCTCCCTCAATCTCCCCTGAAAGCTTGGGACCAGCTGGCCAGCTCTGTGATGTAGCTAGTGAACACCCTACCACCGAGTGATGGAGGTCACAGCCATGAGCTCTGGGAAAAAATCCTCCAACAAACAGATCTCTGCCTTGTGCTCGCAGGCTGCAAGACGTTAGCCAACATGCTATCAGCAAGCGAAGGAGATTGCAATGTCGGTGCCCCGTCGAGGTCCTGAGCCAAGAGATCCATGGCTAACAAAGGCCAGGCTACCCCAGGACTGCGGAGGAGTTGGAATCTCAGCGCTGAAAAAAGTGCAGTCGCTGGTGGTTAGGTCTACGACTCCAGCTCTGCAGCCTTCTCAGAATGAGTCACTAATTAGTCTGGGTGAGCAAGGCAAAGGGTGATGTTATCTCCCTCTCACTCTCAGGGAAGAAGCAGGCTAGCTTGGGGGATTTTATTTGGCAAGGTTGTGACGATACCTTTCTGTGCAACATTTCAGAAAGCCAGATTTGAATGTGCTCTTGGAGAAAGTGGGTGTGAGTCCTCTCCCTCCTCCTGATCCCTTGATGTACTTAGAGGCCCAGAATCACCAGGCACAGAATTTGAGAGGGAGACCAGTTCTAGGTGTCTCTATAGACCAACCCATCCCTGAAAAGGAATCCGGACTATCACATACCCAATGAGTGGTCATTGACCTTCAGACCACTAAGGAGAGGGAACCCAGCACCTTTAGAGGCCCCTGCTCTTTCTAATTAGAAGATTTGGTTGACTTGCCTTGGCTTCTAGATATCCTGTCTAAACTTAGTTCTTTGAAGTTTCCACCCTCTGTTTTTGGTTCTGTGTTCTGGGGCCAAACAGATGAAACCTCCTTCCTCTAGCCATTACCACAGAGTGCAATCTTCTACCTGGGAGACCTGGTGCTCCCCCAGCCATACTTTCCTCCTTGGAGAGATGACCAACTTGAACTAAATCAGGAATGCTTTACCTTTTCTGATGTTATAGATCCCCTTGGTAATCAGTCTGTTGAATCTGAAAGACCCTTTCTCAGAATCATGTTTTAAAATGCAGAAAATACAATGCATAGGATTACAAAAGAAACATAAGGTTAGCAAAAATAGTTATTTTTCTCCTCAAAGTTGAGAGACCCCCCCAAAAAACTGGACCCTTTGAGGGTCTGTGGACCCCACACAAACCCCCAGGCTGAATAAAGTTCAGGATTCCTTCCAGCTTCACACCCTCTGTCCAGATTGTCCTTGAATCCAACCTCCTTTCAAAATAATTCTAGGGTATAAGAGCTCACAGAGAACAGACCCAAGAGGATGAACTCTGTGTCACTTGGGCCTGTCCAGCCCCAGATGAAGGCCTCTGGGGAGGGCAGGCAAAGAGGGAGGTGCTTGCATTGAGGGTTTGGGGAACTGTCATTCTCCAGTGAAGTCTGAACCCTGGAGTGGGGCCAACTCCACAGCCTCAACTGCCAAGAGCAGCAGGATCACAGCCCAGGGACGCTACACGTGAGGGCCTGTCACTTGCCCAAATGCTGTTTTTTCAGGCGGCAAGAAAACAAAGCTGCTTTGTTCCCGTTTCCTTCGGGCTCCTCCCTCCAGGGCTGACCCAGCTCAAGGATTTGGAAAAGGTCATTCTGCCAAACTTTCTGGTACACATGAGCAAACCAGTCATCTTGTGTCACAATCGGGGCCCTGGAGCCAAAAGTCACTGGCCAGAGCTTGTGTCAACCGTGAAATGGGTTTATTATAGGCTAGGTTTGTTCTGCTCGGGTCACTGAAATAATAATGCTTCATAGTGGAGCTCAGCGAGCCCTTGGCAAACGCGTACACTGAAGTTTCCATCCGAGAACACTTCTTACCTTAAAACTCACTTGTCCAAGAAATGCAACCGATTAAGGTCTAAAGCTAAAGTGACCTTCTGGTTAAGAGTGAACCCTCCTTTGGTCTCCCACAGCACTGGGGGCACCATTTTGTATCAGGGTTATTTGCATATGTGTTGTAATCCCCTCTAGCACATTGGAAGCTCCAGGAGAGCAGGGACCCTACCTTACTGATCTCTGTTAGTAACCTAGGTGCCTAGTATTGTGCTGAATTATTGGGACCTGTTGCCTTTTGTGGATAGCTGTCTGGGTGGATCAGGAGGAGGAGGAGGATCAGAGACCATTAACTCAACCGATGCCCAAAGAAGAATCTCCCCTCCAGTGTCATGTAGCTGAAGGCAGCTAAGTGGCCTAGTGAGTGGAGCGCTGGGCTTGGAGTCAGGACTTAGGGCACCTTATGGGACTTTGAAGACTTAGTTCAAATCCTGATTTAGAGATTTACTGCCTGGGCAGGTCCCTAAACCTGTTTGCTTCAGTTTGCTTGCCTATGAAATGGGGACAATAATAGCACCCACCTCCCAGAGTGGTGGGGATCAAATGAGGTGGTCATTGTAAAGGGCTTAGCACAGGGCCTAGGGACATGTGCGTATGTATAGATGTGTGTATGTATGTGTATGCATGCATGTCTCTGTGTGTATATGTGTGTGTGTGCATGTCTATGTGTGTATATGTGTGTGTGCATGTCTGTGTGTGCGCATGTCTGTGTGTGTGTATATGTGTGTGTGTGCACATCTGTGTGTGTTAACTCCCATCACCATCTCATCGTCATTACTTAGCCTCTGTTATTTAACTATAAAAGAGGAACCAGGGCACCTGCCACACATGGGTTTGGGGGGGAATCCGATAAGACAATAAACATGCAGTGCTTTGCCAGCCTTAAAGGGAGCTATAAATGCCAGCCAGTGTTACTCTAGCCATGTGGTCCTCCAGTCTTTGCTTCAAGACCTCCTGTGAGGGGAAGCCTACTTCCTCCCAGGCAGACCATTCCCCTTTGAGATTGTCTTAAGGACTCATAGACCACAAGCCCAGAGCTAGGAGGGACTAGAGGGATCTAGTCCAATCCCACTGATTTTATAAATGAGGATACCATGGCCCACTGACCTCATGTTTAGGAATGTGCTTTATTTATTTGAGTCACGTCTTCCATATTGAAACTTCAAGCCACAGCTGCCAGTTCTGCTCTTTGGGACTGCACAGGATGAGGCTTCTCCTGGATGAGACCTCTCTCCACAGTTTCTCTCATGGCCTCCCTCAGTCATCTCTTCTTCAGGACGACTGTGTCTGGTTCACGTCTTGTGTGGCCCTTCCTTTGTGTGAGTGGAGGGGTCTGCGGATGGCCAGGGGTTAACCCAGTGCCTGGCACAAAGTCTGCACTTGGTGAATGTTTGTTACTGACTGACTAATGACACAGGCATCAGACATACAGATGCAGAAAAAAGTAGTCAGGCTAGATTATCAAAAAATGTCCAGCCCAAAAAACTTGATTGGGAAGTTAAAACACACACGCGCACACACACACACACACACACATTGGGAGATGATAAACTTGGAGCTGAATGAGAACATAATGATCATTTAATACAACCAATTCCTCTCACACATTATGAAACTGGGGGCCTAGGAGATGAGCTGGGTTTCATTAGATCATACAGGGTGTAAAGTGGAAGAGGTAACATTTGAACCCAGGTCCTGCCACTTCAGGCACAAATTGAATGACCACTTGTCATAGTCAAGAATCCTTTTGTGAACAAGTTGGACCAGATGACTTCTAGCTTCAGCTTCAGGGACTATGAAATCCATTGCTTTTCCTCCACCAGAGCCCGCTGATTCTCACTTATTTAGGTTAATTACTACTTAGGTGGCTATTACTTAGCTTGGCAGTGAATGAAATTGGTGGGATGGTTGCTCGGTTTTCCATTCAACTGTGGCTGAATGTAGCCACATCTACAGTGGGAAAGGTTGAGGAATGAGAGAGAGACTCTGGGTGTGGAATGTCACATGCCTTTCAGTTTTTTCAGAATTGTTTTTCTTTGTTAAAGAGGAAGTTGTGTCAATGGGAAGTTATTGGTACGTAAATGTGGAATTAAAAAGTAGAAAGTGTCCCTAAAACATTCAAAAGGAAGACTGAGGAACCATGAAAGTTCTAGTGCCTTAATATGTCTGTGTGATTTTGGGCAAGGCCTGGGGTTCCTTGAGCCTCAGTTTCTCCATATGTCAAATGAAGGAGTTGGGCCTGATGGCCTTGGAGTTCCCTCCCAGCCCTATATTTAAGGTCCTGTTATTCTACATATCAACATAGTAGGCGCTTAATGTTGGTTGAACTGCATTAAATTGAAATGATGCCTATCAGACAGCTATCCATAACAGTCGACAGGTCCCAATGATTCAGCATAATGCTAGGCACCTAGGTTACTAACAGAGATCAGTAAGGTAGGGTCTCTGCTCTCCTGGAGTTTCCAGTGTGCTAGAGGGGCTTACAACACATATGCAAATAACCCTGATACAAAATGGTGCCCCCAGTGCTGTGGGGGACCAAAGGAGGGTTCAACTCTTGACCAGAAGGTCACTTTAGCTTTAGACTTTAAGACACACACACAAAAAAATGTCATCACTTAAGTGACTACTGCAGTCCACTGTGTGTGAACAACAGATAATCAATAGAGGGGAGGCAGTGGCATGAAGAGGTATAGGGAAGGCTCCTTGCAGAAGTAGGGTTTTAGCTAACACTTGGAGGAAGCCAGGGAAGCAGCCAGGAGGTGGAGGGGGAGAGAGAGAGTTACAGGCAGAGTGTATATAATCTGGATGGAGAGGAGTGAAGAGAGGGAAGGTTGGGGAGCTGGATCCTGAATCACACCTTTGCTGGAGAGGGCTTGGGAGAGCAGGAATTCAGCAGGAATAATAGAGAGCCAGGGACAGAGTCTGAGCAAAGGGGTAATCGCCCATCTACAAAAGATTAATACAGTGCCTGAGAGTAAAGGGTACACACATATACAGCCGTGTTCTCTCCCCATTAGACTGTCAGCTCCAGGAGGGCAGGAACTGTCTTTTGTGCCTCTTTGTATCTTAGTACAGTGCCTGGCACAGAGGAGGAACTTTTGCAAATACTTGTGGACTGACTGTGTGATTGGAAGTAGTAACAACAAGGACCATTGAGTCACTGGTGGGGACTAATGAAAGGTTATATCAGGGTTGTATATCAGTAGAGATTTAGAAGAAGGCCAGAGATAATCTTGGGCACAAAGTGTCACAAACATTCAGTAATTTCAGTTGTGACATCTTTGTGACATCATGGGAGGCAGGACAGGAGGAGGTGTAAAGAAACTGGAGTGTATGGCCATTTTCTTCTCCAGCTCATTGTACAGATGAGGAAACTGAGAAAAACAGAGCAATGTGACTTGCCCAGAGTCACACAGCTAGTAAGTGTATGAGGACAGATTTGAACTCAGGAAGATGAGTCTTCCTGACTCTGGATGTGGCACTCTGGGTCCTATGGCACCACCTCGCTGCCCGAGGTTAAGGATATTAAGAATGGTGCTATAGAAAATGAGTGTTAGAAAGATTTCATTTGTACAGTCACAGGAGTCACCAGAGAAACAGAGACTGAGTAAGGATGTGAATGGCTCCCCACACACCCTTTAATACAGTGGTTCTCAACCTTCCTAATGCCCGACCTTGTAACACTCATATGTGGGCGTATCTGCATGTGGGAGGACCCACCTGGAGACGGATAGAGGACCTATGTCTTGGTTCCTAAGGCCATCGGAAATATGTTTTCCGATAGTCTTAGGTGACCTCTGTGACCCCTGTGAAAGGGTCGTTCAACCCCCAAAGGGGTTGTGACCCACAGGTTGAGAACCACTGCTTTAGTATACCTGTAAATAATCTGAACTCACAAGACTTCCTGAGTTTGAGACCCAAGTGTTCCTTCCATCTATTCTAGGATCATGAATTCAGAGGTGAAATGGACTTGGAAGTCACCTGATTGTACATATGAGGAAACTGAGACCCAAAAAGGCAAAGGGACTATCTAGACTTATGGAGATGGGAATGTGAGCCCAGGTCCTCAGACCCCATAACCAATTCAATTTTCACTGCACCATGTTGACTTTCTTATTGGTCATCATAATTTATCTATACATATGGGCCTCCATGATTTATGTGTATAGGCCTAGATCCAACCAGTTGTTGTGTCTGCATGACTTATGTCTCCCTTATTGGTCTCTGTGGCCTCCAAAATTTGTATATGTAAACTCGACCAATGGTTACATCTATACAGCTGGACCAATGAGACTTCCCACCTCAGTAGGGACATCATTCTGGTTCATTGTTACCAGATGGGTTAGAACAGTGGTTCTCAACCTTCCTAATGCTGCGACCCTTTAATGCAGTTCCTCATGTTGTGGTGACCCCCAACCATAAATTTATTTTCATTGCTATTTCATAACTGTAATTTTGCTACTGTTATGAATCATAATGGAAATATCTGATATGCAGGATGTATTTTCATGGTTACAAGTTGAACATAACCCACAGGTTGAGAATCACTGGGTTAGAATCAAATGGATTGTAAGAAAGCTGAAATAAGCCATCAGCTCTGCTGCTACTCCTAAACTCTTTAGCACAGTTTATATGTTTAGCACACTTAGGATCAGATAGATTGGACCCATCATTTCAATCAATCACTTAAGAATTGATCAATCACTTAGTACGTCTCAGGCCCTCTGATAGTCATTGAGTGTTCAAAGATAAAAATGCCCCCCACCTGTTTCTACACTTCTCTGATCAGTCTGACCCAGCTGCTCTGGACCATCTGGACTTAAAATGGATTTTCATTCATCCTGCTTCATTCAGCCTACCCAGACTAAGTCAAGCACGGCATGGCTCTTGGCACCCATTCCTCCCTTCACTCCCTTGAGTTCTGCTAGCCCAGGCGGGGAGGGAAGCACACAGCGGGAATCGCTGGACCATAAGCTATCTCAGAAAAGTCACGCTTTGCATATTTGCCTCCTTGAGGGGATTTCCACACCTTTCCTCTTCCCACAAATCTGGGCTGGCAAATGGAAGGCTGAAAGAAAGGGGGTGTAGCCTAGAAAGGTGAAAGAAAATGTTTCAGAAAGTTTGGCAGGAAGAGGAGAAAGTGGCAGAGGAAGGGTGAAAAGGAATTTTTTAGGGAAAAACCCTCTCTGTCTAAAGGGAAGTGGCAGGGGAAGGGGGCAGGCTGCACGGGTCTCCTTCCTGACTCACAAGTCTCTGTTGCACACCTGAGTGATTCATTGGGTGGCAAACACATCCTAGCCAGGAGCTCATTTTAACCACCTTGCAAACTTTCCTCAGAGCCATCTGGAAATTCATTTTTTTCATAGATAATTTTCTATTCCCTGCCTTAAAATGGAAATGGCATCTTTTCACCTGAGAAAGCTCAGTTTCTCTTGTGTCTTCCCTGAAGGCCTGCAAAGCTGGATATTGGGTGAATGTGTGCAGTTTGGAGTAGATACTGTTTCCTGAGGCAGCTGGGTGTCACTATTCACAGAGCACTGGGACCAGAGCCCTGAAGTCCTGAGTTCAATTCCAACCTCAGACACAAGCTGTGGGACTAACTTCATATCTGTCTGCCTCCCTTTCCTCAAGGGTTGTAAGGACTGGATAATAATTGTAAAAAGTGCCTGGCACCTAGTAGGCACTCTATCAACGTCCATTCCCTTTCCCTTCCTGGCAGACTCCCAGACTGCAGGTGTTTGGGCTCAGCCTAGCTTGAGAGAGTTCAATTGTCAATTATGAAAAATGAAACATTCATTTTCAGACATAACCAATAAGGGAACTGACTTTACTTGACAATGAGTCTTTGTCACAATTGGTCTTTGAGCCTTGGCATAAGGACCTCCATTGAAAAAGAACTTCCAATCTCCCAATGCAGCATCAAAGGGTTAGGAAGCATTTCTGATTATTCTTTCTAATGGCCAATAGAGAGAATCAGAGAGCAAGTATGCCCTGAGACATCTCGTCTGCCCTGTACCTGGACAGGTATCCCCCTTACACTCTACTCAAGTAGTCCCCTAGCCTCTGCTGGAGAGCTCCTGAAGCAATCTGGTTCACTTGGGGACAGTTTTGATTGTCAGCCAGTACTCCTTGAGTTCAATGAGCCAAAAATGGACTCTTTCTATTCATTCCATTCATTTCCACAAAATTATTTACCTTCACTGTGTTTCTACCTACACTACAATGGGAACAGAAAAAGACAAAGAAATCAATAGCTTCACACTTCACTTGTGTTGTTCCCTGCTCTCCTGGAGAGCTGTGTCAGGTAGAAAAAAAGAGTCTGACTCTGATCCACATGAGAACCTTCAAATATATGAACCCACCCCTTCCAGTCTTCTCCCAGTTATTTCAACTGTGCCTCCTCTAAACATGGACTCAAGGAATCTTACCAGCTTTCATTGCCCTCCTCTGAATCCCTTCTACCTTATGACCCTCTGATTAACTGTAGAACCCATGAGTACAGTCCACTAGATATGGTCTAATTAGGGCACCGTTATCTCCCTTATTCAGGGTGCTGTGTTTCTTAATGCAGCCTGAGATTTCATTCAATTTTATGCATTGCCATGCAATGTTGTGACACATTTTGTACGTGCAGCACACTGAAATCCCCAGACCTTTTTCCCACAAACTGTTGGGTGGCACTGCTGTTTCCCATCTATTCTTACGAGATCAATTATTTGAAGCCGGGTGGAGAACTTGGTCCTTTTCTCTCTTAAATTGTCTATTTAAATGGAGCTCACTTTTCCAACCTGTCAAGACCTTTTCTGATGCTGACACCATCATTCAAGATCTGTCTGCTTCACAGCTTAATTTCATCTTCAATAATAGTATATGTGCTATCTGTGTTTCGTTCCCATCATCATTAACAACTGCACAAATCCCCAGGACACTCCAATAGAGACCTTTCTCCAAGTTAACATTGACCTGTTAATGAATGCTCTCTGGGTCCAATTATTCAGTCACCCTACTTTACTATCTTCCACTCACTTCCGTCCCTCTTATAGAAAAGGACAGGATGATTGATTTGTCAGATACCTTTCCTCAAATCCAAACCAACTATATTGGCAGATTCTTTTGGACCTACTCTAATCATCCCATCAGAAAAGGAAATCAGGTTAGCCTGTCCTAAGCCATACTGGCTTTTAGCAATCACTGTTTTCCTTCTGAAATGTTCAAACTCTTTAACAATATATCCTAGTATTTTGCCAAGAAATGAACTCAAATTCACGAGTCTATAGTCTGTAGACTGCCCCACCCCTTACATTTTTGGGGGAGAAATTGAGGTAACATCTTCCCTTCTCTATTTTTCTCACACACCCCCAAATCCATGAAACATCAGTGGGAGAATAAGGGTGCTAAAGAAATGGGATTCTTTTATGACAAAGAATAACCTAAGGGTTATTTAATCGACTGAGAATTTTGTGGACATTACAAGATCTTACTGAGTATATGTTTTTCATTTTTTTAAAAAATTGATTCAGTCTAACAATGATAAATCCTTACTATAAAAGTGGGACAAGGAAGAATAACCAATAAAGAAACCAGAGGTGTACTGGTCAGAGAGGTAGAAGGAGACCCAACAAAAAACCTGTTGTGCCACCAAAATCAAAGAACAGGATATCAAGGCTATTTGATTAGCAGAGAATCTTCTACCATAGGATTTTGCATAACTTTAACAACTATGTATGGGATATCTTTATCTGTGAGGAGACTTCAAGGCTGCACTTTGACCTACCAATTAAACATTATTTTCCTGATTTTCAGATTTTTGTTAAGGGTCCAGAAGGAACAGGGTTTTTCTGCTTGTTTGCTTTTGTTTTTCTTGTTTATGAGTGAGGAATACTAGGGAGGAGAGGTAATGAGCTGTGGCCCTTGAGATGTGGGTCAGAGGTCCAGAGGCAGATCTCCAATAGGAAGCTGACAGTTCAGGTTGGAAAGGCAGGAGAGAGTTTAGGACTGAGATGTCAGTTTGGGAATCATCCACACAGAAGCATCAGCAGAAGCCTTGGAAGTGAGCCAGGTTGCCAATAGAGGGTATATATGGAAAAAAGAAAAGTGAGCTAAGGACAAAATCTGGATGAATAATTACTTTGAGTAAAAGAAGGGAGAAGAACTAGTCAAGGAGACTAAGGAGGAATTGTCCTAGAAGTAGATGGAGAACTAGGAAGGGTGCTGTGCCAGCAAGATCATAGTCTAAGTATCAAATGCCTCCAAAAGATGAAGGAAGATAACAGAGAAAATCAAACAGTGAACAATGAGCAGGTTATAGATCCTGAGTAAAGCAATTTCAGTAGCCTGATGAGGACAGAAATAAGATTATAAAGAACTGAGGCAATATGGTGCAGTGGGTAGAACACTGTACTTGGAGCTATGAAGACCTGAATTTGAATCCTGCCCCAGATACTTATTTGCTATGTTACCCCAAGCAAATGACAACTCAGCACTTAGTACACAATTCCTGCAACATAGTAGGTACTTTGTCAATGTTTGTTGAATTGAATTTATTGAAATGTTTATCAAATTGAATTCAACCTCTCGGAAAGTCAATTCTTCATCTGTAAAATGAAAGTGTTGGGTTTGATCTCTAATGGACCCCTTAAATCTATGATCTAATCAGTAGTGAGTAAGCACTGAAGTTGGGGCATTAGATGCAGACTACTTCTTCAAAAACCATGACAGTGAAAAAAGAGAGACAGTGAGTGACAGAGAGAGAAAAGGGAGAGACGGGGTGACAGAGAGTGAGAAGGAGAGGGAAAGACAGAGGTACAGAGAGAAAGGGAGAAAAGGAGTGAGGGAGATAAGAAGGAAGAGAGAGAGAGAGAGAGAGAGAGAGAGAGAGAGAGAGAGAGAGAGAGAAAGAGAGATGGGAAGAAGGGGAGAGGGAGAGAAGGGAGATAACCCAGTGGTGTCACAGGGTCAAGAAGTTTTGTTTTATTTTTGATTTGTTTGTTTTAAATAATGTAGTAATAAGAACATGAATGTGTATGTAAACAATTCAATAAAATGTTGTCAGAGTCCTGTGTAGTTTGGGACATATTGAGTTCAAGATGTCTATAGGACATCTATTACCAATTTTACATAAGCTGAAACTCCAGAGTGATGGATTTGGTGTTAGCAGGATGAATTCAAATCCCAGTTCAGTCACTTCCACCCTCTGGATCTCCATTTCCTCACTTATAAAATGAGGGGCTGGACTTAATGTCTTCTAATGTCTCTTCCAGTCTGTTTCTCTCCTTCTAGGATCTTCCTTGCTGCCATCTGCCACCTTCCAGGGCTCTCTTCTGCTCCTCTCCACCCATCTATGATTTTGGCACTTGGCCCAGTCTCACTCTTTCACTCCTCTCCTTCCACCATCCTCATGTCCATATCCAAGTTAGTGACTGAATATCCTGACCTCACAGCACTTCATCCTCCACAACTCTAGTGACCTCTGTCTCTCCTTTGGCCACTCACCAGCATGGCCCTACTTCAGACATTACCTCACCTGCCATTCTATTTCTCCCAAGATTCTGAACTCTGAAATTTGATCCTATCCATCTTGTCAGACACCCAAGCTCAAAACTAGGTGTCACCCTTCACTCCATACTCTCTCTCGCCCCATTAAATCCAACCATTGTCTATTCTCTTGCTCCTCCCTCTGGATCCACTTTCCTCTGACATTGACCCCACCCTGGAGCAAGCCCTCATCAGCTCCAGACTATTACAATATTATAATAGCCTTCCTTAAGTCTCCCTCCCCCCCCCAAATCCAGTCCATTCTCCACTCCACTGTCAGTGAGATCTTCCTAAAGCATAGATCTGTTTGCATCTACTCAACAAAATCCAGCCACTCCTGATTACCTCCAGGGTCAAATACAAAATTCTGTTTGATGTTCAAGACCCTTCATAACCTGGACTCTGCCTACCTTTCCTGTCTTCTCATACCTTATTCTCTTCCATGTAAACCAGTGACACTGACTTCTTTGCTTTTGTTTGCATAAGACACTCCATTTTCCTACTGACCGTTTTCACTGGCTACCATTCCCCATGCCTGGAATCTTCTCCCACCTCATTCCTGACTCTTGGCTTCCTTGAAATCTCAGCTACAATCCCATCTTCTAAGGAAGCTTTTAATGAACCTCCCTAATGCTAATGCCTTCCCTACAAAATTATAGCCAATTTATCCTTTTTATATATTATTTGTACATAGTTATCTGCATATCCACATTAGTCTATGAACTCCTTAAGTGCAGAAATGATTGGGGGCTTTCTTTGTAGCTCAGTGACTTACACATAGTAAGTCCTTAAGAAATATTTGTTGTATTGAAAAATTTGAATCAGCAATATTGTTGGAAAATGGTGGCAGAAGAATGATCTGGAAGAAGTCAGTGTTTGTCTGAGCTTTAGTCTTTAGGGTGAGAGAAGCAGCAGTGTTGGTTTCCTCAGGGAAAAGATTTGTTTTCTTTAGTACATCGAAATGCAGTGAGGATAGTTATTTAGGATAAAATGGAGTTTCCAAGAACCCTGTGTACAGAGCTAGAAGAAGAATGGGCAGGATACTGATGGAGAGTCTGGAGGCTAGTTGCCAATTTTCTTTGTATTTCTAAAGTTGATTCACCCCCTGCTTCATTGAACAGCTTGTATAATAGACAACTTATTACTTAATACCCTAGCCTCTTTCCCGTTTTATGAATAAAGTTGATTGTATGAGTGTTTTCATCTTTAGCCTTTCTCGTTTTCAGTATTTCTAAATGACAAGTTGTTTTGCCCTGTAACAAAGGACTGGTTATGAACTTTACCATCTGCCATCATCTTACAAGAAGTCACTGCTTACAGACACTGCCACGATCGGCATTTATGTCAAGGAACAAATGAGGCATGTTCTTCCCCAGACACACTGAGGAAGCAGATGGCGGTCACTCATCTCCAGTAGACCCAGCCCACAAGCTCCATAGGGTATTCTTGTGATCATATTCTTATTTTAACTTTCTAATTTTGTTAGAAAATCACATAGCTGCTACCTAGTCTAATTTCCTTGTTTTATGGATGAGGAAACTGAGCCAGAGAAGTTAAAACACTTGTTCTACATCATCCAGGTGGATTTGAGGTATCATTTGGACACAGGTCATCTGACTCCACAAGAAGTATCAAAGTTCATAATGTTGGAGCCTGAAACAGAGCTCTGGGAAGTTACATCCCTTGCCCAGCTAGTTGATGGCAGTGATGGCATTTGAATCCAGCTCTAATTGTTTCAAGGGCCATCTCTCTATCCACTCCACCATACTGCCTGTCATTACTCACTTAGAGTGTATAAATGACATAGAATCTGAAAATTACAGATTTTGAAGAAATGTAGCATGCATCTATTCACATCCAAACTATCCAAAAATCCCTTCTCCAACAGCCTAAAGAAGAGGGCATCTACTCTCTATTGGAAGGTCTCAAGCGCTGGGAACAATACCACCTCCCAAGACAGCCCATTTTACTTTTGGATAGCTCTACTTCTTAGGAAATTTTCCATACATCAAGTTGAAGTCTGCCTCTCTGAAACTTCCACCCACTGCTCCTAATTCTGCCTCTGGGCTCAAGTAAGACAAGTCTAATCGCACTTCTATAGGACAAACCTTCAAAGAATGAAAGACAACCATTCAGTTGCCCCATCAAGTCTTCTCTTTTCCAAGTTAAATACTCTTAGCGAATCTTTTTATGGATAGCATATCACTACCTCACCATCCTGATCTCACTTCCCTCACCACATTCTAGCTTATCTGTGTCCTTCCTAAAATATGGTAGGCACCCCAATGGAATGACTTCCTGCTACCCCAATTGAGGCTGCTGCTTATTTAACAGTTCCCCTTGGCACAGAGAACAGAGTTATCTGACCTTTGGTTAGAACCAAATCCATTTGTTTCAGAAATTTGCCTGTTAAGGTCTCAGTAGTTTGAGAACCACAGAATATCCAAGTTTTAAGGGACCTCAGAAGTTTTCTAGTTTAGTCAGTAAGGTAATCCCCTCTTCAACATCACTAGTGCCTTGTTGGGGAGGAGGGAGAGGAGGGAAGGGAAAAATTTAAAACTGAAAATCTTATAAAAGTGAACAATGAAAACTAAAATTAAATATATTAAAAAACCATCACTTATGAGTGGTCATTTAACCACAGGCAACCCATAACTCTGTTAGGAAGGTTTTGTGTTTTGCTTACTGAACCAGACATCTTCTGAACTACTACATATAAGTGCCCTCTGGAGCCAAGGAAAAAAGAAGTGCAGAAAATAAGGAAAAATAGCCAAAGAGAAACCTGAAAACAGAGAAATGATTCTTGTCACTTATGCATCATGGAAGACAAGAATGAGGGTTCACTTAAATAAATCCCTATTACCACCACTATTTTCAGTGAAATGATAAGCTTCCTGAAGACAGGACTGTGCCACATTTCTTTCACCTACTGCACTATAGGTAGCACATGGCAGAAATTCAACAAATATATCCAGTACTTCAAAATGGGTCTGTGACCTCACCGATAGGGGTATTATTTTTAACAATGTAGATTGCCACCCATCTATACCTACCTATCCTGTGGATGTCTCGTCCATTCCCTCCCATAAACCCACTGCAAGAAGACTGCACATGGTGACCTTCCCTGAGTTCCCGTGCTGTTCCATTGATACAGCTGTTATTCCTTGCTCCTGCCTTATAATCAGCTCTATTTTTCCAAGTTGTATATCCTTTGCATGATTTTTAGAGAATGATAAGTGCCTATTGGGATGGACCCAGTGGTATAGATGGTCATAGGCATGATGCCAAGGAGGAAATGGAAGCAATGCAATCATTCCTTCTGCAATGGTGGCAATGCTCCAGTGAGGCTGTCCCAACAGTTCTCATCTACCAGACTGACTTAAAAAGCCCTTAGAGTTCCATTGCAAAGAGTTCCACTGACACCAGGGGTCTTCTTCGTGACCCAGTTTTTCTTCAGACTGTACTGGCTTTTAAAATTATGTACTAGATTAACACCAGTGTAGAGGAAATAGAGGATGAAGGTTCTAATCCTATGTCTGCCTGTGCAACTTTGCCCAAGTGACTTAACCTCACTTGGCCTCAGTTTCCACATCTGTAAAAGGAAGTACCTGGAATTCTAGATGTTCTATAAGGTTCCCTCCTATTCTAAATCTATGAGCCTATGAAAGCCATTACCCTTGGTGCCAGGTGGTAATTTTGGTATTTTTTACCAGAGTGTGTCCTATTAATTTGGACCACATTTGAAGAATTCATATGAAAACAACCTGAATCAGAAATTACAAGATAAACGTAATACCATTAAATGACTCCTAGAAGAGACATATTTTTAATTAAACCCTCCAATCTGGTCTAAATACAGAATCTTCCCATTTAACTTATTGAGTCAGCTGTATGGTAGACTTATGCCCAGACAACTCCCCCTTCAAGGTTAAGCTTCAAGTCAAGGAATATGAAGAATATGAAGAGTACTGGAAATGTCATCTTACTATTAGGTAACCATTGGAGCAGCCATAACAGGAATAAAATATTTGATCACATATCATTGATCTGGAAGGTAGTCCTTAAAAAATTACCTAGTCATACAACGAATCCCACAACTCAGGTTTAGATCCAAACTTGGAGGCCATTGTGTCTAGCCAATACCTGAATGAGCAACCTTCTATGACATTGCCCTGAAGTTGTCCCCCAGCCTCAGTGTGAAGGAAGACAGAATCATAGATTTAGAGTGACACTTTTGTTCTTACAGATGAACCAGAGAGGTTCGGTCCTTGGTAAAGATAGGATTAGAACCAAGGACCTCTGAGGCCAAATCCTGTCATCTTTCCACTTCCTTAGAGCCTGAAAGTCTCTAAAAAGAGAAGAACCCACGACTTCATGAATCATAACCGCCAGTTCATTCAATATTGTGTAATATAGTTAATCTGGTGAAGAGCTAACTAACAGCCTGACAGTTAAGATCCAAAAGAATGTCTTTGCACTGGCCATCTCTAGTGCCTGGAATGCCCTCCCTCCCTGCCTCAGTTTAATAGAGCTTTTCTCTTCCTTTAAATTGTCCCAGGCATGATTTTCTACATGAAGTCTTTCCTGATTCCTCCAAATGCTACTGCCCTCCCTTTCAAACGATCTTGTGTTTAACAACTGTGTATAAAAACCTCTATATTTATCCTATACATATTTTTGTAAATTTATCTCTCCATCATAATGTTTGTTCAGTGGGAGTAGGGTTAATTTCATTCCTTGCCTTTATATTCCTGGCACCTAACAGAGAGCATGATACATGGTAGGTACTCGATCAACACTTGTTGGTTGATTGGTAGAATGTTGGATCACATGTAAGACTGAATTGAATAGAGATAGGTACAAGTCTTAGACTGGTTAAAAAAAATCCAGCTTTCCAAGTTCAAGATGGAGAAGGAATGGGCACTGTACTGATTTACATAAAGAAGGTATGGGTGGATTTTAAGTAGGGTCTGCAAAAGGCAAGACATATTTTTAAACTTAATCTGATGAACATGTTGTTCATTGTTTTCTGGAGTCCAGACAAGCAATAGAGGTTCTGAAAATCCAAGCAGCAAAGACCCAAGGGGCAGAGTAAAGGGATACAGATTACAGATTAAGATCAAATGAGAAGCATCAAGGGGGAAGTATGGTTATAGAATATTAAAATATTGGATTCCCTGTCCTAGAGAATTTGACTTTCTTCCTCTGTAAACTGGAGGTACAAGACAATGTTGCTTGGTTGTCAGAACGCTGAATTTGAAGTCAGAAAGACGCAGCTTTGAATCCTTCCACAGACGCTAGCTATACAACCATAGTCATGTCACTCACCCTTTCTGAGCCTCAATTTCTTCATCTTAAAAGCAGAGATAGTAATAGCTATAGTGATGAACTTTTGGAGTTGTTTTGAGATTCAAAGGAGATGATGTCTATGAAAAGCTTGTGAACATTCACTTCGACAAGCCTTTCTTAAGAACCTAAAATGTGGCAACACTCTAGGAGATGCAAAAATAAAGCTAGAAGCTTTTACAGATTGGATAGAATCTAAACACAGGTGAAGAAATAGAGCTACATGCAACACAGTCTCAGGGGAGGGCAACTGGTTTGACCAGAACACAGAGTAGGAGAAGGGGAATGATGGGAAGGACCTGAAGAACTACAAAATGTGAATTATTATATTTATTCCATGTTGTCTTACTTTTCATTTGATGGAATTCATATAAAAACCATTCTGGGATAAGTTGCTTCTTTCTTTGTTTAGTGTTCAGAGAACTCTGAGGTAGGTGAATAAAAAGACTTGATTTTTTTGTGATGGAATAAAGGTTTGGGGCATGCGTGTTTATCATCTACAGATGAGCAGGAAACTTCTTGGTCCAACCCTAGTGTAGAAGGGATGACAGGGATGGTGTGTTCTCGCCATGCCTCATAATTGCGTCCAGGCTACAGCTGAGGATGTTGATGATGATGATGGGGATAATGGTGGTGATGGTGATGATGGGGATAATGGTGGTGGTGGTGGTGGTGGTGGTGATAGTTATAGTGATGATAATGATGAGGAAAGTGGTGATGAAGAAGATGATCATGATGGTGGTGGTGATGATAGTGATGGTGATGATGGTGACAATGGTAGTGACAATGAGTATAATGGTGGTGGTGGTGATGATGAGGGTGATGGCAATGATGATGGTTATAGTGATGATAATGGTGAGGAAAGTGGTGAGGATGAAGATGATCATGGGGGTGGTGGTGATGATGCTGAGATTACCATTTATATAGCACTTTAAGGTTTGCAAAACACTTTACATTTTTTAATTTACTTGATCCTCACAACAATCCTGTGTGGTAGGTGCTATTATTATTCTCATTTAACAGATAAGGAAACTGAGGAATAGAGATTAAGTGACTTGTCTAGGGTCACTGAGATAGAGTCCAAGCAGAAGTTCGACTCAGGTCTCACTGGTACCAAGTCATGTATTCTATCCACTGTACCACCTGTCTATGAGGATATTCAGACTCACAGTGGTAAAGAGACTTGCCCAAGATCATATAGCTTCCTGTTCCTACATGGTTTTGACTTCTACAAGGTCTTTTATGCTTTGAGAACTTTTCATCCCATGTAGTTGAAGACTGAGTTTTTGTTCTCACATCATCTATTGAAAACCAAACCACTTCACAATTTTTTTATGGATCAGTGTTGTGTCTGGACAATTGTGGGCAACAATTCTGTCTGTCATCATACCCCAGCTCCAGTGCATTTTGGGGGAATTCTCAAGGACAGTTTCTTATCTCTATTTGTGGTGTGGGGAACTGTTATCTGTTAATTTATTAAGAATATAAATCAATTAATCAACACACATTTATTACGTGCCACACATAATGCTAGCAATTCAAATGCAAAAAATAAGCAATTCCTATTCTCAAGGAGCTTTTTGCTATTCTGTCATTCAGTCCTGTGATGCCATGGGCCAGAGCAGATCATACCCTTCCATTCTCCACTGTCTCCAGAAGTCTGCCCAAGCTCATGTCTGTTGCTTCCATTACACTGTCAATCTCATTCTCTGTTTATCCCTTCAGTCTTTCCCAACTTCAGTCTCTTTGCAATTAAGTCCATTTCAATTACTGAGAAGATAGGACTTAATGGAAAAGAGACTGAAGTTAGAAAAGATTGAAGGTAAATGGAGAAGGGGATGGCAGAGGATGAGATAGATATCTTCTCATTATGTGGTCAAAGTATTTAAGCTTCACTTTCAGCATTTGACCTTCCAGTGAAGAGTCCAAATTAATTTCTTTAAGTATTGACTGATTTGATCACCTTGCTGTCCAAAGGACTCTCAAAAGTCTTCTCCAGCACCACAATTCAAAAGTTTTCATTCTGTGGAGCTCAGCTTTCCTTGTAGTCCAGCTATCATAGCCATGCATTACTACTGGAAAAACCATAGTTTTGACTATATGGACCTTTGTCAGCAAGGCAATGTCTCTGTTTTTAGTATGCTGTTCAGATTTGCCATAACTTTCCTTCCAAGGAGAAAATGCCTTTGAATTTCATGGCTGCCAACATCATCTACAGTGATCTTTGAGCCTAAGAATATAAAATGTGACACTGCTTCTATTTCTTCTCCATTTGCCAGGTAGTGATGGGACCAGTTGCCAAGATCTTAAGCATTTGGGCTGTTTGCTTTTTATGTTAAGCTTCAAGCCAATTTTACACTCTCACCCTCATCAAGAGACTTCTTA
The DNA here is from genome assembly GCA_028646575.1 of Pseudocheirus occidentalis. NCBI lineage: Eukaryota > Metazoa > Chordata > Mammalia > Diprotodontia > Pseudocheiridae > Pseudocheirus > Pseudocheirus occidentalis. Next base: position 9,371,174 of record CM053593.1, on the reverse strand, counting down.
ATTCATCATTTTCTGACATCAGAGTAATATTGTCTGCATATCTGAGATTGTTGATATTTCTCCTGGTAACCTCAATTCCAACTTTTAATTATCCAGCCTGACATTTTGCACAATATATTCTGCATATAAGTTAAATAAATAAGGTTCTAATATATAGCCTTGTCATACCCCCTTTCCAATCTTAAACCAGTTAGTTGTTTCATGTTTGGTTTTAACTTTTGCTTCTTGAATTGCACTAAGCTTCTTCAGGAGACAAATAAGATGATCTGGTACTCCCATCTCTAAGGACCTGCCACATTTTCTTGTGATCTACACAGCAGAAGATTTTAGTATAATCAATGAAGCAAAAGTAGATTTCTTTTTTCTGGAACTTCCTTGCTTTCTCCATAATCCTCCAAATGTAGTCAATTGGTCTATAGTTCCTCTTTCTCTTTGAAAATCTGCCTGTTCTTGTGGCAATTCTCTGCTCACATATTGCTGAATCCTAGGTTGCAGAATCTTACATGTAATCTTGATGTGTGAAACGAGTGCAATTGTTTGGTAAATTGAATAGTTCACCTTGGATTCAAACAGATATCTTTTTTTTAGTCCTTTTTGAATTATTTTATTTATTTTCTTGTTTATATCATTCATTTCCACAAGATTTTGAGTTACAAATTTTCTCCCCATCTTTCCCTTAGCCACAATCCCAAAACAGCCATCCCACTGTAAAGCCCCTACCCCAATCTGCTCTCTCCTATGTCCTCTTCCACCACCCCTCTAACTTTCTGGGAGGGCAGGATGGGTCTCCCTACCTCAGTGCCTGTATATCTTAATTCCCAGTTGCATGTAGTTAATAATAATAATTATTATTATATATACATATATATATATATATATTTAACATTTGATTATAGAACTTTAAATTCTAGATTGTTTTGGTTCCTCCCTCATCACCCACCCCCTCTGGAAGGATAAGCAATTCAATACAGGCTGTACATGTATAA
>CM053593.1:9319549-9369688 GCA_028646575.1 Pseudocheirus occidentalis | reverse complement strand
GCTTTTGAGATTCTTTTTCCATCTGGCAAATTTGACTTTTAAGGCATTCTTCTCCTCATTGGCTTTTTGGGCCTCTTTTTCCATTTGAGTTAATCTGTTTTTTAAGCTGTTATTTTCTTCAGTCAGGTTGTTGACTCTCTTTTCATGATTTTCTTGCAACATTCTCATTTCTCTTCCCAATTTTCCCTCCACTTCTCTTATTTGGTTTTCAAAGTCCTTTTAAGCTGATCTATACTTTGTAGGAAATCTTCAAGTGTCTTGGAAACATTTGGTGAGGGAGTTCTGACTGTGTTGTCTTCCTCCCGTTCCATGCTTTGATCCTTTTTGTCCCCAAAAAAGGATTCTAGAGTTTTACTGCTGTTCTTACTTTGCTTCCTTTTCCTGCTCATGTTGCTAGTGAATTATTTGTCTTTTTAGCTCTGTGGAGCTCTGCTTCCAGAGGGAAAAGCTTTGTCCAAAATCTCTGGGGTTTTCACAGCTTCCAGAGCTATTAGGGGGCTGCTGCAGCCCCCACCAGCTTTGGCTCACTAAAAAAGGCACCCCAGGACCACCACCCAAGACCACAATCCTGACCTAGGCTGCTCACCACAAGAGGGCTTAGCCTCTGAACAATCACTTGGCCCCTTGCAGTCTGCAGGCCAGGAGCTCTGAAGCAGCTACCTGGAGGCCACAAGGCCACCGTTTCTGCCACTTCCTTGCCCTGGGGGCAGTTCAGCCTGACCGCTTTTCTCCCCCAAATTTAGCCGAATTCCACTGACCTTTCACTTAGGCCTTATTTCTTCTGGCTTGATAAATCTGGAAACTGCCACAGCTGCCACCAATCCACTCTCCTGGCGGCTCCAGCTGTGGCTCCTCCTTACCTCCCTGGGGCCAGGCAGTGGTTTCAGGCTGGGCTGGTTTTGGCTCCCAGCATGCTGCGATGAGCCCTTTGTTCAGAGCTGCTTTCAGCAAGAGATGTGTTTTTTGTATTTTTGTGAGTTTTGGAGCCCTAAAATTTGTTTAGAGTCATATTTTATGGGTATTTGAGATGGCTATGTGGGAGCTGCAAAACCTTGCTGCTTCTGTGCCGCCATCTTGGCTCCACCTCAAACAGATATCTTTCCATCATTTTCAAAATCCTGCTCCAGTACTGTTGTCCTCCCCCTTTTGTTGACTACTAGGGCTACTCCATTTCTTCTAAGAGATTCTTGCCCACAGTGGTATTTGTAATGATCACCTGAATTAAATTCATTCATTCCCTTCCATGTATGTTCACTGACAACCAAGACATTGCTGTTTAATCTTTCCATCTTCTCTCTGACCACATTCAGTTTACCTTGGTTCATATTCTTACATTCCACATTCCTGTGCAATATTGATCCTTAGAGCATCTGATTTTCCTTTTATCATCAGACACATCCACAGCTGAGCTTCCTTTCAGTTTTGACCCAGTCACTTCATTAGTACTGGAGCTACTTATACTTGCCCTATGCTCTTCCCCAATAGCATGTTGTACACCTTCATACCTGAGAGACACCTTGGGATTCCATATCTTTTATTACTGTCCATGGAATTTTCTTGTCAGATGCTGGAGTAGTTTGACATTTTCTTCTCCAGTGGATCACCTTTTGTCAGAATTCCCAGACTTTTGTCATAATCTTTTCATCTTGGGTAACCCTGTCTCACGTAATTCATAGTTATATTGAGCTATGCAAGCGTCTCTACCATGACAGGACCATGATCCAGGAGGAGATCCAGCAATCTAGGTCTATTCATGGAGACAAGAGAGTGAGACAGAAAGAGCCAGAGGTGATAAAGATGTAGATGTCATGAGATGAAGGTATTGATATAAATGTAGGTATATATGCACAATACATATAGATGTAGAGATATAAATATTGACATGAGTATGTATATATTGAATAAATACAATCAAATGCAAAGTCATTAGTGAGGAAGGGCTCTAGCAATTGGAATCACAGAATGTTTCCTGTAGAAGGTAGTGCTCAAGCTGTCTTAAAGGATGAGAAGAATTCTGTGAAGCAGATGAGAGCACGGAATGCCTTCTAAGAATGGGGCACAGGCAGAGCAGTGGCATGGAGGTGAGAACAAGCCTCTAGTGTATAATTCTGGCATCACTGTTATCAACCCAATAGTAAGCATTATTCTTATTGTCCTCCTTGCCTTGCCACTTGGTCACATGAAGAAAGCTCTTTGAGAATTTCAAAGGACTATAGAAAGATGACCTGTAGAAGCTACTAAAACATTACTCTGCCTTCCCCTCCAAAGTCTTCCTTCAGTTGCTCTGGGAGCTGAGATTACTTTGGCATGGGTGCTCCCTCCATGAAAAAAGATTCCAGCTTCAACATGACTCAGTAGATTGCCTTCTAGTGTTATCTATGGCCAAAAAAAATCCATCATGCTATGGCCAAACTGGGGATGAGCCTCTCTGACTTTCCCCAAACTAGTCTCTAGGTTGCCCAACACCCAATCCATTGCCAGGTTTATATTTGGAACCTTTCCAGCTTAGTAAAGCTAACCAAAGCTTTTCAGCTCTGATGCTGGCCCAGTCTTTGAGAAGCTCCAACTCCACAGTGCCCCAATGAGGCATGCAAGGATGGTGTTAGTGGAGGATTAAACTTCTAGGAGAAATGAAATGAGTTACAAAGAGGTCCTTCTACCTTTAGAATGTGAATAATAGCCCTGAGATTAAACTTTTCAAGTTCACTTAAAATACTCCCTGGAACTAAGTCGAGAATGCATCCCATAACCTCTGAACCATGTGAACATAAATGATCCACTTTCATAAGTGACAGATTTGATGTCACGCCCGTGTGAATTATAAGGACAATTTTTTTCTCCCTTGTGAGCATTGCAGCAGAGCTGCACCCAAGCAATTACTGCTGCAGCAAAGTGTTGATTGAATTTTCAGAACTCTGCGGCATGTTCCATATAAAGCTGGTTTATCATTCACCCCACCAAATGTCATCATCTACGTAAATCCCTGAACCCTATGACCCGTATCAGCCCACCCAGATCACCAGGAATTGGGTGACCCAGTTATCATCAGCCTAGAAGCAGAGAGGAACTGGAACAAGCAGGCACATGGTAAAAAGAAGCCTTCTCAGAATGCATTTGGTAGGAGCCCAAATCCTTCATTTTGTAGAGAAAGAAAGTTCATATAAGAGAAGTAATGGATCCCACCCAAAGCACTGGAGCTGCTGGTACCCAGGACTCCAATCTGGATGTTGCAGATCCAGATACAATGCTTTGTTTTTCCCACCACATCCTATCTTGTCTTTAGAAATCATCAACAAATTGCATTATGAGAATTGTACTAGCAATAATAAACACTGATTAAGCACCTACTTTGTATTAAATATTCATTGGATAAAGACAGAGACAACAGAGGCTCTGATCTGCAGGATCTTAGGGTTGAATAAGAAGACAAGAACACAACTGTAAATGACTACACTGATACCTTTAACCTCCGTTCAGGTCTCACTTACCAGCTAATGGAATAAGCCATTGACCAGGGAAAATCAAAGATCTGGGAAATCTAAAAGCTGCTTCGTTAATAATAACAATAAAAATGCACTAAATAATTTTGATAACAGATTGCCAATCCTAATCCTGCAACCAATTTGATTAGGTTGATATTCAAATTGGCTTTGTTTTTACCCATCAACATCCAGCAATGGAGGGAGGCAACCAAGGTTGGGTAGTGGAAGGAAGCCAAGGGTGATTAATGTCTTACCCTGTATAATAATCCACAAAGCAAAAAGGAGATGAAAGGCCCAAAAATGACACATTGTGGTGGAAGGAGTGTTCAGTTTTGAGTCCGAGGAACTGGATTCCAAATCCCAAGTCCTAACCTTTATTAAGAGGCAGCTTGAGGGAGTTAGTAGAAGGTCTGGCTTAGAGTTTGGACGCCATTTTCAGAGCCATTCTCTGACATTCCGTGTAACTATATCTATGTAGCTACAGACTTCAGCTCCTTCAGACCCAGCTTCCTACTTTCTCACAGCACTGCTGTGAGTCATAAACAAGATTATAAATGTAAAGTGTTCTATAAAAATTACTTAGGGTCACTGTGTGAGCTGGAAGACACACGGCATAGTGGATAGGAAACTGGACTGGGAGTAAGGAAGATCTGGGTTCAGATCCTTCCTCAGACATTTCCTAACTATGTTACCTCAGGCCAGTATCTAAGACTCTCTGGGCCTCAATTTCTTCATCTGTAAAATTAAAGGGTTAGACTAGATGGCCTCAAAAGACCTTTCCCTCCCTAAATCTCTGATCCTATGACCTATAAAGTCACTGTAGTGTGATGAGACACACTCTTGATGACTGAGAGTTGGCTGAAGCCTACCTTACTTGTTTGTAAGAACAAAAGACCTACTTACAACTGCCAACAAGTCATTTTGGCAAATTGTTCACTTGGAGAGACAGGCAGAAATATCTAGGATGTTTTTTAATGCCATGAAAGTCTTGTCTAAAATGTAATTAGGTTCAAAGATGTTAGAGTAGGAAAAGATGGGAGAAGGTATCCTTGTCAACACTGCCATTGTGCAGACAGACAAATCAAGGTTGAGGGGAATGAATCCCAGAATCACCTCAGAGCACTCCAGATGCTCAGGCAGACCCCTTTTCTAAGAACGGGAATCAGAGCAAGCTCACCTAGTAACATTCAGTTAAGCAGTGATAGGCTAGAGCTGGAAGCACCGTTTTATCATTGCTCCCCATGTTCAGCATGAGCATTCTGCACGGGGTGAAAAAAAGCCATGGGCTAGAAATGTCCAAGGTCCTGGGTTCCGGTGTTCACTCTGCCATTTACTTCTGGCATGGCCTCACGCCAAGTCCTGCCTGCCGCAGGAAGCCCTTCCTAATCCTGGTGACTGGTTTAACCTCTCTGGGCCTCAGCTTCCCCATCTGTAAAATGATAGTACTCAGGGGTTCTTAATCACTTTTGTGTCATGGACTCCTTCAGATGATCAATAAGCTTATAGAACCTTCTCAGAATAACATTTTAAAATGAATGAAACAAAATGCATGCTGTTATAAAGGAAACCAATCACACTGAAGATCAGTTATCAAGTATTTTTTTAATAAGTTTGTAGAGCCCCAATTCAGAACCCCTGACATAAGTGGTCTCCAACAGCCTCTGCAGGTATAAATATTTATATTTATATTTATACATGGTGCTGTGATTCAGGGAGATGCGCCTCCATAAGCACCCATGAATATGTCCACAGTTTAATTCTGACACAATAAATGATATCCAAGTCTAAGCCCCGAGCCCCATGATGCCATTTGATGTCAGAGACTGTGGGTTTGAGTCCTGGCTCTGGTCTGTTCTGCCTGTGCCTTTGGGAAAGGCATTGTAACTACTTTGAGTCTCAATTTGCCAAACCACATCATGGCAGAGTTAACATACGGCACCCCCCAGACCCAGTGTCTCTCAGAACAAGCACACCTCCTCTTTGCCAAGGTGGGGGGCCGTGGAGGGGACCCATCGTATCTGCCTTTAGCCTTTTCTCCCTGTGTTGCTTAGTTTTGCTTCTGTGGTTTGTCTTTCTCTTTTTCCTTTGTTATTATAATGGGCAACTCTAGGGGAGGAGGAGGGGCATAAAGTGGCCAATGTAGGTGATACAAAAACTAAATATATCGACATAATTTTATTTTAATTTTTAACACCCACAGGACTCTTCTAACTCTAGTCAAACTGTGCCTTCCCCCACCAAATAACATTGCTCTCCAATCATCAGCTGCACGGCCCCGAGTAACAGCTGATCTGTGTGCACCACCAGGTGTACTTCAGCACCTTCCAATTCTCCAGCAGACGTTAGAATAATCAGAACACATCCCTGGAGCTATGGCAGCCAACTAGTCCAACTTCTTCCCTTTACAGATAAGGGGGCGAAGGGGGGGGGAGGGAAGGGTCAGGGAGACTAAATGACTTGGTCCCTAAGCAAGCATCAGAGGTAGGACTGAACTCCAGGTCCCCTGACACCGGAGTTCTGCCATGCCAACACATCCCTCCTCCCCAATATTCCTTGAGAAATGTTGGCATGAGTGATCCCTGCTCTCTTCATCCGTCCCCACTCCCATGGAGGACTTTCCCACTGGCTTGCCAATGGCCACGCCCTCCCGCTCCCAAGCCTCCCAGCCTGGCAGCATCTCAATCTCCTGACACACAAGTCAGTGCCCAGCCCAGAATGAACACGTGGGTTTGTGGGGCAGACCGTACATGTGAGGCAGAGGTCACGGTGTCTGTAACCATGTCAGTCAGTCATGAATTTGGAGTACAAGTATTATAAGGCCCAACAAGGAAGGCTATTGTTAGAGATGCAGGAAAACAATTCATTGAGCTTCTCAGTTTGTTACTTTCTTCTCTCAGATGGCAGTGCCCAAACCACCAGCTTCCAAATAGCCTTTGCTGGGAAGGACCCCATCCTCGGATACAGCAGCTTATTTATAAAACTCCTTTGCTCAGTTTAAGATCATTTTAGAAGGCCCTTTCAAACTCAATAGATATATCTTGGAAGCACATTGAAGACTCAATTACCAGATGGACCACAGAGTCCAAGATACACAAGGGCCCTTAGGGGCTATTCAACCCTCACCTGAAAGAGAATGCCCTCAACATCCCCTGAAAGGTATCCTCCAGCCACTGTTTAAAGACACCAACTAGAAACCAGATGCTTCCTCAGGCAGCTTGCGTCTTTTTATCAAAAGTCTTATTCCATAAAAAAAAAAAGCCTAAAACACATTCTCTTTGATTCTACTTCTCCCCCCTTGAATCAAGCCAAGCATTCTCCTTGGCAGACCCTCAAATACTCTAAGACAGTCCGACATTCCTCCTACATCAAGTATTCTCCCAGCAAATATTCCCAACTCCTTTTCATTGATCCTCTTAACGAATCTCAGCACCCTGATCACCCTTGTCTGGATATAATCTTGCAATTTCTTGTCCTTCCTGAAGGACTAGTGGCCCCAGACATGTAACACAGGCACTGCAGAGGCAGTCTAACCAGGGTGGGGTGTGATGGGCACGTCGCAGAGGCTCCCCCTCACTTGAACAGCCTAAGGAAGCATTAAGATCCCAACTAACGTCCAAGCTTCTTCACTCCTTTTCTGTCATAGATCTCTTTGACAATCATGTGAAGCCAATGCATCAGTTCTCAGGAAAATGGTTGCTCCCTGCATTCATAATTGCAGGAAAAGTTACATTTCAATTGGAGATTAATGGGGGAAAGGGGGGTAGTAATTCTCATGCTCATGGACCCCCTGAGCTCTACCCATGGACCCCTGATTAAGAATCTCTGATTTAGCACAGTCATATATGGAGAAAGACCGTATGTGCATACAGAGAAAGAACTGATAAATAGAAGTGTGTGTAGAATAATTTGTGTCTAATGGTAGCCATCTCTAGGGCAGGTGGGGGAGAGGGAAGAAAACAAAAAGAAGAGAAATGTACATGATAAGCATATTTAAGAGGAACAGCAAGTTATATGTAATAGATTTGTAGTTCTGTGCACAGTCGTGTTTTTATTATGCTGCTATGGAAAATCTACTCTCATAATTATTCTATTAAAAATAAAATAAATTTAAACTTAATATAAAACTACATATTATATATAAGTAATATAAATTAGAAAGAAAATCATTCAATTGGAATTAAAATAAATGTGAGGAACAAATCCTATGTTAGATGGATGTTGTAATTTCCCCCCATTCTTGTTGCTATAATTATAGATGACACGGTGTTGCTACAACGTTAATAAGGTGATCCCTTTTCTCTGACTGAATCTGAATGGACAGTGCAGTTAGGCGCTTGTGGAGCTGGGGTTTTCATGAGACTATTGGAGAGCATGTCCTAAGAGGGTCCTTAATAGGCTGAGGAATTCGGTCTTCAGTCAGCCCAAGTCATAAGCCAGCAGTAGAGAAAGAACCTGGCCCCTCAGAGGGAATCATGTTTGGAGAGACAAGGAGATTTCCTTCCCCATTACTCCCATCAGCAGTGTTGGGTTTATTTGGGAAACTACTCAACCAGAGACGCACTAGCTGCATGACCCTGGACAAGTCACTTCACCCTGTTTGCCTCTGTTTCCTCATCTGTAAAATGAGATGAGGAAGGAAATGGCAAACCATGTCAGGATCTTTGACAAGAACACCCCAAATGGGATCATGAAAAGCTGGGAATAACTGAAAATAATGGCTGAATGATAACAACCAGTAGAGAGAAGTGAGGAAGGCATGTGGACAAGGGGCCATATGAGAGGGATATTGTGAAGACAGAAACACATACATATGTACATACACACATATAGACATGTGTGTATATGTATATGTGTGAGTGTATATTAGACAGATAGGCAGATAGATAGATAGATAGATAGATAGATAGATAGATAGATAGATAGATAGATAGATGCTGGACAGGCAGACAGACAGAAGGATGGATGGATGGATGGGTGGATGGATGGATGGATGGATGGAGATCAATATCTAGCCCTGTCTCTACGTAAGTGGGAGTGAGGCATCAAGGATAGCACCAAGGTTGCCAGTCTGGGTGACTGAAAGCATCTCGATCCCTTCCTCAGTATTGAGAAGGTTTGAATAAGAGTGGATTGGGGGGAAAGTGGATAAGTTTTGCTTTGGACATGTTGAATTTGAGTTGTGTATAAGCCATCCAAGTGGAATTGTCCAATAAACAGTTGGTGATACAAGACCAGAATTCAGCCAGTCAGTCCCTGGGCACTTATTTATTCATTGCTTATTATGTTCTAGGTCCTATCCTACATCCTAGAGATACAAAGAAAGGAAAAAACTCATTCCTGCTCTCATTTTACAGTCTAGTTGGGAGAGAAATTAAGGTCAGATGCACAGATCTTTGAGATATCTGCATAGAAATGGCAATTAAACCCACAGGAGGGAATGAGATCACCAGGATTGAAAGTATAGAGAGAAAAACAAGGAGAGGGTCTGAACCATAGCCTGGGAAGGCATCTACCATCACAGAGAAACAAATGAATGATGGTCTGGCAAAGAAGGTGGAGGATTGAACAGAGGGGTTTCTACCTCTGTTCTCCTCATCTGGAGAACCAGGTGAGAACAGAAAGAAGGGAGTATCTGGGAGGAAAGGGTCATTAGCAGCCTCAGAGTAGGAGATCAAGAAGGATGACGGTTAAAATGAGGCCATTCTATTTGGCAATTCAGAGTTCCTTGGTAACTTGGGGAGAGCAGTGTCAGCTGCATGACGAAACTGGGGGCCTGGTTGTTACGAGTTTATAAGGGAATGAGAGGCACAGTGATAAAAGACCACAGGCAGTACTTGGAAGGAGCTGATGTGAAAGAGTAAGGAGATAAAGGGCAGGTCTTGATGAGAAAGGGCACCTCTTCATCAGAGTCTGAATCAAGGAGCAGAGAGTGAAAGACAAAGTCAAGGGATCGTCATATAAGGAAGAAGAGGAAGAGGAAACTCTCAGCAAAAATGTTGTGATTTCTTCATAAAGTGTGAAGTGAGGACCTCTACTGATTGTGAGGTATGGGAGGCTCGAAGTAAGAAGAGAATGCTTGGAATAGTTATTGTGGAGAGTGGGGTAGAGGCCCAATCAGCAGAATGTGATCACACAGGCAAGTTCTCACCCAAGCATCCTTTCTGTCTACAAAGAGTAGCATGGAGACTTTGGAGAGATGCCTGACAGGCCCTTAATAAATGTCAGTTGATGATAAATAGTCAAAGGATATGAACAGGCAGTTTCTGGATGAAGAAATTAAGGTTATCTATAGTCATATAAAAATACTCTAATTCACTACTGATTAGAGAAATGCAATTTAAAACAACTCTGAGGTACCACATCATAGCCATCAGATTGGCTAACATGACAGAATGGGAAAATGATAAATGTTGGAGAAGATGTGGGGAAATAGGAACACTAATGCATTGTTGGCGGAGTTGTGAACCGATCTAACCATTCTGGAGAACAATTTGGAACTATGCCCGAAAGACTATAAAACTATGCATACCGTTTGATCCAGCCATACCACTACTAGGTCTGTATCCCAAAGAGATCATAAAAATGGAAAAGGTCCCACATGTGCAAAAATATTTCTAGCAGCTCTTTTTGTGGTGTCAAAGAATTGAAAATTGAAGGGATGACTATCCACGGGGGGATGGCCGAACAAGTTGTCATATATGAATGTAATGGAATAGAATTATTTTATAAGAAATGATGAGCAAGCAGATTTCAGAAAAACCTGTAAAGACTCACAGCTGAGTGAAGTGAGCAGAACCATTAGAACACTGTACATAGTAACAGCAGCATTGTGATGACCAGCTTTTTTAAACTTACATCTTCTGAGCAATGCAATGATCTTAGACAATTCGTGATGGAAAATGCTGTGCACATTCAGAAAAAGAACTGTGGAGTCTGGATGCAGATTGAAGCATACAGTTTTCTCCTTTTTCATTGCTGTTTTTTTTTCTTTCTTGTGGTTTTCCCTTTTTGTTCTGACTCTTCTTTCATAACATGACTTACATGGAAATAGGCTTAATATGATCACACATGTATAGCCTCCATCAGATTGCCTGTCATCCTGGGGAGGCAAGAGTGGAGGGGGAATTTAGAACTCAAATTCTTATAAAACTGAATTTTGAGAATGAAAAATAAATGATTTTTAAAGAGAGAAAAGTTGCATTTCTCTAATCAATAGTGATTTAGAAAATTTTTAGATGACTATGTATGACTTTGATTTCTTCTTCCAAGAATGGCCTATTCAAATCTTTTGATCATTTATCGATTCTAGAATGACCACAATATTTTCCACTTTCTGTTCTAATACACTTATTGTCCTATTTTATTTCTCCAGAGTTTCTTTCATTTTCAGTTAAAGTTTTAATTGCCTGCTTTGAAAAAAAAAGCGTATGAGTGATTTCTACCCAGAGGACTCCCAGGTTTCCAATCTCAGTGTTTCATCTAAACTGCTGCTAACATGTTCCCTGGAAAAGAACTTTTCCACCTTGAGATCGCGTCTCTGTCCAACAAGCTGACTTAAGCCTCTTCCCCACCCAAACCAGCCTCTTCTCTGACCTCCCTGTTTCTCTCAGGGGTGCCATCATCCTCCAAGTCACCCAGTCCTGAACCCTTGGAGCTGTCTTGGACTTCCTTCCCAATTTCTACCCAAATCTTGTGAATTTTTCCTTGAAAGGGCCTCCATTTCCATTTTTTTCTGTCTCTCCCACCACCACCATCCTACTTCAAGCCCTTAGTAACTAAAATCTTTTTTTTTTTACAGTAGCCTTACTGGTCCTTAGAATCTTCTGCACCTTCTACACATTCTCCTCCAAAATCCATCTTGGACATCATTGTCAGATGAATCTCTGCAGGATCATATGCCAAAATGTCAAACCATGATACAGTGGGAAACTGTATCATGCTACACAGGCATAATGAATATTTCAGGATGGATTAGTAGCTGTGAGACCTGGGTCCAAGTACTGGTTATACTATGTTATACCTATATGACCTTGGGTAAATCATTTAACCTCTCTCTGGGCCAGTTCCTTCACTATAACAGGAGAGGGTTGCTATAGCAGGCCTCCTAATTCCCCTCCAGGCCTACAATTTAGCAGATGGTTAGATCCCCAAAGGTAGGAACTCTCAATTTATCATTGGCACCTTCAGTATCCAGTATGGTGCTTGAAGCATAGATAGTAAGAGCTTAATAAATCCTTGCTGAGCCATCCTTTGGGGAATGTAAACATGCAAAAATAATAATGATGGTCATTCTTCTTCAGCATTGTGAAGTCTCAGAGATCGTTCCTTACCACTGCGTCCAGTAAAGCAAAAACAACTGGAACATCTAGGACTTTCCAAGCACTTTACAGAATCCCAGTGGACGGTTAGAATGACTCTGGGTAGGCGATGCTGGTGGTAGAATTCCCATTCTGCAAGCCAGTGCTTAGTCCTATGCCTGGCACACATTGTACGAGCTTAATAAATACTTCTTGGCTGGACGTTACTTGGGGGAATTCTATGTAAATTCTGTGTCAGAATCGGGAAGGAATTTCAGAGACTCTCTAGTCACACCACCATATTTCACAGGTGAAGAGACTGAGGTATACAGCAGGTAAGTGACTTGTCCCAGGTCACACAAGTGGTGAGTTAAGTTAGAGATATGGTTTGAACTGAAGCTATCTGAACATGGGCAGGGTCTCCATCTCTAGGACCTCATCATTCTCATCTGTAAAATGGGAACGGTGGACAACTCCCCCCACCCCCCCGCCGCACTACCCACTTCACAGGGTGGTTGTAAAGACCCAACGAAATAATACAAGTGCCTTACAAGCCTTAAAAAAACCTGATATCTGCGGCTCTAATATTTTAAAGGCAACAGTATTAAAATTACTTGTTTATCCACCTGTGGTTATTATTATTTCTTGTTTTTTAATAAAATGGAAATTCACATATGAACCATGTATGTTTATTTTCAAGGAAAACAATATTATCAAGAAAGTTTGGGCCTTTGAGTGTTAATGGACTATTCTTAGCACTTTAGGAGAGGCCTGGAAAAAGGTTTAAAGAAATACCAGCTGTTATATGGTAATATGTCTCTGGGAAGGTTCTGAGAAAGCCGTGTGACCATCTAAACGTAACTGATCTGACATGAGAAGTAGAACACAAGACGGAATGTCCCCGAGTGTCTGATGGTGTGGACAGGAGAGCTGGGACAGGGGCTTTCTAGAATGGAGCAACCAGTTTTCCAGGCAGGCTTGGGGAAACGTTGCCATTTTGAGTCCCAGTTACCGTTTGTAGGTCCTTCTCAGTAGTTAGCTATTTAGGGATCCAAGTGCCGAGTTACCACGAGATTTGGAAACCTCTCGGACTAGAGGAAAGTTTCTTGGGAGGGCTCTCTGCTGCTGGTGCTGTTTATTTGCCCTTCACAAAGTCTCCTTGGTATAATAACAGCAGCAATAAGGAGATTGGAGCCAGGATTTTCATTAATGCCACTCACTTCCACTTTGCTCCCCACCCTCCCAGGCCCCCCATGCATTCTGTGATTGGCCTATACTGGCCTAAGAGCTGTTCCTCAAACATGACAGTTGTGCCTGGAATGTCCACTCCCATCACCCACACCTTGTGAAGTCCTTCAAATGCCACCTTCGACAGGAGGACTTGCACCTTCCCCTTTGAGACTACCTTCCATCTAACCTGTATCTATGTTGTGGTTATTGTTGAGTTATGACTGACTCTTTGTGACCTCATTTGGGGTTTTCTTGGCAAAGATACTGGAAGGGTATAGTATTTCCTTCTCTGGCTCATTTTACAGATGAAGAAACTGAGGCAAACAGGGTGAAGTGACTTGTCCAAGATCACACAGCTAGGAAGTGTCTGAGGCTGGATTTGAACTCAGTTCTTCCTGACTCCAGGCCCAGCTGCCCCATGTTTGGCCACAACAACCTAGTCTGAACATGGATCTGTAAAAATGTTATGGTGACATATCATCACACGGAGTCCTCAGAACCTCCAAACTCTGTAGAATGAAATACTGTCACATTATGGTGAGCTGGCGGAAGGAATCCTGCCTGGTCTGTACCATGCATTCCCAGAGCAATGCCCAGAGCTTAAAGTGCATCATCGTGTGAACTGGATTAGAAAAAGCAGCCACTTTCTCTGCCTATGAAATAGAATAAATAATAATTATATATATATATACATATATAAATATATATATATACAAAAGAGCAATAGCAGATGATACCCATATCTGCAAACCTTTCAGTCTAACTGGTTTCAGTCTAACATAAGAAGAATCATCATGTTACATTTAGAACTATTTACATACAAAAATATTACAACACAGCAAACCCTTAGAAAGGACTACTGTGTGCAGAACTTTGTGCCAGGCTCTGGAGAGGGCCTGGGTTGGGAATGAGTTAATATTCCTACCCTCGTGGACCTCTGAGTCCTGTAGAGGTTTACGCCAACATTGCAGATAACCACAATGCACAGTGTCGCACAATAAATGCATCTGGGAGAGGCTGAGGGTTGGGGAACTGAGGCAGATGCATCCTTGCTGTGCTCAGGGTCTTGGTTTCCTAGATTCTGAGCTTGAAAGGACCTTCAAAGAGCAAGTTCAAGCCCTGTATTTTACATACAAGTAAACTGAACCCAGAGAATTCAAGTCAACAGGCACTGATTAGGCATTTGCTGTGCCTACCAAAAAAGAAGATGAAAGGTGGGAGAAGGTGAAGGCTCAGGAGGAAATCCCAGAGAGCCACAGACCAGCCTGGAGGGCCATGAAGATGTGGCTGCCTTGGCTGCCGTCTTTATGGTGGAGAATCTAGGAGCAGCAGGCCAATTAGAGGAAGAAGCCTGGGGAGAAGAGGACTTTCAGCATGGGAAGTCCAGGGTGGAGTGAGCTTCCAGGACAATGGCATAAAGTCCCAGACAGTTGGGAGTGCTGCCGGGAGAGGAAGGAAGGGACAACGGAACTTGGGGGACTTAGCTTGCACTCACTCATTTTTGCAGCTGAGCCCAGAGAGAAGAGTCTTGGGCCAGGCCACAGATAGAGTAAGTAGTTGAGGCAGGATCTGAACTCAGCTCTTCTCACTGGAGGCCATGCTCTTTCTCAGCCTCATCTTGCATCTCAGATTTCAGGGTTCATGTGACCTCATAGGGTAGGGAATCATGGAAGACTTCCTGGAGATGGCAGGAGTTGATTCATTGGTTGGAATTCCATGGCTCAAAATGAGTAGTGGAGGCCATTCCAGACTGGGGGAGCACAAAAGTGAGCAAAGCCAAAGAAAGGGGTACACCCAGGGTGAGTCTGGAGTCAGAGAACCATCCAGGTTAGCTGTGGCATCATGTGCATGAGGGAAATACTAGGGACTGGTAGGGGGCAAGCCTGGTACAAGGGACAGGGAAAACTGGATCTGTAATCAGAGAACCCAGGCTGAAAGCTGAGCTCTGTTGTTTAAGACCTTCGCAAGACCTCTGGGCCTCACTTTGCTCATCTGTCAAAAAGGAAGGGGAGGGGAGAGAGTCCTAAATGACCAGTAAGATCCCTTGCCACCAGCCCAAGATTGGCAGCAGGAGAGGAAGCCTCTGTATGCCTCTCAGAGCCCACACACTTAGGTTTCAGGCCAGAGTGGACCAAGCCCAGGTCCAAAGAACCTCTGAGCAAGGAAGCCATCATGGCAGTGGAGGGAAGGCCTCTTTCCTCCAGACCTGTCTGCACATTGTCTTGGTAAGTGCCAAGGACTAACACCCTGCCAGTCACCGTGGCCACTGGGCACTGAGATAAAGGGTGTTCATCTGGGAGGTGCCGGTGCAAAGCCAGCTGGGCCAGTTGGGTGGGGTGGGGTGGAAAAAGCAGCCTGGCCTTGTCATGAGTCCAGCCTTTCCCAGGAGGCTTCTACCAGCCCTCTTTTAGCCTATGAATTAACTCAGGAGTGCACAAAGTCAGGCACTGCAGAAAAATTATCTTAAGTGTGTGAGCACCCTTTCTTTCAGGACCCTTTATGAGGTCTCCAATGTGGTTCACACTTACTGACCATCTACTGTGGGCCAGCCAGGTCCTATACTTGGAATGGCCAGACAATCAAAGGGGTATGTGTTAGTAATAGCATGTTTATCCACAGAAACACATACTTTGTGTAGGTCAGTTAGTCAATGAAGTGTGAGTGTTTACTATGTGCTGGTCACTTAATAAACATTTAAGTACCTGCTGTGTGGGAGGCCCAGGGCTAAGTACTATATGTATAAATGTGTAGATATGTAGCATTTACAAAATAACCACAAGGTGCAAGGTAGCTGGGGAGAGAGGCTGCCAGTACTTAGGAGAACCAGCAAAGTTTCATGTGCAGAAGACAGCTCTTTAGCTGTGTCTTAAAAGAAATGAGAGAGTCTGAAAATCAGAGGTGGGGAGAAAGAGCATCCCAGGCCTGGGGGGTGGCGGATGGCAAAGGCAGGGGGCAGGAGATGGTGTGGTCTGTGAGGAAACAGCACAGAGGTCGATGTCACTGGACCACAGAATAAGGAGAGAAGAATAATGCCCAGCTAGGCTTGGAAGGTAGGTAGGGGCCACACAGGGTAGGTAGGGTAGGTAGGGACCACAAAGGCAATCAGATGAGTGGTGCTCTACATCACAGAGCACCAGGGAGCTGAGGGAGGAGGGGCAGGATCAGGAGAGGCACGTGGCATTCTTGGGGAGGATAGAGCCGAGCAGAGGCAGAGACATAGGCATCAAGGAGGAGGGCATTGCCCGTCTAAACAAAGAGGTGCTGAGGGTGTGAGCTAAGGTGGTGGCTGGACGAGCAGATCAAGGCCTTTGCCTGGTTACTTCCCCAGGTATTAAAGGGTAGAGAAAAGCAGTGAGGGCACGGGGAAGAGGGCCAGCCGTGGAGCCAGGAAGGCCTGGGTTCAGGAAATGCTTCTGATACATCCTGGGCCCTGTGAACATAAGCAAGGCACTTGTCTCTGGTGCATGGAGAAACTGGCTAGGAATAATGTCCCAGTTGGAGATCTGCATTGATACAGAAGGTTTCCACCCTTGGAGCTCCCCACACTGATTAGACCCCAAGTCAAAAGGGGACAGAGAGAACACAATGGAAAGATCAAGGCTTTGCCCCCCCTCTCCTGTCACAGAGCCTTCTTTGCACAGAAGGAGAAGAATCAGGAAAGCAGGCTTTGCCTCCTGCACATTTAAGTGACCTGATCTCAGGGGACCTTCTCCTCCCAGATCGCCTCCCCCTCCCACCAGCAGCCTCATCCACTGCTGGTCAGCCTCTGCTCCCACCTCCTCCATCTGCCCTGAGCTTGGGGACACAGCTCTCTCCTCTGTCTCCCTTCCATTTGTCTGGCTGCTCTTCACTGTCCTGCTGGTTTTTCATCCAGGTCCCCCCTGCTGACTGTGGATCACCTCCAAAGTTCTGGCCTTGGTCCTCTTCCTCTTCTACACCATTCCACTCGGTGATCCCATGGGCTCTGGTCGGCTCAATGCTCAGCCCTATGCACCCGATTCCCAGGGCCAACCTCCCTCCTGAACTCCACTCCTCAAGCATTTCATACCTGATGCCTTGGAAGCATCTCAAATTAAAACACCTGAAGCAGTTTCTTCATCTGTATAACGGGCGTGATGGCCTCTGAAATCCTTTCCACCTGTAATTCTACGGTCACAAGATCCTCGGGCACCTTGTTTAGGTGTGTTACTTTTGCCCGTCGCCTGATTCTGGCTAGCTTCCATTTCAGGGATTTCCAATGCAGTTTATTCACTCCAATTCAATCCAATCTAATCTAATTCAATCAGCCTTTATTAAGTGTATTCCGCCGGCCAGGAACTACATTAGGTTCTGGATAGACGATGACAGTATGAACAGCTGGGGGGGCGGTACAGAGTTCAAATCCAGCCTCAGGCGCTTTCTAGTTGTGTGATCCTGGGCATTTAACCCTGACTGCCTCAGTTTCCCCATCTTAAAATGAGGTGGAGAAGGAAATGGCCGACCCCTCCAGTATTTTTGCCAAGAAAATCCCAAATGTTTGGATCACAGAGAGGTGAACACAACTGAACCAGAACTGTACAAAGACAGACATGAAAAAGAAACGACTTTCCAAGAGCTTGCGTTCTACCACAGAGGAAAATCGCATGCACAGAGAAGTCAATAGAAAAGTAGAAGGTGTATCTGAAGTAATTTTAGGAGCTTGGTGAGGGAGCAGTGCCTAAAGATGAGGGGAAGATAGGAGGAGCATTCAGCGGAGATACTTGAGATAAGCTTTGAGGGGACTTAGGGATCCCGACAAGCTGAAGTGAGGGGGGAGAGCCCTCCAGGGCCAAGACAGACACACACCCTGGCATGCTGTGGCTGGGGGCTGCAAGTTGTCCGCTTGGCTGGACCGTAGAGGCATGAAAGGAAACTGTGTGGGACCATCTTGGAAGGACGTTTGGAATCCGATTATAGAAGGTTTTGGTTGCCATTTTGTCCCAGAGGCCACAGGGAGTTAAGGAAGCTTTTGAAGCAGGGGAATGACAGCCCATCATTGTATCCACCCAATGCATCCCCCCTCTATCTAACCCATTCCTGTCAGCAGCATGGTCCGCTCCTCCAGTTTCCCAGGCCTGAAGATGTCCAGCTCTCCCGGATCTACTCTGCCACTGAGTTCTGTTACTCTCTCTTTCAGGCTCCCTGATTTTCTCACGGCTGCCATGGCCTCCCCCCAGATTACAACTGAAGCCCTCCAGCTGGCCTTTCCCCTCCAGTCCATCCCATGCTCCCCAGCCAGATGCATCTTCCCAAAGAGGTCCATTAAGCCCTTCTCTGACAAAGGCCCTCAATAATGTTGCTCTCCCCCACCTACCCTGACTCCTCACTGGCCTGATTTACTCATTTGATTAAAAAAAAACACCTTAGGCTCTCATGTTGGCAGGAATATAGATTCAGTGCCTGCATTTTATAATTCAGAAAACTGAGTCCAGGAAGGTACCCTTTCAGAGAAAAACAATCTGAGAATGCGGGGTGGGTAGGCGCTGCGCTAACCACTCCACAAACATCACCCCTATTGATCTTCCCAAACAGCCCTGGGAAGGAGGCCACATTGTTATCCCATTTTAGCTGAGAGATCTGAGGGTAAAGGACTTTTCCAGGGTCACTGCCTTAGCAAGGCCGCATTTGAACTCAGGTCTTCCTGACTCTGGTGCTCCACCAGAACGTGCCAAGCACAACTAGCCTGAGGCTGGAGACACAGTCACTGAGCTGAGGCAGGATTTAAATGGGGCTTCTCTGATTCTGTGTTCCTCATCCTCGGGCTCGTGCAGTTCCCTCAACCTGGCCTGCTACCCTTCCCAGCTCTCCCCTTCCCAGATCCCACTTATCCTTCAAGCACGAGGTCCCTCCCACCCCCTTTGTGCAGCACCCTCACCCCAATAAAGTAACCCTTCTTTCTTCTGCCCTCCTGACATACTTCCATAGGATCAGAGGATTCATAGGCAGGAAGGATTTTAGGACTTACCTAGCTGGACTTCACCATTTTCTAGATGATCACTAAGACAGAGAAGAGAAGCAATTAGCCCACATGCTCACAGGCAGCAACACCAAAAGGGGACAAAACTAAAGCCCAGAATGGGGATGGACTGTGGATTTGGACTGTGGATGCGCCCAAGGTCACCTTGCTGATAAATGTAGGGCTGGGCTTTGGGCTCAAGTCCTCAGATTTCAAAGCCATTATGGTTTTCCTTTCACCGTGTTTGAAGATGTTTTATAATTATTTTATCCCTGTAGGGTTAATCTCCCAACAAGATTGTGAATTTTCCTCCCTCCCTCCCTCTCTTCTTTCCTTCCATCCTTCCTTCCTTCCTTCCTTCCTCCCTCCCTCTCTTCCTCCTTTCCTTCCTTCCTTCCTGCCTCCCTCCATCCCTCCCTCCCTCCCTCCCTTTCTTCCTTCCTTCCTTCCTTCCTTTCTTCCTTTCTTCCTTCCTTTCTTCCTTCCTCTCTCCCATCCTTCCTCCCTAATCAGATAAGAATGACTAGAATCCAACTTATCCAAGTGTCCATGCCTTTTGCTTCATTACTCCCCCGATTCAGGCTGCCCACTCTATGCCTTTCTCCTGGGCTTTAGGCCTTGGTGTCTGGGAGCCCATGAGCACTGGAGGCCAGAGCTCTGGAAGCCTCCTTTGATAATGGGCCATGGCAGCTTCCCTCTGTCCTCTCCACCGCAGAAGCCAAGGGAAGCCTAACTGTGGGCTCAGGCCTTCCCAGCCGTGGGCTCAGGCCTTCCAGCCCAGCCTTGCTCCCCGGGCATCTTCTGACCTGACCTGCCCCCCAGGAGGACTCCTCTGCAGTCATCTTTCCTGCAGTTTTTCAGTTCTTGGCTCCTGCCATCCCAGCAGGTCTTTGGAATTTAAAAGCCACAGGAAATAAAAGGAGGGGTTCTCTTGGTTGGTTGGTTGGTTGGTCTCTCTGGCTATAGGCTTTGTTCCTGGCTGGGATCAGGAACATTGAACTCTTTACCTGAAACCTTTGGCTTCATATCTGCTCTTAGGACTCTCAGTCAATCTCCACCCCCCCTTGACCTTTTGACTCATTGAATCCCCACTGGCCCAGGTCCAGGAAATGAAGGAATGGTCATAGACAAGGGCCAGCTGGCCATTCCAGTGGCAGCCTCAGCCCCCAGCCCCAGCATCCCAAGTCACTCTCCTACCTTCCCTGCACCCCACCCATCTCAACTCAGTCCTTGCCACACCTGCCTCACCCCTTTCAAGGTCCTCTGTTTTTTCACACTGGATTTGTGGGAGGAGATCACATCTAATCCTGAATACCCCCCTTTTAAATCTCTCACTGGAGCCCCCTCACCTGAGAGGTAACAGCCTCAGACTTTCTGGGGTACTGAGCCGTAGGATCCTAAGCTGGGGGCCCTCAGAAGCCAACTAGGTCACAACCCGCCCATTCCCCTTTAATTGATGGAAAAACTGAGACCCGGAGAAATAAAGGAATTTGACCAAGGTCACACATGTACTTTAGGACAGAAGCCGTGTTTGAACCCCAGTGTTCTGACTCTGCTGTACCAAACATGAAGAGTCTCCAGATGTTCTCAAACATTTAATGATGATGATGGCGGCGGTGGTGGTGATACTCCTATTCAAAGCTGCATTTCATTCCCCCTGGGAAGCTGCAGGGCAATGGAAGGATAGCCATCCACAGTGACCCTAGGAAAGCTACAATCCCTACTTCCAGCCACTAAAGCCTTGCTGCTGCTCCCACTGAGATGACCGGGGAATTTCCTGGAGCCCACGGGGATGCACACACAACATCCTCAGTGTGTGCATGGGCAGTTGTACTGGGGGTGGTGGAGGGGGAGGCGCCGAGGTTGATCCAAGCCAATATTTTCTCTCTAGTCTGCACATTTATGTTGGCAGGGCTCCCCTGGTAAATATTAGTTTAAACTGAACACTGAAATCCTTAATCACATTGGAACAGACACCACATTATTCCACTAGAAGAAGTGGGCTGGATTGGGGGAAAGAGTGGAAGTGACGGGAGGTTGGCTCTGAGGGTGAAGAGGACGAGGGGGAACCAGGAGCTGTCTTCTTCCTTAGAACGACAAAGCTCCTACAAGAGCCCTGACGGATGGGAGGGTTTGTGTTTCCATTTCACAGATGGGGAAACTGAGGCACAGACAGTTAAGTGATGTGCCCATCACCATACATCTCTGAGCTTTTACTGGTTGGTTGATTGAACACTTCAAATTGTAGTGTGTTTAGCTTGTCATCTTCAATGTGATAAAGTTGGTCCACTCCAGTAGAAGGTAGATCTCTGGAAGGCAGGGCCAGCTGTAGGAGTTTGTCTTTGTATCTCCTCCTGATACTGCTGTGTCTCCAGCCTGACTGTTCTGTGTGACTTGTGTCTTTATCGCCCCCTCCCTCACCCACAGAGGTCTGACCAATGTGCTAGGGGTGGGGGGGCTTCTTTCACATCTTTTGAAATCGGGAGAGCACAGATGAACACCCAGACAACCCAGTGGGTTTCTCTGTCTCTGACCACCATGGCTCAATAAGTGTTCATTGAAGTCGAATATGTACCCCACAGGGATGAGTACAGTGGAGTATGGCATTAGAAGACATAGGATCCCTCCCCCTTTGTGACCTTGGCCAAGGCATTTCATCTCCCCGGGACTCAGTTTCTCCATTTGTAAAATGAGGGGGTTGGACTCCACTGCCTTCTGGTTAAAAATCCATGGTCCCACATACCAGGAAAGGGACTCTGTTATTTCTTCAAGTCTTGGCCTCACTGCACGGTGCCCACAAATCAGGTGGAGGGAGGGCAGAACGGAAGAGTTCTTGCTAAAACCCTAGAGCTGGGCCCTCTTGGTTTCATTTCTCAGGCTCTCCCGTCTGTCCCTGCATCACAGAGCAGTGGCACCACACCCACATCAGCTGTCTCCTTTTGCTGGTTGTTGGTTCCCAGTTTGTCACAGAGAGCACCTGGTTGCCCACCTCCAGGAAGCAGAACTGACATGACATTTAGCACCTTCCCCCTCTCACTCTGCCTTCTTCCCTGTGTCTTCATTCAGATGGATGGCTTCTTAATGAATCACAGGGAGCCCACACCTCTCTCCAGTGCCCCGTATGACTGGCTTTAAATGTCCCCTTCTCCTACCATCATCATGTCCAGCCCCAGCGCCACCCACCAGTCCAAGGCACCAGGCTCAGGCTTGGCCAGGAACAAGTGCTTTATCTTTGGAAAAGACTGAAAACACAGAGAATGTGTGGCCTGAGTATGGCCAATGCAGTCTGGCTGAGAGAATGGTGGGCAGCTCTAGGGGAACCATGACCTCCCCTAGCCTGGATCTGCTGGCCTTTATTCTGAAGGGGCAGTGTACAAAATGCTGAATTAGGAGTTCTGAGGCCCGGCTTTGGGTCCTTCCTCTGCCCCTTTGCCTTCATGACCTTGGACAACTCACCCAAACTCTTCAAACCCGTTTTCTCCTTGAGGGAAGGGAAGGGCACAGGCATTAATTAAGCTCCTACTACGAGCCAGGCATATGCTAAGTGCTTTACAATTATGTTGCTTGATCCTGGCCACAACCCTGGAATTGTGATGTTGTTGTTCCCATATTACAAATGAAAAACTGAGGCAAGCAGAGGGTAAGTGCCTTTTCCAGTGTCACCCAGCCAGACTTGAACTCAGTTCTTTCTGACTCCAGATCTAGGTACCACCTGGATGCCTAGAAGGTTGGCCATGAGGATCTCTGAGTCTTGTTTCTTTGTGTATCCCAGCACTTAGCACAGAACCTGAGTAGCCCCTTAACCAATGTTTATCAAATTGAATGAGTGTATAGACCTCCCAACCAGGCAGCCTAGATCCATCCACCTCCTGCCGGTCCAGCAAGCCATGCCTTGGGACTCTTGCTCTGTCCTGAAACCATCATCACTTGGCTAGAAGACTTCATTGGTTCTCTTTATCCTGGGAGCATGACTTCAGAGCTGGAGAGGCCCTCCGAGGTCAGTCTGTGAGGTGGTAACTTGCCCATTGTGTTGCAGTGGCAGAACTAGAATTCAAACCAGGCCCTCCCGCTCCTGAGAGGCCTTTCCTCCTGAATGATGCCCAGGCTCAGTCACTTATCAGGTGAGGCCTTCCATAATTGTACCTCAGCTTCCCCTTTCTACCTTCACCTTCTTCCCTCTGGCTGCATCTCAAACAACCCAAAATATTCTCCTTTCTCCTAATACAACATAGTCTGCCCCTTGGCCATGTCCTCAGGCATGAAGTTCCCCTAAGTCTGAAGCACCAGGGTTTTCATCTCTACCTGGTGAAATACAAACAGCCCGCTGGAATTCCTGGTTTCTGTTGAAAGCACTTGGGTGCCACCCTCCAGATGAAGCCTTTCTTCCTCCTCCAGCTCTGAGCCCATCCTCTCCCAAGAGCGCCTGGGGTTTCTTTTACATATATTCACATATAATTTCTTGATGTACCTGTCGAACATATATGCCTCAAAGACACGGGCTGTTCACCAGTTTCCTTGTCTGTGTTAGGGGCAAAGCCGATACAGAGGAAGTCGCTGTTGTGTTAGCCTCTGCTTCCTTCATGAAGTCCTCCTGACACTCCATCATATCACCTCTCCCTCCGATAACCTCCCATGATAGCACTCTGTGATCCAGGAGGTGCTAGTGAGGTGCCATCAGAGAGAGGGCTCCAAACAGGAGAGAGCATGGGGGGGGACACAGGAGGAGAGAGTCGCAACGCCAGGGTGGCATCAGCCTACACACATCTTCAGGCCACTTCAATGGGGAACGTGAGGGAGGACTGGTTGGATCTTTAGTCACATTATCTGCAGTCCCTGAGAAAAGCTCCATCAAGGAGAGGTACCGAGTGACCTACTTCCTGCTATGATTTCCCTCAAAGGCATTAAAATTCTTCCTCTGTGAACTAACCCAGTGCTAATTCTTACCATTTACAGCTGAGGAGTGAGAAGATTACATCTTGTCCTGCCCCAAAGGCCAGAGGGTTTAAAACATGTTTGCTCACGGAAAAACTGAGTATCTGAAATAAATTCCCCGAGTTTCATATCATTTATTCTAGGAAAGTTTATTTTACAGGTAATGAGAAAGAAAACAAGGTGCTTACTTAAAATGGCGCATGGAATTATAGGTGTGCCCCTACCTCAAAGAGGAGGCAAGCCTAGATTTAGACATTTGAGAAACATTAGGAGTCATTTACCCCAAACCTCTCATTTCACAGATGAGGAAGATGAGGCTCAGGGATTTGAAGGAACCTGCCCGGTGTTGGACTAGTAGAAGTGGGAGAAATTAGACTAACACCCACGTCGCTGCCTCAAAATCCATGCTCTTCCTAGCGTGCCACAATTTTCCCCCAACTTCTCAGAATCCACATAAATCCATATAAAAATGTTGAGCCTCCCTTGCCAAGAACAGATCCCTGGAGACCTCCCTTCAAAATATGGAACAAGACTGTGTCTGGCTGTTCAATGATCCCTGAATCCGCCGTTAAGCTGCGTAACCATCTAGCCTACACATCTCTGTCTCCCTCCACTCAAGAGATACTTTCTGATCAAGTTCCTTGGGTGATCTCTGGGCCTCAAGTTTTCCCACCTGACTCAGGGGGTACTTGAGTCAGAAGCACCATGGTGGAAAGGGACTCAGGACCTGCCTCTGTGACTTGCCAGCCTTGTGGCTCTAGGATGGTCACTGATGCTTCTGAGGCTCACTCTCCTCATCTATAAAATGTGGATAATAATGCAAGGAGCCCCAGCATTGGGCCACGCAAAGAGTCTTGGAGTCAGAAGATCTGAGCATGAGTCCAGGCCCTGACACCTACCAGCTGAGGGACGCAGGGCAAGTCACTTACCCCATCAAGTCTCAGGTCCCTTATCTGTAAAACTAGAGAGGTGCTATCTCCTCCAACAACCAGTCTCATAATACCCTTGTGAGGAAAGTGCTGCTAGTCAGCCTTATGTGGCTCTGGAAATTCAAGCTCTGCTCTTGCTTCAGTCAGCTATGGAGAGATGCCTCTAACCACTGGTAACTCATGTCACATGTAATGGTGAGGGGTCAGCATTGATGTATTATGGCTAATGCAGGCAGCCAGACCACTGGAAGGCCTCATGGTAAACAAAACCCCAACCTGCTCTTCTAAAGGACTGTGAGAGAGCAGAGCATGATCACACAAGTTGCCTTGATTTCCTATTCTCCAAATCAAGGGATGTTAGACGAGGTGACCTGAAGACCCTCCCAGCTCTCGATCTGTGATCCTCTGACTTATCATCTGGATAAATGTGGACAAGTTACTTCAAAGCCTCTGGGGCCTCATGTTCCTTATCTATAAAAGGAAGAGACTGGATTAGCTCTAAGGCTGTGATGGGCATAAGGTCTCATGGAAGGAACATTGAACTTAGTTTTGGAAGAGCTGGGCTTGAATCCCAGTTGTGTTCTTTACAACCCATAGGGTCTTGGCAAATCACCTCATTTTTCTGGGTCTCATTTTCCCTTTCTATAAAACATGGAATTTGGACCAGCTGGCCTGTGAAGTCCATTTTTTAAACTTTATTTTATTTTATTTGTGGAATAAGACAAGCATTTCTACAACATAATACAATTTTTAAAAAGATGATTGTACATGCTACTGCAAATCTATGGTGTACAACTTGCTATTACTTTCAAATACACAACAAAATTTTCATGTAAATTTTTTGTCCTTTTTTCCTTCCCCCCTCCCATCCCTAGACGCAGCCACCATCAGACACCAATAGGTATGTTTGTGTGTATACATACATGTGTGTGTTTAATTATCCTATGCATACTTCTGCGCATCAGCTCTTTCTCTGGATGCAGACAGCATCTTTCTTCATGTGTCTTTGTAGTTAATTTGGGTGTTTATAAAAGACAAAATAAATCATGCTCTCAAAGTTATTCTTAAAACAATATTTTCACTGTACACAGCATTCTCTTGGTTCTGCTCATTTCACTCTTCGTTATTTTGTGTAAGTCTCTCTAGGCTTTTCTGAAGTCCGCCTGCTTGTCATTTCTTATAGCACGCTCACGTTCCATCGCAATCATATACCACAACTTGTTCATTTTCCAATTGGCGGGCATCCGTCCCTGAAATTTCCAGTTTGCCACCTCAAAAAGAGCTATTTTAGAACATATGGGCTCTTTTCCTTTTTCCCTAATCATCTTTGTAAATAGACCAAGTGGTGGGATAGTTGGGTCAAAGGGTACAGGCAGTTTAACAACTCTTTGGGCATAATTCCAAATTGCTCTCCAGAATGCTTTGGATCAATTCACAACTACATCAACAATAAATTAGTGTCCCAATTTTTCCACATCCTCTCCAGCATTTGTCATTTTCCCTTTCAATAGCTTTGGGCAATCTGGTAGGTATAAAATGATCTCTCAAGGTAATATTTTAGCCTGCATTACTTGAACCAATAATGATTTAGAGCACTTTTATATTACTACAAATTGTTTTGATTTCTTCATCAGAAAATTACCTATTCATATCCTTTGACCATTTTTCAATTGGGGAATGACTCATATTCTCATACATTTGACAAAGTTCTTTATATATTTTAGATATAAGGCCTTTATCTGAAAAACTTTATAAGAAGTTTTCCCCCAATTTTCTGCTTCCTTCTAACTTTGGCTATATTTGTTCTATTTGTACAAAAATTTTTAACTTCATGTAATCAAAATTATCCACTTTACACCTAACTTTGTTCTCTAGCTCTTGTTTCTTCATATATTGTTCACCTATCCATGAGTCTGATAAGTAATATATTCCATGTCTTTCTAATTTTCTTGTAATATCTCTCTTTATAGAGGTCATGTATCCATTTTGAAATCTACTTTATCTTAATTTTTAATTTAATTAATACAATTTATTTTACTAAATATCCATTTTCCCCCTGAAGGATTATATTCCATTTTGCTGGGTAGTTGGTTCTTGGTTGTAGTTCTATTTTCTTTGCCTTCCAGAATATCATAACCAGAATATCAAACCCTCTGATCCTTTAATGTAGAAGCTGCTAAATCTTAGGTAATCCTAACTGTAGCTCCATGGTATTTGAGGTTTTTTTTTTCTTTTCTAGTTACTTGCGGTATTTTTTCCTTTGTCTGGGAGTTCTAGAATTTGGTTATAATATTCCTGTGAGTTTTCATTATGAGATCTTTTTTAGGAGGTGATATTAGTGGATTATTTGAATTTCTATTTTACCTTCTGGTTCTAGATTACCAGAGCAGTTTTCCTTGACAACTTCTTGAAATACAATATCCAGATTCTTTTTTTGATCAGGACTTTCAGGTAGTTCAATAATTCTTACATTATCTCTCCTCCATTTATTTTCTAGGTCAGTTAATTTTCTGATTAGAAATTTCACATTTTCTTCTATTTTTTTTATTCTTTTGATGTTATTTTCTTGTTTCTTTATGTCTTATGGAGGTATTAGCTTCCACTTACCCAATTCTGATTTTTAAGGAATTATTTTCTTCACTGACGTTTTGTACATTTTTTTCCATTTGGCTTCTACTTTTTAATGAGCTGTTTTCTTTGATAATTTTTTGTACATCGTTTTTGCATAAGTTTATGCTTCCTTTACCAAGCTATCGCCTCTTTTTTCCATTAATCTATCGCATTAATCTATTTTTTTCCAATTTTTTCTTCCAACTCTCTTATTTGCTTTTAAAAATCCTTTCTGTACTCTTCCAGGAGTTCGTTTTGGGCCTGGGACCAATTCACATTTTTCTTTGAGGCTTCACTTGTAGACATGGTGACACTGTTGCCCTCTTCTGAATTTCTGCCTTGATGCTCCCTGTCACCACAGTAACTTTTTATGGAAGGTTCATCTTTTGAGTTTTGCTCATTTTTCTGCCTATTCTGTGACTTTTTGCTTTTTGTAAAAGTTGAGCCCTCCTTCTGGAGTCGAGAGGGCATTATCCCCAGCTTATTGTGTTGGGGTAAGGCGGGACTCAGGGACTTGCTGCTGACTCACAGTAGAGCTGGGGGAACTTGCTGCTCTGGCTAACACTGGGTCTTGGGCCTCACTCCTGCTGGTTTGCGCCACACTTCAGGGCCTCACTGCCAGCCTCCACTTACTGCTGGCTTGCCCTGGGGTTTAAAGCCTTACTACTGGTTTGCACTGGGGTGGAGCTTTGCTGCTGGCCCTGGGAAGGGGGGAGAGAGACCAAGGGCCATGAGTTCTTTTCTTGCTCTAAGCCTCATATTCTATGATCTTGGCCAGAGATGAAGGGACAGTTGAGTTCTCTTGCCTTGTAATTATCCTGTCTCATTCATGAAGGGGGCACCAAACTGAGGTCAGAAGACCTGAGTTCTACTGCCTGACTCTGCACTGATTTGCTATTGCCCATGAGTCCTTGGTTAAGGCCATTCCACTCTCTCTGGGCCACAGTTTCCACAGCTAGGAAACAACGGGGTCTGGAGCATATTACAGGGTCATGGATGGAAAGGCACATAGAGCGCACCTTGTTAAACCCTCACATTTTACAGATGGAGAACAGACTGTGAAAATCATTGCCCAAGGGCACACACGTAGTAAGTGTCAGAAGGGGGAACCTGAATTCAGAATCTCTGACTCCAAAGTTGCCTGATTTCCAATTCATCTTATGTGTAGTTTATACATGACTGCTTACACTTTCTTGTCCCTCATTAGATTGTGAATTCCTCCAGGTGAGGGGGAGCTTTTGCTTCTCTTTGTATTCCCAGAGCTTGGCCTGGCACATAGTAGGCACTTCAAAACTGATAATGGATTGACTGATGAAAAAAAGTTTAATCAGAGTATTTCATTTTTACATTTACCATTTACCCCTCTCCGTGAGAGTTCTCTTGTAACAAAGTAAAACAAATAATACAGGGACCTCGTCTAAAAGTGCATTCAATGTGGTACATCTATAGTATCACCTACTTCTTTTTTCGAAGAATTTACAGAAGTCCATTTTCTCTTCCTCCCATCTCTGATCCCCTTAAAAAAAAGAAAATTCCTTGTAGTGAATGTACATAGTCAAGCAAAACAAATTTCCATAATGACTGAACACACGTATATTTGTCTTGAGATGTTTATCAGTTCACACAGAAGTCAAGACATCACCCTCATGTCATTGGTTCTCTGAGAAAAGAAAGATAAGCAACACAATAATATAGAAGTGTCTAGGCACATATCATACATACACACACGCATGCATTCCTATCTCTACATCTGCCTGCATACATGTAGACATATATGTATACACACATATTTCTATATATCCATCACCATTCTGCAGTAGAAATCATTTCACTCTGGATCCTCAGGAATCATTATGATCATTGGATTTATCAAAGTTCCTTTAAGTCTGTCAAAGTGGTTTGTCTTTCCAGAGTTGTTGTCACTGTATAAATAGTTCTCCTGGTTCTGATCATTTCATTCTTCATCAGTTTAAAAAAGCCCTCGATAGCATTCATTCCTGTACTGGCGATGCCCTGTTTTAAATTTTTCTTCTGGTTCTCCTGTCTTCCCTCTGCATCAGTGCATATCAGTCCTTCTGAAATCATCTGTGTCCCTATTTCTTACAGCACAGTAATATTCCATCCATCACAGGACACAGCTCACGCAGGAATATACATATTACTCACCCGTACACTGTACCTTTACAAAAAATGATCATGTTTTGAGTTCCCTGCCAGAGTTGACTCTAGGACTCGTCTTGAGAACCTCTGCCTGTGTTTTAATGACCAAGGGCCACTGAATCGCTGTGCTGGGTGTTCCCAATTACTCTCATTCCTCTTTTCCATACTTCTCTCAGACCCACAGCATGATACATAGAGGCAAAGGACCTAGGTTCAAATCCTGGCTCCATCATTTTGCTTAGCTGTGTTACCTTGGGGAAATCTCTTCATGTCTTTGTGTCTTTGCTTCCTCCACTATACAGTGAAGTAGTTTTATTTGATAACATAAGGTCCCTCTCCCAGCTCAAAATCTAACACCCTTCCCTCTCCCTGTTGTGTTTTTTTTTCACATGGTGGGGGAAGGGCTTAGTCATTGGCCAGGCTGGATGGATCAGAGAAGAGAGAAACCAGGAAATGACAGCTGTGTTATAAAGCTTACTTACACAGTTGTGATTTCAAAATTGCCAAAGAATACAATGCAAAACCCATTTCAGCATAGCTAGGATCTATGCAAAGAACATGGAAAAGTTGCAGGCTGGCTTTCACCCACCAGGATTCGGCTCTTGGGAAAAATCTAGAGACAACCTGGAGTCAAATCTCAGCCTTTGACTGTTTAACTGGTGCCCCGAGTCAAATGGAGATAATTATAGCTATGCCCTGCCTGTGTTGTAAGCCGTAATGACTAGTGCACTGAGTTCTTTAGAGAAAAGAGCCCTCTGCATACCAGGTATTATTATTGTATTAATTATAATTATTTAGCCAGCTTCTCTTCCTGCTTTGAAGAATATAGCAAACCAGCCTCCAGAACTTCAAGAAGGGAGAAGCAATCCTTTCTCTGCTCCCCTTGGGGAAAGGACAGGGGTCAATGAGGGGCTGCTCTCCTCACTGGAGAGCCATCCAAAGGCCAAGGGGCTACCTTGGGAGGTGATTATTCACCCTCCCTAAGGGTCAGCATTAATAATAACTAGAACAACAACAGCAAGGGCAGCTCGCATTTTTCACAGTGTTTTAAAGTTTGCATATTCCTTCATAGCTGTTACCTCTTTGAACTTCTCAACAGCCCTCTGGTGAAACAGGTGTTCTTGTTCCTTTGCGGATGTGGGAAGTGAATGACTAGCCCAGGGTCGCACAGCTGGTCCGGAACAAAGGCAGAGTTTGAATTCAGGGCTTCCTGACTCCAAGTGCAGTCACATTATCTTGCCTAGCTCCTGGCTTGCCTGGACTTTCCCTAAGGCTGAGCCTTGAATTGTTTCACCGGCAAAAAGTCTCCAACTCTTTCCCTATCTCCTCCTGCCTTCAGTGATTTCCAAATTAGCCAGTTTTTATCTTGTCTGTACACAGTTGTTTGCAAGTTGTTCCCCCTGTGAGACTGTGAGCTCCTTGGATGTAGAGACCGAGGTCTTTGCCTTCCTTTTTACTCCTAGAGCATTTTGGTGCTCAGTATAGGTCTGTTAACCTGACCTTACTTGATCCTTCAAACACCAAGTGCATATCATCATCCTCATTTGACAGAATGGGGAGACATCGGAGAAGTCACAGAGACACATAGCAAGGTAGCAGAGTCATCGAGCACAAGTGGGAGAAGCGCCAAAGTTCCTTAGAGCAGGGACTTCCATTCAGGGTTGCCCATTGAGGTCCTTGTAAACACCGAAGAGAAAAGCACAGTTCTGCAGAACCTCTGTTCTCCTCCTTGGCTCCCCCATTCCAAGGGATGGTCATCCTGAGTGCCTTAGCCTCAGGGTGCCCCAGTCTCCTTTGTTCCACTGGGCTTAGCTCTGTCTGCCCTCCTTTCCACTGTTGGAAGTCAAATATCATTTCAGAAATGAAGGGTACCCCAGAGTTCATGTAATCCAAGCCCCGCAGTTTACAGAGAGGGAAACTGAGGCCCAGAAAAGTGAAGAGATTTGACAGGTACCTGTGGTGTATGTGTCAGAGTGCTGACTCAGCAGTCAGCAGATTGTACCTTTGTGGTACTAGGCCTGGGCAGGGGGGACCTCAGAGACCATGCAGTCCTACCTCCTTATTCGGCAGGGAAGGAAGCTGAGGCCCAGTCTACAGGTGAAAGGGGCTTCACAAACCACATAATCTAACCCCTTTATTTTATAGTGAAAGAGACCAAGGCCTAGAAGGTCACAGGATCCTAGACCCTGAGGCAAAAGATGCCTGGCTCCACGGCCGGCCGCTGCCACCCCTCTCTTTCCAGACCCAGACGCTGGGGCCCAGGGGCCTAAGTGTTTGCCCAAGGTCCCAGTCAGCCAGTGGCAGAGCCTGATTGGGAGCTGCCCCCACTGTACCCTGCTGCCTCTTAGCCTGATCACTGACTGACCAGCCAGTGACTTTGGGCTGCTCATCTCTCCTCTGAGCCCCAAGTTGTCTCATCTGTTCAACCACTGTGATCTCCAAGGTCTTTTACAGTGTTTAAGTGCTGAGAGACCATGAAAGGAAAGTGGAGAGAGGGCCCAGGCTACTGGGCACAAAGGCTGTGCTATGGCGCATCAGTCATCCCTTGTATACTACAGAGTCGGGTGCATGGGACCAGCCTCTCTGTCTCTGTCTCTGTCTCTGTCTCTGTGTCTCTCTCTCTGTCTCTGTGTCTGTCTCTCTGTCTCTGTGTCTCTCTCTCTGTCTCTGTGTCTGTCTCTCTGTCTGTCTCTCTCTCTCTCCCTCAAGATTCCCACTGTTCTCTCACTGCGTTTCTCCCCTGGAGCATCCTGTCACCAACCTAGTGACTCCCTTTTGGGGACCCAGCTATGCTCCACCCCGCCCCTGCTGCTCTCTCCTCTCTCTTTGGACTTCTCCTCTTCCTCCTGCCCTAATATCTAACCTTCCCATTTTCCAGCTTCCCTTTATGGGCCAGTGTACTGTCATTAGACTGTAAGCTCTTGTAGGGCAGGAACTGTTTTATTTGCTTATATTTGTGGTCCCACCTTTTAGCACAGTGTCCAGGACATACCAACCACTTAATAAACGTTCTATGTATCTCTCTTAAAAGGTCTAAAAGGAAACCGAGTCACATGGAGTTGAAGTGACTTATCAATAAGTGACAGTCGGGATTTGAACCCAGGTCTGAAGGCTTCAAATCGAGGACTCCTCACTGGACCACCCT
The DNA here is from genome assembly GCA_028646575.1 of Pseudocheirus occidentalis. Lineage (NCBI taxonomy): Eukaryota > Metazoa > Chordata > Mammalia > Diprotodontia > Pseudocheiridae > Pseudocheirus > Pseudocheirus occidentalis. Next base: position 9,336,929 of record CM053593.1, on the reverse strand, counting down.
TCCTCTCGAGGGCCCTTCTACTGCTAAGCCTCTGATGCTCTACCAGAGTGCCTCTAGAGATCCTCTCACTTGTAGAGCTGTCCAAAGCCGAAGCTCCAGATTCTCCCTGGCATTTCTTAGGCTTTCCAGCTGGAAGAGCCCTGGGTCACCCAATGCCAACTCCATCGTTCCTTCCCCTGCCCAGACTTTACAGCCCAGACTACAACTGGAGCTTCCAAGTTCTGAAAAAGTCATTTTCTGTTCTTGCCGACATTGGGTGGGACCGGACTAGCCGAGGAGGAAAGTGCAGCTAGGTGCCTTACCCCGGCCCTTCAGCAGCGTCACGGGCAGTTAGAAGGCTTGTTGTTTTATATTCTGGGTCGGAGCCGGGGATGGGATGGTTCCAGGGATGGTATCAGACAAGGAGACTCCTTTTTAGAAAAAGCTCATCTGCTGCTATAATTATAGTGTTTCCTTTGTTGGGCTCAGGAGGAAACCTGACTCTCCTGACGGAGAAATATGATAGAGCGCCTTACACTCGGTTTGCATATCAGCTTATTAAAAGGGCTTGGGGCTGGGGGAACTGACGCGAGCTCTGTCTGGTGGGGCCAGGGCTGAGCTGAGACCAAGGCATTGTGTGGTGTGCCGCACGTCCAGGGAGCCTGCTCCCTCTTCACCCTCACCTCGCAGTGAGAGGGGGACTCCCTGGCTCCCCGTGGGTGGGAGAAGCGAGGTTTGCAGAAAGACTCAAAGAGAATTCAGGGATGCTTCTGGCAGATTAGAGTCGGGAAGAAGCCGGCTGGGGCAGCCCTGGAGGACCAAGAAGGAAGGAGGGAGGAAGGTATGTGCACGTCCGAGGTGTGTCCGGCTCTGAGCATCGCCCAGCAGCCTCCGGAGTCCCGGGAGACAGACTGAAGGAAGTTACCTCCTGTGGTTTGAGTGGTTTGCAGTGACATACAGGAAATCGAATTTTAACTCCTGTTGATACTGGTTTAGTTTTGTCCAGGGTGTAAACAGAACTACTGTTCTTTGAAACTGGTGTCAGTGGCCAAGGGATTCCTGTCAGTTCAACCAAAAAAAGGGGGAGGGGGTTTCTGCCCCAGGGCTTTAAATGTCATACCCACTAGGTTATTTACTGCTTTCCAGTGCCACATTCCAGGGCTTAGGACAGTGTTGGCACATAGTAGATAGGTAACAAATGCTTCTTGACTCGAGGCTGTTGGGGGAGAAATAACAGGAATATGGGCAACCTGAGTTCCAGTCCCAGCCCTTCCCACAGGCTTGCTGTGTGACCTTGGACAAGTCCCTGACCTCTGAGTTCCACTCGCCTTCAACTGTACAGTTAGGAGGTTGCTCTCTCAAGTCTCTTCCTGCTCTAAAAATTTACCATCCTATTTTGAACGTGCATTCAATAACCCAACAAGGATGTATCGTTTTTCTTTAAGCTTGCGCTTCTTTTGGGGGGATGTTTTGCATTATATCTGCTTTATGGTGGCTACATGTACTTTCCCCAAGCCTCACCCAGGCATGACTGTGTAAAAAGAATCTGCATAATAAGCAGAGGGAGGATGAAGGGGAGTGGGAAGCTGGTGTTATAAGGGGAGACCCTTGGGCTCAGAGTCTGGTGGGGGCAAGCATGTTTTCATCCCTCCTGCTAAGCAGTGCCTGTGTGAGCCCAGGTGAAGTACTTAAACTCTCAGGGGTCTCAGTTTCCTTAAGTATGAAGTGACCAGTTGGCCTAAATGGCCTCTATGATATCTCCCAGTTTTAAATTTCTGACCCAATATCTTCTATTCAAAACCCAGATCTATTTCCTATGACTTGTGACCTTGGCTAAGTCACTATCTTTCTGGGCCCAAGTTTTCTCACCTGTAAAATGAGAGGATTGGACTGTGCTATGCCTAAGGACCCTCACCCCCATTGCCAAGAAGGACTTAGTGATTTGCCCATGGCCGGCTGAGCAGCCAGTATAAGTCAGAGATAGGACAGAGCCCAGACCCCTAATTCCAGGCTCTATCACTCTTATTTTAATAACCCATTCAATTCATAGGCTTTAGAGGTGAGAGGGATCTCAGAGCACCTCTGTTCTATCCTATTCATACAATTTGTCTTCTTTTCATTAGACTAATTTAGCATACACATTTTGAGAGCTGAAGGCAAATTCCCCTTCGCACAACCCACCCTCCAGATGAACAGGACCCTAGCTGGTTCTGCCTTTTCCCTATGTGGCTTCCCCATGCCTTGTTACTTCCTAGAAAGAAGTAACCTCTACCTCTATCTGAGATATGGCATCAGAGCCGAGGAGAACTCAGAGATCAGCTTGCCCAATCCCTCCCTCCCATTTTACAAATGAGGAAACTGGCCCAGACAGAATAAGAAACTTGCTTAATATGCCACATGTGGTAAGTGGCATCACAGAGATTCTGACGCAAGGACTAATCCTGTGAAGTCGCTGCTGCCTTGTGGGAATATGTCCTGCCTTGCCTCAGTGGCCCTCTCCATGAAGATTCCCATATAGAAAGACCTTTTGATTCCACGAAGTCTGCCAAAGCCTTTATTGGATCAGTTCCTAGGATGCTTGTCACTTAGTTCAACCATCTCATTTTTCAGATGGGGACACTGAAATCCAGAGAGAAGTAACTTGTTCAAGCTTGGTGACACAGGTAGTAAGAGCAGGGGTCTGAACACAGGTCCTCTGATTTCAAAATATTCCTTTTTCCTGTACGAGGCTAAATTGTCTACATGCTTTGACCATATGATCTAGGTAGGGGCACCAGTGATGGGAAAGCAGAAACAACAAATTCGGGTACCTTCCAGTACATAGAGTTTGTGGTAACAAAGACCCAGAATAAGAAGAACTAACATTTATGGAGAGTTTACTATGAGTCAAGCACTTTAAAAGCACAATCTCATTTGATCTTTACAACAACTGCCAGAGAAGGGTCCTGTTATTATCCCCATTGTATAGATGAGGAAACTGGGGCAAGTAGAAGTTAAGTGACTTGCCTAGGGTCACACCTCTAGTAAGTGTCTGAGGTCAAACTTGAATTCAGGTTTTCTTGACTCCAGACCTAGCTGGGCCCTCAAATAAACTAGGTGCCCACTGTTTGGAAATGACTGAGTAAACTAGCATTTATCAGTCATCAATCAATAAGCATTTCTTAAGTGCCTACTGTTTGCTGGGTCCTGTGCTTAGATGCCATACTAGACTAATGTTATTATGCATTGAGAGGAATGGGGGGGGGAGGGGACGGCGGATTTATATATACTAGGACAGAGTAAAATAATCTGAGCCAAAGGAACAATATAAAGAATGAATTAAAAGATGTGATTGCCAACTATCAGATTAGAAAGATTGCTGAAAAAAGTAAAATAAAATAAAATACCAGGTGCAGAGAAAATTAGAAAAACTAAGTAATGTCCAAACAGGCAGAGAGGCGGGGTACTACCAGGGAGGAATGGCACATACATAACCACCTGTCTGGGTTACATCCTGTGTTTTTGTTTACCCATCTGATCTGGTATTTGTCTTTAAGTGTATGTGTTGCTAGAGGAGGGTAGGGACCTTCTAACATAATGACTTGTACATAGTAGGTACTTAATAAATAAATCCTTGTTGCTTAATAGATTGAACGAAGAATTCAGTGTCCGAAAGGTCTGGGGAGTTTTGCCAGAACTGATCATGTTGAAAAAACAAGCATCAATAAAACTTATTTTTATGGGGGGGGCTGTAAATATTAACAGTTACAAGGGTTGTTTTGGTCTTTTTCAATTGCACACTAAAGAATTTTTTTCCTGTATAAAAGACCTCTTGTTCTGTTGAAGCCTATTGAGAAATCTATTCAGGAGATGCCATTTTAAAGACAGCTGTGCTAAAAGCCCAGACAGCAGTCGGCCCTGGGTCCTTTCCAGATCCCTGGCTGGGAATCCAGTGCGGGATTTCCCTGAGCTCTGGGTCCCCAGCAGAAGGGGAGCCTGAAGTTTTCTCTTTGTTCACGAGAATGAGAGCCCCAGGACTCCCCGAGCTCAGACACTTACTTCTTGCCAATTCCAGGCACTATTGCTTCCCACCCTCCCACCTACCCAAATCTGAGCAAGGGGTCCTCTTAGTTAGCCCTCTCATTCTGAGGAAAGGGGTGAGTTGGGAACCTGGGACCGTGCCCTCCTTCCTAGAATGGGTCAGTTTGGAGAGGTCACTCTAGGCAGCAGGGAGCCTCCTGACTTCTTGGCCCAACCTCTTCTCCCCTTTGGAGAAACAACGCGTGGCCGCTCACTTCTCGGTCAGCCCCCGGTCCTCTCCGAAGTGACATCATACCGCCCAGGGCTGCTGACTCAGGAAGCCACTGAGAAAGGTGGGGGGAGGAAGGGGGCGGAGAGGCAGCGGCTTTGCCTCTCCAGCACTCCCTTGGCCTCAGCAGCAGCCACTTTATGCAGATGAGACTGGCAGTGCCCGCCTCCTTCCTGCCCTCCTCCTCCTCCTTCTTCTCCTCCCCCAGTGGTGCCTAGCCTGAGAGCTCGGTGACATCTCCAGCCTCCTGGCCAAGCCGAAGGGGCGGGCGCCTGGACGGTATTGGCCGAGGAGCATCCCAGGCGCAGCCCTCTGGGGCTTTAGTCCTCCCCCGGGCCGGAGAGCGCCAGAGAGGTGCCTGGCCTCATGATGAAGGAGCGCTGTGGTCCTTGCAGCAGCCCAAGCCTCAGCCCCGTGGCCATGGACAGTCTACAGCCACCTAACTACATGTCCGTGTGCTTGTTTGCAGACGAGTCCTACCAAAAGTTAGCCATGGAGACTCTGGAGGAGCTGGACTGGTGTTTGGACCAGCTGGAGACGATCCAGACATACCGCTCGGTCAGCGAGATGGCCTCCAACAAGGTAAGGAGCCGGGACATCCTGGCCAGAGCGCGCCCCTTCCCAGCCTCTTGGAGGGGTCCTTTGCGAACAGGAAGAGATGAGAGCTCCGGCCGCCTTGGGATGCCTTGGGGCCCCTTGGGGCGCCTTGGTGCGGAGCGTTCTGTCCCGCGCGGTCTCCTGAGCCGGGGGCAAAGGGACATGCGGGAGATCTGAGGCTCAGTCCCGTCTCTGAACGGCCCCTTAACTTCTGCACGGGGGGCAGAACAGGGCTGGCTTTAAAAAAGCAGCTTCCGGGGAGACATCATGTTTTAAATCGCCTGTTTTAATCGAGGTGTTTGACACTGTTAAGAGAAACACTAGGCAGGCTGTCTGAGAGGAGGGCGAGAGCGCCGGACAGATGCGGCGGCTTTGCTACGCCCAGCTTCTCAGAGTGACTCCGGTGAAGTCTCTTTCAGCCTCAGTTGCCTCCTCCGTGAAAGTAGGGAGGCGCACGGAGAGGTCTGTAAGTCCCTTCCCCTTCCCGGGCCAGCAGTGCTCGGATCTGGGTGTCTAGCCTCAGAGCCTCCCGGCTTGGTGAGTAGGCGCTTACTAAATTAAGCCTTTGCCGAACTCCACTGAAGTCATTAGAAGGGGAGGTGTGTGGCTTGGGGTTAAAAAATGCTGCAACTGCTTAAAGTAAAGGAAGACCTTTTCCGTCTCTAAAAGCGGATTATTTCACAGGATGGACGCCTTCCTACATCACAAAGTGGGAGACTTTGAAATTCAAGTCTCCTGTCAACAAAGAACTTTTGTGTTACAAATCCCCCAACCAAACTTCTCCCTGGCAGAGCTTTAATTAGGGAGTCATTATATCATTTGTTTAATTAACACCCAGACTTGCAGTGCTAATTTATGTAGCCAGGGTTTCAAACGCTGTTTGTCTTTTCTCCTGGGGAAGGCTAACTTCCATGGGGGGGAGAGAAATGGTGAGGTCCCTCTTGCCCCCCCCCCCCCCAGGATGCAGTCATTCACTGCCCAGGCTCACCTGCCCGGAACTTTAACGTGAAGTCTCCCCGGGCACTGGATAGGTTCTAGTCCCGGCTTGCCCAGACATTTTATTACTTTGTGTGAGGCACTCTCCCCTAGGATACTTTCAGGGAGATTCCAGTCCCAGCATATGGAGGCTGAGCATAGGCAGAGGGACCACCCAAGTGGTCTATGCTTTGTAGGGGGTCTGCTAAAAGGAGGAGAGGTTGCTGGGAGTGTCCTTTAGAGGCTTGTTTGTTTACAATAATGGAATGAGCTGTCTCCATAGGTGGTGAGTTTCCCATGCCTGGAGGTATTCAAGTGGGAGTAGTTCAATGGCTTGTGGGGACATTGTGGTAGAAGGGTTTCTAAGAACTGGTGGGGGGAGACGAATTTGTATTAGTAAGTTCCTGTAAGTGTACTGACACTTTTTTTAGAAGGGAGGAAGAGCAGAATTCAAGCTTATGATACCATCGAAAAGTTTGTGTTTAAGTTGCATTGTTAACAGTGTGGTTTTTATTGCAATCCCTCCCCCCTCCCCCCATATCATCCCCCATTTTGCAGACTAGAAATTGAGGCTGAGAGGCTCAAATGACCGTCCCAAGGTGGTGCAGTGAGTGCGTCCCCCAGACTCCTAACCCTGCTTTCCACCTAGGCCATTGCGTTTGACTTAGTCTTCTGTTTAAAGATAGAGGCCTGAGGGAGAGTGACTCCTGCCTTTTGTAAATACACTCTGGGGGCCCTTGAAGCATTTCCACTTCCACTCTGCATCCATTGTAAAGACTTCTGGGGTACCCTTGTGGTCCCAGTACTGAGAGATAGAGCTTCCTCCCATTGCATCACGGGGGATGTGAGTTAACAGGCCAGGAAAAGGAGCATGCCTGTACCGTGGGTGTGCAGGTGTATCTGCGTGTGTCTGTGTATGTGTGTGTATGTGTGTGTATGTGCATGTGGATATGTGCATATGTATGCATGTGTCTATGTGAGTGTGGAAGTGTGTGTATTTGTGTGTGGATATATGTGTGCATGTGTATGTATGTGTATGAATGTATATGTAAGTGTGAAAGTGTGAGTATGTGTATGTGTGCGGGTGGGTGTGCATGTGTGTAAGTGTGCAAGTATGTGTATCTGAGTGTGAAAGTGTGTGTGCATGCATGTGTGTGCATGTGTGTATGTATATGTATATGTGAGTGTGAAAGTGTGTATGCGTATGAGTTTGTAGATGTGCATGTGTGTATGTGTATATGCATGTGTGTGCATATATGTGTATGCATGTGTATATGTGTGTATGAGTGTGTGTGCGCATGTCCTATGTGCATATGTGTGTGTGAGTGTGAAAGTGTGTGTGTGTGTGTGTGTATGTGTGTGAGTGTGTGTATGCATGTGCCTGCATGTGCACAGGGGGCAGTGGATGGAGAAACTGCATTTACTCTGTCTTCAGGCCCCAGTTTCCCTATTTGTGCAGCAAGCAGATTGGACCAACTGGCTTTAGACGACTGTTAGAACTGAAAGGGTCTGAATTGATCAACTGGAGCCACCCCCTCACTTACCTTTTAGGAAACAGGACCTCAGAGAGGGGCAGACTAGACTGCCTAGACTCCCAGCTGGAGCCTCAAACCCAGGGCATCCTTCAGGGCTCGCTGCCTTGCCTCCAGATCTCCTTTCAAGGGCCTCTCTTACTGTAAACCCCACAGGAATATTAAGGCACTAGTACTCCACTGGCTTTGTTTTGGAGGTGAAGCAGTTTGCAGTTTTCCTGGGGGTGTTCATAAATGAAGAAAAAAGGAGGAGGGGGAGAGAGAGAGAGAGAGAGAGAGACAGAGAGACAGAGAGACAGAGAGACAGAGAGAGAGAGACAGAGAGACAGAGAGAGACAGAGACAGAGCGAGGGGGGGGGTAAGTGGGGAGAGAGAAAAGACAGATTGCTCTCCTGTCTCCGCTCATGACATCTGGGTGCAGGGACTTTGTCACCAATCCTGCCCTCCGGCATCATGTCCAGTTTCCTATCTTCTTCACTAGCCCCTGTGCAGGAAACAATGAGTTACTCAGGCTAAGAGAGGGCCACGCTTTATGCTGCCAATCTGAGCAGCTCAGATCTCAGGGCAGGAGACTCTCCTGGGCTCTCTGAGCCTCAGCCAAGAAGAGCCTCTGGGAGGGACAGTCCAATGAAATGGCCCCACTTGCTTGCCGTAGAGGGAGCACCAGACTTTAGTCAGAAAGATCTGAATTCTAATCCTGCCTCCCGACCGTCTAACAGCGTGATCCTGGGCAAGTCACTTAAGTTCCCTCAGGTTCCTCATGTGTCAAACGAGAGGAATGGATGGACTAGGTCACCAGCAATGTTGCTTCCAGCTCTAAATCTATGATTTAGATTCTATTCTGTAAGCCCTCCTACCAGACTAAAGGCAAAAATAAACCCTGGGATTTTCCCCACCGCCTTTTTTCCCCCCAAAGCCTAAATGATGTAAATAATTGCCCGTGTAGACTCTTTAGAGAAGTTTAGAAGAATTCCAAATGACTGAATAAGGAAATGATTCGATGTCATTAAAAACATGAAGCAAACAAGAACATTTCCCCCGAAGTCCCCGAGTCTCCCGGCCTGCCCTGGGGGGCAGTGGGATAGAGACTGGGGGCACAGCCTGGCTGTCCAGTGGTCAGGACCACCCTTCTTTAGAAGCCCGCTGGACACGGAGGCCACGGAGGTCACAGAGGCCCCTTGCACTTCTGGCAGTCCATGCCCTGGCCGCCTCATGCCCCTGCTTGTGTGTTATGCCCCAAATGCAGCATCATGGCTCTTGAGCTAGGAGGAGCCTCAGTGGCCATGTGCCCAACCCCCTCATTTTCCAGAAAAGGAAACTGAGACCTACGGGGCTTAAGTATAACCTCAGCCCACTGTCATAGAGACAGACACGAACAAAGGGTTCTTTTTTGTCCTTTTGGTTAATAGGAAGTGGGGAGAGAGGAGTACTTGGGGCAGCTGGCTAGTGCAGTGGGAATAAAGTATGGCAGTCAGAGTCAGGAAGATCTGAGTTCAAATCCTACCTTGGGCGCTTTTGAGTCATGTGACCCTGGAAAAGTCATTTAACCTCTGCCTGCCTCGACTTCCTCATCTGTAAAATGGGACTGATCATAGTACCTCCCTACATAGTTGAGTTGTTGTGAAAATTAAAGGAAATTACATGTGGAGAGGTCTTTGTAGACCTGAAGTGGTAGATAAATGCTGGTCACTGGCGCTTAGCGCCTACTGTATGCTGGGGATATGAGGATGACAACGATGATGACAACGATGATGATGATGATGATGATGGTGATGATGATGATGATGGTGATGACGATGATGGGACAACTAGGTGGCACCATAGGGTGCAGCGAGCCAGCTCTAGAGTCAGAATCTTCCTGAGCTCAAATATGGCCTCAGACACTTCCTAGCTGTGTGACCCTGGGCAAGTCACTTTACCTGTCTGCCTCAGTTTCCTCATCTGTAAAATGAGCCAGAGAAGGAAATGGCAAACCCCTCTAGTATCTCTGCCAAGAAAACCCCAAATAGGGTCATGAAGAGTTGGACATGACAAAAAAATGCCTGCCCGAGGGTTAAAATTATTGTCATTGTTATCATTATTTCATTGAGCCCGTCAGACGACGGTAGCAGCCGCTGTCAGCGTCCTAGTAGGTGGACGTGGAGCCTGGACAGAGTGTGTTGCTGGCTCTAGCACCACTGGTCCAAGCTCTGCGCATGCGGGTCGTGGAGGTGGTGCTCCCTGTGGTGTTTATAGTACAGTCCTGACAGTGAGAATGGCCATTCCATTTACTCACAACAACTCCCTACATTCAGCCGCTCAAGTACTGTCATGCCCACATTACAGAGGGAGAAACTGAGGCCCAGAGATTAAGTGACCACCCCAGGGTCACAAAGCTAGTGAAGGTTAGGGCTGGCACTCAGACCCGAGACAGTTGGCTCAATATCCAAAGCTCTCATCGAGGACAGAAGAGGCACCGTCCTCTTCACCCTCATGTTCCGGCCAGTGGGAGGCGTCCCTGAGTGACTTCCCCAGGGCTACTCTCAGAGACAGAGCTGCAAAAACCTTGTCTTTGTGAGTGCTTCTCCTCCCGGCGGCCAACCCCTGAGACCAGGATCTGGCCACAGACCAAATGGATTTGAGCATGATCTCAGAGGAAGGTCTGCTGATGGCTTTCGCAGCTGCCCCTCCTCAAATCATAGAAATTAAAACACTCAATAGCCGGAATACATTCAACTCCTTTTCTGACGCTGCGGCATTGTCTTTCAAGGTGCAAAAGGATGTCGGGAGAGCCTCGAGCCAACCTCTTAAGGGCCGCCGCAGGCGTCACGACGCTGGCTCATTTCTAACTTTCAGCATCCTGTCCCCTCTGCAGCAGAGGAATTGTCTGGGCCTCCGAGCGAGGCAAGCCCGTTGGAGCCCAGGCCACAGGTTGGCTAGACCATCAGATGTTTTGAAAACAGGATGTTTAAGCTCCCCACTAGAAAAGAGGAACGGAAAGAGACCCAGTAGGGAAAGGAAGAAAGCGAGTAAGCTCCCTGGGCATGACACCCCTCCTGTGACCATATAAACAGTGACCTGCCTTCCGGACCTCAGCCAGGCTGAGCGTCTGACCTTGCGTCGCCCAAGCCTGAGCACGTCAGAGGTGGCCGATAGGGGGGATGGCCCAACTGCTGGGGTGGGGGGGGACGCGGGTTTCCTGTCTCCTTCCTGGCCGACTGAGTCAGGAAAGTACGAGGTTGTGACAACACGGGGCTCGGAGAGAAGCCTGAGACTCACTCCCCAGGAAGGTGGGTTCCCCCGCTCCTGGCCTTTCCAGAAAAAGCCAAGCAGGCTCCCTAGATTTTCATGGTGAGAACGTCAGAGGGTTGACTTCCTTGAACTATCATGAATGGTCTTCTAGGAGACTCCCCTGCGTGAGCATTCTCCCCAAGATGGGAGAACAGACAGGATCTGAAATGGGCTTGGACAGCTGCCCCCTGGCTCAGCCTGACTGCACTTGCAGAAGGACCTGAGTTCAAATCCAGCCTTAGACACAACTGAAAAACTAGCCCTGTGACCTTGGGCAAGTCACTTAACTCCAATTGCCCTCCCACCCCCACCCCACAAAAGCAATACTTCAGTGTCCTTCTAGTCCAGCTATAGACAGATTTGAACTTAAACACCAAAAAAGAACATTTCCATGCCCAGAACAGATCACACACACACACACACACACACACACACACGCACACACACACACACATCCAAGGGGTTCCATCTCAGGCAGTGACCCAGCATTGCATATTGCTTGATTTTTAATGAAGTTTATAACAAGATTCTCCATATTACATTAGAACCTTTGAGAAGCAGTTACACAGTGAAGACCTGAGTTCAGATCCTAGCTCTGTGACCCCGGGCACTCTGTGAGCTTTCTTCCCTTGTCTCTAAAATGGGGAGAGGAACAGCTCCTTTCCAGGTTGTTTCAGGGACCGACTTAGAGACAGTGGAAAGTGCTTTGCAAACTTTAAGTCCGGAAGTTATCAGAGCCAGAGTTTGAGCCAAGATCCCTTTGACTCCAGTCCAATGGATGACTGAGCCAACTCACCACAACATGATGCCTGGGTCCTACCTTAAAGGCAAGTCAGATGTGGGCATCAATATAGGAGCCCCTGATGTTCCTTACAGGTCATGGTTCTAGAGCTAGGAGCAACCTCCGAGGCCATCTAGTCCACTCCCTGCATGGTACAGTTGAGGAAGCAGGCCCAGGGAGATAAATGACTTTCTGAAGAAGTTTACATGCACAGCTAGTGAATGACAGAGATGAGATTTGAACCTGGGTCTTCTGACTCTGGAGCCTGTGTGCACAGGACTCCATTCTGCCTAACTCTTGGTAGTTTCTTTATTGATGGGAGTATCTTAGTCTCCTGACTCCAGCACCCAGTTGGCCAGTCACAGTCAGCTGGACTGTGAACCCTAGTCTTCTGGCACATTCTGTGCATCTAGTCCCGTCCTCTACCCTCCTTCCCTCCCTCCCTCCTCCTCAGGTGAGAGCCTAGCTCCCAGGGGACATGGGAAGGTGACCACACTGATGTCAGACTCCCCTGTGTGTCCTGGGAGTATTAGTAACGCCGCTTCCACGGAGGAGGTCAGGCAGCTATTGGCATGTCCAAAAGACCCGCCAACATTGCTCAAGACACTGGTTTTACATGCCCCTATGCCAAGATCACAAGTAAGCAGCCTCCCAGGGTTGTCATGAGATAAAATGAGGTATGTTAAAGGGCTTTATGGATGTTGCTGCTATTGTTGTAATAGTAATAATAATTATTATTCTTTACAAGACTATTTCCTAGCTTGCTGGGAACCATAGACTTAGGCCTAGAAGAGCTTGGACGTCATCTGGTCTGTCCCCTTTGTTTGATAGATGAGAAAATTGCAGCCCAGTAATAAGACTTACTCAAGGTCACACAAATACTAGCACCGGAGATAAAATTTGAGCCTGGCTCCTGTGACTACGAAGTCAGGCAGGGCTCCTTCTGGAGTCAGTAAAATTGGTGGTAACTTTCCTGAGTCATTCTGGTTTAACGGGCACATTAACCAGAGAAGGCTTGCCTTGATAACTTAATGCCTAATAATGGCTTACAAATAGTGTGAGGTTTCTTCTGCTTACACCTTCTCATCCAACAGTTTTGTTGGTGAAGGTTTAGTGAGTTATTCCTGATCAAAAACAAAGACTTTAATCTGTCACACTGATTATTGTTAAAATACAACTTTCTAGAAAGTGGGGCACCACAAACAGGGCATTGGCCTTGTCCAAACTGAACTAACCAGACAGTAAGAAACTTAACTGTCCTTTGTGGCTAAACTTCTTGCTGATTTTGCTTCAGAGGCATAGTTATATGGGTGCTAAGCTTAGGGGAGAAAGCTGGGTTCGAATCCATCCATGACACTTAACAGGTCTGGGATCCTAAGCAAGTCACTTCTCTTTAACAAATGTCACTTTGCCTGTCTGTGAAATCAGAAGGATCCATGGAGTAATGAATCCAACGACTGGCTTGGAGTCAGGGTTCTACATCCTGTCTGTTGGACCCAGAACAAATCATCACATTTACTAACTCTGGGATTCCAAGTTACAAATGAATTTCCTGTGTGCATTGGTGGAGGGAGTTCCCTCCTGCCATAAAAGCCTCACATTACAAATAGTTTTGGTGTTGCAGGGATCAACTGACATTTATACACACACAGATTATGTGTTTATGTATGTATATCTGCACATTGAATATATATGTATACATACAGACATGTAGATAAATATGTATGCACACATGTGCTTATAGGCACGTGAGCCCATATGTGGCACATGTGTGTGTAGAAAGTTTTTGTAAATTCTAAAGCTCCTTATAATTGTTAGCTGTTGTTAGCATCATCACCAAATGAGGTCGTATATGGGCTTTGCAAATGCTAACGCAATACAGAAATGCCTGTGATGGGTGTAAATCTCTGACTCGATGTCCTCCGCATCTGAGAAATAGGCCCCTTTAATGGCAGAGTCCCCTTTGGCCTGAAAAAATCAATGGAATGATCATACTTTTATGTCAGAGATCATTCAAGTCTGCTCTTTTGGGGGGAAAGCAGTAGAGAAGCTTGATCCCCCATAGGACCGGTGGTGAAGCCCCCACACACGCCAAGAATTTTGTTGTGGTGGTTGTCTTCTCTTTCAAAAATGCCAGCCAGGACCGTCCCACAGCGCCATCTTTGTTCCCTCGAAAGGGGTCAGGGAAGAGGGTTTTTCTCCATGGAGAGGGGAATCGTTCTGTGACTAAGAGGCTCCCCACATTGAAACAAGGCTCCAATACCCCAAAGGATAGGAGAGTAAACTCCCGGGGGTCCAGTTACTCCAGCCCAGGGGAGGGCAGCCAGCCAGCCAACTGCCTATGTGACTCAAGGCACACATCCCTCCCCACCCCAGGCATGTTCCAGGAGCCAGCCAGTCCCCTCTGCTGTGCCCCCTCATGAAGGATGCTTCCCTTGGTCGATGCCAAGCTCATCTGTCTCCTGGTCATCTTCCTGTAACTTCCTGTGTTTGACTTGCTTCCAAACACCGGGGCTGGTCTGCAAGGAAAGGCCCCTTCCATGCTTGGGACACAGGGAAGACAAAGAGACGTCCAGCTGAGTGCCCTTGTTTGTTCCTGGCAAAGTGGTTTTGTGTGTGTGTGTGTGTGTGTGTGTGTTTTGTTTTTAAAGAGCATGGTCAGACAGCTCAGTTCTCCCAGGGCGGTCATTTCCAACTTTAAGACCAGCATGGACCAAAAGTCAAAAAGTTTTGGGACACGAATGCTGGGAGACGTCACTGAAGAGAGGGGCCCCCTGGTTTGGAGCCTCCTTCTCAGGCCTTCTTCTCTATGGCTCCTCAGAAGGGGGTGGGGGCTTTAATCCTTATTAAGAACCAGTAGCATCAAGGTTCCCTTCACCCTGGTGATAGCCACATGGCCCTATGTGAGTGCCTCCAGCAGAGGGCTGGGAATGAGGAGGGCAAGACTATTGGGGATGAGGTTATTTAGACCAATTACGTCTACTGGGATTCAGGAGCTGAATTATTATTCTCCAAAGGTGTTGGCATTTGGCATTTTAAAGAATCTGGGTTTTTTAAGTACAAAAACACTATTGGGGGGAGAGACAGAGAGAGAAAGAGACAGAGAAAGAGAGATAGAGACAGAGAGAGATAGAGAGAGGGGACAAGACTGTCATTATATGTATATAGTTTTTCTACCTTGAAGCAAACAGAATCTGAAGGCAGGGTCATTTCCTAACTTTGAGACCTATTTTTTCTCTCTGGTACTGTTGTTCTCATCTGTGAAATGAATATTCTATCAGATTCCTTTCTTCAGGACAGACTGCCAGCCCTGACAATGCCTTGATCCCTTCAAGGCCCACTGCTGGAGCAGACCAAACCTTGGTGACCTGGACTAGGGAGCCCGAGAGCTGGTTTGGCCTCCCTCCGTCATTGTAGAAATGAAGAACCTGGGGCCTAGGCAGATCCAGTGACTTGCCCCACAGCAAATGGGGAGCAGGTGGCGAAAGCACAATTCAGACATGTCCTCTGACGCTAAATCCAGATCCTTCCCCCATTGGCCACCAGAAGGGCGGCTTGAACAACCCTGTTCTTTTGCTAATGGAGAAACCAAAGCTTAGACAGAGGGGTCTTCTCCAAGGCCAGTGAACCACTCACCTGACTCACACACTTCCCTTCTGGAAGGCTTGGAATGAAGGCTGAGGTGTGGGAAATCCCCCTCTTCCTTCTCACTGATGTCTTATCTTGCCTTTGCCCGAGCTTGTAACATCCCTAAAAAGGGGCCACACTGTGGGGTTACTCACTGTGACTAAGTCAATTAGAGCGTTTCTACAGAGCCACCAATGATCTGGACAGACAGATCGCTCCTCTGGGTCTGTTTCCTCCCGTGTAGCTGAACAGGATGAAAGAAAACTGGTTCTGAAATCAGAAAGAGCTGGGCTCAAACCTGCTTCTGAACTTCACACTCGGTGAATCATCTCACTTTCGTAGGCCAAAGTGCATTCGTTTCTAAAGTGAAGACATCAGAATAGATGGCCTCTGGGAGCCTGGCCAGTCTTCTAGGTCTAGAGCTATGATTCTGTGATCATTCTGTTCACTGAGCTTTCAGTGTTGTGGAAACTGCTTCTAGACAGAGATTGAGGAAGAACAGAGATTTGCTTGAGAAGGTCAGCAAGAGTTTTATTGTCTTCTGAGAATGAGTACAGATAGCCACCCACCCCCACCCCACCCCTTCCCCATTCCACTGCCTAGAACACGTCTCTCTGGTGGTGGTAGCTCAGCCCTGAAATGTGCCATCCATCGGTCCACCCTTCTGGAATTCCCATCTCCCTCATGTGGCTTTGCTGACAGCCCTTGTCCCGGGAATCCTCTCCCCTTATCAGGGACTCATTAACTCCTATTCTAGTTATTTGCAAGGGTGTTTATGTCTGCCTAAGATTAAGGGCTCTCAAGAACGGAAGTCTTGTCTTGGATATCTTGTGAAACTCCACATTTGCTTCTGTCCTAGCTGTGTTCCATTTAAACAAGAGAAGAGAGAAGTGAGAGTTAAAAGAAAGGGCTTTTGGAAGTGTGTGTGTGTGTGTGTGTGTGTGTATTAGGAAGGATCCAGTTGTTTCAGTTGCTTTGGTTGTTAAGTACTTTGCTTTCTCATGGGGATTTCCAACAGATTTCCCCAATCTTGACCAAGACTTCTCTCACTGACCTCAGTGGTTTACTCTGTCTTTTGCTTGAGCTCAGCATGAGGTTAGAAATGGGGTTTCTCGGTGTTTTCAAGGATTTCGTTTCCTGTGATACTGATCTAGAGTGGCCAGGGATGGACCAGGCTCAGGGTTCCGTTGAACACCCTTCTGGTGGAAAGCTTGCAGCCTCCCGAGGCCACATGCATGAATCAGTCCTTTTACAAGGATTCGTTAAGTGCCTACTATTTGCCAGCCGTTGGCAAATAAGGGAAGGCACCCACATGAAGAGTGAGTGGCGGCATTGCCGTCACCAGCTTGAGATGTAAGACTCGCAAAGGTGAAATGTTACCAGAACTAGGCAAAGTTACATAACTGTTAAGCGTCAGCAGAGAGGGGAACTCGAGACTTATGCCTGAAAGGCCAGGGACCTCTCTCCTCCCACAGTCAATGTCTCACTTTAGGCGGTCACTCTTAGATCCCCCACGGTGAGTCTGAAGATATTGCCCAATGGTCTACACAGGTCTCCCAAGTCTTCTGACCCGTCTTTGAGGGTCTGCCATTCATTCAGACTGCCTGCAGCCTCTGCTTCTTCTGGCTGCTGCTGGTTCTTGCTGACCATCAAGTCAGAATGATTTGCTCCTGGTTATGTTCCCTGGGGCAGGGCTGGCGTTTTTGTTGGCTGGACTGTACTTGTGGCTTTTCTTTCAGCAGGGAGAGCCGTCGCTGATTTGGATAGTGTTGCATCTTTAACACACCTGCTGAATCCTGTTCCATAGGGATCGCTGGCACATCCCTGGTACTTCCTCTCTGCAGACTTGGGCACTTTCTGAATGATGACCCATTAGAGCTTTCCCTGACACCTGCTTCCCAAGGAACTTAATGGTGTCTGTTTCCGAAAATTGATGGGGGGGTGATCAAATCAAGAAAATTTGATTTCTGTTTTCTTTTTGTGTGTATGGATCTTTAGTTTTCTGAAAAGCCAAGAGGTTCTTGAGGTAGGAGAGGGAAAGTTATGAAGTTCCCATCCTGGCTCAGCCACTTATTACCTGGGTGACCTTGGCCAGCTCATTTCCCCTCTCCCTCTCCCTCTCTCTCTCTCTCTCTCTCTCTCTCTCTCTCTCTCTCTCTCTCTCTCTCTCTCTCTCTCTCTCCCTCTCTCCTTTCCTCCCTCTCCTTCTGTCCCTCTCCCTCCTTTTCCCCCCTTCTCTCTCTCTCTCCTGTCTCTGTCTCTCTCCCTCCCTCCCTCCCTCTCCCTCTTTTCTTCTCCCTCCCTCTATCTCTCCCCCTCCCTCTATCTCTT
>CM053593.1:9260176-9319449 GCA_028646575.1 Pseudocheirus occidentalis | reverse complement strand
GTTCACAGTGATTTCTTCCCTAATATATAAGCCAGGATCAAGACAAAGAGGAAATAATGGATTTGATTCTGTTTTTAGAAATCTCTGCCAATAGATCATTGATTCATGGCATCTTGGAGACAAAGAGATAGAGATAACAATAACTCACGTCCATTTTAATACTTTACAAGAATAATTGCACCTGATTCCAGAACAGCCCTCAAAGTCACATAAATATTGTTATCCCTATATCACAGATGACAAAACTGAGGCCTGCGCGTGGGTGTTTGGCAGAATGGCGGGAGCTAGAATCCAGTCATAATGAGAACACATTTTTTGGTCGACTTTTCCTGTCTTCCTTCCTTCCTTTTCCCCTCCCTTCTTCCCTTCTGCCTTTGTCTCTTTCTTTCTCCCTCTGTTCTTTCTTTCAACATAGACCAATTTTATTTACAAATTCAAGAACAGAGAAATAATTTGCCTTTGGACCCATGAAGAGCCAACAGCCCCCAATGCGGGTCATCCTCACCTATAGAGTCTCTGTGACTGATGTCACTGCCCAGGGTAGGAAAGGGCAGTGTGCCTCCACGTCGGTTCTCTCATAGAACTCTTCCCACCATGCCCATATCCCTCTGCAAGGCTCCCAGTTTCCTCTTTTCCACCACTTACCTTACTTGATTGGGTTTTAAAGGAAACAATGCCTCCTCCCATGGTTCCTTCTCCCTTCACCCTCTCCAGGGAGCTTTCTGGGACTGAGACCTGGTTCTTGGACCAGTCCTGGGATCATAGGCAGGGAAGGGAGAGCCCTCAGAAGAGCAAATGTTCTTTTCTCCATTGCTGGCTTCATACATTACTGTTGGGAAACAGGGGCTTTTATTTGGTTTGGCACTTGGGTATGCGGTTTACCTTTCTCTGGAAAAGTCTGTTTCCTGTGGAGCTAGGACCTGAACCCTTTGGGGATTGGCTAGGGCTGTTGGGAGCTGGCCTGGGTGTTTATTTAATCTGCTCATGTTGTGTCTGCGCTGTGGTCACTTTCCGTCACAGTTGTGTCTGGAGCTGAGCTGTCTAATTATTTTACCATTGTTCTGTCTTTCTGTTCTGGCTAATACTCCTGTTTTTCCCCTAGAGTCCCACTCCCAGCTAATTTAGAAAGGGAAACAGATTAACTTCCATGTAAAACTAGACTCTAGACAGAGATCTCATGGTGGGCAAAGGGGCCTTGTCATTATTCTCTTATTCATGGAAAGAAAGAAGACCTGATTGAGCCAGAGTAGTGAGTCATTTGCAAGTACACAAAGAGTCTGCAATTTTGCAGAATGGGGAACTCCCACTGTGGGAACCCCCTCTACCATCAGTGATCCCAAATCTGTGTAATAGCTCAGTAGGTTACTCTTTGCCTTCTTGGTTGTCTTCAGAATTGGATACTGATGACCGCCGCCTCCTTCTTGGGAAATGTTCTTCCTTTGGCATCAAACCATCCCTCTCTCGGTTCTCTTGCCACTCAGACCGTTTTGCCTCAGATTCCTTGGCCGCTTTATATTTCTCCTCCTGCCTCATAATTTTGGCTCTACCCTAAGGCCTCTTAACCTCCTCTCTCCCAGGCCTCTAACTTGGACATCTTACGTACTCCCCTACCTTCCATGATCAATCAAAGTGAATGATTCTATGTAGCTATAACAAGATATCATCTCCCCCTATGAACTTCAGCCCCACATCTCTGATTGCTGTACAGAGTTTTCCACCCAGATCAGTCAACCAAATAACAAGCATTTACTAAGCACTTATTCTTTGTGAGAGACTGTGCTAAACACTTGAGAGAGAGAGAGAGAGAGAGAGAGAGAGAGAGAGAGAGAAGGAGAGAGAAGAAAGAAGGAAGGAAGGAAGGAAGGAAGGAAGGAAGGAAGGAAGGAAGGAAGGAAGGAAGGAAGGAAGGAAGGAAGGAAGGAAAGAAAAGAGCCTTTGCTCTCACGGAGTTTACGTTTTAAGCTAAGTGGGGGAGATGCCATGCATTTGAATGCCCCATGGTACAAACGTGTGAGACAGCATAGTGTGGTAGAAAGTCTTGGATTTCTTTCAGAGGACCTGGGTTCAATTTCTGCCACTTATGCTTATTACATGTGTGATGCTGGACATTACCACTTAATCTTTCTGGATCTCAATTTCCCAATTATAACAGCAGGGGATTAGAGAGCCTTTAACATTTGGTCAGACTTGAAATCCAAAACTGAACTCACCATCTTTCCCACAAAGCCTCCCCCTCCTCTTGGCCTTCCTGTCTCTGCTAAGTGTATGACCACCCTGCCAGCCACCCAGGCTTATAAACTCAGGAGCATCTGAGGCTCATTCTCTCTTTGCTCCCCCAGCCCCCATCCTATTGGTTGCCAAATCCTGGTACTTCTGTCTAAACTCCATCCATCCTAATCTTTCTATGCCACTGTAGCCAATGTAGTTCCTGCCCTCATCTCTTTATGCCAGGATTACTGTAATAGCCTCCTAACTGACCCTCCATCCTCCAGGGTCTCTACCCCCCCTCCTCTCCCTTCACTTCTCTCCTCCCACAACTCTGCTAGTACTCTTCCTGATACTAGGCTCTTCATACACTGCTTGTCCAATGACAGATTTAAGCTCTTCGTCCTGGCATTTGAGGTTCTGTAAATTCTGGCTCCAGCCTCCATTCTGATCAGAAACAGAGCATTCAAACTGTAATCTCCTTCCTCCCTTTCCAGATTCTCATTCTCCATTTCCCCTGCCTATCTCCATGACTTTGCTCTACCATACTGAGTTGGAATCACCAACCCTCCCACTTCATATCCATTTCTTGAAGCCCCTGCCTCCCAATAAGACCCAAGTGAAACCCCAACCCAGTTATCTTGTCCATGTAATAATTATCCTTGAACTTTGACAGTCACCACGGAAGTGATCTGTCCCATTTTACTTTATCATAATATTTAACCTGGAGTTTTCTGAGCTTGTCCAGCTCTCATATCATAGGATCATCAACCTTCACTTTTACGAATGAGGAAACTGAGGCTGAGGAGGGTTAAATAACTACCCAAGGTCACAGGGCCCTCTGATCACACCACCAATATTCTTTCTCCTGTCCCCTTCTGCCTCCCTTCGTCAGCCTTTCTCCGGACCTTACACTCTGCTCGTAGAAAGCAATCTGGGTCATATTCTAGTTTGTAACAGTCAACTTGGAAAAATAGTGGAAGAATCAGAAAGGATCTGTGTTCAAATTCTACCCTGAGCACTTGCTAGCCATGTGACTGTGGCAAATCATTTAACCTTTCTCAGCCTGTTTCCTTGTCTGTAAAATGGGGATACGATCAGAACCTAGCCAATGGGATTGTAATATGTGTTAAGCGCTTTGCAAAACTTAAATGCCTATATCAATAAAAAGAAATATAATTCCTTATTTAAAAGTCTTTATAAATATTAAGACCATCTTTGTATTCCTGTGCTTTGTTAGACCCTGAAACATTTGTCAAACTCAATTAATCATAAAACATTTACTAAGTACCTACTATGTGCTATTTTGGGGGGATTTGAAGTGAGGAAAAAGACAGTCCCTGCCTTCAGGGAGCTTACAGCCCCCTGGGGGGAGATAGCATGCAAAGAAATATGCACAAAAAGTTATTGACAGAGTAGATAGGAAGTAAATTGATCAATTGATAAACTTTTAAGTGCCTACTATATGCCAGGAACTGCACTAAGCATCAAGAATACAAAAAGAGACCAAAGACAGCTCCTGCCCTCAGGGAGCTTGTAATCTGCCAATGGGGACAACATGTAAACAAATATTTAGGAAGCCAAGTGTATACAGGGTGAATAGAAGATGACCCACAGAGGGAAGGGCTGGACTGAAGAGGGTTTGGGAAGTCTTCCTGTAGGAGGTGGGAGCTCAGTTGGGCCTTAAAGAAGCCAGGGAGGCCGGGGGCAGAGAGGAAGAGGGAGAGCCTGGGGGGAGTGCGGGAGCTGAGGAGGGGGAGGCTTTGGGGAGCAGCCATGAGCAGCCACAGACTTCCTCTTTTGCTTACAACATTCACCTTTTGTAGTCAAGAGGTTCAACTTGGCCGTATCTCTGGCAATTCAGGTTTCTGCTCCTTCAGCAGGAAGCGCCAAACCAGCTTGTCCAAAGTTCTTGTGAGTAGTTCATGTGTCATGGATGTTACAACTGTGTCATCTGATGCAGTGGGAGGCTACGGGAAATGGGGAAGGAATTATGTGGGCTCTGCAGAAGGAGACTGGAGGGCACAGTTTGGCACAGAAAAGCCCCCTCCATCCTCTGGCCTGAACCCAGACACGGCCCCAACTCAGACATGGCCCCAGAGGGAACACACTCTAGATTTTGTGATTCTTGTAAGTAGGGACCATGCCACAATCAGACTTTCTAACAAGGGGCTTGGTGTAGGCCAGGGGCTCTCAAAGTGTGGTCTAGGGACCCCTCAGGGTGCTTGAGATGCTTTTAGGGCACTGTGAGGTTAAAACAACATTTACCTTAATAAGATGCTTTGCTTTCTAATATAGCAGCAACATCGGTATGTGTAAACCACACAATTAAAAGGTCCTACGGTGGTGGGTGTATGTCTGAGGGGGGGATCCTCAATAAATTTTAAGCGTGGAAACAGGTCCTTAGGCCAGAAATTTTGAGAGCTAGTATGGTAGAATGGATTGAATTTTGGTCCTGGAGTCAGAGTGATATGAGTTCAAATGATGTCTGTTGATTAGCTCTGAAGCCTCCGAGATGCAAGCCCGCTGGGGAACCTTTCTAAGTCATGTACCAAGGGGCAGCATCCTGCTGGCCGTCAGAGTGCAACTTAGAATCAGGCATATCTCAGAACATGTTCAAAACCACCAACAAGCAGGCCTTGTCTGTCTGAAGCAGCAAAGCAGAAATCCAGAATCCTGGGCTTGTCTGAGCTCTTGGTTTACTATCTCTGTGGCTTTGAGCACATTCACCTGGCATGGTTAGAGCTGTGCTGACGGTGAAATGCCACAGAGTGGAAAGAGCCCTGGGACTCTCCTGTAACCAGGAGATCTGGGTTTGAGTCTTCTTGACTGGAGGAGACATCTTTGGCCTCTTCCTTCTGAGTGACCTTCTCTCTCCCGAATTCACTTTCCTTATCAGTAAAGAGGCCTTGAAGCCTGGAGAAACCCAGGCTTCTAAGTCTAAGTAGCCGAGCAGCCCTCAGACATTGACCTTTCCTTTGAAGATGGTGCCGTCTTTTAATGGGAGAAAAGTGTTGGACTAAGTTTCTCATTAGTCAGTCAGCCAGCATTTAATGGTCATTATCCTCCCTGATCTAAATCAATTCAATCCTTATGTCAAAATGGTTTGTCTGTAGCTGTCGTAGGCCCTCAGAGCCCTGGATTTTCCCTTAGTATAGCGAATGCCATGTCCGGTGTCGTGAGCTGCTCAGTGTCCAGCACTTAAGCATGATGGGAGACGTGAATAAGAAATGACCAGACAGTGTGGGTAGTTCAAGGAAGAACCAGGAACTCCATTTAATGATTCTTTGAGCAAGGTTTTTATAGAGCAAAATGATACAAAGGAAAAAAGGCTCTGTAGAATGGGGATGATACTAGTCTCCACCCCACAAGGTTGTTAGGAGGCTCATTTGAGATGATGCTTCCCTTGGCAAACCTTAAGTGTTATATAAATGTTAGTTGCTGGTATAAGCACACAGTATGTGTCAAGTGCATACTTGCCCCCAGACCCGGCAGTAGGGATCAATGACATTCCTATCTTCATTCTCATTAATACTTAGCTTGCTCCCAGCATCCTAGTTTTAGAGCTGGAATGAACCTTTGACGTCAATTAGGATAAATTCCTCACTTAGAAACCCTAGACCCAAGGGCAGAAATTCCTTCCCCAAGGTCACAGAGGGAGGAGGCAGCCTGCGGTGGATTTGAACCCAGGCCCCCTTGTGTTCTCAGGGCTGTAGATGCTTCTTTAGACATTGTTTTGGGGGGACAGTTCAGAGTAGGGGAGGGGCTTGAGAGCACAGACAAACAGAGCGACTTTTCAGTGGGATGCTCTCCTTCCAATTTGTCCTCCACTGTGGAGCTCGTCCTGTTTCCAAGATGCTCCTTCTTCCATGGAGTCATAGGTGCTTCCTGGGCAAGAGCTCTCTTCTTCTCAGTGCGCATTAGTGGTCCTTGTCCCCCATTCACTTAGCACACCTCCTGAGTCGGAGAAAGAAGCCAGCCTCCTGTCCTCAGACACAGGGCATCAGTCCCCGCAGATGACTGGGAGAGTGAGATCGGCATTGTGGGGCTGAACGTGACAGATCGGTGGAAGGTGGTATGTGCGCTTCCCCTCAGTAGGCCTGGGGGCCACCCTGGCTCAGACACCTTCCTTTTACAGATGAGCCTCATGAAGGTCTAGCAGCTTGCCAAAGAACACACGGACAGAGGCAGAATGGAAAGGGCTCTAGAACATCTACTCAAGAGTTTCCATGACCTGGAGTTTGAGAAAAGAGCACATAGGTTCATTAGGAAAAAATGAAAGGTGCCATTAATTTGCTGTTACCTTTCTTTTCTCCTCAAATTAAAGCAATTAAAAGAAGACACTTTGAAGTCTCCTTTCCACAAAGAGGGAGGGCATGTCAGAGAATTAAGGGAGCTGGAGAAGCACAGGCAGCCCAGTGTTCTTGCCACTGCTCAGCCTTTGGCCTGGGGGGTGGGAGGTGCCCCTTCTTGGCCTGTAGTCTCAGTTTCCACACCTGATAAATGGGGGGATTGGCCCAGAAGGCCCCTGAGACCTCCTTACAGCCCTGGTCTTCTATGAATGGAATGTGACTCCTTCACCTTCCCAACATCCTGCCATTCTCAATGATGTTTTTACTAACAAAGTATAAATATGATTCAAGCTCATGTCCTGCGTCAGGTCAGCGGGCAGGCCCTAATGACATTGGCAGGCCGCTACTGCCCGCAGCAGAGCAAGAAGATCCTGTACAATGGGGCGCCTGTCTCACAGCTGGGCACACGCACTAGCCTCTCTGCCAGCCCCCTTGTTTCTTCCTGCTCTGAATGGGCTGGTCTGACTTCAGCCCAAGTGTCCCATGCTCACACGAGGGTCCCCTGGGGATAAGGATCCCAGGGGGCAAGGGTCCCAGGAAGATAAGGGTCCCGGGGGGTGAGGGTGCAATGGGGCAAGGGTCCCAGTAGATTGAGGTTCCAGTGGGAGTGCAGTGCCCACCAGTCACACCCCTTGTGGACTTACCATAGCCTGGGATGCTAATGATCTCAGGAGTGCAGAACCTCTGGGTCAGAAGGTACTTTAGAGACCAGCCTAGGCCTGATCAACAATCCCCTTGACAATAGGTCCATCACCCCCTCGTTCACACTTGGAGACCTCTGGGGACAGGAAAGCTACTCCCTTCTCAGGCAGCCCAGACTCCTCATGAGCTGCTAGGAAGTTTTTCAACAAAGAGGACTAGTTATTCAGAGATGACCCAAAACAAATCTGGTGCCATCTTTGACACAAGTAAGCCTTTCATGGACATAGACTTAATGCCAATCCAGCCTCATTTTTTTAAAATGTACTCTGGGCTTGCTTTGTAATCCTAGAATATTAGAGATCTTAGACCAGAGAGGGTGACAGAATGAAAAAGGGCCTTAGAACATAGATTTTTAAAATATGGAATGGCAGAGCTGGAAGGGAAGGGCCTTAGAACGTGGAAGAGAGGAAAGAAAAAAGCATTTACTAAGTACTTATATGCCAGGCATCATGCTCAGTGCTTCACAAATATTTCATTTCATTCTCATAACTACTCTTCAAGTAAGGGGTCCATTTTACAGTTGGAGAAACTGAGGCAGGCAGTTAAGTGACTTGCCCAGGGTCACACAGACAGTAAATGTTGGAGGCTAGATTTGAATTTGGGTCTTCGTGACTCCCAGACCGGTCATCTGACTGCTTCTGACTACAGAAGGACCGATCTAGAAGGGAACTTAGAACAAAAAATGGTGGTGTGTAGAATGGCAAATCCAGAAGGAGCCTTAGAACACATTTTAGAGCTGAGAGAAACCTGAGAATATAGAATATTAGGCCTGAAAATGGCCTTAGACTGTAGAATGTTAGAACAGAAAGGAAGCTTTGAACCCCAAATGTTGGTGCTGAGGCGGGGTGGGGGGGGCACATCTTAGAAAGCAGGCCCTTGACAGAAGACGTTAGGACATGGAATGTAGAGGTGGAAGGAGCCTTAGTGGTGATCCAGCTGCCTCCCTTCCTGTCTGTTTGATTTGGCTAAGAATTCATCACAGGGATTATTGTGTCCCAACATCCATCGATCTGTGCACGTAGCCCAAAATATGTTCACTCTACAGGAAATTCAGACTACTGGTACAATAACGGAGATGGAAACGATACCTCTCCACAGCAGCCTCCAAAGTCAAGAAAAATTGGAGCCATAAAACAAAACCTTCCTCTGGGGAATGCTTGTTTCAAAATTACATCGCGACCATTGGTGGCAATTTTTTTTTTTTATAGCTATTAAAGAAAGTCAAGGAACAAATGTGAATTGTAGTTGCTCTCCTGTTGAAGATGGATTTCTGGAAATCTCCCTGGGCAAAGCTTAGTTTTGAGCCTTTTAAGATTCTCTCTCTCTAAGTTCTATTTGTATTTTAAAAGAAAAGCCCAATTCAGGTCATTATCAGATTTCCATACATCAAAGGGAGGACCCATGATTTTGTCAATGTGGGTGTTGCCTAATATGTCTTACTATATGCCTTTTGGGAGTTTCTGTGGCTGAAAACTATTGTGATTCAGTAGTGAGATGCCTAGAGAGGCTGGTCATCTGATGGGAGACTTGTGGTCATTATATTGGGTCCTATCTGAAACTCTTGGCAGCATGGCAGAACCCTCCAGAATCTGCACCCTGCCGTCCTCCTCTTTGGGAATTCAAGGTCACCTTCATGCCAAGAAGAGGTCTGGGAAGGGGACCTCAGAGTAGGACAGGCGAGTCTAATGTGGACCGATCCAAACTCCCACCGGCAGCATCTTAACAAAGCATCGGGTGCATTCCTTTTTCCTATCATTAGAGACCGGTGCTTGCTTGTGTCGAGTGGCCCCAATGGGAACCTTTCGGCTCTGAGCAGGATTCTGATAGAGTTCTCCCAGAGGAAAGGAAAGGCACAGAACATAAAAGAAACCTCTCATCGAGAAGACGTGATGGAGGCAGGGAGGGGAAACCGTCCTTGTGGTTTTAAAGTGGGGAGAATTTCTTGGTGTTTCCAAGATCTAACCTAGGTGTCTTGGACTGGCCACCCAGGCTGGACACGAGGCAGCAAAGGCAGGTGTGAGGCTCTCTCAGATCTGATTAATTAGGGTTTCTCTTTCGGCCATTGACCGGTCCTTCTATGCCAAAGCATTGTCAATCCGGGTCATTTGAGTTATTTCTCAGTAATAGAGGGAATTTTTAATTTTTCTCTTAGTAATAATTACTAGGCAATTTAATTTAATTTAATTTAACCCTCTGTTTGCCTCAGTTTCTTTAGCTATGAAATGGGCATAATAATAGAACTACTTTCCAGGGCTGTTGGAATGACAGATGAGATGATAATTGTGGTAGGCACTTAGCACAGGGCCTGGAACATAGTAGGTGCTTTTTAAATGCTGTCAAAATGAGAAGCAATGACTGAGAGCCTTTGGGCTAAGCAACCAGAATTTGAAACCTGGTTGCTCTTGACTCTGGTTCATAACCTTTTTCCAATGAGAAAGCTATAATAAGAGCTCAGAAAGTTCTCGTCAGCTTCATTTTAGAATTCGAAGGGATTTATTTGGCAACCAAATGGGGCACTGAACAGTGTTAGGTTAGAGACAGAAAGACCTGAGTTCCAATCCAGACAAAGGAACTTAGTAGCAGTGTGACCTTGGGCATAGTCACTAACCCTCTCTCAGTGGCACTAGCAGGCACAGGGTTATAAATCGCTACATAAACATTGGTTTCTTTAGGTCTTGATTTATTCCAGTCCTTCATTTTGTAACCCACCATCGGCTGAGACAGGGTTAGAATCTAGGACTCTCGACTTCCTTTCAAGGGTCCCTATCCTATGCCAAGCTGCCTTCTTCTCATTGAATAAGCTCAAATTCCATACAGCAGCTGGAGGTTGAAATCCTAAATAGACCACATCGACTAAGCCATCTCCCCAGCCTTAAGCTAGATAGGCTACATCCTGCCTGTCTCCCACAGCTTCTTATCATATACACTGGAGCTAATTGAATTAATTGGACTCGTGACACCCTGGGCCCTCTCCTCGAAGGCAAGGGCCTGTGGCTGGAGCCTAAGTAAGTAGGGACCTCATAAATGCTCTCTGATGAGGACAAGGATGGCCGCACTCAGCTCAGTGATGCCGGTCCCCACAGATACAACACAATCTTTTTTATTTTTTAAGGAAGCCGACATTTGTTGCTAAGCAACATTTAGAGGCCTGGGTCTCTCTTATGCTAGGTGAAGGGGCAACAGCTGTTCCTAACTTCATTCAAGGACCAGTTGCTTTAGCAAGAGTGATGTCCCTCCACCCTAAATAATGGGCTCATGGGGGAGCTCAGGAAAGGAGAAAGTGAACACTCTTGTCTATTTGTCTGTCTCCAGGTGTTCCCTGCCAGTGCCTTCCTCACAATCAGGGTGGGAATTGGTGAGATGCTACCTGTTTGACTCTGAGGATGAATTAAAGTCTTTTGCTTTGAACTACTATGTCCTCTGGCTAGCCTAGTAAAGGAAAACACATCGGTGGGGGCTTCTGTGAGCCATGGTTTAGATGGATGCCACAACCCTAGCATAAGATGTCTGGAGGGGTCCACATGCCGCAGTGACTTAGGTGCTACATTTTGTTAATTTTTTAAGTAATATCTAGTATCTTTGGTTCGTATGATGAGAAAAAAGGCAAGAAAAAATAATTTCACCTCACAAAAGGATGAGTGAGGACGAGGGCTCTATCTTCTCCCTCCCAAAGCAGCCCCAAGTCTAGAATGCGCCTCCCAGGTTGGGTCCCAGCAGCGGATGCGCTGAAGCCAAGACCTGAAGGTGGACACGTAACATAATGTCAGGAGCCTTCTTCTGGAAACTGTCTGATCATGGGGTTCAGCTACTACTGCCTCTTCCACTTACTATAATTAAGTGCCCCACTCTGGGCCTCAGTTCCCCATCTAGAAAATAAAAGGCTGATCTTCAAGGTCTAGCTCTATGTGGATGGCTGAATTTCCCGGACCCTTCCTCCCTTGTAAACTTTAGGTAGTGACAGGAGGCAGGCAGTATGGCAGGGGCCGGGCCTTCTTCTCCCCCCCCCCCCCCAATCCCCTTGTGGCTCCCACCCTCTCACTTGATCTGTTCTGAGAAGGCCTTTTAAATGCCTCTGCTTACCCTGTATCAGCTGAGAAACACATGACTCCAGATGGTGAAGGGGTGGCCACAACCTTTCCTGACTCTTAATCCCTGGAGTTTTATGACAGGGGCCTCAGCCATGAGCCCCCGGCGCCTCTGGCTATGGAGGGTCATGCGGACTGTTCACATCATCCGTCCACCTCAGAGCCAGAGTCACTTGAAAAGGAAGTTTTCACAAAGAAGCGGACCCAGGAGAGAAGGCCTGCTGAGCAGGAGGTGGAGGGACCTTTTGGGGCGGTTGGGTTTTTGCATGTGATTCATATTCAAATATGTATGAATATATATGTGCACAAGTATTTTATATTCAAATAATATATGCATATGTGCATATTTGAGTATAAATCATATGCAAAAAAGTTTATTCAAATTCATGTTTAGAGGGCCTTCTTTCCTGGGCCAACCTCTCTGGGAGGATGTGTATGTATGGATATATACTTATACATACACACACATATATAATATGATTTAGATTCAAATATATACACATTCATATGTACATGTGTGTGTGTGTTTATACACATACACACCCCATGAACCCCATGGCACCAGTTGTTTCGAAGTTGCTTTGGCCAAAGGAGATTGTCTGGTGGGCTGGTTGTGGTCAGGGTTGGAGCTTGTCATTGCAAGAGCCTGCAAGGTAGCAGTACAGCGAGCATTATTATCCTCTCTTTTACAGATGAGGAGACTGAGGCCAAGAGAATGCCCAAGATCCACCCAGGGTCACAGGGATGGTAAAGGGAAGGGACAGTTCATTGCCCTAGGCCCCATTTTCATGGCCTATTAAAGAAAGGGATTGGACAGGATGCCTTCGAATGTCTCATTTAGCTCCAGCTCCGGCTCCAATCCTTCGAAACAGAAGATCATTGGTTTTGGAATCAGCGAGGACTAGGGCCCAAATCCCACTTCCCATCGTCACTGCCTTTGTGACCTCAAGGACGTCACTTCCCCTCCTTGGGGAGGCCTCAGTCTCTCTCTATAAAATTTAAGGATCAGGCTAGATGGAAGGCATTTCAGTTTTAAACTCCAAATTAAATAGATCCAGAGCTCCAACCCCCCCATCTGGAGCCACCCCGTCCCCCAAATGCTGCTTCCAACATTCATAGGTCCCCAGTCTATAACTTACCCTCACATTGCCTTACAGAGAATCCTATGGAGCTCTTCCCCTGGAAGAGGACGGGTCTGTGGGTGTATGGCTGTCCCTTTGGGGCATGGGATTGGCCAACAGAGAGACTCTCCTCTAGGCCTTCGCCTAAAATAACCTGTGCTCTTGGAACTTCATGGCACTTCTGATGGTGGGCCAGACTTGGTTATCTGTGGAGGAGGGCCATTGCTGGTGCAGGATGCAGAGGGGAAGAAAGGCATGAGCCTTAGAGCTGGCCAGGTGCCTGGGGAAACTCCTGCCTGGGCATTCCAGTGGTTCCCTAAAACATTCCGGAAGGCCAGGTCTAGGCTTAGAGAGTCAGTCCTCCTGCCCTTTACCTGATGTTGGCTAGATGGAGGAAGAGAGGAAATTCTATAAAAAGTAGGAAAATGAATTATCCGCTATTAAAAAACAAAACAACGAAGGGACAAGGGGAAGACAGAATCTGAAGCCGAGTGAATTTATTTTTTCTTTTCAATTCTTTCCTGGGTTCTTAAGGAAAGGATTCCATAGAAGCTAAGATTCTCCCGCACGTAATTGTACCTAATTACAGGGGGCCCTCGCAGCAGTCAATGGACCATCTAGGGCTTTCTCCTGCCCCCAGGACTGGGAGGTTGAAAGGGGCTAATCCGCCCTGGAAGCTCCTGCCGCTGTCCATTAACAGCAGATGCTGCCCTTCCAAGAAGAACTCATCTAGGATAGCCCCCTCCCCGCCAGCCCCTTCCCCCAGCCCGTTTTTTGTCTCCTGGTCAAAGCCGGCAGTTTAGACATAGCGGTTTATAAAACAGAAAACGCAGTTGGGGGGGGGAGGGGAGTTGTTTGGGGTGCTTTGTTTTGTCTTTCAATAACGCTCATCCTCTGACCACACTATCAGCCAATATTTCCAGCTGTGGCATGTTGGAAAGGAGGAAAGGCAGCCCAGAAACGGAGCGATTGGGTGGTGCTGCGAGGGTGGAGAATCTGTCCTTTGTCTGGAGGGTGCTTCTCCGCTCTGTGGGGGAAAGGGTTAAGGAACACCTAGTCAAGTTGGGGGAGGGTGGCCACTTCAGGATTCCTTAAGTATCTCCAGGGCTCCCTCCATCTTTATCAACGTTTTTAGAAAGATGGCCGTGTTTCCCATGCTGGCAACCCCCTCCGAAAAGATCCGTCACTCCTTCCTTTGCTTTTTCTGCTGAGCAGGACTAACGTGGGCTGGAAAGCCCTTGAACCACCCAAGGCACTGGGGCGATCTCTAATTCCTAAGTGTCTCCAAGCAGCCAACTGCATCCATTCGGCAGCCTCTCTCGCGCTCTTCCCTGCAATCTCCGATTTCATTAGCCCCTTCTGCCAGAAAATCACGGGGCGATCCAGCTTTTCTGCAAGCATGGAATGCAAAGATGGGCTTGGTTTGGGAGCGGAGAATGCCCCCACTCGGGGAAGCTCTCTATTTTAGGGCTTGTCGTCATTTGGCCATCGGATCTGCTGGGGTTTCCTTGTTCCTCAGGAGTTGCCGTCTCTGGGCACTGGGTATTCTTTGCAAGGAATTTGTGCCGGTCGCGGTGTGCAGAGCTTTCCAAAATGCCAGAGGCAAACTATCTATTATCTGTATCTTGGGGTTACATCAAGGTGGGTTCTTCTCCTTAAAGATTTCTTGTCAGTGTTTGGAGAGTGTGGCTTGAGACAAAGATGGGCAATATTTCTGTCTGCGTGTTTTATGTGAAGAAACCATCTGATTGTTCACCAAGAATGAGCTGTGTGATTGAGCACCGTTAACTCTGAAATAGTAGTTAAGCCTATTACTTTTCTTCCTGGTTCTAGGCTTATTTCTATGTAAAACAAGCGGTTCACTTATTTTCTCAAACTTTTAATGTGCAGGTTTCTTTTTACCATGCAGGTTATTAACCCAAATCGTGCATTGCAGCTAAGTGCTAAAAATATAATATAGATGTAAATAAAAATACCAAGAGAAAACAGCATCTTGTTTGTTCTTAAACAAATTCTTTCCAACCTGAAAAGAAAAATCTTTTTTCTTTGTCTGTGGAAAAGGGCTCTGATGTTAATGAGAGTAAGAAGAAATCTGTTACCAAAGGTAGCATTGAAATCATGTCTAATTAAAGTGATATTGTATTTTGTGGTAAACCAGATGAAACCTATGCTCTCATCCAAGTTCCAGAAGGTGGTCTCTCTGGTGGGCAAGTTAGAAACAATTGGACTGGTGACGATTTCTTATTTCTTTTATTAATAAAATAATTTTTTTTTCCTTTCTCTCCCAAATAGTTCAAGAGAATGTTGAATCGGGAGCTGACACACCTCTCAGAGATGAGCCGGTCAGGGAACCAGGTGTCTGAATATATTTCAAACACTTTCTTAGGTAAGACATTTGCTGTGAACTTTTCAAGTACTTTTAAAAAATCAGACTAAAAAAAAAAAACAATAAAAGACATTGGTCACTGCTACCATAGTTAGGAGGGAGGGCCCACCAGATATTTTTATCCAGGTGAATCCAGTCTTGAAGGGAAAAAGGAGGAGGCAATGATGTCACAGAAGTACCCTGGATGTTCATGGAGGAAGGGAGAGGGCAATTTTATCAGCTTCGTCCTAGTGATAGGAGTAAGTCTGATCTTTGGTGAGGTCTAGGTCTAAGTCATTTTCAATTCCATCCGGATTCCTTCCCTGCTTGGGGTTCTTCTTTCCCAGTTATCAGCAGTGAAGGGGCTCAACCCCTCTTTCCTCCCCTCCAAAGCAAAGAAGCCCAGTGAGCTGTGACAGTTCTGGCTCTCCTAAGCTCACAAGCCCTGAGATAGTTTCAAGAGCTAAGTATTAGAAAGGTGCTTCCTTATTTAGAAGGCTTGGATGGGGAGTCGCAGGTAAATATCTCCCAATAATTCCATAGAGTTAGTTGGGATTTTCTTCCGAATTTGATGTTTCCTGTACTTCCAATCAAGATAAACATTAAAACGATATATATTAAAAAAAAAAACCTTCCAGTTGAGGGTGAGCGGGAGGGAGAGGAAAAAGGGGCAGCATCATCTCACTAGCTACACTATTTCCCAGGGCCACCGCTGCCTACTATTGGGGTTCTCTCACTGTTGGACGCTTTTGTGAGAAACTGCCTGTCGCAAGCAGATTTGATTGTAGCAGAACCGGGAATGAATTCCTGACATGTGACCCTCACTGGTCCCTGGTCCATGACTCATGTGGCACTAAGGTTGTAGAAAGTGCGAATCTATCTGGAGTAGACTTTTTGGCCAAGTTACATTTTCGGATGTATGCCCCAAAGGGCCGGGCTGGTATTTCACAAGCAGATTTTTGCTGGCTCGTGTCTCCCTCAGTCACTCCACGTGCCAAGGGGACCTCATGCTTCCAGACTGGCATGCAGCGCCTCCTTTTGCTTGACATAGCAACACAGCATTAAGGCAATGTGCATTTTCCTTTATAGCTCAGGGAATT
This sequence comes from Pseudocheirus occidentalis, assembly GCA_028646575.1. Lineage (NCBI taxonomy): Eukaryota > Metazoa > Chordata > Mammalia > Diprotodontia > Pseudocheiridae > Pseudocheirus > Pseudocheirus occidentalis. The sequence goes on along the minus strand of CM053593.1, from coordinate 9,303,519 downwards.
ACATTACCAGAGGAGAAGAGAGGAGAGGAGAAGAAAAAGGAGGGAGAAAGACAGGGGGAGAGGAGAAGAGGAGAGGAGAAGAACGGAAAGGGAGGGGGAGGAGGAGGGAGAGAAAGGAAGAGCAATAGGGGGAGAGGGAGACAGATCTATCCAGTTTCTCCATCAATACCAAAGGCCAAGCTTCATCAGCTTACAGAGAATCAATCGTCTGCAGGTTCCGCAGCCTGAGTCCACGGCACTGCATTGCCCTATGACAGAGAGGGACCAGTGCTTTTTCCAGAGGATTTTGGAATGTGCAGATTTGTTTTTTCTCTGCCTTTCAGTCTGAAATCCCAGAGGGCTTTGTTTGAGAACAAAGGAAAAGAAAAAGTTACCTCATACTTCTGTCCCCAGGCTCCTCTACCCCACTGCCTGCCCTGGCTGTTTAAGGAAGTCATCCTCCAGCTAAAGACCCCTTCCTTTCCACAAGTTCCAAACCTCAGTCAGTCCTTTTCATTCATTCCCCTAATCTTCCCCTTCCCTCTCATAGCCACCATTTTGGGGTGAGGTGACTCTTCAGATTGTGCTGTAGAGCGAGTTACAGTAGAATTCTGGGAAAACAGTAATTGATGTGATCAGCACTTCTGCTTTCCTCTCAGGCTCTGGTTCAGAATTGTGACTAGAGGTGATAGCACACTAGTCTTCCAAATACAGCTTTTCTTTGTCCCTTTTCTTTCCAAATGCCAGGCATTTGCCTGGTGGGTTTCTCTGCCGTTGGCAGCCAGGGAGATGGAAAAGGGGGAGATGAACTTCTACCCGTGTTTCTCTGCAAACACTAGACCAAGTTGAGGAAGGCTGGGGGAGCAAGCAGCCTCTCCAGGAAGCTTTCATTAATGGACCATGGAGACTTAGAGAACCTGAGTAGATGTGGGCAAATGACTTCACTTCTCAAACTCAGCTTCTTCGTCTGTGATGAATAATACTTGCATGCCGTGGGGACTGGGTTTGCAGTTGAGAAATCCTGGGTTCAGGTCCAAATATGTGCCTCGTTCTAGCTTTGAATGCCGCCTCCCTGAGACCTCGGTAAATGGGGAAAATAAATGATACCTGTAGGACATAGTTGAGGCTGGAAACTGGAAAGCCTCAGTCCCAGTCTTGCCAGCTTTGTGATCCTGGATAAGTCATTCAGCCTTTTGTCCTCAGTTTTCTCATCTGCAAAGTGGGAATAATAATAAGATTCCAGCACCTTGTCATGATTGCCATAATCTATACTTGGTGTTTTGCAGACCTTCTAGTACTGTGTAAATGGAGATGTTGTGATACCAGCTTCCACTGTAGTATCAGATGAGAAAATGCATCTCAAGCAAGAAGCACCCACAATGCTGGCCACTGGGGCTGTTCTTTTCAGCTGGCGCACAGGGTTGTGATAAAGCTCAAATGGAACCATGATGTATAAAGTGCTTTGCCAATTTTCCATTGTTAGAGCGAGTCAGTTCTGGAAATAATCAGTTAATCCATTGCCTGTTGTGTCTTTCCCAGTAGATGGTAAGGTCCTTGAGGGCAGAGACTTGCCACAGCCAAGCGTGGTGTTTGGCATCATCGATGTCTATTGATCAATTAAGTTCAGCTAAAGATTTCTGAGGCTAGCGGTAGGGAAAATCATCCCAGTGACTTGTACAAGTGAGTGGGCTCCCAGTAGTGAGAGGCCTTCATTGCTTCTGACCTCATTGGGAGTGACTTTTCTCTTGGTTGTTTGATTTTTAATCTGACTCAGCTTTTGCTTGCAAAAGGGAACATTTCTGTGGATCCCCATTCTAGCAAAGTAAATGTCATGCCTGGGTTCATACTTCAAATGAGATAGTAGTGTTCAGAGCCCTAGGAACCAACTGCCTAGTCTGGAGGTTCTTAACTGGGGGGCGGGGGGGTCTAGGAGTTAATTTTTAAAAGATACCTTGATAACCACAGTTGCATGAATTGGTTTCCTGTGTAATGCTATGGATTCTATTTTTTGGATTGAGAAGCATGATTCTGAGATGGGGTACAGAGGCTTTGCCAGACTGCCAGAAGGATCCAGGACTCCCAAAATGGCTGAGAACTTTTGATCTAATGCAACAGAGGAAGACCCTGGGCTTGGAGAAAGGCTCAGCCTTGCCTGGGTTCACAAAGCCAGGAGGTGGCATTTGGTCTGGGTGTTAAGTACAGCCCTCTTTATCCTCCCCTAAGTCAGGCTTTTCTATTTTGTTTTTATTTCAACCCCACCCCCACTCCACCTCTGCTGATGGGAGGAAATTCAGAATCGGGAAACCCATCAGTTGTTCCATTGACCACACAAGGGAAACACCCATTTAGTGTCAAATTGGTGCTCTCACCACTGAAGAATGACTTTCTCCCTTATTGTGATGTTCCAGGCACAGCGGTAGGACAGCTCAATTACCCACTATTGTAGGAATCTTTAATTAAGCCCAGGAAGAAGCTGCTGGTGCCAGGATCCCCCTGGAGACACAGGCACAGGATGGCCTAACAGTCTCTAAACAGATCATGAAAAATGGTGGTCATGGAACACAAAAGCAATAGTTTCCCCCCTCCATTAGTGCAGCAATAATTTTTAATGCAATAAAGCAAGAAGGGAAAACAAGAAACCAGTAGCTAAATTGGTTCGAATACCACCATCCTTCAGACCCTGAGTGTAGTGGGAAGAACGGTGTCCTTGGAGTCTCAGCCTCCAAGTTCCAGCTCCATCCTGGACACTACTTGTGTGACCTCAGATAAATTACTGTGTCTCCCCCATCTGAAGAATGAAAGCGTTCGCCTAGATGAGATCCCTTCCACTTCTGTTCCCAGGACCCTGGGAGCCACAGAGACTAGTATCTTAGGAGAGAGAGCACTGGATTTGGGAGGTGGGACCTAGATTCAGGTCTGGACTCTTGCCACACAGACACATGAACGGATAAGATCCTGGAAAATTCACTTAGTCACAGTTCTTTCATCTTAAAATAGGGGGATTAAATACGATCATTTCTGAAGTCCCCAGGAGCTTGAGATCTTACTTCAAAGTGTATTTTTACTTGTGTCTGAGGATTAGATTTAACTTGATGTAACTTGACCCAGAGATCAAGCAAACCAGCAAGAAAACATGTGTTAAGAACCTGTTATGCCCCAGGGGCTGTGCTAGGTACTGGGCTCCCAAGGAAAAAATAATCATACCTGCCCTCAAAATGTTTATATTCTATCAGACAAAACAATATGTACAGTGTAGATTTTAATGATTTTTAATGAAAGTAATGAATACGCAGGAGGGTGTTCTGTAGAACACAATCTTGAATATGTATTTTTAAACATGTATGCTCAAATATATATTAGATTGGTTGTCTATATTACACGCAATATACATACATTATTAGTGTAATATATGTACGTTGCATTGAACTAGGTGTGTTGTTACCTGCAATATATGTAATATTTTATGTCTAATATATAATTATTTTATGCAGTAATATGTATATTATTTCACTGCTCAAATCATTAAATTAACGAGTTGTGTTTCTTAGCCCCTCATTACCAAGCCACAGGAAATAAAGAGGCAAAAAGAACCTTGTAAAATTGGTGACCGCCAAAGTTAAAAGTAGTATATGAGACTATATACTACTTTTAACTTTGGCGGTCACCAATTTTACTATTTAGTTTCCATATGAGGAAGCTGAAATTGCGTGTCCAAGGTCACAGAGATAGTAAGCACAAACATGTGATTATAGGATCCTGGATTTTGCGTTCTAAGGGTTCTTAGAGGTCATATTGTTCAAAGATCCCATTTGATAGGAAATTAAGACCCAGATTGGTGAAGTGACCTGTACAAGGTCACGCAGGCAGAACATGCCATTTATGTATACATTTAATCAATGTTTGTTTAATTGAATTAGAAGGATTTGCCTTCTCCCATTTTTCTTTATGTGAATTTTATCCACTGAGAACCCTTGAGGGATTTCATACCCTTCCTCATTCTTCTAATTTGCTAGTTGCCTATTAAAAACAATGCTCTACTTAAAACCCAGTTTTATTCCACAGAATCTCTTTAGAAACATCTGTTGTACATATCGAATGAGGGAGATCATTTGTTAACTTTTCAAAATGTCCATACCTGTTCTCACCATGTGCTGACTAACCTTGCCTCATCATGAAAATAATTCATGGGCTTGCACTGCCCAATGCACTCGCCTACTACAGTCTGAATTCCTGCTGCCCGGCTGCTGTGCCAATAGTGGACTGAGAATGACCCCCCCACCCCCCTTCTGTCTTTTGCAGACAAGCAGAATGAAGTGGAGATCCCATCACCCACTCAGAAAGATAGAGAGAAAAAGAAAAAAGAGCAGCAAGTCATGACCCAGATAAGTGGGGTCAGAAAGTTGATGCACAGTTCAAGTCTGAACAACACCAGCATCTCTCGCTTCGGGGTCAAGACGGAGAAGGAAGATCACCTGGCGAAAGTATGTATGAGCTGGAGCACAGGCCTGTCTGTGTTTGCAGAGTCTAGATGGGAGTAGGAGGTCAGCTTGTCCTTAAGGAGCCCTCTTGAGAGTAAAGGGGGAGAAGCAGCAGACGGTACTGGGGCCAAGTATTGGCTTGGGAGTTGAAGGAACTGAGTTTTTAAAATCGGAGACAAGGTGGGGTCTCTATTTTCTGGACTATGCATATTTCTTATAAGAAATTTGTTTTACTTTCTTTGGGGGGTGTTGAGAAGGAAAGAAAATAAAATTGTATTAATTTTTAAAAATTGAAAATTAATCTAACAATTATATGCAGTTAGTCAAACTTTACTTAAAGACCTGGTGTGAGGAGGAGCCCATTAGCTCCCAATGCATTCTACCCCTGGACTAAAATAAGTGAGCTCTTTTTCTCCCACTTAAGAGCTACATGACCTTGGACAATCAGTTCATCCTTCTGGGCTTCCATTTGCTCATCTGTCAAATGAAAGGATTTGTAGGATTTAAGCCTGTAAGGAACCTTAGAGATCATTGAATTCAGTACTCTCACTTAAGAGAAAAAAAAGGGGAGCGAAGTAACCTTCTCAAGGTCACACGGTAGTTAAGAACAAAGCCAGGATTTGAGCCCTGGTCTTTTGACTACAAATCACAATTGTTGAACTGGATGTTTCCCACGATGCCTTCCAACATTCTAAAGCCTCCAAAATGAAACCGGCAGATACCTGAATCAGGGATGACCATTGAAACTCAGACCTCCAAACAGATGATTTCTGCCAGTTCTCACTTGATGACCCAGTGACTCTAATGTATAAGACATAATCAATGCTCATCGTGGTGTGCATGTCACCCTTTAAGGTTGAGTGATTGAGGCTGATTTCTGTATTATAATATCCCGACAGTTGGTTGGATCTCTCTTTGCTGGCTTTCAGCCGCTGTCTTCAAATGTCAGGGTTATCTCCCTAAGCCTATATCTAAAGCTACTGCCATTGTCCTCTAGGAATGTTGGCTCCTAAGTCAGAGGATCTGGGTTCAAATCCACATTTCACACTTGCTACTTATGTAATACAAATCAAGTGAGTCGAGTCAAAGAAACTGGTGGAAAGTTGGGGTGGCGAGAGCAGAAATAGAGGGCAAGCATACAGGTCACCTACAATTATGGAATATCAAGTAAATGAGAAGGAATAGATATAGATTTCCATAGAAGGAAGGACTCATAGGACTGTGAAAATAACAGATCTGAATGTGAACAGTTATCAATGAAGTTTCATTGGAGCCATTGATGTTCTATGGTTAGTCTTCATTGAACTGTTTTGTTTGTTTGTTTTTAATGAAGCAAAATATTCTCACTAAATGAATTTACCATTGATTTTAGGAACTGGAAGACCTGAACAAATGGGGTCTGAACATCTTCAAGGTAGCTGGATATTCTCACAACAGGCCCTTGACATGTATCATGTATGCCATATTCCAGGTGAATAAACTGAAAGAATCCATTGAATGACCCTTCATTTTCCCCCCATCCCAGTGACTTTTCCATTTTCCTTCCACTCTATTTGTAGGTAAGCATTCCCCATCATCCACATATTTGTGTTTTTATCCATTTTCCCGAACAGGAAAGAGACCTTCTAAAGACGTTCAAAATCTCCTCTGACACCTTTGTAACCTACATGATGACTTTGGAAGACCATTACCATTCCGATGTGGCCTATCATAACAGCCTCCACGCTGCAGATGTCGCCCAGTCAACCCACGTTCTTCTTTCTACCCCAGCCCTGGATGTGAGTGTTCATGCTTGGTTTCTTATACTTTCCTTATGCTCTGCAGAATTTAAAGGAGAATGCCTATGGGTACACCAGTGTGGAAAGGACCTTCAAAGCCATTTTGAAGATGAGGAAACTAAGATACATGGATGCTACAGGAATAGTCTAGAGCCCCACAGAGTCAGGATTTGAGCCCGTCTTCTTGACTTATTGTGCTAATTCTAAGATCATCATTTCACAAAGCTAGTGGAACTTCTATCCCACTAAAGATGGGTTGAGAGCCCTGGATTCTAGTCCCAACTCTACCCTCTACTCATTGTTTGAACTAAGACAAATCACTTTCCCTTTCTGCGCTTCAATCTCCCAATCTATAGAAGGATGAGGTCAGATCAAACGGTCTCTGAAGTCCCTCAAGTTCTCAAATCAGAGGACTCCCAACTGTGCGTCCACCCACCATGAAATTAAATTACCTTGTGAGGGAAACAGCAGTGCTGTAGCCACATTCCTAATGGTAAAGCACTTACAACCTAGCTGAAAAGAGAGAACTGGTGTTCATAAAACCATTAGTCAAGAAGGAAGTGCTAAATGGCGTTACTAATAATGGGGGAAGAAAGAATTCAGAGAGAGGGGAGGTTAGTAGGGGTTTTCGGCGTCTGAGAAGGCTTCATAGAAGGATGTGGCATTGCCCTCTTAAAGGCCACTGGATCTCCAGATCTAATGATCGAGTGGGTTTCCACCATCTCTCCTTCAAAGAAACCTACATTCCTCCATATTCTCTCAGTGGGCCAAGTTTGCTCTCAGAGGTTGAGTAGAGTTTAAATGAGGGAAGTGAGGGAGGAAGAGTGTAAAGGCAATGCTGCATAACAGCAGAAAGAACTCTGGGTCTGGGTTTATGGAGATCTTGCTTCTGATTCTGAATCCACCTCTGTGTCTGTCCCTGTGACCTGCACAAGTCACCTCACCTGTGCTGGTCCTCAGAATAAGAGCACTGAACAAGGGGCCCTTTTAGATTGAGTTTTCTGGTCCTGGGATGTGATCAGAGCTCAGATCCATACCAGGAAGGGGAAACAACCGTGAGAAATCCTGCCTGATCAGTAACTCAGAAAGAAGGCAGAGTGGAATGGGAAAGGAGACTCAGAAATCCCAGGGGACCTGGAAGAGCTCAAAAGGCCAGGATGACTTCCTCAGAATCTTAGGTCTTACCCTTACTGTTCAATTATTCTGAAATGAGTGAGTGAAAGAATGAATGTCTCTATGTGAGCCCATACATGGAGAGAAGCTTCATCTCCATTCCTTTGAGGCTAGAACTGGACCCTGGTTCACCAAGCTACTCCACCAGAAATTATCAAAGGCCCTTGTGTGCCACCTTGGAAATATTCTGGTTTGCTTCTAGGGTTTGTAGGAGCATGCAACATACCAGCAACACACTAGATATCCAAGAATATAGAGTCAGTAGTTTATATAAACCATCTAGGCAGTGTGGCAAGGATCCACCAAGGATCTTGCAGGCTGGAGTGGGCAGGTAACTCTGACTCCAAGTCCTCTTAGGTCAGAGATTGAAAGTGCCTTCTGCTAATGGACAGACATGGTAATATCTGTTAAAAAAAAAAAAGTATGGTTTTATTCAGGGTTCTTGTTAAAAAAAAAGCCATCAAACTTTTAATAGATTATAGTCTCTCTCACTCACACACATACTTACACACTCACTCTCACCCTCACACACTCACACATACACATGTCTCCTCATGCTAACCCTGAGGCAAACACAATAGCTGCTGTTCTTTACATTTTACACACGCAGAAACTGGGACTCAGTCAGTTAGATGATCAGGCCACCCCCAAAGGGCTGTAACGTCTCCTCACTGGAGACAGAATGGTACCTGCTAAGAATTGCCTTCAGACCTGATTCTCCCATTCTGCCACTTACTGTGTGCCCCTTGTGCTCACCTTTCTTGACCCTCAGGATTCTCATCTATGAAATTTGGGGATGGACTAGATGACCTCTCAGGCTTCTTTCACCTCTAACTCTGTTATCCTGTTACTTAGCCTCCTGGAGCCTCAGCTTCCTTATCTGGAAAATGATGGGGGCAGGGCAGGATGAGATGGTGGCCTGAGGTCTCTTCCAGCTTCAGATCTAGAATCCCAAGCATAGCTCAGCTGACTTTTTGTCGAGTTTCAGAAAGGAATCATGTGCAAACACACACTGGATTGGATAGATTTTCCAGCCCCAACTTTTTGGAATTCTGTGCTTTGTTTATGGTGACCCAGAGAGTGAGTTCAGTGATGGCATACAGACCTAAATTTGTGCTGCCTTTGGTTCCAAGGCTTTTCCACTGTGTCCTCCCATCTCCCTGATTAAAATAAGCCCTGTCTGTTTTTCTCTCGTTAGCTCAAAGAGCCCCGGGATGAAGTCTTCTTTCTTTGTTCTCTAGGCTGTCTTCACAGATTTGGAAATCCTGGCTGCTATTTTTGCTGCAGCGATTCATGATGTTGATCATCCGGGGGTCTCCAATCAGTTCCTCATCAACACAAGTGAGCTCACCTCTTGGGCTGTGATTCAAGGCAGCCCCATGACTAATAGCATTTTCCCCCATCTTTTGTTTTCATTTGAGATAGTGGCGAGTATAAATAATGAGGTAATTCTTCCATTGTACTGAGCACTAGTCAAGCTCTTCCCAGTATCATGAGTCTAGCTCTTTCTCCACAGTTTTACACACAGGATAAGCTTGGAAAAGGTTCAGACAAGGGCCATAAAAAACAATTTGGAGAACAAGACCTAGGAGACAAGAAGAAAGGAAATGTGATGATTCAGGATGGAGAAGGGAAGACTGAGGATTAATTTGATAATGTTCTGCAGGAGTATGCTGAGCTCTTACAAAGAGATTTTCTGACTCACACTTGTTTGTCTCTCCTGAGGACTAGACAAAGTGTTTGGGAACTGAGGAAAATTTACTGAAGTTCCAATAAAACAAAGAACCAGTTGCTGATGAAATGTATTATTGGGAATTGCAAAGATTCAGTATAGACAATCTGGGAAGGTCTGAAGCAAGAACAATGACAGAGATGACCTTGTTTTCTTCCAGTTTTCTGATTCTGTAACAGTTCAAAGTTCAATTCATGCCTTCCCTTTTCCTCCAGTTCATTATGGATCATAGATTCAGAGCTGGAGGGCACCTTCAGGGCCATCAAAACCTTAAGAAGTGATACTCCGAGGGGATGAGACTTGCCCAGGGCCACACAGGAGATGAGCATCTCAAGCTGGTCCTTAATTCTGACCCCTACACCAACGTGCCTCATACAGGGGCCTCTGTTCTTCAATGTGCCCATAAGGCTTCATGCTTCAACATGTCCATTCTATGAATGTCACGTATCTCTTGTTAGTGACTCAACTTTAGATTGGTCTTCTCATGAAAAATCATTATCTGGCAGTGGTGATGATTAGCATTCTGTGTTGACAGTTTAATAGACAAATCATTTCATCTCGTTCATGTTTAATATCCATGGTTGTAATTGAGAAAGAGTTCGAGCCTTTGGTTCTTGTAAGGCTCCATTTATGCGTGGGTGCCCCCTTAGGACAGCTACCTGTTGGGGCTGGTAGAGCAAGCTTCAATCCTCCAACTGGCCATTGGCTTCACCAGAGAAAATTTTTTTTTCCACAGTAGGCACCTGCTCAGCCAGCCGCATTATTTAATTGAGTACCTACTGTGTGCTAAGCATGGTAGAGAGAAAAGGAACAGTCCCTGCCCCCCAGAGAGCTTACTTTATGAACTCTCTGACCTTGGGGAAATCACTTGACCTCTCTGGAATAATCTGCTCACAAGGGTAATAATACTGTTGTAAGTTAATCGCTTTGTAAACCCTCAGACAACCACTCAGTCAGTCAACAAGGACTTACTAAATGTGTATTCTGGATGAGGCACTGGTCTAAATGCTAGGAGATGCCAAGATGGTAAAATAAGAAAATGACCCACAGACCCCGCATTGTAATAGTTACTAGATGGTTGCTAACGTCCCTTCTCACCATCAAAGTCTGGGATTCTAGGATTGTGGTTTATGTAGAAGAAGACTTTATGTGTATGTTAGAGACGCTTGCCTTTGTAGTATTTTTCCTAATGGAAAGCTGCTTTTCCTCTTCATTCCTCCTAGATTCTGAGCTCGCCCTGATGTACAATGATGAGTCCGTTTTGGAAAACCACCACCTGGCCGTCGGCTTCAAGTTGCTCCAGGAAGAACACTGTGACATCTTCCAGAACCTGACCAAAAAGCAGCGTCAGACCCTCAGGAAAATGGTGATCGACATGGTAAGGCTTCTCTTCCTGGGCCGTCCTTCCTGCTGCCCTCTCTTGGTGCTTGAGGGAGCATAGACTGAGTCGACTCAGCTTACTTCTCCTCCTTTGGGTCACAGGTTTTGGCGACAGATATGTCCAAGCACATGGGGCTTTTGGCAGACCTGAAAACAATGGTAGAGACTAAAAAAGTGACCAGCTCTGGTGTCCTCCTTCTGGACAACTACACGGATCGGATACAGGTACCTGACAGCCTTCTGGGCTAAATGCTTCTTGACATAGCACCGAAAATTCTACTTGGGTAGAGGGCATAGGATTTTGGAAGTGGAAGTGCACCTGGAAGGCTATCTCCCATCCCTCCTTTCATTGAGGAAGGAAGCCCACAGAGTCTAAAACTCTTGCCCAAGGTCAGAAAAGTTGGAAGAATAAGAGAAGAGGAGACTGGAATAAGATATATTTTACCTATACAAGAGGCAGAAGGCCATAGAGGATAGAAAGCTGGTCTTTTTCCCAGGGAGACCTAGGTTCAAGTTCTTCTGACACATAATAACTTGGTGACTCCAGGCATAAAACTTCCAATTTTCAGTTCTCTGGGTACCTAAGATGTCAACCTGCACTGGCAGAAGGCCTCACTTTGAGTTCCCTGTTTCACATGAGTAAATTAAAGGGCTCCCTTCCTTTTTAAAGTTAATTTATCTACTTTTAGTTTTCAACATTTACTTCCATAAGTTTTAAATTTTCTCCCCTTCCTTCCCCTCCTCCCTCCCCAAGACAGTATGCAATCTGACATAGGCTCTTCATACCCATTCCTATTAAACATTCCTATTTTCACATAGTCATGTTGTATAGAAGAATTATAATGAATGGGAGAAATCAGACTCCTTCCTTCCCCAAAACATACATCAAAACCTAGCAGTTCTAGAAAGTAAATATGAACTCCTTTGATTTGAAATTTGTTCAGTTTTGGTCGCCTCAGATATCAGCTGCCTTTTTGTCCCATCGCGGGTGGCAAGAAACATCCTCTTCTAATAACACCTTTTCCTAAGAAAGAAGGGGCTAAAATCCTCTAAAATTCTATGACTTTAAAAAGAAGCTTGTTCTCCTGGAACGCTGAACCAAGCTGTGGCCTTGACCCGCCAGCCAGGGGGCCTGAGCCAAGACTTTCCTAAGAGCCAGGTCTTGTATAAACTCTAAACAAACGTCTAACAGCCCAGATATTCTTTGTGTCTCTAAGCAGACCAAGTGTCCCAGGATGAGCCTGAGTAGGGCAGGGCTAGATGTTCCCTTAGTGTTGGCATGCTTTTTAACGGGACTTTCTGAACTTGACCACCCTAGGTCCTCCGCAACATGGTACACTGTGCCGACCTCAGCAACCCCACCAAGTCTTTGGAATTGTACCGGCAATGGACAGACCGCATCATGGAGGAATTCTTCCAGCAGGGAGACAAGGAGAGAGAGAGGGGCATGGAGATCAGCCCCATGTGTGACAAACACACTGCCTCAGTGGAGAAATCCCAGGTAGATGACACAGGCATCTATAAGATTTTATTTGTGAATTTTAGTATTTTTCTTGGGGGTTTGAGACTCTTATCTTGTTCCCCACCCCACCCCCCTTTTAAATAATATATATTTCTATGGAGGTCACTCACCCTGTGTTTCCATGATAATGATGACTCACTGGGACGTCTCCATTTCCATCATATTTTCAAGGGGTGGGGATAATTAAGCAGCCATAGGAAACCCATCAAAGTCTGGTTCCGTGTATCCTGTTGCTGTTTGTCATGTCAAAATTCCATTTGGTTTAGCTGACCATAGTTTTAACCTTCTTCTGGCTACGTTTTTTTTTTCCCTTTCCTTTACCCATAGGATTATAGATTTAGAGCTATAAGGGATCTTACTGGTTACCAGTAACATTCCCTCCTTTTACAGGTGAGGGAACTGAGGCACAGAGAATCTAGTTAATTTGTCTGTGATTACACAGAGCATCTGGGAGTGTCTGAGTTTCAAACTTAGCTTTTCCTGACTCCAGGTTCAGAGTTCTCTTAAGCTATCTGGCTCTCCACACTGAGCTTGCCTTCTCTGTCCTTCCGTCTCATTTTGATGTCAATACACACAGAATCCATTCCTCCCTCTGCCCAGAAGAGCCCAGAGGTGGGGCCCTCATTCCAGGCTCAAATGCCCACTCCTCCCATCCAACAACACTCATATTGCCTTCTGCCTTCTGTGAGCATACCGACATTTCCCAGCACCGTTAGAAGTTAGACACTGGACGTTCCAACGTCCTCACAAGCTGATGACCACTTGCCGGGCATTATTATTATTGGCCTGTTATATCATTGTTAATATATTATTGGCCTATTCTGTTGTTATTATAGCCTATTATAGGCCCAGAGATTCAAGCATGTTCCAAATGCCAAGGGCAGCTATGAGGCCAGTCGAAGGCTCTTGGGTTGGCCCAGAACACAGCAGCATTTTTGCAGGATGACAAATGAACAAAGCCAGATGGCCCTTTTGGGGAATAAGTCCAAGATCTAGTGAACATCTCTATTGGAATAATGACTGGATTTCTTTGGTGTTAATTCCTATCCAGTCTAGGAGCCGTTTGGCCGGCCCCAAATTAAAATCAGCTCTTAGGGTTGCTGGATATCTCATAAGTATCCATGACCTCATGACATCTTGATGTCAGTTAACGTGTGGAAATTATAGGTGATGTGTGTGTACATATGTACATATGTGTAGTTAACACAATTTATATGTACACATGTATGCCTATATATACATGCATATAAATATGCGGTAAGTATATGAAATATTATAAAATTATCAAAATACAGAGTGATTGTGTTATTTATTATGAATAATACTGCTAAATATATTGTTATCCAATAAATATCTAATCAGGATCTACCACATATAGGGCAGTGTGCTAGCTGCTGGCAGTACAAATGCAGAAATGAAATGGATGTTTCCCTTAAGGAATTTACTTTCCAGTTTTACCTTCACAACTTACAATTTTGCTCTTAAAATTTACAAGAAATTTTACTTGTGGCAAACAACATGTAATACAGATAAATGAATATAAAGTACATTCACATGAAATCTTTCTCTATTAAAGTATTCCTCCAATCCTTTTCCATGGCATGGAAGTGACCCTCGGTTCTCAAAAGCTCATCAGGTTGGCTACCAAATCATGGTTGTTTACAGCTCCCTCGATGCTCAAAGACTTTCTCCTCTACTTAATGATGGAGGAGTTATTCAACTCTGGTTGAGGGTCTACTCCAATGAAAAAAAGGAACTTTAAAATACTAAATTATGGAAAGGCAGATGGTGCAGAAGGAGGGTGTTGAAATTAGGAAGGTCTCATGTCAAATTCTGTCACTGACACATACGACCATATGTCTAAGAGCAAGTCATTAGGACTCTATGCTCGCCAGTCTCCCCCACTCCACTCCCAGCCAGCCAAAGAACTTGAGAACACTCTTAAGTTGCAAAGAAAGTGGTCGATGTGTATTGGCAAATGAGGTTTCTACACTGAAAAAAATCATAGTTTTAGACCCCCCCCCCAAAAAAAATAGTATTAAAGCATAATTGAAGTCCCAGTAGAAAAATAGTGTTATGTGTCAGGATAGTGATTTTGTGTTTTACAAGATTTCACACATATTATTTAATCTTCAGAATTTCTTTATTCAATATATTTATGGCAAGCGTGATGCCCTGTTTGATAGATCAAGAATTGGCTGCCTGGAGTCTTTGGTCATCTAGTCAGGGCTATTTCTGTGGCTATAAGCTGAGTCTTGGGTCTCTTGGGCTTTTTCCTGCTCTTGTATGTGCTAACAGAGCAAATACAGCTCCGGCAGTTGTTCCCAAAAGCTCATTCCCTCCTCAAGCTCTCCTTCCTCAAGCTCATCCTCATATATAAGGCCATCCCAGAAGTCCTGGTACGCGGAAGTCCTGTCCAACTCATTATGATCTTATTTGAGGGTTTCTCAGTAAAGATACCGGAGTGGTTTGCCATTTTCTTCCTCCAACTAATTTTACAGATGAGGAAACTGAGGCAAATAGGGTGAAGTGACTTGCCAGGGTCACACGACGAGTAAATGTCTGAGCCCAGATTTTAATTAATGAAGACGAGTCTTCCCAATTCCAAGTCCAACGTTCCATCTAGCTGCTCCCAAGTTAAACGTGACTCAAAAAAAGAAAGAAAAAATGAGGAAGGGGAGTGACTCTTGAAAGTTGTAATTCTGTAGCTTTTCTTGAACTTGGAATCCTAGAAAACCCCCTAATGGTGTCATTTAAAATATTCATTAAACACATGCACAAAAAAAGTGAAATCAGAGGAAAAATGGGTGAGAGACAGAGAGGAGAGAGTGAGAAGGAAGAGGAGAGGGGGAGAGGGAGGAGCAGACCTGTGAGATCAGGAATCGAGGGGGGATGGGAAGGGAGCCAGAGGAGGGAAGTACGCCAGCTGTGTGACTCACAGGCCAGTGGGTCTCCTTTAAGCACTGAACATGGGGCAGACCCAGGGCAGCCACTCTCCGTAACGTGTGAGGGATCTCCAGGGGCTGGCCAGTTACTTCTCAGGCAAAGGGGTACCTTATGGCCAAGGTCTTATTCCCTGGAAAACGTTTAGTCAGGCCGAGCCGACCGTGTTGACAGGATGGCCGGTGACCAGAAGTGAATAAGAGTAGACTTCCTCCCCGGTGGAAAGGTTGTCTCATAGGGGAATGTCCCCATCCCGCTTCTCCCGGCCTGTTACAGGGGAATTCCATCCCCTCACTCCCTTTCCAGGCCCATTCTTTCACTCCCCTGGGGCTTCCTGTTTGTCAGACACTGAGAGAGTCAGGTCCAGGCCATGGCTCACTCAAGGAAGATGTGAGGGCCCACTCTGCACCCGTAATGAGGCCATCAGCCGCACGTTTCTCCGCAGGAGACCCCCCCCCCCCCCCCGCAAAGGAACTGCCACATTGTTTGGCATTTTCCCTTCTTTCTCCTGGTGGAAATGACTGTGTGCCCACAGAACCAAAACAATGGCAGATGTATCCACAGAGGGAATATTTGTTTGCATTGTGGCTCGACGTGTTCTCCAGTATTTTTATGGAGTCCTAGGAAAAGCCCACAAAAGCAGAGAAAGTTTGGAGAATTCTGGGACCTCCCACCATGGACCTGGAACCCCCAATGTATGAGAGTCAGGCTAGCTGTGTTAAGTGGATGGTTTCTGTACATTAGATAGTGGCTCAAAAGATACAATAGGACATTGAAGTCAGAGAACTTGGGTTCGAATCCTTAGCTGTCCCACTCACTATCTCTGTAAAATGGAAGATAGAGCTTCCCTTGTCTAGGCCTCAGGGTTCTCACTTCTCATCCTGGGCTACTGTTTCCTAAAGCCCATATCTGACCAGGTTCGAGGTTAGACCCACTTCCAGGAATGCCCTCTTTCCTAGCTGCCTTCAAGGCTCTCAAATTTCACCTCCTAGATGAAGCCCTCCCAGATTACCAGACAGCCTTCTATGAGCACTCTCCTCCCTCCTTGCAATCGTTGGCATGGGCTCAAAGGGACCATTTCTTCTTTGTCTTTGTACTTTCCAGGGCTAGCACAATGCCTGACACACAGTAGGTACTTCATGCTCATTGACTTAGAATACACCTTAAACTGTTGTAGAAGAACTGAGGTTTCTTGACCTGTCAGGAACAAATGTACAATCTCCCTTTCCCCCAGGTTGGCTTCATCGACTACATCGTCCATCCCCTCTGGGAGACCTGGGCGGACCTGGTGCAGCCCGATGCCCAGGACATCCTGGACACATTGGAAGACAACCGGAATTGGTACCAGAGCATGATCCCGCAGAGCCCCTCGCCCCCCCTCGAGGAGCAGAGCAGAGACTGTCAGGGACTGATGGAGAAATTCCAGTTTGAACTGACTTTGGAAGAAGAGGATTCTGAGGGGCCAGAGAAAGAGGGGGAGAACATCGGCTATTTCGGAAGCACAAAGACTCTGTGTGTGATTGACCCAGAGCACCTAGAGTCTCCGGGGGAGGCCGACGGAGAGACTGAGATGGGAGACACATCCCCGGTAGACACATAATGCCTGGAGCCAGGGCCTCTCGCTAGGTCGAGGTGAACATTCAGTCCTTAATGAGCATGCCCGCTGTCTGGTAGGGCCAGCCTGCAATGCGAGTCCAAGGCCTGCTTCTGATGAAGGCCAAATGACCTTTGCAGATCCTTGAGATTGGAGCCACAGTGGGAGAGCGTGACAAGAACGGCTTCTCAGGAAACCCCATGAGATGACTCGCGTTGGCCTTGGGGCCTCACGGTGGCTGGCGGAAGCTTTCTGTCTATGGAACCAGCTTGAACCGCTGCTGTTGTCCAAATACCCAAAAAGATGACACTCAACTGAGGGAATTTTGTTTTTTTCTGCACTAGACTTTGGAAACCTGACCCCATTAGAGGGACAGGTCCCACTGACCGATGGCTCTCTCTGCCAGCCTGCCCGTCTCTCCTCCTGTCTGCAAACCCATGTGCAGGCCCCACTGACCAACGGCTCTCTCTGCCAGCCTGCCCATCTCTCCTCCTGTCTGCAAACCCGTGTGCCTTTTTTGTAAAACGTTTTCACGTCTTTAAATGCCTGTTGAATACCCAGAGTTTAGTATCAACTTCTACGCAGAACAAAGCGTTTTGGAAATTTCTGTACACTTTTTTCGAGTCTTTCTGAAAAGGAGAAGCCTGTCTTCCTTCTTCCCTGGGCAGTCAGTCTCTTTCCCCTGCTTGTCTTTCTTTTACAAGCTAGAGAGGAAGGATCTTGTTCTTCCCTGTTCCCCAGCCTCCCCTTCCCTGGCCATGTCCCACCCTGTCCACCCTCCTCCTTCCCCAGAGTGTTCCTGCCCTCTCACTTGGCCTGCTTGGATTCCACTGGGATTGCCCACAGAATAAAACTTAACAAACTGGGGTTTGGGTGGGCGGGGAAAGGGCCCCTTCATTTTCTGCGGGACCAGTCCACACTCCATTCAGCATAAGAAGGACCTGTAGGCTGTGTGTGGCGTGTCTCCCCGGGCCCTTCCCAGTGAAAGTTGCACGCTCTCTGTTCTCGCTCCCTCCCATCCTTGCCCCTTACTGTAGATGGTTAGGTTTAGCTAGGCCATCCTCCTCTTGCACTGTCCTCAGCTCTAACACCCTCATTACTGTTTATAACAGTATATTTATTACTTATGTATATAGTGTAATGTTTTGTAAGTTATTAATTTATATAACTTAACATTGCCCGCCAATGGCGGTGTTCAAGAAATTTGTGTAGAAAGCTCTACCTAAGAGCTGCACCTTTGTCACCTTTTCTATGGCATTCTGGAGAACCTGGACATAGCTCAAGAGAGACATACGGACCCTCTCCCCAGCCCCCTCCTTCCCACCCCAGGTAGCTTTCATCAAGAGAGATTCTCTCTATTTGGGTCAGTCACAGCTGACAGCAGAACCCCTTTCAAACACTGGTGCTGGGGAAATAGGACTAACCCCTGTGTCAGAGATGCCAGGATGTTAACTGGGCTCAAGACAGGGGAGTATGGGATGTGCCACGCAGTGTCAGTCTGAGTCTCCCACAAACAGTGTTCCAAAGGTGTTCTGGCAACCGCTGTGGCTTCCCTCTCCAAAGCAACACTACATACTTAGACGCACAGGTGGTCCCTCTGACTATCCAAACTACTGAAGAGAAAGCCCCCAGCACCGTGAAAGAGGGGTGCCATGTTTTGCCCAATGAAAGGAGACACAAAAACCAGCTGCTTTGTTGCAATGTGAATTTTGATAGCAGAATGTGAACGGATGTCATAATCATGCTAATGTGAAGCTTCTTCTGACCAGCCGTGGGAGGCATATCCCTGGGGTCTGTCTCAGTCTGTCAACCCTTTGGTCCAACCTTGTGACCCCAATCGTTGGGAAATCCTTGCCCAGCTGTGCGTGACCAGTGGATCTGTGTGTCTGTTCAGCACTGCATTGCTCCAGGTGGATGTCTTATGGTTTTCCAAAGTTTCTCACAATGTATGTTATGGTATTATAATTATTATTATTATATATTGTGTTCAGATGCATTCTTGAGAGATTTTTATATGAGGTAAATAAATGAAAGCATGACCCAATGAGACTGGAACTGTGATTATTTCAGGAGCAGTTATGGACGAGGAAGATTGAAAATCCAGTCCACCCCTAACATGCCTTTACTCAGCAACTCTTAGGTGCCTGGTACTGGTCTTGGCATGGGAGGGACAGAGACAAACGTGGACTCTTACAATCAACTCCCTCCTAAGACAGGGCTTCCTAAGCTGGAGTCCGCAGACCCCATGGATATGGGGAGAAATTTTAGGGGAATTCATTAATTTGAGGGCAAAGAAATACCATTGTCATTATAACTAACCTCTCACTGAAGATTAGTAGGTAAAAGCCATTCTGAGATGGAATCCATAGCTTTCCCCAGACTGCCCATGACACAGAAGCTTCAGAATTCCCAATCAAAGAGCAAGCCTACCATTGAGAAGCTAACGCTACAGAAGAGAGGGGAATCTGGAGGACGGAACTGGGGGTGACAAGTAGAAGTGACCGGGTGTCCATTTAGGCTCCAGGTCAGGAGCTGTTTACTCATCATTGGAGCCTGCCAAAAGTCCATCTTTGGGGAGAGTTGGCTTCCTCCCCTTTGGGGGTTTCAGACAAAGGTTGGGTGACCCCACATTCAATGAGATAATATTTGTAGAGACCTGCATTATTATGTAGATGTGATATTATCATATAATATGTAGAAAATAGAATACCAGGTGTCCCAAAAGTCCTAGCACCATTTTAAGCTTTAATAATTTAAAACTGCATTAGGACTTGAAGGATATCCTTTATATAGTAGGGTATATGTTAATGTGTATGTGCGTGTGTGTGTGTGTGTAATAGAGTATAAATTAACACATATAAAATACAGTAGGCCATACACTAACAAGTATAACATGTAATCTACAGTGGATCATTATAATATATAATGCAGAGCATAGCCCATAAAATCAATACATAATGTGCTGTATGTCATATAAAATGTAACAGCATGGTTTAAAGTGCTTTAAAACCGCATATCCACATATAAACATGTAGACAGACAGACATATATACATACATATACATATATATGTACACATCCATATAAAGACTAACGTAACTTAAGTTTTTCAGGTGACAGAACTGAGGCTCACAAGATAAGTGGGTCAAAGGCCACATAACTAGGGTATGAAGGAGATGTTCTGGTGCCGTGGAATGGGAACAGAATTAAAGTCAAGGGCAATTAATTTAACCTTTATTAGCCTCAATTTTTTCCTCTGAAAAAAAGGACTTAGTGATGACATCTCTACACTCTACAATTACTTCGCATAAGCTCTTCTGACAGCAAGTCCTAGGGTGCTGTCCACTATGCCACATTTGTCATATGAAAATTTCTATACTTTAATGTCTGACAAGAATAAGTGCTTTCCTTAAGCAAATTATTTGGTATATTGGTCCCTCCTAGAAAGTGCTATTCAATCAAAAAACATTTACTAATCACCCACTGTATGCAGGCATGGAGTGGGTTGTCATGGTAATACAAAGGCAAAAAAAAAAAAGTCCCTGCCCTCAAGGAGCTCACATTCTAATGGGGGAGAGAACATGCAAACACAATATATACAGGATAAGTAGAAGGTAATTCTAAAGGGATTGGGGGGATCTGGGGGTGAGAAAAGCTGCTAAAAGAAGGAAGAATTTGAATGTGAATTTGAAGGAAGTTAGGAAGGGAAAGGAGAGGGGAAAATTATTCAAGATGGGGGAAGCAATCACTCTTCAGCACTGAATGCCTGGTCACCTCAGAATGGTTTTAAACTTGGAATTACTGAAAAGAAATGAACATTGGTTAAGATGTTTATGTTAGTATGTCAAAAGTACTAAGGATGCAAATGCAAAAGCCATTGATAGTCCCTACCTTCAAGGGGTTTATAGTCTAAAGGGGAGAGAAATAAGAGAAGTGGCCAAAGAGTGGTGTTTTGGCCTAAAAGGTACAGGGTATTAAGTAGAAGGCCAAAGAGTGGTGTTTTGGCCTAAAAGGTCACAGGGTATTAAGTAGAATCATAGAAGTAAAAGCTCTGAGCACCTTCCCCTCCCAGACTCATACTTTTTTTTGGATGGTAAACTAGGCCATCTCTTGTCTCAGTTCTTCCCTAGCCCTTAGTCACTGAATGGGGTGTTGCCTCAGACACATTAAGACAGGGAAAGACCTTAATTTAGAAAGTCAAGGTCACCCACTGCATCCTGGGCCATGGCCAGTCTTGGCTTTTGTCTTGCCTCTGGACTCAGATGACTGGAGGAGAGAGTGAGGTTTGATGTGGTTTGGGATGCTGGGAACCCTGAAATGTAAGCATACAGGGAGAGGTTGCCTTGAAAGAATTCAACCACTCAAGCCTTCTTTCAGTCAAAGTAGCATATTTTTATTATAACACCAGAATGGTGGGCAAGATTTCTAGTAAATGTGCTAACTTGATGAGGATGGGACTGATACTTAATATACAAAAAAGACTGTGAGAAAATCTGAATGGGATTAAGGAGTGGTAAATTGCTGGGGTGGGCCAGGTGCAGACAATGAGGGCCACAACGAAGGGACAGTTAAAAGACTTACTCAGTATCTAGGAAGACCAGGATGGGCCAGATGCCTCAGGTAAAATGCCCTTAACCTGAACTCCTGAAATGTGTGGAGAAGTTGAGGGGCTGAGCTGCATTCAAAGACATGGTCTTTTCCTTTTAGGGGTCCAGGTCCCATAACTCCAAGGCTGGTGATTTTTCACAGCCTTCCTCACTTCATTCAAATTCACAGGTAAGTCAAGATAATCACCCTGGTTATGCCATTGGTCCTCTTTGACAATGAAGGACTGGGCAACAAGGCAGTCCCTGGACATTTCCTCTCTTAGAATTGTAGTGTTGATTCAGTTACTGTTCCCAGAACCTGAGAGGGAAAGTGGATTATAGGAGAGGAGCACTCACGTGTGGGCAGGACCAATAGCTGGGATAGATGGGATAAGAAATACGGCTTGGCTTGTGGAGCCCATTAGAGATAATGGACCAGGGGTTTGTGTTGGTGGACCTACTGGTCAGGACAGCATGGTCCCAGGGCTGTGGTAACAAAGCTGATGTGCATTGAGCCTCCCAAGTCTGTGTTCTGGTTGTCTGGAGGAAGCTTTACATGGAGGATGCCAAGAAAATGGCCAAAGCAGACAGATGGAACATGAAGCCTCCTGTGGACTCACAGAGTCTCAGATCAGGAAGGTGAACAATGCTAGCACCTACTCCACAGGGTTTGTGTGATCATCAAACAAGGCAACATGTACAGTGCTGTGTAAATGCTAGCCACTATTATGACCAAGTTTGGTCACGCATGTGATTCCTTTCCCTCTCTTTGCAGAGAGGGAGGACTTTGGAGGTTGGATGCTGTATATAATATCAGATTAGGACGATAAACTGACTAGTTTGCGGAATACTTTCCTCTCCTCTGTCTCTTTTATTATTAAGGGATGGTTCACTGGATTGGGGGAGGAGATAAATGGGAGAAATTAATGTAATACATGAAAGATATCAAGAAAAAATTTTAAAGAAAATATAGGTAGGAAATTGATATGCAAAGAAAAGAGGGGAACAGCATTTCACCCACAAAGATAAAGAGACAAGCTGTGTATGGTCTTGACAATTGTAGAGTACTTGGGTTTGACTGAAATGTAAAGGGCAGGCTTAATATGAAATCAAGATTGAAAGGGTGGGGTGGTGTAAGGGAGTGAATGCTGGGTAGGCTAATCTGAACATTAATCAGTGATGACTAGGGAGTCATTCAAGGTTCTTGAGTGGAGGAGAAACGTCGCCAGATCTGTTGGTAAGAAAGATGATTTTAAAGGCTACATGGAGGGTGGATTAGGAAAGGGATAGGTTGGAGGCAGAGAGATCGATCAAAGGGTTCTTACAATAGTTCAGGCTGTTCATGGGGATCTGTGCTCTCATGGTGCCATGGGAATGGAGAGCTAGTTTATAAACTTAACCATTAGTGGGTCATTTCTATTTGGCCCAGTGGTGCTGAATATTAGCTCAGTTGTCCGCACTCACCTTAATCTGTCCTCATGCTCACATCAATATTTCAAGAACCTGTGATTTCCTGGTGTATAAACTCCCTCCACCTAAACAAATCACATGTCTAAGAGTTGCCTGTAACTCAGAGAAGTCTTTATCCCAGGGCTTCCAGCCACCAAGTGTCAGAGGCAGGATTTGAACCTAAATCTTCCTCCCTCCAACTCCCATATTCTCCCTACTATACCAGTCTGCTTCTAAATTAAGTTATATGTTAAATGTGTTTCTGGGTCTCTGAACAACCTGAAATCTTTAATATCTTGAACATAGATATGTGCATTTGAACCCTCAGTGGTGAGAAAGGAAAGTTTTCCCTCAGAAATTGACTGGATGCTCATCCAAGTATTTCTTCACTAAAAGCAAATCATTTGCAAAGCTTAATGAAGAAAGGAAACAGGGCCATTCAATACCTCCTTCTCCTCCACTGGGTCCCCATTTCCAATCTATCAATCGGTTAATGGATCAGCAAGGGTTAAGTGCCCTCTAGGGGCCAATCACTGTGCTACAAGCTGAGGATTTATTGATTCATTAGATATTTTTTAAGGGTCTACTATATACTGAACACTGCACAAGAAAGAATCTAATGAGGAAGATAATATTTACATAAACAACACATACAAATCAAATTCGGGGTAGCCTTGTGACAAGATCCAAGGCACTAACAGCCAGAGGGACCAAGAAAAGCCTCCCCCATTCAGTGGAGAATTCAGTCATTCAGTAGGTCTGGAATACAGCTGCAGCGCCCAGCAGACCTCGGTTTTAACATAGCTGGGGAGGCCGGTCAGTAGGAGGCCCCCAAGGTCAGGGTCACCTGCCACTGTTTGACTGATAACATGAAGCCAAAGGAAAGCTGTCCAACAGCCAGGAGGTCTGTGAGGGAACAAGCAAAGGGTCAGGACTATGAAGCAAGCCCTTGGGAAAGAATGAATATGGAGAAATGGGGAGGAGAGAGAAGGAAGAGAAAGGGGAAAGAGGGGAAGGGAGAGGAAGAACAAGAGATGGGGAGGGGCAGAGAAAAACAGGAAAAAGAGAAAGAGGGGAAGGAGATGGAGGAGAGGGAGAGACAAAGGAAAGACAGGGGAGAGAGAGACAGAGAAAAGGAGAACAAGAGAAAGGGAAGAGGAGAGGGAGAGAGACACTGAGGGAGCACAAAGGCCTCCTCCCACCCCCATATGGTGGCTTGGGTCACAGTAACCTCAGAGGAATGAGGTGGATCAAGACTTTTCAAAGGAAAGAAAACAGGTTCCAGGATGTCCCGATTCAGGGTCAGCAGAAAAGAGAGGCTTAAAGGAAGGGGCAAAACACAGCGGTGCAGTATAGCGCCAACAATGGATATAGGGTCAGAGGTCCTGGGTTCTAATTTCGCTCCTCCAATTTACCACCCATGTAATCTCTGGCAAGTCAACTCAATTTCACAGTCATTTATTAAGGACCTACTGTGTGCCCATCCCGATGGGGGAAATCAAGTCAGAAATGAAGTGTTGTCCACCCTCATTCATTCAACACAAATGCATTTAAGTTTTCCTGTCCAGTGTCTGCCCTTAGGAAGCTCACGTTCTCCTGGCAATGGAACAATAGATCAATCAGCACAAAATATAGATGAAGTAAATTCAGGTAAGATCAGGGGGTCCTTGGGAAATACCTTAAGAACAGGGACAGGTGGGAAGGGATATTTGAGCCCAGGAAAAACAAGAGACCAGCAGTGCCAAACTCAGATGGAAACAAGGACGACCGACCCAGACACAGGGGTCCCTGCAGCCTGTGAACCAGCTTAGAAAACCACGTGTCTTTGTAGATTTATTTTCTCGTGAATACATCAACACATTAAAATCAGGGAGGCGCCACCTCTTCGTCTGATCCGGCCACACTTTGGAATGTCCTGGGTCACGTAGTGTTTGACACATCTGTGCTAAGAGACCAAGAGAAAGAGGGAGGGCACTCCCGGCAGGGGCAATGTACAGTGCAAAGACAAGGAGGTGGGAGATGAGACGGCAAGTATGCCAGTTCAACTAGAGAAATCGCACAGAAGGGGAACAATAATAATGGCCAGCATTTAGAAAGCACTTTAGGGTTAAACATGCTTTATGATTACCCCCATTTGATCCTCACAACAACCCTGGCCAGTGCTAGTTTGCGGATGAGGAAACTGAGGCAGACCGAGGTTAAGTGACTTGCCTAGGGTCACACAGCTAGTAAATATCTAAGGCTGGGTTTGAACTCAGGTCTTCCTGACTCCAGGTCCAATTTTCTGCGCCCTGGTGCACTCCCCACCTGCCTCTTATGGTAGACCCTTGAGGACCTCACTACATTTGGGGTTTCCATTCAGGCTGTGGTCTTGCCCAAAGATGCAACCTCTTGGAGCTTCAGCTCCTTCATCAGTAACAAGAGAGCTGAACCATGTGTAACCTCTGAGGGTCCTTTCAGCATTGATTCTAGGAGGCTGAGAAAGCTGTCTCTGTGAATTAAACAAACACACATCCCTGATCTTAGACAGGAGCCAGCTTCATCAGTCAGAACATTGAGCACCTACTGTGTGTCAGCCATGGGGCTACAAAGAAGGGTCAGCGACAGCCCCTGCCCCCAAGGACCTCACAGCCTGCTAGGGGAGATAATGTGCCAACAACTATGTTCCAACACCAACCTATCATTCCGAGGGAAGAGGTTAGAAGACAGAGGGACTGGGAAAGGCTTCTTGGAGAAAGAACATCTTAGCTGGGACTTGAAGGAAGCCAAGAGAGACTTCGAGAGAGAACATCCCACGCATGGGGGACAGCCTGAGGGTGCCCTGGACCAAAGGAGGGAGGGTCCTGGGCAAGGAAAGTGCTTGTTTAGGAGTCAGGGCTCAAGTCTGGACCCTGGCATCGATGGCCTTTATAACTCTGGACCGGCTACTCAAGCCCTCGGGTCAGGTTCCTGATTGTGCAGAGAGGGGGGGACCACCACTTAGGCCCCTTTGCAGCTTTATGTCCTCTGGTTTAGGCTGACTTGTCTTATGTATGTTTTCACAAACTGGATCTCCTTAGAGGGCAGCACACCTAAATGTGCAGAGCGGCCTCTGGCAGAAGAGTGCATGCATCTCCAAAGTCTACCAGAGGCCCCTCTCCTGAGGCCAACAGAGCCAAAGAGTAAATCTGGGTATTCCTTATGTGTGCAAGTACAAACAGGGCAGCTCAGAGTACTTCACATAACCAGGCCGCCTCTGGCCAGGCAGTGAGAGCAAAGGCTTACGTTAACCCCCTATGTCACCAGGTGAGGCTGAGAAGTTTAGGACCCCAGGTTCAAAGTGGGAAAGACCATAGAGTCCACTGCTCCCCCCAACCCATTTTACAGGTATAGAAAATGAGACAAGGGTTTGCTAAATGATCCAGCTAAGGTTATGCAGGAAGCATTTGATGCAGGATTTGAATCTGTCTTCCCAACTCCAAGACCAGTGCTCTATCTGCTAAATGGGAAAAACAGAGAAAAAGGACAGTAAGAAACCAACACTTCTTGGACCCTGGGAATGTCCTAAGGCTGACACATCCATGGCCACCGAGATGTTCCTTACTGGTTATAGATGGATGAACACACGATGTGGCCAGCTCAGGGGAGCTTCCTACCATCCTTCAAGACAAGCGTGTACAGGGAATCAAGTAACGGGCTTGGGGTCAGGATGGCCCCTGCCTCAGACACTTAGCAGGGGCCTGTTTAGATTCAGTTTCCTCATCTGTGAAATAAAGAGATTGCATTATTTGATGACCACCAAGGTCTCTCCCAACCTAAAATCTATGACGCTGTTGTCTTGTTTGGGAGACTCATGGAAAGGTCCTTCAAGATTCTTTTTAGAGACAAGGTGGGGTAGGAATTTGAGCACTGAAATTTAGAGTCAGAAAGTCCTAGATCTGAATCCTGCCTTAGACACTTGCTAGCTATGGGACCCTAGGAAAGACATTTATTTCTCTAGGTTTGGGGTTCTTCATTTGTAAAATGGGGCATTGAAATTTGTGACTTCAAAGGTCTCTCTGTTAGGCCTTCTTCCCTTCCTCAGCACTGTCACACCTGGTGACCCCTTCAGCTGGATGGATTCCATCATAAGGATGACTGTCTCCAGAAAGACAACCCTTGGGTTGTCCAGTCCAAACCTCTCTCCTGACCTCCAGGCTGTGCCCAAAGCCTTCCCTTTTCCTGACTTGCCCAGTACTGCTGAAGCCGCCACCATCTTGCCAGTGCCCCAGGCTTGTGGCTGAGGCATCAATCTCAACTCCTCACTCTTTCCCACCTCCTTTTTCTAATCAATCTGTCAATTCTATCCTCTCACCATTCTTCATGTATGCCTCCTTCCCTCCTCTGGCTCCTCCACCACCTAGAGCAGGTCTTCATGCCTTCCCTCTGAGACCACCTCCAATTTATCCGTCCATATTACAGTTGTACACAGGTGTTTCCCTGTTGTCTCCCCCATTAGACTATGAATCCCCCGCAAGCAAGAATTGTCTTTTCCTTTCTCTGCACCTCCAGCATTTACCACAGTACCAAGGATGCAGAAGGTGCTTAGCAAATGATTGTTGATTCGACTTTTTGCTGTAAATCTACAATTTTGTGATCCATTGATGATCTGAGCTTTTCTGGTGAGGAAACTGAGGAGATGAGAGTACTTGTCCAAGGTCCTACAAACTAGTCGGAAACAGACTCTGGCCAAGAATCCTGGTTTCCTGCCCCCAGACCAGTCCTGTTCCCAAGGAATCACACAGAGTTTGAAGCATCACAAAGAGAGAAATACTCATAAGAAACTTTGAGAAACGTGTTCTCAGCTGCCTAATAGCATTCTGCCAACACTTTCCAGGCTAGAGAAGCATGAAGCCATCGATGGTAGGAGCTGGGGCTCAGCTGCTGCTTAAATTCATGCTTTACTTTCATGGGTCAGCCTTAGGATAAGTAGACAGCAAAGGAGCCTGAACCATGACTTGGATTTCTGGTGCCTGTGGCAAATCAGACCTGGAAGATGATGTCTCCTGATTGAGTGCAGCCCATGTGCAGTAACTACTAGAGGATGGGGGTGGGGGTGAGTAGAGAGGGAGCTGATGGTGTTGGAGAAGGGTACAAGCAGCAAGGGACGAGAGGAATGGGATTGCAGGTCGGAGAACGGCCATGGGGAGAGAGCATGCCCCCTGGATATTGGCTCCCAAAGACAAAGCTCTAGTCACCCAGCCCTAGGTGCAGCTCAGACTGTATGATCTCATGACAATAGAGCATCTGGTTCCCGTCACAACTTTCATCACCACTGATGCCAGAAATTAGCAGCTTACAAGTGATCACGTTGAAAGCTCTTCCAACTGTGTCAGCCCATATTAGAAAATCCCCCTCTCCTCCTGCCCCATCCCACAAGGGAAGGGTCAAGTGGGAATAGTAACAGGCTGAGAATGCAAGAACCCTGGAGGAAGCACAAGGAGAGAGAGTGACCAAGCCCAATGGGAAGAAGGACACATCAGGAACCGCCTGCGCGAGAGCGTCTTCTTTTCTCAGAATCTCTTAGGGGAGCCGGGGCATCATCAAACCTGATCGAGTCATTGTGTGGATAAGAAGAGACGGGCCCAGGCATAACTGGACTGGCCCAAGGTCACTCATCCAGGAAGATGCAGAGCCAAGACTGTCGGGTCAAACCAGGTCATGTGATTCCAGGTCCATTCTCTCTTCTCTTACACACGTCTTCCTCCCTAAACTTCTGACAAAAATCACCTCACCTTCTTTTCAACCTCTGTGTGAGACCATGTTTTAATTGAATGCTCAAAATTCCAGCACCATCTGGAAAACACTGGTCAGTAGGTCCTTACAAGGTTCGTACCATATTCCTCCTTTCCCCAGTTCTTGAAGGAGACAGGGTCGGGGCGGGGGGGGATGGAGAGGAGAGAGACAGAGACAGGTAGAGACAGAAAGAGACAGAGACAGAGTTCATTGTCTAAGCAAGCAGAGCATATTGTAAGAGAAATCCAATCCAATGACCATCGAGGACCCAGGTTTGAGGATGGGTGACCGTATGAATAGATGTCCACATTTAGGTAGTTAGGCGGTGAAGTGAAGTGCACAGAGTGCTGAGCTGAATTCAAATCCTGACTCAGATGCTTAGTAGAGCTGTGTGACCCTGGGCAAGTCATTGAGCCTGTCTGCCTCAGTTTTCTCAACCATAAGATGGGAGAAATAATCATGCCTCCCTTTCAGGGTTGTAGTGACTATCAAAGGAGACAATTTTTATTAAGCACAGTGCCTGACCATCGTAGGTGCTCGATAAATGTGTGTTGATTGCTGGATGGATTATTCAGT
The DNA here is from genome assembly GCA_028646575.1 of Pseudocheirus occidentalis. NCBI lineage: Eukaryota > Metazoa > Chordata > Mammalia > Diprotodontia > Pseudocheiridae > Pseudocheirus > Pseudocheirus occidentalis. The sequence continues at coordinate 9,274,575 of CM053593.1, read as the reverse complement.
GTGACAAGAATACAGTCAGAAGGCCAGTCGGGCCTCAGTCATGCAAGAGGCAGTACAAGGGACCCTTGCTGGGCCTCAGTCTTCTCATCTGGAGAACAAGGAGATTGCCCAAAGAACTCTCAAAAAGGCCCTGGTCTAGCTCCCACCCTCTGGTTCTGTGAGAAGACAGTTAGGGTTTGTTGACACATTCCTCTCCCTGAAAGGCTCCCTCACTTCCCATCCTTGGGCTCCCTCCAAAGAGTTTTTTTTGCATTCTTGCCCTGTTACTGTTCATTTGATGTGGGTCAGCTGATTGATCCAAAGTGATACAACTTGGCAGAATCCTCAGCTGCCCCACACAAAGGGTTGCTAATTTCTAGTATGAATAGTCATCATGCAAAGTTAAGGGTGAGGGTGAGACACCCTCGCCTCTAACATGGAACCTTTCCTGACCCTCATAGTCATTAGTCACCCTTCCTTGTATATATGGTATCCCTCCCAGGAAGAATGTAAGCTCACTGAGGGCAGGCAGGGAGGGACTGACTCCTTTTCTTTTTTGGATCCCCAGTGTTCCAGCACACAGCCCAGTTCTCAGAAGAAACTCATTCACTTCTGTGAATGAGCATAATCATAAGCATAATCAACCATTTTGAAAGCTAAAAATCACATAATTATAACAACTGATGCAGAAAAATTTTTTTACAAGATACAACATTCTTTCTTTTTTCAGAAAATTCTACAAAGAGTAGGGATAAATAGAGCTTTTTTTAAAAAATATGATAATTGTCTACTATTACAAGGCATTGTACTGCTGGGGATATCAATAAACGAAAATTCATCCATGCCTTCAAGAAGGGTTCATTTTACTAGAGGGAAGTAGAGGCACCTGATAAGTGAATACAATATAATATGAGGGGATAGAGGAAACCATAACTGGGACCCATCTGGTAGTGTTCCTGAAGGAGGTAGCGCCTGAGTAGAACCTTGAAGGTAGCTAAGAATTCTAAGAGGTGGAGATGAGGAGAGAGGATGTTACATCAGTTCCAGACAGCAGAATGGGAGTCAGTTTGGATGAAATGGAAAACTTAAAAAAAGAGAGAAGTGATAAAATGATAAGAACCTTAGACTTGGAAAAGAAGACTTGCCTTCAAATTGTGATTCTGACAGTGAAAATTAAGACTGATAAAAATATAAACTAATGACCCCATGAAACTTCAGGTTAAACCAAATGTTAAAACAAATAAACATTAAAACAGAAAAAAGAGGCTGGGGGAAAAATAAAAATGTGAAATATCTTACAGCAAAAGCAACCATCCTAGAAAATAGATTAAGGAGAAATAATTTAAGAATCATTGGACTACTTAAAAGCCATGACCATAAAAATAAAAAGAGTATGGACATCATATGTCAAGAAATCTCACGTTAAAGAAGAGATGGGAAACAAGGAGAACTATAAGAGAATATGATGGAAAGAAATGCATGAATGCGTTTAATGAAAAATCATAAGTATGAATATGAAAGTATGAATTCACCTATTAAATGGATGAGAACAGTTACAAGAAACACACTTGAAACAGAATGATATGCATGGAATTAAAATGAGGCTAGAGCAGAAATTATTGTTCTTCCATCAAAATAAAAAAGTCAAGAGTGGTGATCATGATTTCCAACAAAGCAACAACAAAAGTAGACCTAATTAAAAGAGAATCTAGGAAACTACATTTTGCAGAAAGGCGCCATGGATAATAAATTAATATCAATAATAACCATAGATGCACCAAATACCACAGCATCTAAATTTTTGAAGGAAAAGTTGAATGAGTTGTAGGGAATCATAGATAGTAAAACTATAATGGTGGAGTGCTTAATTTACCCTAGAAAATCTAATCATAAAAGGAAATATAATAAATGAAGGATCTGATTAGATTTTTATAAAAGTTAGATATAATAGCCTTTGGAAGGAGAGAAGAAGAGAGGAAGAAGCATTTACAAAGCAGCTGCTTTACACCTGCCATTGCACAAATATGATCTCCTCTGATTCTCACAACAATAATAAAAAATTTATGAAATAGACAAGCTATTAGTTAAGTTGATTTTTAAAAGAAAGAAAAAAATACCGGTATCAAAAGTGAAAAGGGAAAATTTGTAACAAGTGGAGAAATAAAGGAACTTATTAGGAGCTTTTTTACCCAACTATACTCCAATAATACTGACAATCTAACTGAAATAGATAAATATTTATGAAATATAAATGTCTCATATTAAATGAAAAGGAAATGGAGGATTTAAATTATTCTGTCTTGGAAAAAGAAATGGTACAGACCATAAATGAACTTCCAAAGAATAAGAAAACACAGAACCAGACAGATTTATAAGTGAGTTCTATGAACAATTACTTCCAGTACTATGTAAACTGAAAAGAATAGGAAAAAGAATCCTATCATTCCTTCTACAGCACAAATATGGTCTTCATACCTAAACCAAGGAGAGACAAAATGGAGAACAAAAGCTAAAGGCCAATATCCCTAATGAATAGTGACACAAAAGTTTTAAATAAAATGTTAGCAAAGAGACTACAGCAACATATCACAAAGATATGACACCATGAGCAGGCTGGAGTTATACCAGGAATGCGAGCCTAGTTTAGCATCAGAAAAATTATAAGCATAATCAACCATTTTGAAAGTTAAAAATCACATAATTATAACAACTGATGCAGAAAAAATTTTTCACAAGATACAACATTCTTTCTTTTTTTCAGAAAATTCTACAAAGAGTAGGGATAAATAGAGCTTTTTTAAAAAATATGATAAGTAGTATCTATCTAAAACCAAGAGCCAGCATTGTGTATAATGGGGATAAACTAGGGCCTTTCCAATAAGATCAGGGTAAAGTAAGGATGCCTCATATCATCATTAGTACTCAATATTGTGCTGGAAATGCTGCCTGTATCAAGAGGACAATAAAAATAGAGCAAGGGAATATTCATGAACAAGGAAGAAACAAAATGATCGCTTTTGTAGATGATATGATGGGTTATTTTTTTTTTTCAGAGAACTCTCAAGCAGAGGTGTCAAATATATGTCCCAGAGGTCTCACAAAGTTCCTGAGTGTGGCCTGAACCAGATAAAAATGCACCTAGGAAATATTTAACAAAATAAATAAAATACAACAAAACATAAATAATGTTACATTTTAAAACTAAGTCAATAGGAGTCCCTCAGAGATACTTTTGACAGTTTACCAACCCCTGATTCTATTTGATTTTAAAACCACTCTTCTAGAATATCAACTAAAAAAAATAAAACAATAACTTCAGCAAAGTTTTTGGATGTAAAATAAACCTACACAAATCTGTAGTTCTATATATCACCAAAAAAAGATAGAAGATTACACTTAAAATAACTTATGAATCTATCTGCCAAGCTATATAGGAATCTCTCTCTCTCTATCTCTCTCTCTCCCTCTCTCTCTTTCTCTATCCCTCTCTCTCTCTGTCTCTGTCTCTCTCTCTCTCTCATCTCTATCTCTATCTCTATATCTATAGATAGATAGATAGATAGATAGATAGATAGATAGATAGATGGATGGATGGATGGATGGATGGATGGATAGATAGATAGATAGATAGACAGATAGAGAGATAAATACACACATATCTGCCAAGCTATATAGGAACTATCTGAATACAATTGCAAAATGCTTTTATACAAAAATCTAAATAATTTGAAAAATATAAATTGTTCATGGGTAGGCTGAGCCAAAACAAGAAATATGACATTATTTAGTGCCTTATCATCCACTGCTAAAAGAATTTACTTTAGAGATCTAGAATAATAACAATTCACCTGTAGGAAGAAAAGATAAAGAACAGCAAAGGAATTAATGGGAAAAAGTGGAAAGAAGGGGCCCTAATGGTGCCAGTTCTCAAACTGTACTACAAAGCCATAGTCATTAAAATAATTTGTTACTGGGTGAAAATAGAGATTGAGCAAAGGAACAGATGAAGTAGATAATGTACAGAGGTATATGAGCATTACTAGGCTGGTGTTTGACAAATCCAAAGATCCCAGCTTTTGGAGCAACAACTCACTGTTTGACAAAAAATGTTGGGAAAACTAGAAATCTGTCTGGCAGAAACTGTACAGACCAAAAACTGCACAATATATTAAGACAAGCTCTAAATGTGTGCATAATTTAGACATAAAGATTTACATCATAAACAAATCAGAGGCTCATAGAAAAAATTATCTTCAGAAAGAGAAGTTTATAAACAAAGAATGGAGAGGTTCACAGGAGATAAAATGGGCAGTTTTGATTACATAAAATGAAAAGGTTTTGCACAAAAAAAATTGGAAAGAAAATTAGAAGAGAAGCTAGAAATTATGGGAAAATATTTGCAGCAAATATCTCTGAGAAATATTTCATTTTCAAAATATAGAGAGAATTCATTTGAATTGATAAGAATAAGAGCCATTCTTACATTGATAGTCAATGGATACAAACAGGCAGCTTTCAGAAGACACCACAACTATCAATAGCCCTAGGAAAAAATGCTCCAACTTACTAAGGGAGAAATGCAAATGAAGACAGCTCTAAGGAATCGCACAGTGTCCATCAGGCTGGCAAAGGTGGCACATACTGGAGAAGCTCTGGGAACACAGGTACATGAATACGCTGTTAGTGAAACTGTGAACTGGCCCAGCCATTCTGGAGCGTGGATTTGGAACTATGCCCCAAAGCTATTAAACTGTGCGTACCCTTTGACCCTATGATTCCAATACTGCTGCCATGTAGTACCCGCAAAGAGATTTTTAAAGGAGAGAAAAAGGACCCAGAAGTACACATTTACAGAAGTTATTTTCACGGTGACAAAACATTTGAAACTCAAGTAGTTGTTTAGTCTTAATCAGTTGTATCCCACTCTCTGTGACTCTATTTGGAGTTTTATTGGCAAAAATACTGGAGTGGTTTGCTGTTTCCATCTCCAGCTCATTTTACAGATGAGGAAACTGAGGCAAACAGGGTTAAGTGACTTATCCAGGTACATACAGCTAGTAAGGTTCTCAGGCTGGATTTGAACTCAGGAAAATGAGTCTTCCTGATTCACCGTCCAGTGCTCTATCCACTGTGCCATTTAGCTGCCCCCTTTGAAACTTAGGGGATGCTTATCAATTGGGTAATGACTGAACAAATTATGATATATGAATGTGACAGAAAACTAATATGCTGTAAGAAATGGTAAAGGGAGCGGTTTCAGAAAAGCCTGAGAAGTCTTGTATGAACAAACACAGAGTGAAGTAAACAAGACCAGGAGACGATTTTTACAATAACAGCAACATCCTAAAGACAACTTTGAAAGATTAGGAGCTCTGACCGACACAATGACCAACCACATTTCCAGAGGGTTTATGACAAAGCCCACCACTGCGAGAAGTAATGCAGACTGAGGAAATTTTTTGGACACGGCCAATGTGGGGATTTGTTTTGCTAAACTCTGCAACAGACTTTGTTTTTCTTACTTTCTCATTTGAGGGAGAGAAAGAATTGAGAGCTGAAAAATGAAATTGAATTTTTAAAATGTTAAAATATATATTTATTTCTGTATTCCTATAATGTGAGAACTACGGGTGGAAGTTACAGAGAGGCAGATTAGATTTGCCAATAAAAGAAACCTAAGAATTAGACTGAAGTCAAAGTAAGAAGGGTCAGGCTGCCTTGAGAAATGATAGTTTCCCATCAGTGGGAGTCTTTGAGAAAATATCAGGTCAGCACTTCTCAGGTATGTGCTGCAGGGCACCTGTTAAGGGATAGCGTGGCCGAAATGATCACTGACGTTCCTTCCTTGTCTGGCATGGGGCTAAATGGACATTCCTTATCCACATGCCCTTGAATGACCCTAGTTTGCTTAAAATTGATCTGAATTCTTCTGCATTGCTGAATTTCCTACGTGGCTGGAAAATAGCTAAGAACTTCCATGCCTGATCCTTTCATCCCTTCTCCATATACCATGTATGTTGGCAGCACCTGAAATCCCTCTCTCTGTCTCTGTCCTTCTCTGTCTGTCTGTGTGTGTATCTCTATCTCTCTCCCTCTTTGTATCTGTCTACCTGTCTCTCTGTTTCTGTCTCTCTTTCCTCTATGTCTCTGTCTCTCAAAAGCACCAAAGAGCCGGGTCTCCATCTCTTAACTGAGTGACTAACCCATCCCTGGAAGCTAAAGTTCTCTGCTCTTACCCATTTTGTCCCTCATCACACTCAGTGTTCTTAGAAACTAAGGGGCATCAATTTGAAACTCAAAATCTTATTTAAAAAAAAAACAAATGTTGAAAACTGTCTTTACATGTTATTGGAAAAAATAAAATATTATTTACTAAAAAATGGGGCGGGGGCTCACTTATTCCTCCCTAGAGTATCATACAGTGTTTCCCAGGGTCCCTTTAGGAAACTAAGGATCAGGGAATGTGGCTTAGTTTCTGGGAAGGATTGCTTAAAATAATTGCCCCAGATTCCAGTTGAGTATTTTTAGATTCAATTAAGATACTCACATATACATAATAAAATAATAGTAGTTGATGTCTGTTTAAAGTGGTTTTAAGCTCTCTTACAACAGCCCTGTGAGTGCACGTGCGAAACGCTCAAATCCTCAAGTGGACGTGGGATTTCATGGACTTGAATGTTCCCTTCCTTGATATAGATGATGATTCATTCCTCCCTGTCCACTATGTGTGGTTCTTGGGTGCATCATCCCATGACCAATCACAAGGGGCTCACCGCATGTTTTGGCTGCCTTCCTCACCTCCTCCTCACGTTGTCAGGATGTAGAGGAAGCAAATGGACTAGCCACCTGCTGTCCATCCCTCACCCACCACAGCTCCAACTTGTCTTCCCTTCCCAGCATACATCCCCCAATAACATCTCTCATTCTTGTTAGTCAGATGTGTTTAGCACAGTGCCTGGCATGTAGGAAACATTCTATAAATGCTAGCTAGCTATAATCAAAAATAATTATCATCATAATTATTTTAGGTTGTGGCTAATTTTCCCAGCCACAAAAGTGAACACTGATTTGAAAAAAATGAACTTTTGTTTCCAAGAGAAGTTTGAAATAAAGAAATTTTGCCATATCCCCAAAGGTAATAAAGTCTGCTCTCTCCTATCTATTTGGCCCTTAACAGTGAGGGGCCACAGAATGAGTTCTGGAATCAGAGTCCAAAGACCGAAGTCCAATCCCAGGTCTGTTATTTGATAGTTATGTGACCCTGGGCAAGTCATTTAATTTCTTTAGATTACCATTTCTTTAACTGTAAAATGGGGGGGGCTAGATTATCTCTAAGATTCTGTCCCCCATCTCTGAATTTTTGGTCCTCTCCCTGTTGGCTGATGGCCTGAAAATTACTTTGTGTATATATTAAATCTAATTTTCTAGGACCGTGCATACTGTTTTACCAGCTCTCCAATAGATTTTAAGCACCCCGAGGGTAGAGGCTGTTTTGTTTCTATATTTCCAGTGCCTAGCACATAAGTAACACTTAATAAAGGAATTTTTTGAATAAATTAATACTTTGTATTACTTCACCTGTGCTCTACCCACCCCCAACTACTTAATACAATTTAGACAACCAGTAAGTGCTTAATAAAAGCTTTCTGAATAAGAGAGCAAAAGATAACTGGACTGACCCAAACCAGCCCACCCACATCCTTCTGGCTTCTGCTTACATCACCGCTGCCAGGAAACCTGCTCCTGGGAAGTCTTCCTCAGAAACAGACCATCAGGAGCCAGGCTGAGGCTTTGCAGAAGTAACTTTATTTATTTTATTCATTGCCAAGACACCTGAGGCTAATGGAATTAAAATGGCTGCCAGGTTTAAGGTTTTCTGATCCGGGAAGCCTTGGAAGGAGAATCCCAGAGCTGCCAGGAAACATTAAGCAAACCCTGGCTATCAGTGATGTTCTCCAGGCTTCTCAGAAAGGCTGGGAAGGACTAGCTCTGCAAGGTCTTGATGATTTGGGAATCAGTCACCACTGAGGACAAGGAGAAATAAAGCTAGATTGAACAGTCCATGATGGTGCATGTATGATGGATAGAAATGCTTGTTGATGGAATAGAGTGGACAAATGAATGGATTTATTCCTCCTTCCATGGCCATTTCCCAGTACCACAAAGAGAGGGGATGAGGGAATGCATCAGATCTGGAATCCTAAGAGATCCTACTGATGAAGGTGAGAAAAGATAGGTGTTTCAGGGACCCCAAAGAATCCCTGGAGGGCCAGTCTGGAAAGAATTCTTGAGACTCAAGCAATCTTTTAAGTCAGGATTGTAAAAGTTTATTGTTATGCTTTACAGCAGGCAGGAGGTCTTAGGGAACCTGCAGACTTGAAGGAGTCAGGGGTATAGATCATAAAGCAATAAAATTGTAGATCAGGTATCAATTATGCTAACTATAGGTGAGTAAGGGTGGGATTAGGGAGCAGTTAAGAACTGGTCAGTGCTTAAAGGGACCTGCACTTTTCATATCTACTGCGCAAGCATATAGCCCATAATTCACTGGAAAATAGCCCATGGCGGGGCTGCATGGAGGTGTGTTTTTAGGCTTGAAATGTCACTAGCTCACTTAATGGTCAGGGCTGACTGAGAATTGTGCAGTCTGTTACCCATCAATGTCCTGTTTGACAAGATGGATGTTGGGAAGCTAAACTAATTGGGGATTCAGGATGTGCCTAATTGGAGAAGAGTTAGCTTACTGATAGTGCATTGAAGGATTCATAGGTGCAGCTGGTCATTAGAACAAGGGAGATATACATTTTTCTAAGCTAAAGGGATTGTTTATAGATGGTTTAGTGAAGGATTCGTGGGTATAGCTTGTTACTGCACAAAGCAGGGATAAGCAGTTCCTGAATTGTTGCTAGGCAGAGTGTTGGCCTAGGGAAGAGGCAGGGTTAATGCTTTGAGGCTGGGGAAAATGTGATTTTACAACTTGATTTCACAAATCAATATTACAAACATAGGTACCCAAACACAAGTGTGATTTTACAAACTGAAGTTACAACTGGATGTTATAAACATAGGCACCCAAGCACTCATCACTACCATCCTCTCCAGTCCTATTTCAGTTAAAATCCCACCTATTCTAGACACCTTTTCCGGTTTCTCATGTTAGTAATGATCTCCCCAAATTGTGACATCACACCTTCCTTTTGGGCCTCCTTAATATGCATATCATGTAAAATGGTATCTGTGCTGGTTAGAGTCATCCCCTTCCTGGCCTGGAAACTCCAGGAGGACAGGCCTAGTCTTTAAACTCCATACGTTCCCCAAAGCTTAAGTGCCTAGAAGGTACTTAATGCAAGTCAGCAAGCAAGACCTTATTAAGCATTCACTACGGGCCTGACACTGTGCTAAACTCTGGGAATACAGTAAAAAAGGAAGACAACCTCTGCCCTCAAGGAGCTTACATTCTAGTGGGTGAAAATAACACATAAAAAGGAATGGGAAAGGGAGAGGGGTGGGGATGAAGGCAAAAAAAGTCTGAAGACTCAGGAGTGCAGCCTGCTGAGGAACGGCCTCAGCCTCCTCCTCCTCAAGATGGAGGTTCTGACGGGAGCCCAGGGTACTCCCAAGGTGGGAGTTGGTCCGGGAATGGAGGGAGCTTCCAGAGTGAAGATGTGTCTGCGTCAGGGTGGCTACTCATTCTTGTGAAGAGTCAGGAACTCAGCCTGGGGAGGAATGCTTGTTAGATTGCATTAACTTGTAGTCAAGGCAAGTTACAAGACCACTATGTGCCAGGAACTGTGTTAAATTCTGGGCAAAGAAAGGTAACAACAGTCCCTTCCCTGGACGACTGCCCAGGTGGACGGGCTGCCTTTGGGGCTAAACAACAGGCAGTGCTTTGGTGGCTGATGTGAGATTCTGTTTGCCTAACTCATGGTAGACAGGGCTCGAAAGGCCACTGCTGTTCTTGTTGGGACTTTTTTCAGTCATGCCCTACTCTTTAGGACCCCACCTGGGATTTTCTTGCCAAAGATTCTGGAGAGGTCTGTCCTTTCCTTCTCTAATTCATTTTATAGATGAGGAAACTGAGGCAAACAGGTTATGTGACTTGCCCAGGGTCACACAGCTAGGAAGTATCTGAGGCCAGATTTGAACTCAGCTCTTTCTGACTCCAGGTCCAAAGTTCCAACCACTGCACCACCTAGGTGCCCGAAAAGGGTAGTTAGCGATGCTCTGTTTTCACCCATTTCATTTTTCCCTATGAAGAAAATAAGATGAAGAATTTAAGGGACGTGCCTGAAGTCACACCTGGAATCTAGGTGTCATGACGCTGATTCCTTCTGGGTCTGGCTTGGACTGGCTTGGACATGCTGAACCTTCTGATATTTTGTGAGCTGTCTGCCCCTCAGGGAGGACTCTGTGCTGCTCAGACCAGGTCAGGATAAGCCAAAATGTATCCAGAGGGGAGCAGCCTGCATGGTGGAAGGTGTCAATGGAAGGGACTGGAGATCCTTAGCCCAGAGAAGAACAGACTTGGGGAAGAGGGGGTGGACACGTGAACCATGTTCACATATCTGAAGCCTTTCACATGGAAGAAAGGCCAGCTGTGTTCTGTGTGGTCTCGGAGGCAGAGCTATTAGCCGAGGGGGGAGTCTGCAGAGGCCGCTGCAGGCTTGGGAGCAGAGCAGGAAAAGCTCCTTCATCTGTGAGAACCATCCCAGGTGGAATGGGCTGGGCTGCCTTCAGAAGGGGTGCCCCCCAAGGTCTACAGGCAGAGGTTGGGGGCCACTTCTCAGTATGAGACAGGTGCGGTTTTTTCTGAGTATGGGTTGACTAGATGGCCGCTAAAGCCCCGCCCAGCCCTCAGATTCTGTGACTCTGTCTCATAGCTTCCAGGCTGATGATTTTTCAGAATAAAATAGACAGAAAAGAAGAACCTGTCAGCTCTCTGAGTTACAGTCTGGTGCTAAGGCAGGGTAAGCTGGCCTCTTGTCCAAATTCTTAGGCGTTTACACTCTAAGACCCAGGTCCAGTGACTGGAAGGTCAAAGCAGATGCTAACAAGTTCTGGGGAAGTTTCTGTCACCTGAGGCCATGGGACTGTGGAGAACACCTCTGCCCTGGCAGCCGAAAGGTTACCTGGCAGGCCGAGGGCCTGAGGAAAGAAGGGGGATCTCCCCGTGGCCAACAGGGTCCAGTCACAACCCTGTTCTTGGATCCTGCTTGTCAAGCCAATGCCCCACAAATGGAGCAGTCGTGGGGCAGGATTAGAACTCAGGTCATTTTGGCTCCAGGCCCATCCACTGAGTCACTTAGCTGCTTCTAATCACCACCACACCTCACATTTATGTAAGACTCTATGGGTGGTGATGTGTTTCCCATACTTCATCTCATTTAGTCCTCAACCCTGAGAGGTAAATGCTAATGTCCCCATTGTACAGAAGGGAAGTTGAGGTTTAGGGAGATTTAAATGGTTTCTCAGAGGTCACACCCTTAGTAAGGATCTAAGTTAGAATTTGATCCCAGGTCCTACTGCAAGTTCACTGCCCTATCCAAGCACCATGCAGAGCCCCCAGGCTTGGTCTCTCTGTCCCTCTGTGTCTCTCCCTGTCTGTCTCTCTCTTTCTTTACTGTCTCTGTCTCTCTATTTCACTTCTTCCTCTCTGTCTGCCTGTCCTCTCCTTTCCCTCCCTCTCCTCTTCCTTCTTCCGTCTTCCTTCAGGTCTCTCCTTCCTCCTTTGCCTTCACTTTCCCTCCTTCCCTCACTCTCATCTCTCAGGACCCTCTACATACAACCTGGGGCCCTGGACTTCTTGGTAACCTTGGGCTTTGGGTCCAGATCCCAGCTGGAGTGTTGGGACCTGTAAGACCCAGATGGACTCTCAGGTGGGTGGAGATTTCCTGGAGTTTCCACCCTCACAGAGACTCAATATCAACATGTTTTGTCACACCAAAGCTCTGGCCTGGCTGCTGTTTTCCTTACTTTCCTCATGTTATTGAAGGGTAAACTTAAGGCTGATGCTTTTACAGGGTTGTCGGATACTGCTGTTGGTTGGTGGTTGGTGGTGGTGGTTGGTTGGTGGTGGTGGTTGTCGGTTGTATTCATCCCATCTTGACCTCTGGGAGAAGAACTCAGCCAGAACCATCCTTCCTGAGATCACCAGAAGATGTTGCCAAAGTCAACTGGCTTCAGAGTACCTTGGCTGGCCTCACCCTTATTCTGGGGAGAAATTAAGTCATACAGCTTTGAAAGAAAGGCAAAGCAGCCAATCATTCATTCTATCAAAGTTCATTAACTGTCAGGCACTAGGTCTAACTTTGGAGGTACAGAGCCTGACCTTGAGGGGTTCACGGTCTATGGGACTGAGTGAGGAGATGGGTGCTGAAGGTGAACACGCCAGTATGACTGGCTTAGGGGAAATAAAAAGATGAAGGAGGCTGGAAAGTGAGTGTAACACATCTGGAGCCACTCTCCCATCTCCCATTGACGTTGACAACATAGCTGGGACTTGACCCTCTGTGTCCTAGTGGCTAACCCTGAAGGTTGGGGGTTGTGGGTGTCTATTTAGTACTTTAACATTCATGAAAATCACCAGCCCTGCCCAGGTGTGTTTCTCCCAATGTGGATTAACTGATATCAACATGTCAATCAAGTTTAACTCCTTTTAGAGAGGGGCATTTCACTAGGATGGAATAATTAAGAGTTGTTCAATCAATCTCCCAAAAGTTGGTGACACATTGTTGGTCAAGAACATATAGAAACCAGGGGAAAGTGTGCTCACGCATATTACAGAGCACTGGGGCTCATGGTTGCTGGAATGTCCTCTTAGGCCTCTGTGGAGGACTCGTGATGCTCCTTCTCCTGGGGATTGTTACAGCTGTTCTTATTGAGTCTTGGAGTGGGTCTGGTTTTGGTTCCTGATGCAGACGCAGTAGTATGCTGTCTAACTCCTTACCCTCCGATGTCCAAAAGGTCTTCCTCTGGTCAATGAGGGGAAGAGAAGAGGCTGAGACACACTCTTCTCCCCTGTGATTCATCTTCAGGGGCTTGGCTGGAGGCTTCCACCACTAAGCAGTCAGATGCTTAGTGCCTGATTTATAGTACCAAGTTCCAAGTCTCTCATTCCAACCAAACAGACTTCCTGGTACACTTAGGTTCAATGCATCTGATTTATTTTTTTATCTTTTTGGAGGGAGGAGGGCAGGGCAGTTGGGGTTAAGTGACTTGCCCAAGGTCACACAACTAGAAAGCATTAATTGTCTGAGGCTAGATTTTAATTCAGGTCCATCTGACTTCACACTGGTGCTCTATTCACTGCACCATCTAGTGTTCTAATGCCTCTGATTTATAAACTAAGAGATGCCCAAGCCTTGTTCATCCTTCTGATTGATTGATTGAGTCAATTAAGATGTGTTCTCACCTGATAGAGGTATCTGGACCAATTAAGGTAGAGTATTAGCCTGGATGTACCGACTCCCCTCAACCCCACCACAGAAGGAGCAGGTTGTAAAGATATCTAAATGTCAAACAGATTTATTTACTTTTGATACTGGAAGTAATACGAAGGCACTGGAGTTTGTTGTTGAGTAGGAAGAGTATATGATCAGACATAGACTTTGGTAGCTATGTGGGTGAAAAGAAGTAGTGAGAGGCTTAAGATGGAAACCACATAGGAGGTCATTGGTGTAGGTGAGGCCACAGGCAATGAAGGCCTGGCTAGGGTTAGTGGTTGACTGAGAGAAGAAGAGGGCATGTATTCAAGAGATGGCATGGGCTAGAAATGGTAAGACTTGGCAAATGATTCAATATGTAGACTTGGCGGGAGTGTGTCCTCAAGGATGACCCCAAGTCTGTGAACTTGAGTGACCTAAAGAATGATGATACCCTCAACAGAAATAGGGAAGTTTGCAAAAGGGAGGAGGTGAGATAATGAGTTTTGTTGTAGACATGTTGAGTTTGAGATGGCTGTCAAACATAAAGCTTGAAATGCCCAATAAATACTTTGGGATATAAGAAAGACTTGGACTCGATATATCCCTCTGAGAGCTTATCTTCTGCATGAATCCATGAGAACAGATGAAGTGGAGAGGGGAGAGACAGAGGAGGGAGAAAGAAAAAGAGAGAGAAAAAGAGGAGGGGGAAGAAGGAGGGAAGGATGGAAGGAATGGAGGGAGGGAGGAAATAAAGCAGGAAAGGAGAAGAGGGTTGAGGACAGAGCTTTGAACCATATCTAGTGTTTATCTGGATGACATGGGTGACGAATCAGAAAAAGAAATTCACAGCCCTAGAGTCAGGGGGTCCTGAGTTCAAATCCAGCCTCAGACATTTGACACGCTTATTAGTCATGTGACTTTGGGAAAGTCACTTAACCCCAATTGCCTTGAATTCCGAAGGGAAGGGAAGGGAAGGGAAGGGAAGGGAAGGGAAGG